>OY728165.1:1969359819-1970609819 GCA_963277665.1 Viscum album
ATATTTTCATGAAAATAGATCAATATAATGAAAATTAGATGGCTTAAGATACTCAATGATTATGATTTCTTAATAGAATATAACATAGAGAAGAAGACTAATGTTTCATATTTACTGAGTTGTAAACATCATGTATTTATAACCAAACTAGGGATTTAAAGGGATCATTTCTTCCAGGATCTAGTAAATATGGATATGAAAATTATTATTTAATCGGGTACAATACAAATTTTTCAAATTATTAGGATAGAAAATTAATTTTAAGAGGGAATTTCTTTCAATATAATAAGGATTGTTTAAAAAGAATTAATGTAGTCGATGATGATAAATTTTCTAACAATTTATATGAATAAGTATTTATAAAATTAATAAATAGGTTATGTGTTCAATCAATGCATGAGATAAAAAGGGAATTGTGGGATTATTACCATAGATCAAAATTCTCTATAAACTTTGGTTAAAAAATATGTATATGGATTTTAGAGAACATTTTTGATGTGATAATATGAATTAGTAATTTTCTTATTATGTTTAATGATTCTTAGGTTATCATTAGGTAATGGATGAGAGACATAATCCTAGAAGATACATTTAATCTATATGTATTCATGTATGGAAATGAGATGAAATTAATGTTGACTTTTTATAAGATTACCAAATACTCCAAGAATGAATGATAAAATATGGGTTACATTTTACATTATTACAATATATACACATTAATTTTATATAAGAGAATATTTAGATCATGAATTTCTTGTGATACTCAAGATTAATGATGTAATAATACATGATGGTGTACCTATTTCAATTATTATTTTTAGGTACCATATTTACTTTGATATTTTCGAAAATTCTTTAAAAGTTTTTTAATACTAAGCTTCATTTGAGAACCGCCTACAATCAAATTTCTAATAGATATGCTAAAAAGAATATTCAAATTTTTGAAGAAAATTTATTATGGTTCTACATGAATTTCAAGGTATGATGGATCCGTATTTACCTTTTTTAGTGTATTCTAATAAAAATAATTTCAATTTATGTATTAAAATGTAATAGTATGGATCATTATATGTCAACATATGTTGACCTCCAAAATTTTTGGATGAATATGGTTAAAATAAACATTTATTCCTAGAACATATTGAGGAGAAAAAAAGTATAGAATATTCAGGCTCATGTTAAATCAGTTCAAATAAGGAAAAAGAGTTATACTGATAATGGGATGAATCATTTGGAATTTCATGTATGAGATCACATTTTCATAAATGTCTCTATAATTATGGGTGTTATGTGTTTTGATAAGTAAGGTAAATCGAGCCCCATATAAATCAAACATTTTAAAAATACTGAAATAATTGAATATATAGATTAATTTTTCTAAATGAATACATGACCAGCTAAATTAGATGATGTATTCTATATATCATTACAGAGGATATAAATTTCACAATGAATTCATGTTCTCACTTATGATGAAATAGAATTGGAACTTGATCAATCATACATTAATGATCATATACACATTCATGAGATTATTGAAAAAGTCTTTGATAATTGAATGACTTGATTGGAAAATGAAATTTAGGGAAATCAAAAAATGGTGAAAGTGGTGTAAGAACCACATTATGTAATGAATAATAACCACCAATGTTAGTTTAAAAATTAACCACCAAGAAAATTTTAAGGATAATATTTTTGAGGGAGAGAAAATGTAATACCCGAGCTTCAAAAAATGTAATTTTAATTTATATTTATTAAAACAATAAAAAAATTTAATTTTAATTTTTCATTTGTAAACACATTATAATTGTATAGGATTAATAATGATTTTACACTTTGTCAATGTAAGCATATATTCAGTTCTTGAAATATTATTTTAGATAAAAGATTTATGAACGATTGAAAATGTAGCATTAAAATTTTAAACCTATTATTATATATAATGTATTATAATTTGTATAAGTAACTATGTATTTTTTTAAAAATTTTATTTAAATAAATATAATTTCATCTTGGAGGTGAAAAATTAATATTTTTCATAAAACTATTATCAATATAATAATTTATTTTTATTTTAATTAAAAAACAATTATTTAATACTAAATTGTTATAATTTATTTTATTGAATAAATATACAAATATTTGAACTTAAATCCATATAAATATATTATTTTTCATATAGTTAATGCATGTTCATTTTATGCTAGAAAAATTCATTTCCTGAAAAATCGTTTCTCACCATGTTTTGCATGTTTATTTTTATAGTCATTTTTCCTGTTATATAAAATAATTTTTTAATATAGATTACATATTTTTAATCAATATAATTAATAATATTTAATAAGTTAATCATAATTTTTTTCATACTAAATAGTAAAAAAGTAAAAATTAATGGTTATGGTTAAGGCCTAAAAGAGTTTACTTGGGGTTAATTTTAATAGATATTGGTTAAAATGACCTAAAAAATCATCAGCACATTTTTTGATTTATTTTGAACATATCCTTATATCCATTGAATATAAACTATTTTTAGCTATTCTATCAAGAAATTGACTTCTCACTATTTTGAATCATTGAAAAATTACAAGAATACCACTCACCTCAATTATAAAATGGTACCACCGCCGCTCATTTTAGAGAACCTCTTAAGCCAATTATATACATGAGTCCTACCTATTTATAAAAGAATCATCCTTATCAATGTTTTGTAGCTACCTTTTTTCCAAAAATTCCAACTCTAGGGCCCTTTAAAAATATGAAAACTTGGTTTTCATCTGAAAAGGGAATTATCTTCACTACGCTCTTTCATTTTTACTTATTTTTTACCACCATCAATTATGTATTACAAACTAAAATACAATAAAAAATACCAAATATATTATTATATATTAATTTTTTTACGGAATATTATTTATCTATATCTATCTCTAACAAATGGGAAACAAAATCATCACTCTTGATGAAGGTGGACATCCTCCTTGTGGACCATTGTAATTTTTTTCCATCACCAACTCACATGGATAGTCGTATTATTGTCAAAAATGAATATATAAGATAATTATAAAAATTAAATTATTATTTTATTTTTATATATCTTCTAATTTATTATATTTCACACTTTATGGAATTGATAATGTTGATCTAGAATCGGTACTCCCTACCTTAAATATAATGTAATGTGATTCATTTTCCATGTTAAAATTTTGAGAATCATTATCAAACTATATATATTTAATAAATATGATATTTATAAAATCAATATCATTATGGATATAAAGAAATATACCCTTTAATAATTATTTAAAATAGAAATGACAAAACATCAATGGGATAACAAAGTAGTTAACACCCAAAACAAAGGTAATAATGAAATGTTATTAATAAACAGGTGATAAGATTTTATAAGAGTAAATTATATAATATTCTAAATATTAATATGTATTTTTAAAAATTAATAAAATGTTTTAGACCATTATTTATGAGGTTAAGTCATTTGAAACTATATTTATGTGTGAGGTATGGGATTTGATATCAATTTAAAATCCATTGTAACATATTTATTATTATGCACCTACTGAATTGTATACAGTGTAATCATTAACCCTTATTTTTATTAAAAATTATTACCAATTTATTAATTATTATCAATGTTCATATTTAAAATATACTAAACAGTCAAGTGATTAATATATAGTCTCATTTTTTGGAATTTCCATAATTTAATTAAAAGAACCATATACTACATTATATATAAAATCCATTTAATTTATTGGATTTATGATACTTAAAGTCTTTCAATATTTTATTCGAAATTTTCTTATATTTTGAACTTGAATCATGAAATTAAATTGTTAAAAGTAAATTTCATTTTTTATCTATTTTAGTCATAAATATTTTTATAGCATGTCCATATTTTTCCAAATTTGTTTTACAAATTAATTTTTATTATAAAAATTATTTATTAAGTAAATTATATGTTATTATAAACTATTTAAATTAAATTAATAAAATATTAATAATGTTTTATGAATGTTATTTTTCAAATTTCATTTAAAATCTAAATGTAATGTTCTTTAATGTATATGGATTTAATGTAAATCCACACCATCATCACAATTTTACAATATATAGTTTTATCAACATGTTTTTATTTTTTAAAAATGAAAATATTTAAATAAATAATATTTTATTAGTTCACTTCCATTTTTTTTATTTTTACAAAGCATAATAATTTGTCATAAAAAACTTATATTATTGATTAATAAATGGTCATCTCTGAACTCTTATTAATTATGTGTTTGTTAACATTATCTTGAAATATTCACATTCTGGTGATCATTGAGCATTAAATTTCTCATAAATATCCATATTATTTTTATCATGGATATGATTATTTACTATGTTTTGTATAATTTTTTAAATGGTGTTTTACTATAAATGTTATATTATTGAGTGGGAAAATAACTATAATTGTGTATTCTTTACTCAATATGGATATTTATTGATAAAGAATATTGTTTATGAATTTCATTCATCATTTATATTACTACCCTTCTTTTTATTTCACATTAATAAATGAATTATTAAATAAAGTTACACATAATACAACCATGAATATTTAGAAGTCTATTGTATTTTTAAATTATTCACATTACATAACAATTTAAAATAGGAAATATATATTCCTTATTGAAAAAATCATTAACAGGATCATAATATTCCATGGCTTTTAAACTGCACATGATAACCTGGGGACATACATAAAAAATGGATGATCTATAGAGACTAATAAGTTGATAATTATGATATAAGGAAATACATTATATAAAATAGGAATGTAAATGGGGAATAAAAGGAACATGAATAAAAATTAATGATATATCATGATAATAATAGCATTGGAAATATGGAAACATCATTAAACACTGCACCATAAACATTGGACAAGGATAACTACTAAGACATCATAATAAAAAAATTCTTCTAAATGAATTTGGTTCACTTCTTTCCCAACATGACATCTCATGAAACTAAACACTAACCAATGCATTGGATAGATATATAATTCATGGCAGACATGACACATTCATTTCATTCTCACACATAAGTGTGCTACATAGATCCTACAACATTAACTCACTCATCATCATATTTTATTCCACAATCATGGAATGTAGAATAAGTAAATGTATGTCCCAATAAAAATTAATAATAGTTTATAAAGGTGAATACTCATGATCATAAATTGTTACGGTATTCACTACACAATGGGTTTAGCATGGAAAATCATAGTTAAATTTTGGCAGAATATCAAAATCACATAGAAATTCATAAAATGGATTGATGAGATATAAATCGATATATTATAATTTTTAAACAAAATATGAAGTGAGAGATAAATATAAAAGCATATCCTAATATAGATAATTGTAAATACATGTAATAATATAAAAAATGAAACGTGAATAATGAAGAGAAGGTGAGGACCTCTTACTTTAGTGTGTGACTCCAAATTATTGAGAGGGGATTCTTGAGAGCATAGGGAACCATGGGAGGATTTTACATAAGTAATGGAAGAGAATGGCCATGATCAATTTATTTTTAATAAAGATAAATAGGATATTGGGTGGGTTTATATAGGAAATTTGTAGGGGTTTCTTTTTTATTTCTCAAACTTATGTTTTGGATTCCCTATAACAAAATAACCAAAAACACAAACATTACCGGGTATTTTTTTAATTTTATCTTCAATATGTTAGTTTTTTCCATTATTTTATAATTTATCGGTACTTAATTAATAAAATAATTCACCTTCATACATGGAGGAGATTCATACTACTAAATAAATGATTTTAAAACCTTAAAATATATTAATGATTTTAGAGGATTTACAATGGAATTATAAAATTAAATAAACAATCTTAAAATCTTATTTTTTTAAATAGAAAACACATATTTGGAAATTTATAAATTTTATAGTATTTATTACAACACTTTTGGGTCATTATTATTTCACTATACACAAAGTATATTTATGCTGTATTTTATATTTACCCAAAAATTAGACTGTCCCAAAAAATTATGAAAATTCACCATTGTATAATTTCAACATTATAAATCCAAAACTAATTTATAAGTATGAGAATTGTATTTCTTAAAATAAAATTCAAATTTATTAAGAAAAGATGGGTTTTTTACAGTAGCAATTTTCAAACACTTATAAAAATAACATTTTAATTCAAGAAAATTATATGTCAATATATATTTAATTAAAATTATTTTATAATAAAATTTTATTAAAACATTATTTATTTCAATAATTCTAAAATTCAATAAACAAATTTATTATTTGAATGACATTATTAACCAGAAATACTATTTGTTTATTATTATATTAAAATAAAATTCAATTATAAAGTTACAATAATGGGATGAAAATATATTCATTATTCTATAAAAAGATGTACGAAATAAAATATCTAGGTTCTTGATACATATCCATTTAATACACTAAAATAAGACCTAAGGGTAAGGTGCACGATGTTGAGTCATTCTTAGGGTGGTTTGGCATAAATGATTTGTTATGTGATCTCGATGAGTACGAACATATACCCTAAATAATGTTTCTCACACATCTATTTTTAGACCTTATATTGGTCATTATCATGGACAATGTCCTGTGATGTTGTCTCTTTTTTAATCTCCTATAAATGGTCTTTATAAGGTATGATCCTACTGGTTGTGGCCATCAAATCCTTGGTCTGTGTCAATTTCTATATGTTAAAACCCTATATTTATACTAATCATGATATCACTATTCAATGGATATATTATCACATGTAATGATGAATTAATATTTTTTCAAAACTGATAAAACAAAATGAAATATGTTAATTTTTTTTCTATAACCATATACATTTAATAAAAAATTTATAATTTTATTTATAATAGTTTTGGTCGTTACAATATCCCCCCTTATGAAATTTCACCCTCAAAGTTTTCTTTTCCCTCACTAAAACATATTATTATAACTCTGTTTCAACACTTCCTCTCATTCCCGTGTAACTTATTCAAACTTGGGGTTTCTCCATAACTCTTTGACAATGTTTGTTGTCTTATTTCATTGAACTTTGCCTCTACAATCTAAGATCATCTGCAGCTACTCAATATAGGAAATTTCATTCTCCAACAATACTACATATGTATTGAATACATGTGTGAATTCTGTTCTATACTATCTCTGGAGGGATACATGGAACATATCATGCACTTGTGATAAGTCAGGTTGAAGTGCTTGTCAATAGTACACTGCCCTTATAGGATTAAGGATCTCAAAGGGTTCGATGTATCTTGGACTAAGATTTCCATTCTTCCCATATCTAATTACTTTGTTCCATAGAGATATGTCATGGAATAATATGTCTCCAACATAAATCTCTATATCATAAAAAAGATTATAGTCATAACTCATATTTCAACTCACAAAAGTATTGATTTGATGATAAATGTTCTTAGCCGTTTCCACCATTTCCTTGACCATTTCATGACCTTGAAATATGTGTTCCCCATATCCATCATAGTATTCAGGTGTTCTATACATCTTCTCATAAAGGGATGTGAAGGGATCCGTTTGGATTCTTGATTGGAGACTATTGTTATAAGATAACTCAACCATTGGTAGATGTAGTCTCTATCCTTCTTTGATGCCCATAAAACATGATCAGAACATATATTCTAGTTTTTGAATGGTCCACTCATTTTTTTCCATTAGTTTGAGGTTAAAAAGACATAATATATTCCAGTTAAGTGTTTTGAGAATTTTGGATACCTTTCCATAACATTGTGGTTAATATAATATATCAATCAGATACAATCTATTGTGGTACTCCAAGCATCCTTAACACTTATTATAGGTATATATATGCATGTTTATACCTTTTGAAGCCTTATAGAATTGTTATAATGTCAGATATCTTTTTATGAAAATGAATAGAAACCCATATATCATTTTTTCCAATAGATTTATTTCGATTTTTGTTGAAAAAATCCATAGTGATGTTTTCTAATTTGCAATTTGGTATGTTTAATGGTTTCATCATCCACTAAGACTTTTATCATTAAAACCTCACTTACTACTATACTAGGAAAATTGATGTATATTCAATGATCTCATTATTTATATTGTCCCAACAATAGAGATATAATTGATCTTGATACATCATTGTTCTTCCTTGGTGAATGTGTAAAGTCTATCTTTGTGCATCATCGAACAACTTCTTCATTAAATCAAGATTTTATGAAATACATAGTCATGAATAAAATCTCACAACATATTCTTCATTTAACATTGATATCCTAGGATTTCCATTTACATTTAGTATCCACATTATTTTGAATTCCTAAATTTTCCCTTTTAGTTTATTTTAACCTCTATAGAAGGGATGATTGAGCAATCATTTGTGAAAGGATTGATGATGTTCTTTCCTCAATGATTACCATGTACAGTCTTTTAATATATAATAAGATTATAATCTTATAAATTATCATCAATTTTAGAATTATAGATCCATTTTAAATATAGTGTTTTCTACTTTATTCTCACTCCTATTAAGGTAGTGGATTGAGTTGTCATATTTATTGATTTACTCTAACTATCTTCATTGGCACATATTCAACCCTTTCTATGTGAATATATACATTAGGCCTTTATGATATGTATATATTTTACACTTCGCACCATAAAGATAATGATGCATATTTTCAATGGAATGATCGTAGATTATTACCCTAGATCATGCAATGGGTAGTTATGTTCATGAAATTTCAACTACCTAGAAGAATATGATATGACATTGTTATTCTGCATTAACATGGAACCCAATACCTTATACTTAGAATCGCTGAACATCATGAAAATATCTCAACCCATGGGTGGTGTTATGACACATGTAGTGATAATACACCTTTTCATCTACTTGAACCTATCTTCACATTCATATTTCCATGAAAACCAGACTCCCATCAGAGTTATCTTGGTAAGAGGGTTTAAAAATCCTATGAAATTTATCAAGTATCAATTATAACACCCAGTAATTCCAATGAACTTATGGATATCTATCATATTTTTTTCCTCAACCATACGAAAATTGCTTCATTCATTGAGGGTTACACAGATATCCCAATGCTTGTGATGATATGTCCCAAGAATGATACTTCCTTTAACTATAATTCATATTTTATGAACTTTTCATAAAGATACTCCATTCTCAAGGCCATTAACATAGTTCTGATATGCTCCTCGTACTCCTCTATAATTTTGGATATTATTATAATTACATCTATAAGTACTACTATAAATTTCTCGAGGTAATCTCTAATGACTATATTGATCATGAATTTTAAGATTTTTGGAAAATTAATGATCTAAAAGTCATTACTATGAATTTCTAGTGCGCATACCTTTTACGAAATGAATTCATGGGGATATCTTCTTTCTTCACCCTAACATGGTATTATCCAACCCAAAAATACACCTTGGAGAAGTATTGCTATTAAAAAACAGCTAATTGACCAAGTCATCAATACATAGAATATGATAATTGTTCTTTATCATTATCTTTTTGAGACTAAGATAATCAATGAAAATATTTCTTGACAAATTCCTCTTCTTGTTGAAGAGGATTGGTTCACAAATGGTGAAGCACTTGGGAATATATACCCTTTATCAAAATTATCAATTAGTTGTTTCTTCAACTCCCCAAATTTTACAATAGCCTTTCTGTATGGATTCTTGGATAATAAAAACACCCGAACTGTAACATTGATTGAAAATTCAACCTCTTGGCTAGGAGGAAGACCAAATATTTACTAATGAAACACAACAATATATTCCCTCACAATAGGCATGTCTTTGATGATTTTTATTTCCATAGACTCAATAATTTGAGATAGATATTCATTCTAATAAGGAAATAATATCCATTCTTGTTATGTTGGTGGTATATAGGATTCATCATCCTCCTTGAAATTGTAAGGATTCAGTGTCTGATTCACAATATAGGAGTGATTTCCTTCGTAAGGAAATTTATATTGGATATATATAATGAAATTAAATTCATTCCCTAAATTGCATAAAATTATAACAAAGGGAGTATGAAAATGATTGATAGGATATTTATCACACAATTTTTTTGGGGGAGGAGTTAAATAACGTGGATGTAATAATTTACTCATTTTCCATTTTCAGTTACGTCTATATTTCCTTGATTTGTGGTGGTGTTGGAATAGGTATACTAAAATTTCACGTTATGATGGAATGTGTAGTACTAGAATAGAAAATTACATTCTCTATTCACAAATAAATAACTAGAATACTTGTCATCACTTCATTGTCAGGATCCACCTCAGTGGTTATGATGGAAAAATATCACCCTTGCTTCCTTGGTTATTTTTTGTCATCCCAAAAAACCCTTCTCTTAGAAAATTGGTTTTCAAAAGTTCATTGGTTCCTCATAGTTGAAGAAATGAACAATGCACATAGGTTTGACTAGAGCATTACTTTCCTCCATCGAATTATTGGGTTTGTCATATAGGACATCATTAGCTAGGTTTCCTTCCTTCCTACACAGAAATAACATCCCCGACCCCCTTTAGCAATTTCAAGGGTTCTTATGTCATCAGCTTTTAAAAGTGGGATATGGAAATTTATTAGCACTGTTATAAATATTAAAAAATTATAATTTGGTTGAATTAATGTCATAAAATAATTTTATGGATGACTTTGAAATTTTATATATTATTGGAAGAAATTTTTTCAAACATTTTTCTATGTTATAATATTTCTGAAAAGTCAACTAATGAATATTGTCAAAATTAACACTTGATATTTTAAAGAAAAAATTGTTTATTAAATTATATAAAATTTATAAAATTATAAAAATAATTCAAATATTTGTGTTGAAGATAAATATGTCACCAATGGTCCATTTATCAATCCTTTTTCATTTTTGAGTTAATATATTAACCCTTATTAAAAAAAGAGATGTTGCCATGGTAAGAGTTAAAGGAATTAATTAACGGTAAATAAAATTTATTACGGTTTAAAATAAAACCAATACATGTCGTAAATAATTGTTTGATTAATAATATTATATAATTATCACAATATTATATATTTTTCAGTTGTTTAATGTACACTTGCCTATGAGAATAAATTATATATTATTTAAATTAATGATAATTACAAAATATCCCTATATTATATTTTAATAAATTTTATGTGTCCAAGTAGGGCCAACATAATTATATTAACGAATCTAAATGTCTATAATGATATTAGTGTAACCATTTCTATTATAAAAATTTATTTTTAATTTCAAGAAGTTATATAATTAGATTAAAATTCACTTCAAATTAAAATCAATATTTATTCGATTAACCAAAAAATAAAATAAATGATCTTAATAATATTAATATTGTAATATTTTGGATTAGTTATGGTGTATAAAAAATTTTAGTTCTATACGTTATATTATAGATGTGTGAATGAATTATATTCTAATTATCAATTTTCCTTATTATATTTTATGTCAAATTAAATGAATAGTATTAAATTTGAAAATAATACTAGAAAATTGAATTAATTTTATAATATTTAAAATTTACCAAATGCCAAATAATCAAGATGGGATAATATATGGTTGGACATGAATTATATATTTTATTTATGGTCCATTTTTAATTATTTATATCTAGATCAATCATACTATATTTCCATATTTTTAAAGTTTCATAAAGTGACACTCTCATCTCTTATAAAAAGGCCTCTCCTCCAATATTTCCTCAAACCTCCCTAAGACTTACCGCTCAATATAACCCTTCCCAATTATCCTATCAAAATCCATAGATAACATCTTGAGTTTGTGGTTTTCCAAAAATTACATCCCTAGTGTCACTAAGAAAATATCCAATAGAAGTCCAACGAAGATGAGGTTTTTACTTTACCAATTCAATTCAATTTATTTTCTTCTTCAAATTTCTCTTTCTAGGTTTATTCCATACTAAAAGTAAAAAATACATTATATTATCCATTCGAAGATGTTATTATAATTATTGGATAACCTTATACATCCTTTTATCCATCATATGAATAACAATATCATAATGTGTTCTTACGTATGACCTACAGTATCAATGCTGTGGTGTAATTTATTGATAACAAAATCTCATGATGGGTATAATGATGAGTATAATGGATTTAGATAATTAATATAACATGATAATTTTTCTATATCATTAATATACCATACAATAACAAACCTTTTATCCATCAGGAGATTCATATCGTCAGTCGTGCATACGCAAAGCTTACCGTCTCCACGAAGCGGTGAGATTCGTTGTCCACATTAACAATTAAATTTTGATTATAAAATGTATACGACGAGTGAAAATAATAATTATGAACATAATTTAATGAATAAAATAGATCCTATGCTTATAAAAGATGACTTATAACGAAAAAAATAATGGGAAAATGAAGGAGTTAACACCCGAAATAATGGTAATATTAAAATACTATTAACAAAATGATATAATTAGATCATATATGATATAATAAATATGTATATGGCCCTGGAATAATTGAATAATAGTATTAATAAATTATTTTTGTGGTGAACACACCCTCGACTAATAAAAAGTACAATGTAAGCGGTCATTTTACAATATCATTTTTATCTGAGATTGTTTATACGTAAGTATTTATTGGGGTATATTTATCCTACACAACCATTTTTAAAAATTATGTAATATGTTTTCTGTTCATATATAAACGTTTTAAGTTAATTTTACCATTTTGGTAATTTTTATTAAATGGTATGAATGGAATCTTTTGTAGTTATTAGATTAGAGGTACTTTATTACTTTTTCGGGAAAAGTTTGAGTAAAATGTTTTTTTAATTTATATGGTATAAAAGGAATTTTACAGTGTCATGATACTTTATTTCCATGAATCTTCCTCTATAATATTTCGTCTTTGTTTTTAACTAAATTATTTCCTTTTAAAATTTTGTGGTATTTTGAGAAATGAAAACGCTTTTAAAAAATGAAATAATATTTTCGTCAAAAATTGAGTTTGAGTGTTTTATCTAAATTATTTTACATATAATATGATGCACTTTAAATAAGGATATGTTTCTATCATAATTATCACTGTTATTTGTTTATGTAATTGATATAATGATATTTTATATGGATTATGTTATGATATAATGATATTTATGAAACACATTTTATTTCTTGGGTTATGCTATGATGAATAATTTATGTTTTCGTGGAAAATGTAAGAAAAATTTCATTATGATTTTTGTGGGACCCCTATATATCTCCAATGAACTGGGTATTAAATTATATCTCTTGATATAGATATGATGAAAATGGAATGTAAATCTGTTTTAGTAATATGGGGCTTGAACCTTATGTAAATTTGGTTTTGTAATACATGGTAGGAACGACATGTTAACATGGTTCAGTAATGGACATTTCCAATAATAATGATCTTGTTATCAATTCATTGTATACTATAGAAATAATATTATATTATTATTTTTCACATACTTACATGTATAATGCCAATGAAATTCTATCATGGTTAATGTTCATTTATGATCTATGCCGTATGTACTGCCACAATTTATTTCATGACTCATTATATTTATATTTAAAAATTATTTCCATATTTTTACATTCTTATTTTTATGGTATGTTTTATATTAATTTTTTTTACCCTTATTGGGAATTTGAGCTCAACGTTTTTATGTTTTCTAATGGTTGTTTTTATATAGGAAAACAAAAGGGGTGATATTTATTGGATATGTTTAAGATATTTCACCAAGTTAGAATATTATGTTCCATGTTTCCAATGACACTAATCTAATACCGTCTTTAGTTGTCTGTCTGTGTCATGTATAAAGTATTCAGAAAAATGTAATTTCTATTTATGTCATACTTGGGTTGTTATAGTTGGTATCAGCATGAAGGTTTAGTTAATCTTTGGAAACTAGGATGCGAAAACATTAGTGACATCTTTATAGATATTTATAAGGCATGTATATGGAGGTCCCTAAGGGTTAGTCTAACTATAAGATATAGTTCTATAGTTATTTTAACGATTATGAATAACATGGGATTAAAGAAAAGATTTTTGATATTTAATGTATCCCCCCGTTGATTATGTTGTTTTCCTAGTATGAATTTTACTTTAAAACTATTATTTTTGGGTTTTATAAAATGGTTGGATGTAGGATGATTCATGTTAATGGAGATTATTGTGGACAGTGGAATGATATTCATTATGAGAAACAAAATGATATGGGATTTGGAAGTAAAATATTAATTATTATGCCTAAAAAACAACCTCAGAATATGATCAATAATATTAACTTTGGTAAGTTTCCTATCCCAACTAATAAGAGAACGATAGAGTTTTATGGTGAACATAGAGGTACGGAAGTTAAATTTTATTCATTTAAATCATGTGGGAAGTGGTATCAAGGATAATGTTTCAGAGGAACTAGAATTTTCAATGGGTGTGTAAAATAAGGACACATATCCAGCAATTACAAAGGAAAAGGGTTAATTAAAACAATGGTCAAGGATAATGTTATTTCTGAGACATTAATGAAGGTTAAATATTTTAAATGTAGAATGTATGGGCATTATGAAAATTTATTACCAAAGGGAAAATATCATTAAGAGAATTAGGACGATTGTATTTGTAGTTTTTAAGGTGGTGAATATGAGGAGACCGGAAATGATATATGAGATGAAAGTTGTGTTATGGAATAAAAGGATGAAGTTCAGTCAATGTTTTGTGAAGATAGTTGAATAATTTCATGTCTATCAAGATTAATGTTGTATAAGTAAATTTCTGGTACTATAGAATAAAGAAACCTCAAAGGATTGAAACACTTTTGTGTTTTTCCTTATATACTTGAGGTATATTTTGAATTGTACAGGTAACCAGGAAATGTTATTCAGATATTTTTAGAAAACAGAGGATATGTGAATAATGATGGGATATAGAGATAAAGGGTTTTTTGATAGAATTACTGACCTCATGAAATATTTAAGGTCAACGTGATATCATTGTTTGAGTATATATATTTTTTGTATTTTCGGTGTGTGTAAAGGGTTAATTTTGAAAAAATGAATGTTTTCACAAAGGAGCTTTAGTAATTCATGTTATTAAAATGTTTAAAGAGAATTCATGTAAAGGGTTAATTTTGTTATATTAATGTATTATCACAATATTGGTGGACTTATGCACATTTGATAACATTTTAATTTTTTTTTGAAGGGATAGAAGGAATGACATATCATTCGATTGCATGATCTAATAACACTTCAGGAATGAAAAATTCGAAAACATTTCATCAAATAAGAGATGAAGTGGAAATTTTTTAGGGAATGATCAACATTGAGATTGTAATGAAATCCAGTATTTCTTCTAATTCAAAAAATAATCAACATTAATAAAAGGATCTTGAAACCAAAAATGTAATCCTTGTAACTTTTTATCCAATGAATCAGATGTTCCATTAAATCATAATGGATTTATATCATACTAGTATATAACATTTTCAAAACCTTATTCTGTGTCACTATCCATCAGAAATTGATAGTTAAATTTCCCTTCCAAATCCATGTTTTCACTTCTCAACTAAGTTCTCATATATGGAAACCCAGTGATTAGTTAATTTGGGTAACCATTGTGTTTCTAACTTTCCTTTTTCTAATGAATTTTTAGTATTAATTTTTACGATGTGGTTTTCAATGAATGATACTTTCATATAGTAAACCGTGTATAACCCTAATGAATTTCCATGGAAAAATATATTTTATGGGGGGTAGAATGTGACACCTCAATATTTTATGAGATAGATTCGTTTTAATTTCATTGATGTCTTTCATTCTACACTACACAAATATTAAATTTCACTATAACGAATTCTTTATTAGCTTGTAGTATATGCAACACTAATCTTTTCTTACGTTACATGCAAGAGCGACCTTCCACGATATCTTTCGTTTTATGAAATACCAAGTTTCACTAAACTACGATATATTTTTAAAATATTATTATTTAATGGGATATAAACTATCATTTATGAAAATATTTAAACAAAGTTTTTATTTTATATTACATTAACATTCATCTTATGTATTTTCTAGACATAATATAAAAAAAATACAATTTTTCGGATAAGAGAAGTTTTATTAATAAAAATACAGTTTTTCCACCTTTTGATGGGACACCCATTTTAAATTTAGTGTTAAAGAATTACATATATTCTATTTAACAAAATAAACATATTCTTTAGGTGTGGAACATAACAATTTATGTTTTTAAATTTTTTGTATTTTTCTTATAAAATTTATATATTAATGAATAATGAAAAACAATGCATTTTAATTCAAAGTTTTATATTCATCTAATTTATTTATATAGTTATATTATCTTATTTGTGGTTTTTAATGTTTAATTAGATTTTGTTTTTATACTTTATTCCATTTTTTTTCTTTGGAAATAATTTCAAATTTAAATTGGACATAAACACATGAAAATATATTTATAAGTTTTTACTTCTTAAAAACCCACTTTTTGGTTTTATCTAGGGGAATTAATTTTAAATTATTTTTTTTCCACAAATGTGTTCTAATTTATGAAAAAGTAATTCTTTATTTTTAGTCAATGGGTCCAAATTTAATTAATTTTTTTCTTCTATTTTTAGGCATTATTAATAGTATCATTTGTAATTATTTTTATTACCATTTCTAAAGGTAAATATGATAATTGAAGGTAACAATAATATTATAAAATTACGTTAACACCTATAAAAATAGGATTGGATGGATAAATTAAACCCTTATAAGAAATTCTTCAAAATGGAATCTCTTAATGGACAATTTCCCATTAATATGACAAGAATATAAAAAAATTTAATAAATGAATAAAAATGTCACACATTAATGTTATAGAATTATATTAATTTTAATTTAGGTTTTACCATAAAATAAAATTGATTATAGGTAGTCTCAAAAAATGTAAAAAAATTAACTAAATCATATAAATATATTTATTATTTTTATAAATTAAATAATTATCATTAATTATTACTAAATAGTGATATCAAAATTATTTTATTAATTTAAATATCTAATACATTATATTAAAAATATTAAAATAATTATAATTTGTGTGAAATAATATTATCTACTGATTTATGGATGAATTTTAAATGTTATTTATGGTTTAATGTTGCTTGTTAAAACATATTTCAATGTTATTATATTTATAGAAAATCAAAATAAAAATAATGTCAAAATTGACATTATTGATATTTTAAATAAATAATAATTTATTAAATTATATAAAATTCATAAAAATATAAAAAATTCCCAACTAATTTTGATGATGTCAAATATGTCACCAATAATAAATTTATGGCTCCTCTACTATTTTAGAGTGACTTTATTAACCCTTAGTAAATGTAAAAGACATATTTTTATGGTAAGAGTTAAAGGAATGAATAAATAGTAAAAAAATTATAATGTTTTAAATAAATCCAAATCATGTCTACAAAAATTATTAGATGATTAATATATAATAATTATCACAATATGATCAATTATTAGTTATTTAATTTACAATTTTACATGAAAATAAATTATATATTATTTAAATAAAAGATAGATGCAAAATATCACTATTGTGTAGTTTAATATATTTTATGTTTCCACTAAGGGACAATATCAATCTATGAATGAATATAAATTTTTATTTTGATATAAATGAATCCATTTTAATTATATAATTTTATTTTTTAATTTGTAGAGTTTATCTAAATACCTCAAAAGTCACATCAAATTTAAAACAACATTTATTCCATTAACAAAAAAATGAATAAATGATATTAATAATATAAATAATTTAGTATTTTTGGTTAGTTAATTTGTATAACAAAATTTGAAGATCTATAAGATATATTATAGTTGTTTGAAATCATTATATTCTAATTCACACATTCTCTTATTATATTTTAAGTCAATTTAAATTAATTATATTAAATTTGGCAATAAAAATATCTTACTGAATCAGTTTTACATATATTAAAAATCAAAAAAATGAAAAATAATTATAAGGGGATAATTTATGGTCTAAAATTTATTATAAATTTAATTTATGTTCCAATTTAATTATTTTGATCTAGAATATTTTTATTCTATTTTAATATTTTGAGTTTATCATAAAGTGCCCCTCTCCTATCTTTTAAAATGGAATATCCTCCCACATTTCCTCACAATTCCATGAGACTCCTATATCAATCAAACCCTTAACAATTATTCTATTAACATTCTTACTTATCTTTTGGAGGTCCTGGTTTTCAAAAAATTCCATCCCATGTGTCCCTATAATGATATCCAAAGAAAGTCCAACAAAGAAGATGTAAATGCTTTACCAATTCAATTCAATTCAATTAATTCTTCTAATTCCTATTTATATTTATATTACATATAGAAATAATAAATCTAGTATATTCTACATTTTGGGAATTTATTATAATTATTAGACAACCTTTTACCTATTTTCATTCACCTTTCAAATAACAATGTCAGCATGTGTGCGTACGTATGACATACAATATCCACGATGTGGTGTAATTTGATATTAAAAAATAATTTATCATGATGGGTATAATTATGAGTATAAGGGATTTATATAATAAATATATCATGATAATTATTCTATATAATTAATATACCATCCAACTGCATACCATTTTACAATTAAGAGAATGCTATCGTCGCTTGTGAATGTGTACGACCTACAATCTCCATGACACAGTGAGATTCATTATCCATGTTAACAATTCAAGAATGATTATAAAATTTATTTTAGAAGTGAAAATATTAATTTTTAACTTAACTTAATGAATAAAATACATCATATTTGTAACAAACATGACTTACACTGCAAAAAATGAATCGGAAAATAAAGTAGTTAACACTCGAAATAATAGAAACGTTGAAATATTTTTAACATAATGATATAATAGGATCATATATTACATCAAAAATATTGATACGGTCTTATTATAATTTAATAACATGATTTAAAAATTATAAAATCGGTTACCACACCCTCAAATAACGAAAAGTACAAGGTAAGAGATAATTTCACAATCTCATTTTTATCCGAGATTTTTATAAGTATTTACCAGGGTATGTTTATCCTCCACAAACATGTTTCCTAATTATGTAATATTATATCTATTTGTCTATTATATTTAAATTTTAATTTTACCATTTTAGGAATTTTTATTAAATAGTATGAATGAAATATTTTTCCATTATTTCATTTGAGGTTCTTTTTTAATTTTTAAGAAAATTTATGATGATATTTTTTTAACATATACAGCATGAATATATTTTTATAGTTTCATGACAGCTTAAATCCATGAATATTCCTATAAATTATTTACTGTTTATCTTCAAATAAATTGTTTTCTTTTAAAATTGTTTGGAATTTTGAGAAAAGAAAATGTTTTTGAAAAAGAATGGATTTTTTCCTCAAGAAATAATTTTAAGTGTTTTATAATAATTATTTTCCATTTAAGATGATGCTTTTTAAATAGTTTTATACTTATATCTGTATTGTTAATATGATTTTATATTTTTAATGATGGAATGATATATTATATAGATTCATTTATGATCGAATGATATTTAGGAAACCCATTTTATTTCTCTGGTTATTCTATGATGAATGATTTATGTTTTTGAGGAACATGTATGAATGATTTCATTTTGAGATGTGTGGTACATAAATCTTCCTCCAATGAATTGGTTAAATATTTATATCTCATGAGATTGTCATAATTCTAATGCCAACTAAATACAGTTTATTAATATAGGGTTGTAATTTCATGTAAATCAGGTTCAGTATTTCATGGCTAGAATGGCCTGTAAATCTGGTTCTATAATGGAATTTTTTCACTATGATGGTCTTGGGAACAATTCATTGGATTCTATGGAAACCATATAATGTTCAAATTTGAAATCCAAAATTCAATGTTTCATGAAAACTATATTATATCGTGGTTAATGTTCCTTAATTATACATGCCTTATATTCTTACATGATTTATTTCATGACTCGTGATATTGATATTTAAACATTATATCAAGGTTTTTAAAAAATTATGTTTATTATTTGTTTTATGTTCTCAATGAATACCCTTTCTAAGAATTTGAGCTCACCCGTTTTATGTTCTATTTTCCCCAGGATATAAAGAATTGTTTTCTGTAGGAAAAAAAATATGGAATATATTTATGGGAGATGTTTAAGATCTTTCAAAAAGATAGAAGAATATGATATATGTTTGAAGAGATACTAATATAATATAGTCTGTGTGTGTTTGTGTGTGATATGAATTAATTATTCCCCAAAGCAGTGTAATGTCCATGTATATCAATCTTGCGTCTCTATACAAGACCTGTGAGTTGGTGGACTTGGACAACGACAATAACATGATTGGTGTACTATTTGGAAAACCATCTAGAAAAACTAGTCGGTTAACCAAACATTTATGAAAATTGTGTTTTTACCATATTTCCCCTCTATGATTTTATGTTCCACTACCTATTCTCTTCACCTCACGTGAGAAAAACCATAGGATGGTCCTCCTCCATTCATCCCTTCTTTATGCATCAGAAATGAAATGAATTGGTGATTTTAATTCGCATTTATAGTGATATTTATCTCCCTCCTCCTCCTGTTTATCCATTAAAATTGTTACTTCTAAATTAGGATGTGTAGGATTTTGGATCTGATTTTGATTCCAATAGAGAATAGTGTATATTTTCAAGGATGACAGGACTTCTTGTTGGCATGGGTATAGGAGATCCTAATATGGATTATGCACATCATTACCTGACATTAGGTTAATGAATTTGTTCATGGTGAATTTTCTTAGGTTTTTTCCTAATGATTTAATTTAATTAATTTTAAATTATTTTTTCATTTTAGGGATTTTTCCCGTAATGTGGGTCGGTTTATCTAATGGGTCATCGATGAGTGTTTGGATTCGATTTATTTGTAGCACAATGACCTGGTGAGTTTTCTAGATTATTATAAATTTAGGTATTGGTTAATAAACACATTATAAATTTTTTAAATAAATATTTATTACTTTTTGGTGTATGAAAGGATCATGGATGATCAGGAAAATAATGGTTGGGTTCTAAGGGGTTTCCATGAATCCTGGACATGCCCTGAAAATGCCGTCATGCTTTGGCTATATTTTGGAAATCATTGCTACAATGTTAAGTGGTTAAAGAGATTTACCTATAGTCTTTTTGATTTATTTTCATGTGTATGTGGTGTGTGACCTATATAACATGAGTGGATGGTTATCATCCATGATTTATGTAATGTATTTTGGTAATGGTATTAACTTTGTTATGCACTTTGATAGTCTTGATTAAATAGTAAAAATGGTTAATGGGTTGAATATTGAAATAAATGGTTGCAAAATGCAAGGGGATCCAATGTGGTGTACTAATGGTTGAGTTTTGGAAATTCCTTTGAGTCTATAGAAATGGTTTTTAATCATGTGGATTGATATTTCACATTGTATTAATGTCTATTTTGAAAATATATATCTTTAAATGATCTTTTTAAAATAAAGTGTTGATATTCATGTAGTTTATGAAAATGGGGTTTATAAATAAACATTAATTGTGTATTTAAAATTTATGTGTGGTAGATTATTTGGTGAAATTGATTTGATGTATCTTTTGATGGTTCTAATGAAAAGGATATTCTAGTGTATTTTTTTCAAAGGAAAATACACATGTTTTAAAAGGGTGGTTTTGAAATATATAAAAAGGGTGTTTGATTTAGATTCCATTGGATTGTGAAAATAAATTTTGTTTTTAGGCCTGTTTTGGTATTGAATATTGTAAGAACCTTAGTAAGAATTAATATATAAAATAAGTGGTTTTTTATTTTCTTGAATGTTTTGTATCGTCGTGCTATTGATCATAGTAATTTAGAAATGATGGAATGGTTTTGGTGATTGATTGGTGCTCTGGGAACAAGTAATATACTATATATAAAGTTGTCAGACTGAGGATTTAGACACTGATAGTAGACTTCATCGTTAATGATCCATACTGAGGATCTCAGAAACGTTGGTACACCATGTATAAAAGGATGTTAGACTGATTCTCTTCCTCACTATCATGGGTCAGAATGATTCTCTAGGAACAACCAATTTCATGTATAGATGGACGTTGGACTAGGAATCTGAGAACTAATGATATTTTTTTTGTTTTTTTGATAGACACTATGTTTAGTGTTAGTTTTGTGTGTTTGATGTATGGTTAGACGCTTAATATAGGTTTTATCCACTATTGTTTTTATGTTGATAAACATTTTTAGAATCCATACAAACGTTCTGAGCACTGATGGACCATGTACATTATATTAGTACCATGGGTGTAGTGTAACACTATACTAGGTTGAAAAAAAGTGAACAACCTTCCCAAATATTTACAGTATGTTGGTCATTTTTTATGATTATGTACTTGTCTATGCTGTTGTAAATTTGGTTGTCTAGAAATTCACCCTGGAACAAATGAGAAAATGTGTACTATAAGAGATAGCGAGTTCCTAGTCTTGTATCTATTTTAGGTATGATTTATTATTATATAGTTTATCTATATAAACTATTATACGAAATGGTGTTTTTTAGACATTGTTGGTGGTAGAGTAATGAGTTTTACTCACACCCTATTTGGTACACCATTGCACTTGGCTACCTGATAATCTCTAAAATTATTTTTTTTGAATGAATTGGTTCGGGGTGAGGCCCACATTACTATTTTTTGATTGACCAGGGAAGGTCAAGTGGTGTTAGGTGAGTAGACTGTAATGTCTGGGTAATGTTGTGGAGCCTTTCTGTATTTTTCTGTCACGTAGTCTGCCCATTGGGCACTTGTTTTTTTAAATGACATGTTCATTCATGCATTTGTTGCATTTTATGTTATTATAGCATCTTCCAGATTAATTATTACTTCCTCTTAATCTGATGTGTATAAAATTTAGTTATTTACTTCGTTTTTTGCACTCAGATATGTGGGTATATTCTCCTCATTGTTCCACTTTAGACCCCCATTATTAGTCAACATACTTTTTTATACAAGTATTAACACACAAGGTCCTATTTTTTCCATCTTGGAGAACATGTTTACTGTCACCTATGCCATGACATTAAAATGTTGTATCATAGTAGTTTACATTCATTTTATATTACTATGTGGGATTTGGTATACTAGAGATATGTCAATGTGTTGGGGCAGCATATTGTCATCAATATTGTATATCATGGACACTTATTCCAATAGTGAGCCCATGTTACTAGGGGATGGGGTTTCTGTTCTAGTTTATGGTGCTACAATTTTATATGAATTTTTTTATAAATCACCTTGTGTTTACATTTTATGGTTCATTGTAGACTTCAATCTATTGGATCATTGTAAACAAACATATGATTTGTTTTTGACTCATGGAATTAACAATCAAAAGGAATCTCATTAATCATGTTTAGTTATGTGTAATCCACACAGTTATATTCCTTATACAATTAGATTTTATGGATTTACTTTTTGATAGAAGGTTTAGTGAAGTATCAATGAAACCCGTAACAATGAGAATGTTGGCATGGTACTTGTGATATTTCGCTGTAGTCACCCTAGTCGGTCAGTATGGTAAGTGTTCACGACTATTGGACCCCTTATGAAAATTTTGTTTTTAGATCATTTGCATGTCTAGTTCATCCCAGGAGTAGTTTTATATAAAGATGCTCGTAGAGTACATGAACCCTATTTTTGGGTAGTTGGTTGGTGTATAAACCGATTATGGTGTGAGGAGGTTGATGGGGTAGTTTTGAATTACTTATTTCAAGTGACGATGAGATTGGTGCGTGTTTTAGGATCGTGATTTATAGACATTTTAAAGTTGGATTAAACCCTAGGTGGTTTGACAAAGTTAACATTTCACAAAACTCCAGTTTAGAGAGTTAGTATCACGTGTAATTATGAGTCACTCATGAGGGGGATTGGATATTTTATGTGTTATTTTTGGAGTATGAGGCACATATTTTTTTATTTTTATTCTTGAAAATAATTCAAAAATGGTGTGTCCTATAATGGTTTTCTGGAATGTATTATGCAACTGGTTTTGTTGAAGGCAGCTCGGGGACTAGTGTGTTAGCCTTATGGTTGGTTACCAGATGGTATGGCATGTTTGGGTTTCTAGACCAGGTAATGATTTTTCTGATTATTGTTCCCAGTGTACGAGGATGAATCTGAAGAAAAAAGGGTGTTGGAGGCAAACTTTTTTTTGTGAAAGTGTTTTCTACAAGTGTAGATCAGGTGTGTGCATTTATTTGGTAAGAAAAACATTGTGGTGTCAATATTTAATGAGATGAAAGGTACATTGAGTGTTTACTTTTTAGTATTTCATGGGTTATACTAAAGCATAAATCGGTAGAAACCAATCATGGTTTTCTATATATGTATCTTTAGGAACACAATGATAGTGAAAGTGATGTTAGTTGAACTCATGAATGATGCTCAATACTTGAGTTATCAAGAATTTGGTTTTGGTTATGTGAGTATATTTTAGTTTGGAATGCAATAATGGTGTATTATTTTTGGTGATATAGGAATACATGTAAGCAAGGCCAGTGGACATGGCTTGTCATTTTAGTTTCGTACAACTTGACTCGTTAATGTCAAAATGAATTTCTTTATTTGGTCACCCAAGTGTATGCGTGATAGTGAAGTGTTAATGAAATCCTGGGTGGTAATAAACAATTGGAGACATGTTATATCTTTTTTATTGTGGATAGTCTTTATGGATCATACATCATAAGAAGTAGGGTTGTATGGCCAGTGATGAGTATGATAACGACTGATGTGATTGTGATGATACATTTGTGGAAAGGGTTTCTTGAGAACATGGATGGGTTTTCTATATCCATGTAGTTAGAGGTTAAATTATAAATAGATGATTGGTGGTTGTATTCATCTAGAAAATTATATAATACTCTTAGTGAGTGATGATATTTCCTTATGCCTTGATATAACATGGGTTTCTAGGAGAGAAATGTCTATATAACTATCTTCTCAAATGTCTTATATGGTTTTATTTGGGGCCACCTTAGAGTTTCACATTTTGAGAAGTGTATGTTGAACTGTATATTGGAGTTTCACTATCAAATGTTTAGTCATATAGGTCTTTATGTTTGACGAGATGTCTGCGAATTCTAATTTTTTTTGTTCAGAAATGCTGGAGGTGGATGATAGTAGATGTTTGTATGGACTATCAGGTGAGGGAAATACATCCAAATATGATTCTTGGTTTAGTAGTCAATGGATCATGGGATAAATCATTTGATTATGTTTGGTTGAGAAGGTGATGAAGACACACCTATGGTGGGGAGTGAAATATCAGTTGGGAATATATGATAATTATGATTGATGGGTCATGGGGGTTTTGAACAAACCATGGATCGGTCGTGGTGGCATTATGATGCTAGTGAATGACCACTAAGGTGTGTGCTTAAATTTCATGTTGAATGATAATGGGATATCAGTGGTGATAAAAGATCACGCCAAGAGTGGGTTCAAGATCAAAATGGTTGTGGAAATAAGTTTAGGTATATAATTGTTTGGTCACATTTGGCTCATTATAGAATTCTTATGAGAGTGAGGGATTCATGATCAGGTGATTTGTTGATAGACCAGTAGTTACGGCTGGACATTTTTTTTAGAATGGGTCACTCAATGATAGTCTAATTGGGTATAGAACACTATGAGGGTTTATAAGGTTTCAAGATATATTTCGTGTATCATTTTTGGAAGAAATGGTGTGTTTCATGTTCGATTTGGGATTTCTAGGAAAATATAGTTAATCTCTTTTATGATTGGAAGGTGGTTATGCATCCCCCTTGTTATTTATCGATGATGAGTATGGGTGACGATAATGATTACTGTTATCATTGGTTATTGGTAATGGTAGGATGAGAATCAATCTATTTGTTGATTATAGCTTGAGTTTGGGTTCGTTTGGGCTTCCATGAGGGAAGGGGTGTTAAGTATCGCATGTTGGTGGATATAAGATAAAGATTATTATCGGGAGTACCATAGATCAATGAGTGATTAGGTGATGTTATAATAATTTTTTTCATGGGATTGTCTTGTTAAATCACAATCTTGTTTTTTAGTTTTGACAAAATTCATTATCTTTGGTTTCCATATTTTTGAGGGATTTGAGTTGGAAGTTGTTCCATGGTATTGTTTCAGGCTATTAGAAGCTGAATAAGGCAATTGGACCAAATCAGGGGAATGATGTAGGTCTGGTTGTGAATATGGATTGATACAAAGATGTATTTGGGAAAAAAAGTACTATAGTTTGGTGGTTTTATGATTTGGTATCTAGATGGATCAAACATTTCTGAAGGAATTGGATTTCTTATTACCCAATGGGTTAAATCTCGAATCATGATTCAAAGGGGAGTTATGAGAGTTAAAATGACAGAAAAGGGTTCTATGAAGAAATTATTGATTATCAGTAGGTGTAAATGGTTTTTAGAAGGGATATGGAGGCTTTGGGTTATGTTTCAAATGTTTTGGAAATGTTTTGGAATAGTTACATGGTTTGGGGTGCATAGTTTAACAGAAACCATGCGACACGTTGATGAATGGAAGGTTTTCCATTCAATTTATACCGAGAATAGTAGAGTTTCATATATAATGAATGGGTTAGGGTACAAAATATGTGGAAAATGGATAAATAGTATGAGTATGATGGGGTACTATGTCATGGTGCATGGTCTGATCAATGTTTTTGACAAACCATGTGATTTGATGCAGGTGGGATATAATGTTTATATCATAGTGGGAAATTTATTTATCCAACAACGCAGCCTAAACTTATAGGGCATCGGTTTTTTATAGTTGGGGTGAACATTTTTGTCACACAGTTTGGCCAACCATTCGGCTAAACTCGGTGAGTGGGTTTCCTTAGAAAGAGCCAACCACATAGTTGGGACATAGTATGGAAAACCATATAGCCAAACCCCATAACAACCCTTAATTAATTAAAATAGTGTTTTTACAATTTTCCCCTCTATCTTTTTATGTTACCCATCCCATTCTATTACCCTCACTCAAATTAATTAGATGACTGTTCTCAATACATTCATCCTTCATCAAGCCACACTAAGGAAGCAATTTAGTGGTGCTTCATCGATGTCTATGGTGAGATTTCACTTCCACCTCATCCACTTTCTCCCTTCCCATGGTTCCATAAAAATCCGGATGTGTTAGTTTATGATTTTTTTGTATAACTCCTCCATATCATGGTGTAATTTTCCACATACGATGGGGATTTTTTCCAGCTTGGGTATAAGAGAGCATGATAAATATTACACATGTCATTTCAAGGTGTTTTGATACGGAATGTAAATGTAGTGAATTTTCATAGGGTTTTCCTTATGAATTAATTATCATAGTTGTCGAAATATATTTTCTATAAGGTTTTTGGCCTGGAATGTTGGTTTTGTTATGTCGTGGGTCTTTGGTCAGTGATTTTATTTTATTTTTGTGCGACATGATGTCCTAGTGAGTTTTCCGGTATTATTTCATGTTGGGTTTTGGTTAATTAATTATTTTTAAATATTGTAATAAATAATTTTTTTATTAAAAACGCTTGGGAGATATTGAAGAGAACATTTGTCTTTTTAGGGGTTTTTGCGATGCTTGGATGTATATCAAAAATGTTGTCGTGTTTCCATTTTATTTTACAAAGATTTGTAAATTTGGATGATTTTCTAAGAGCTTTACTCATAGTCTTGTTTATTTGATTTTCATGTGAATATATTCTTTCCTTATATACATTGATTGGAATGTTTTTTTCCTAGGTTTAGGTAATGTAGTTGGTTAATGGGCATGACATAATTATGATCTTTGTTTGGATTGATTAAATGGTAAAAAGGGAAAACATCATGGATATGGAAATATATGGTTTCAAAATGTTAGGGATAAAATTTCATATTTTATGGGTTGAGTTTTTTTAAATACATATGGGGTGCTTGAAATTGTTTTTAACTATGTGAATTTTTATTTGACATGGTCCTGCATGTCAAAGGGGGGAATCTATGTTCTGCAATGATCGTTCATTTGAAATGAGGTGTCAACCTCCACGTCGTATATAAAAATAATGACTATATATGAATGTCAAATATGGATTTGAAATGGGTGTGTGGTTGATTCATTGATGAAAATGATTTTATGGATATTGTAATCATTATAATGGAATGGTAGGCCTTGGGAATTGTTTTTTTTTTCGAAGAGACTAACATAGGAATCAAAAGGGTGTTTTTGAAATGTTTAACGGGGGTGTTTGTTTCATTTTATATTGATTATCAAAAATGGATGGGATATATTGAGAAATGATTTGGTTATGAAGGTTTAAGGGACCTTGGTAAGTTTTAATGGTTTAAATAAAGGTTGTTATTTTCTTTATTATTTTTTATAGTCATGATGTTAAGAATAGTAATTAGGAAATTATTCGATTGTTGGGGTGCTGGAATGATGCCCCAGCAAAGGGTAGTCTACTATGGATAAGATTTTAGACTAAGGGTGTAGACACTAAGAGTATAATTCATTTTTAATTATCCATATTGGGGCGCTGGGTAAAGATGGTATACCTTTTACAAAATGAAGTTGGATTGATGATCCTACTCCATGGGCTAGGCCAGACCGATGCACTAGGAACCACCCATGTGATGTTTTAATGGATTATGGACTAAGCCTCCAAGAACTACTATTATTTTTTGTATTGTGATTGATATAAAACACATTATTTGTCGGTAAATATAGTTTGGTATGAGTTTAAGTTATTGATGGAGATTCTAACCACTATTATTTTTGATATTTGTACTTTTTTTATATGTCAAACTAATGTTTTGTGTAATGATAGTTTGGAATTTTATATCTATACCATGGATGTAGGTTTTACACTCCCTAATATTTAATGATAAGTGAACACCATTCGTTGATATTTTAAATATGTATCTCATATGGTACTTCTTAGATACTATTTTATGTCATTTCATGTCTGGTTGGATGGGGTATATATGTGAAAACCATGGTCTAGAGGGTACTAGAAGAGTAGGAATGTTCTTCAGCTTTTATTTAATTTTTGTAATGTGTATTTATTCCATTGCTTATTTGAATAAACTGTTATACTTACTGGTATTTTTTAGACAACATTGGATGTATCCTACTGATATTTACTCAATCCCATCTCTACTCGCTATTTCACTTTGGAGCGTGACCATAAATGACATGTTTATTACAGGAAAATTTTTGGGATGAGGCCCTCTTGAGTATTTTTTGGTCAAATTGGTCTTCCTGAGTGGTGTTTTTTATTTAGGGGTGTATCATAGTGAATCAGGGGGCCTATTTATATTTTATTTTATTTTAGTTTGTTATGTATCCAGCCCAATGGGTGGTTCATGGTATGTGTGAAATGGTTGTTCAAGACATTATTACATTTCATTTTATTATAACATATTCCAATTTATTTATTCCTTCTTCTTATTATAATGTGTATATTATTTTTATTTGTGTCTAGTTGTGAACTCTTATATGTGGGTATAGTTTCCTCATAGTTCCACTTTTGACCCCAACTACTATTCGGTTCCCTCTAGTGTACAATGAAGTGTTCTTGAAGTCAGGCGGAGGTCAAGCTCAGGTCATTAGTTTACTGTCACCCAACATGGGACATTACTCTTGGATTTTGGAGGAGGGGTTAGGTTATATTTTCATCAAAACTTATGGTGTTTTTTTGTGATTGACAATGAGGATAATAGTGTCCCTTTGATAATTAAAAATGAGTTTCATTTTGGAAAACACCCAAAACTTTTCAATGATGGTATGCCACTCTTAAAGATTGTGACTATGAAAATTGTGAAATAATATAGTGGGAAGATATATGTTTGATCTACACATTCAACAATCAACTAGACACATGTTTTAAACATGTTAGGACCATATATTCTAAGGTAACTCATTTTTAGCATTTTAGTTTTCACCACATGGCTAGTTTTTACCTAGATAGTTTACCCAATATGGCCAAAATATTGACCATTAATATATAATTTATATCAAATCGTTCAAAATTTGAAATCCATTTTTTATTAATTTTTTAAAATTGGTAGATAGTAATTTGAAATTATTAATTGTAAAATTTATTGAAATTGATTTTTTTTAATATAATTGAAATGTTAAATATGAGTTTCAAAATTAAAGAAAAATTTTGTAACATTATTAACTTCACTAAAAAATTTATATTCATACATATAAAAAGGTTTTATATATTTTAAATTTAGATGTATTCAGAAATAATTTAATTAATACATGTTATTTTTAAAATAGTATTTTTCACTAATCACATTAGAATAGATTTTATGAAAAATCATTAAAAAATAATAAGAAAATATGACCTTGATAATTCAAATATGATTTTATTTATTTCAAATTCATATCCTAAAATTTATATATTATATTATTAATTAAAAACATAAAATATTGTGGCCAGCTATTTTCTAGAAATACAATTGTTGGTATATAAATTATTCCTTTTATCAATTAATTTTCTATATATTGCTAGAATATTATTTATAAAATCAATACATATTTTCATAATAATAATATTACATTATTGAAATAAAATTAGGATATTTGAAAAAAAATATAACATAAAATGATTTTAGAAAAAATTAAATTCCTAAAATAATAAAATTTAATGATATATATATATACATATTAATATTCAATTATATTTTAATATAATATTAATTTATAATAACATAACCTCTTATTATCTCTGTGTATGAATTAATAATAATATTATATTTGGTTTTAATGTTTTGGTGGTGGTTCAACAAACAAGGATCTCGTAGAAATATACACATGATTAAACTCCACCCATACAAAATTTTCCCGAATTGTAATTGATTGTTTTCATCATGGGCTAGGTTACGTGAAACCCAAAGTGAATATGCTACCATTTTTATTTTAGATATATGGTATTCATAAATAAGACTTATAATTTTGGGTTCCAATTCTTTAGAAATTCTTTATTGATTTTGTGATATGGTAACATAAATTTATACTAGATAATTTAATTGATATGCTTTAATAGTTGTATTTAATTTTCAAAACATGTCATGTTCTTTTAGTTTCAGTATGTTTCTCTTTGTAAAACATGCTATTAACACACTATTTATTTAATGATAATATATATTGAAATATTAAGTCATTTCATTCTACCTCTTAAATAAATTTCCCCCTCACAATTTTAATTATTAGATATTAACATGTTTATCTAATGGTATTTATAAGATGTGTAAAGATTTAATTTAATAATAATGAATCAATAATGAATATTTACTTATAATATGTTTAATCTTAATATTGTGTTTCTTCAGATCCATTTGAGTTAAATACCTCACATTGTTTGGGGTTTAGACATAAATTAATTTATTTTGAGTTCATCATCAAGTGCTATACTAAAAAATTGTCATAAATTATTTTATGAAATGGAATTTTATTCCATATTTTTTTAATAACTACACCACACACACCAATCTCTAATCTCTCCCAGTTTTAGAACATGGTGGTGCTTATCGAAAGTTGAGATCGGATGATGAATTCACTAAAAATATTTACACCTTTATAAATGGATCATTGAGATCAAGGTACCAACCTCTGAAAACATTTTATAGTAGTTATCTCTATTGAATCATCTATAAACCTCTTTGTCTTATAACTATATTATATTTTCATCTTAAATACATAAACACACATCTCTTCACCTTATTTTTTCTCTAGTACTCTGGTTTACCAACCTATAAAACTCTCTCATATTAAGGTCATCAGGGTATGGATGCCTCACCCCAAACACCCTGAGTGGCTTTTTATGTGTCAAAATTGTGAATTCTATGACCTGATCTATTTCTCACACATGTTGAATGGTCTTACATGATATGTATAATCAAACACGATTCTCTAACTACTCATAATCATTAGGTCACCTGCTTACATTATTTTTTTCCTAACAAACTTATCCTATGGAATTGGGGGTGATGGATTAAGATTTTATTCTACATCCACCATTGGCATGGTTATTTCCACATCTTAGGAAACATTAATGCCTATATGAGGTGAAAGTTCAATTATGGATGATGATGAATATGATTTACTGTTGTTGTCATATGTTGATATGATATTAAAATCTATCTATAATGGAATTTGTTTTTCTTTCCGTTATCCATTTTTTAATATTATGTATGTGTGGGTAATATATATATGAATCATGCATATAGATTATATGAATAAATATTTAATATGTTACATAAAATTGCTCTAAAGAATCCATACTAAAATTCATTTTTCCATTAAAATAAATTTCAAAAGATAACCATTGTATAACATGATATTTTATTATATAAAAAACATCAAGAAGGTGTAAATAGAAAACAATATATGAAACCCAGGGTAGGTATAATAAATTACCAATATTAGTTATCACAATGAACCACATTCATAGTCATTGATTAGTCTCCACCTTATTCCATTAGTATTGTTGGTTGTTCATGCATATCATTTTTCTCACCATTTTATTTCTAACAGTAATCAGGATAATATCCAATCGTTCAACTCTTATATAATCTAATCATAATATAATTATATGGATGAATATTTTCCACTCCCATCTTACTAACTTTCCTGTTTGTTTTATTATGACTTTTTTATGCTTGATGACCCCCTCAACCAAATTTAGTGTAACTCTTATCTAACTTAAGTAAATTACCTTGATTCTTCTCTAAACATTTTATACATATATGAAATTTAATTTTATATACTATATCATATTAATTACATGGTCTTTAATGTGACTTCGTATGTCTCTTATTTTCGCACTAGGTACTTTGACTATGTTCACAATTTGAACAAAATATTTTAATAACATGTTTGGAGAAATAACAATTTTTATCACACTAGTTTCCAATTTTATGAGATATTACTTAATGTAATCTATAAATTTTACCTTTCATCCATATCCCCTCTTATTTCTAGTGATTTTAAAAACAAATTGTTTGACAAAAGTGACGAAAATGAAAAAATAGAGAAAAATTATATTAATCTTAAATGGAATTCAATGATTTAGTTTCATATTTTTTCTAAACATACACATTGGATAATATTTATGTTAGATAAGACTATATTAATCATACATTACCATATGATACATTATGTAGAGAAATATTTTACTTTTCTTCATAATCCATCAATGAAAATTGAAAATAAATCTATCATAGTTGTTCGTGAAGTTCTTTTGATCACCAAAAGAATACCCCTCATTAGTTTCAAAAAATGTATGTTAATATGAATATTTTTCATTAACATGGTGATTATTGAGTTAATACACACCATTCCCTTTTTTAGGGTTATTTACCGTAGGTATATATTCCACATATCATTACATCAACTTGTTGAATTTGGATAGGGAAATATTTCTATAGAATACTATATTCTCATGACGCTACCATTATTTTAGGATATCATCCTATACATAGATTAATGTATAGGATTTTAAAAAATATCCTCTAAAATCATCATGAAAATAATTAATATAATATCAAAAAATTACAAAACCCTACTTCAACACAATGAAATATGATGCTTGCAAGACATGAAATGAATAATAAATTCCTCGTGGGATTTAATTAGTATATCTCACAATCTGTCAAACAATCCATGGACCTAAATGTTTAGTGTATTTTAAACTAAATTCATAAATTTATTATTTTAGTAGACTTGAAAAATTTCATCATAATCATGATATTAATAACCTTTTAAAAGATATCAAACATGATATAATCATATTCATAACCTATGGTATGGAAACACATTAAATGGGTAATTAGACACACAGTTAGTTAAAAATATATCATAACATTTAGGAGAACAATAACGATACATTAATATCATAATAAACTGTAAAAATATGTTAGACGACTATAATAAAACATATTAGAGAATCATTTGATCAAATAATGATTCTTAATAATGATTTAATATTTTACATGTATCAAAACACATATCAATAATCATATAACATATAATCAAGAAATCATGGTATGGAATTATTTAAAAAATAAATAATCATGAAAATATAGCATTTCATGGAAAATAAATCCCTTATTACAATTTGGAATAATGTGGTAAAAATATGGACAATTTTCCCATCTTTAAGAATATAAAATCCTATCTGAGAAAAACGACAATTATTAAACATATACGAACAACCTCATTATGTCCAAGCCTTAAAATATGTGAATCCCCTTTATCATGACACCTATGTGAACAAACAAATTCTATACATTTCATAATATCTCATGAAATATACTATTTCAATAACACATTAGAGAGTAGTATAGGACCTCACCCATTATCATCCATACATATGTGTTCTATATTAAATCAATCATCCGTATGTCATTATAAACTCATGTAAAAAAATGGGTTATGTAATATTTCCAAACAAAAATCACAAATCACAGCTTTAACATTAAATTGGATTTCAAAAATATAATTTTCCAATAGGAATCATATCATTATAATCTAATTAGTATGATCAAAACATCACTTCATGAATGATACAACTTTGAAGGAAATTTGAAGTGATGATTTATTCAGAAAACCTTCTAACATCGATATAATATATCATTTATCAATTATATTCAAATATACATTTGATAATGGAAAAATAAGTCCTTAAAACCCAATTTTAATTTGGCCCAAATAAAATATATTTTAGATTTAATGAGTTTTTAATAATAAATTTGTAGTGGATGATAAAACATTTTAATGAAAGGATGGAAACCCCTTTAAAAATATCTTTGAAATACCATTGTTTGAAAAACAAAATTTTTTAAATGTTTATGAAACAATTCAATTATAAAAAATTAAAATTAATAAAAGGATAATTGGAGATAAATAAAAAATACATTTTTTGTTGTGGAATGGAGGGCATTTGTGGAATGTAAAAAATTAATGAAATTACAAAAATTTCCCTTAAAAGTGATTAAAATAATTCGTAACAGAATGTGTTTTAATAAAAAGGAAGAATAATCAATGATGAAAAAATTGTTGTGAGATATGATTTCATTTTATAATAAGGTGTAAATAAAACATGAAATCATTATAGGTTATGATTGATCAATATTGAAATAATGTATTCAATGAAGACTGATTGCAAACAAATAAAAATATTTGATTCAGGACAACCCCATACCATTATTCATGCATTGTCTCATAAACTCTATCATCATATAAAATATATATTAATATATTAATATACTACTTATAAACAATATTAATAACTATATCAAGTTATTTTGTTGCATTATTTTCTATATCTAAATGAAAATTAGTTACTTTTAACATTTGTAAATCTGGTGTTTATATTTATGAAATTTTGTACCAGTTCTGTAGGAGATGTTTCCATTTTATTTATTCATAAAAGATTAATAATTAAATGTTAAATAAAATTATTTTAATAGATTAACAAAAATGAATTATTATTTTCAAAATTCGTTTAATGATTTCATTTTTCTTTTTTCTAAAATATTAAATCGATAAAAATAGTTTATTATAATTTTCTCCCTATGAATTTTGTTTTCAAAATTATTGAGTTAAATATTTATGTATCATTTTTAGAGCCTAAAACCATTATTTTAAAATAAATATAATTTTATAATAGTAATTATATAATCATAATAATCCATGATATATTTTCATAATGATTTTCTTGTTTGTGGTTAAACATCCCTAATCCGGAGCATATGAAGATTATTGGTGATTATAAAGTTATTTACCTTTAATATCATCAAATAAGTTGATTTATGATATAATTTATTTCGTTTTAATGTGATATATAATAATTAAAAAGTAATTAAATGGAAAATAATTGATATAAATGTATTACATAATTTGAATTACATATTTTCTTCATATTACACATGTTTTAAATAATTATGTTTGATATAATCATTTATTGGTCATTTAATTAATGGGTTATAACTATTTTCGAAACATAACAATAATTAAATCATAAATATAATGATTATGCAACAAAAAAATTCTCAATACCATCCATGTAGGCTGGTGAGGAATTGAAAAATAGAAATATATTATTCCATGAAGGTAGTGGTCCACGTGTACACAAGGATAAGGATTTACTATTACATATAATATGGAAATATAGTAAGATTATTTATATTTTAAGAGTATAAAATATTTTATAAATATATTAATTATATTATAAATACTTTATTAGTACCATCACTTTAAGGTGGTGAAGTAAACTGAAACATGCTGCGTCGTGGAGGTAGGGGTCTGCACAACAATAGATTCCCATTTTCATTTTTCTTAATAGAAATGTGGATCATGGGTATTTATTATACAATAATTATAATTTAATAAAATAAAAATTATAAATTTTATTATATCAATTTGAAAATGTAAAAGTAAATTTCTAAATGAATAAAATCACATAAATAAATAGAAAAATATAGGGATGTTACGAACTTATAACTCACATAATTCCATGTATCATTTGAGAAGGGGATAAAAAATTGGAGATATAATCAATTGAGAAGAAAGAATCCTCCTTGATATTTCATTAAGTTTGTAGGATTATTTTTTTAAAATTTGTGAATAATGTATTGTGTTTTTCGGGTATGTGTGGAAAATAAATCACCTTTTTTAAGTGAATTGTTGTGGCATTTTTTAAATTCCCAAATTATTTCATTAATGTGAATTAAATCTCTAGTAGAGTGGATGTAAAAATGATGAATAATGGATTTGATAAGATTTAAGGTGAATCCAAACCTCTACAACCCAATTATAATCATTTTTTATACATTTTATAATTATTACGTCGAAGGTTATGCATTTTTACAATTTTATAATTCACCATGGTAACTAGTTCTTACTAAGATAATTAATCCTTAATACACCATAACAAATTGTACTTCATTATATTATTTAGACTTGATGATTCATATTACTAAATCCAATTTTTTAACATAGTTTTTTAAATTAATAAAAATTAATTTTGGAATACTTACTTTATAGTGTAATAAAATAATTTTATTCTGAAAAACATAAATTAAATTATAAAATGTCAAAATGGGTTTATAAATTAAAATATTTTTTTTAAAATTTTAAATTAAATTTTAAAATATATATTTTTTATTAAAATAAAGTTTAAAAAATAAAAATTCAATCTTATATACTAATGAAGTCATAATTCATGTTATTTTGACAAATATAATTTAGTACTGTTCACCTAAAAATAAAAAAATAAAAAAATATAAAAATACACTTATTCTACTTTGGTCATGTTAAATACATAAATGATGTTAATATATTCGAAACCTTATCAAAAAAAATATTTAATATATTTATCGTAAAATAGATAAAAAATTTATATGAAAATAACTTATGGTAAATTAAGTATTCGTTTTTATATATCACTTGTTAAAAAAGTATTAAATAATTAAGTATACAATCTATATATATTTTTATAATAATAAATATTGTTACATTAAATAAATTTTCAATTTATGAAAATTACATTTTTGAGCATTAGTTGATTTTTAATAAAATTACTTTTCAAGAAATTTAATAATTTTTCACATATATATATATATATTGTATTAATATGAGGCTAATTTATACTGAAATAAGCCCTTATGATGTCAACATAAAACCAAGGAATCAAATAAGTTATTATTGAAATATTAGTTGGTGGTTTCACTAGTAAAGATCTTATGGACATCTCCATGAACTTGGAAATATCTCGTAAATGGTTAGGATCAATCAAAAATTTCATGATCTTTACATACACATATTCAATAGAAAACTATAAGTAAGATTCACACTAAATATTTTTCAAAAAATAGGATTCATAAGGAAGACGTACACTTTCGAGTTATATTTCTTCTTGCTATCTTTATTGTTTTTTGGATATGGTTCCATCAATTTATAACGAAAAATATAATGTATAAGTTTTAATTCACACATTTAATATACAAAAAAAATGATTATTTATTTTTTCATTTGAAACATGATATTATTAAAATATTTGTTTTAGGATAATATATAACAAAATATTAGGTCATTCCCAATACAGTAGTCTTGGGATAACCACATTTATAACTTTATTTGGCATGTTTTAACCACTCACTTATCTTTTTAAGACGCAACTAAACACACATATACCATTTTTGGAATGGTTTAACCAAACATGAAATTTTTAGTCTTTTTCTTTCCAACCATGTACCTTTGGGTATTAGGAATACAACCCATGTAACATTTTTTCATGGTTTAATAAGACGTGTACCACATCTTTTGGGACTAGACTCATCACATGACTACCTCTTTGAGATCATGATATATAATGAAATTTCCAACACACTGGATGCTAATATAGTATCCCAACCATATCATAATGAATAAACAAATATATATGTTTCAATATAATATGAAAACATTCATAATTCTATCATTGGGTAATTACATTGGGGGAAAGTAACATTTTTTAAAACATACATAATACTTTATAATATGCCTTATAGAGGAAGAAAATATATGGGTTTAATAGAGAATATCCCAGCGTAGCATAATAAACATTAAATCATATTTACATATCTAAATCAAAATTTTATGTGATCATTATAAAATTGATTTTTAAAATAAGAAATATAATTCATTTTGTTAATGGTTATTTTAAAATTATATAATATATAAAATATAGGTAATATAAAATTTTAAAATAATAAAACATCACTGAATAATATTATTAGATAAATATAATAACGTTCGTTAGAAAATGTTTTCATATGAAAAATATTTTAAAAAGATGTTTCTTTCATACCTTTGTAATGAATGAAAATGTCATTAAAAAAGACATGTGCTAAAATAATTAAAAATATTACATTACAATTTCTAAAAAATAATTCAATTAAATTAAAAAGTTACTTATTATAATATTAAAATATAGATATATAAATTTATAAACTAATATAAATAATATAGACATGGAATTGAATGATTTACATCCAACAATAAGTTATATAGTCAACTTCTACTACTAGAAACATTTCAGGGGAATTATTACACATTTTTATGTGAAATGGTAAGAATAAATCTAAAACCAAGAAATAAATAGTTGAAAAAAATATAATTAGGGATTAATAAATAATGAAAATCAATTTTCAATTAATTTGAGTACATACAAATAGTATATCATTTTAATAGTGAGATTCAAAAAGTAACCCTTAGGCTTTGGTACCCTTTGTTTCTGAATCCATGAAAAGATAGAAAAAATATATGATTTATAATTATATTATATTTAATGATAATTTGTATAAATATTCATCCATGGATAGTATAGAAGCCACATTTAAGAATTAATGTTTTGAATATGAAGCATATCTCAATGGGTGATGATTTAGATGAAAACCCCTTACCTTTACCCATTACTAACACAAAAGGGTTTTAATATATTGTATAGTTAATATAATAATATTAATATATTATTTTATAACCTTAATAATATCTATTACAATTTACAAAATTTCATTTATAATAATTCTCCAAAAATAAATTAGGCAGATATTGTTTTTTCATCATTGTGTGTCAATATTCTCATTCCTTTTGTATGGCTTTTAAATTGTTATATTAATACTTATTCTTTGATATACAGTTAATCATTCATGGAATATAAAACGGATCATAATAATTTTGTTTCAATGATTTATGATGTACCATTTTCATTTGTTGCATGTAATGGGAATTCTTGGTGATAATTGAATCCATAAAGACTATTTTTCGTGTAATTTGTCTATAACAACTACATACATTATATTAATCAATTATTTTATAATGATACCATTATTGAACCATATTCATAACATAAATTACAATTTAATACAATTTAATATATTATTAAGGTATATATGTTTATTCATGATGAAGATAGTGAATATTGTATTGCGTTATTCATGTAGGTGGTTAAATCAATCTAAACAAGAACATTTTATAATAATAAATTTGATAGAGTATGAAGTTAAATAATAATAGTGTCACATTATAATAATCATAATATTGTTCATATAAAATCCTTATTCTACATATAATGGTTTTGGAAGAATAGAGTTTTGAAAGTAAATTGATGTAATAATAAAGAACTTTTTACTTACATTAACAAAATTACTCCTTCTCATGATTGTATCACATATACTGAAGGAATTAGAAGTCTTCCAGGTGACAAGTCATTTCCTATCATGTAATAGGATTCAAGATGATCTAAAATTGGTTGTTTTTTTGATTAATTTGATGGATTATAGTGAGTAGAAATTAGAAACATTTTAAAGTAAAAATTAATGATATATCCTAGGAAACTAAAGGGTGTTGATGGGTATAGATTGAACTGTGCAGGATTTTACCGAGTTATTTAATTGATAGGGTCCTACTATATCACTAAAACATTATATACCTAAACTAATTTCCAACCCAGATCCTAATATTTTATCATTTTACAATAAAATTTCATTTCTATTTGTAAAAGTAAATATTTTAAATTTTTAAATTGAAATTTGATAATATGAAAATTATTTTTGATTTTAGAATATCAAATTTATATTGAGTTAAATATTTTATATTTTTTTGAAATAATTTATTTGTGAATGAATATTAAGAAATACATCTTTATCCAAATACAATCACTTTTATAACACTATTATGTTATCAGAATGCAACTAATATTTTTCAATCATCCTTGAGAGACCAAATATATATTGACAAATTAATATAAAATAGTAAAAATATTTTATTTTATTTTGAATCAATTATTAGAGCTTTTAAAAACAAATTGATATTTTACTATAACAATGGAAATATTTTTTATTCTCATACATAATTAATTAATTACATGGTAATATTAGATTTTGGATACGTCAAAAATACTCATAACTCTATATTATTTTTTTATAATTCAATATGTGTTAAAATAATAAATCAATGAAATTATTTTTTTAAACTAATTTCTATACATGAAAATGAAAATTTAAGAAATATTATTTTTTATTATGTTTTTCATGTATGTATTAAAATTATTTTCACCACCCCATGAAATTGAATCTTGTGAAATGGATTTCATATTTCGAAAACACATACAAACTATTGATGGATCAGTATACATCCTATGGTGGGTCTTCGTACATCCTTTAAAGATTGAACAAAATTTACAACAATGTGAACATTTTTCCATAAGATCTATAGATATTTTATCAAAAATAATTACACTATGATATTACTAATAAAAATTCCACCATAAAGTATATGTGAAAAAATCAAATGTTTATTTTAACTTTAAAAAAACTAAACCTCTCGTTGTTAAATGACCATAGGTATGCACACCTATGTCAGGTGAATAATACATACCATACATGATGTACAAATATGTTATATATATAGTTATCCCATATCCCAAAAAAACATAATAAAAAAAATAAATGTTCATCAACCTACGTGAAATTATAAAACCCTAATATCAAAAAACCAAGAATAGAAATACCATTCTCATGGTAAACTAGAATTTCAATATGAACATGTGTTCTAAATGTTCCATTATAGTATCTAGTAAAAGCTCTAACATATTTCTAATATGACAATATACCATCTCAAAAAATAACTTGAAAACTGATTCACTTATACCACATTATAATACCCCTCCCCTTGTTACATGATAATGCCCAGTTCAGAGTACAAAATGGAATAAATTGTGCCACCTCATATTCTATTGTGTACTGACTAGAAGAGAAGCCCACCTACATTAATGATGAATACTATTACATTTATATCATAACAATAAATAACAACATATATCAAAACTAAATCCATAATATATTATAGATAAATAATAAACACATTTACGATCCTACATGATGTCACTATATAATTAATTCAACCATTTTCCCAATAAAATGACCCAAAAAAATAAAAGAGGTAAAGTCTAACACTACATCTATTCCAAGGACACATTCAATATTTTGGTGCATCAAGATACATCATACTGACCTACGACACAACATATTCCATGACATGAAAAGGGTACATAAGGTATGCATTATCACTAATAATCATACATATGTTCTATTTATAAAACACTATATCATCTCAACAAGATCCCCTAATAAATACCACCATATGAATTTGTGTCCAGGAGTGAAAAAACTCAATAAACATTCTATCTTATTCAGAGTGGTCTAATGAGGTCTCTATAACACCAAATATGGTACACATACTCATCGGTTCATCAGGTGCTAACCTGACCACCCCACAATGACCATTCCTAATCTGGAACCATGTTGGAACCCTCTCATTTCCTCATTCCAAAAATTTCCTGGAATAATTATTTAACATTTTCATCCCATTCACTTTCACTCTGTACATGGTCATGATTCCCCTCTCACTCATGTGTAAGTCCCCCTCTAAAATAACTACCCTATAAAATTTTATAATTAATAGATATGAGGACATAAGATGAATTATATCATGAAAAGATCCTATATGAATGGTCATTACACCAACCCATAGCTTACAAACTCAATGGTGTCTATGTGAAGAATATAAAACACAAAAAAGTTTCCACATGTAATTACAAATATCACTAGATAATCCCATAGATCATCTCAGTCATGACCAATCCCATCGTTAGACCACATATCAAAATTTAGAAATGGGAAACAATAGGTCCCACATGCCTATAAAATTCTCTAGTTGTCGATGTAATCTCAAAATTATCACTCATCAGTGACATTTCATTCTTAAGGCTACCACTAACCCATAACTCATAGGGTCATTCTATATTGTTTTTAAAGACCCTTAGTACTCATGTCCATTCTATCTCGGTACCGTGACAAGAAAATGCATTTTACTTATCCTTCTCTTTAACAAGTGGGACCTATAACAAACCAAATCCTTCATTGGCATATAGATCCTTGTCTATAAAACAAGAGAGAAAATTACCTATATATCATTTCATACCTCATAAGGTCAATCCCTAAGCCTATATACTTGTGTAAAATAACTATATCATCCAATTTTGAGTCCTAAAGGACTCCTCATTCCTCAAGAACATTTCCAGCCTCACCTTATACCTTAGGAAGGTGTCCCTTTTCAATACATAAACAGACATTTTTTTCATTCATCTTTAATCAACTCCAAGCTGCTCATGCCTTTCCGTAGATATAGGGGACTATCATAGGATACTCACACCTCTACCTAAATCACAAGACTTATCCCTATAATCCATACATCTAACTCATTAACCTATCAATTTTTAAACATAGTCTCCAAAAGATTTCAACTCACCCATGTTCTTATAAGAACTCATCCATCACCTGGGGGCTCAAAACCACCCATCTCCTAGAATAGATATATTACATTCCATAACCCCTAATCTAAAACAATTAAATATATATACATAAATGTAAACCAATATATTAAAATATATATGATTTTGTATTTAAGGGTCAACTACCTCGATACCATAGTTAAACCCTTACAGAGCTCAATTGAGCCACTTCCTAGACAATCATGTTTGTCCCACAATCCATGGAAGCATTACCATGATATTAAATAATCATAATTAATTGTAAATAATATATATATAATTAAAACATCTAATTTAAATATTCATAACCATGTAAAAAATTACTAAGAACCTACACCACAAAAAAATTGTAAACAACCACTCCAAAAGGTATGTAATATGACCTCATATTTAGAATAATTCAATAAAAGAATAATTAATTATTAAAAATTTCTTTGGAAAATTTAGTGGTGATTCAAAATTTCAAAAACCAAATCCACCATAATATATATATGGTATCACATTTATTCTCCATACAAGTCGAATGAATTCCCATTCAATCTCAGTCGAATCCACATACTCATTTGGAATTGACATAGAATCCCAAAATAAAACCAAGATAAATTGAAATGCATTGATAGGAATAATGAAAATAGAAAACAAAACACACCCGCACTTTGGATCGTCCAGTGAAATGCAACCAAAACCACCCTTGGAGGTATGTGAAGGAGAGACAAAGGCAGGGGAGTTGCTAGACAAAATGTCCAATGAAAATCCTAAACCCCTTTAAATATTGATGGGACCCAACCACAAAAGTATTCAACCATATATATTTATAAATACTCCCAGGTGGGTCCTGAAAGTGTGCCTTGTATATTTTTAAGGCCTTCATCTAGTAAGTTCCCTCTCTTAGTCTCTCTAGTGGCGAGGCAATTGAAATTTATTATCCTTGCCAGATCTTCCTTCTTTTGAAACATCCTAAAATCCTTGGGTAATATCCTAGGACATAAACATAATTCAATAGCACCCCATTTAGATTATTAGACTCCTAGAATTCTATTCCATGCTATATTACTAAAAACAATCCAGTCAATGACTTGAAATTCAGGCTCTCCTGAAACATAATATCATAAAAATCCTTGAATTTATACTGTTAGTATTTTTTATAAGCCATAAAAATTTATATTTGATTTCATTAAATGGGGCCTTGACAGAAATATTTTATATTTTGGATTTATGAATTTTAACATTATAAAACTAGATATTATTATCCTTCTAATTATTTTATGTTGTTATGAAATGCATGGATATATTCATATTTCTTGTTATTGGTTATATGGAACATTCGATTGTTTTTTGTATCTAAATTATTTTATATTCATTCTTTATCATGTAATAGAATATATTTTACTTAATCCCTTACAAATTATATCATCTGACCCCTTTATTGTTTTATCCAAACGATACTGAGATATAAAGATTGAATTATTTCATGGATACATTAGAATAATTAATAAATTTCTCAGTTGAATTTATTTTTAATTTCATATATTCAAATTAAATTTTGGAATCATGTATGTTTATAGTCTCATGATTATATAAAAATATATGATCACATAATATGTGATCACTGGTATTGTGGTGAAATTTAGTAATGTAACCACTCGATTTAGGTTATTGGTGTCAGTGTTGTAACAGTTGATATTAGTGGATGTTCAATAGGACCCTTATTCACTAGATTTTAAGAAAACATCAATCTTTATAGCATTGAGAAAATTCCATATAATGTTTAAGAAATTATTAGGGAATTTTATGTTATGACTCAATATTCATAATTATTTGAGATAATTAAATTTAAAACAGTATTTAGATGGAATCCTTGTAGAATGAATAGAAAACATTTCAAACCATGAAACCAATGTGGGATTTACATCATTATCAAGTTAATGAAGTCGATGATGTTGGTGTTAGAGATGAGAATATGATAATTACATTGAGGAAGTTAACTCATGTTTTGACCAGTATCATTTTCTATATTGTGAATCCTAATTCTCCCCAACATGGTGCAATAATGTCTAACTGCTTCATGTGATTGAAACCTGCATCATTTAATTGGAGTACTAATCTAAATGTTGATGAGGAAAAATCACTATTGTGTAAATGATATTTATCACATTTGAAGGTAGATAAATGGAATAGTTTTTCATGGAGTGATATCATTTAAATTGAGAAGATTATTAATGTTGTTTAATGATTTATAAAAAAATGATGAGTATGATATAGAAAGTATGTATTGTGTTTATTTTACACTAATATTCGTTGAAAAATAATTTCATTTTGAGAAATGAGCTGATATTGAAAATAAATTCCTCAATATAAAGAAAAATGAAGATGGATATACTGTTGAATATGAAGCTAAAATTATTGGGCAATTATCCCATACTATGGGTTATATATGTAATTTAAGATTATGGTTTTATCATTTATTTTATAGAATAATGATAATATGTGGAATGGAATTTTTATCCCGCAATTATTCATTACAGGATGATATAGTATCATATGAAGTCATGATAGAGAAATTAATCTCCAAGTGTAACGTATTCTAGGAATATCATAATAATATGTGGGTAATTGAGCACAATATAAAATGAATAGAATATAGAAGAAGGGAATGGTTGAATTTAAAAAATGTAATATTATTGGAAAGAAGCACTTTGGAATATTTTTAATGGTAATGGTAGTTTTCTTCATATGTGGAATGAAAGGCCATCAAGATTAGTAATTCAATGGAAATAATGAAACTTCTAATTATTGTATGAAAATGGGGAACAATTCAAATAATTTCCCCAAATATTAAGTGATTTTATATTATAATAAGCTAAGGGATAATGACCATTATTATGTCATCAAAACATATAAGGTTATAGTATCAAATGACGTGATATAGGGAACATTTATCATAAACCGAATGTTTGGTATCGATATGTTTTATTTGGGATCTATGAACTCTCTTATTACATATATGTTAAGTAATAATGTCATATAGTCTTCTAAACATTGAGGAAAAGTTATTTAATCAAGAATAAATGTAACACCCCAAGCTTCCACGGTACGTTTCCCTTCGAATAATGCGATAGCGTGTGTTGTACGCAACCTCGAGTTCTAACACTCCAAAACTAATTAAACAAGCCGTTGTGAATAGTAATACCTACTTTTTGAAATCATATATATTTTATATTTCAAAATGGACTTCATTTTTGGATTCGGAATATTGAAATTAGCCTAGGGTGAAATTTTGGTACTTTTCGGATAACTTTTATATTTTGATGAATAGTGAAAATTACTAAATTTTAATTAAAATCATCTTTTTTAATCAAAATAATTAATATTGATAAATTATGAATTTGAGTGGTTTTAAAGTATATTTAGAATATATTTTTACCATTTAATTTAATGTTTGTCATTGGACATAATTTCACAATTAAACCAGACATAAACAAGTGTCAATCTTTTGATAGTTATTATCTCTTAAAAACACGCTTTTTATTTTAACAACGGGAATTAATTTTAAATTAATTTCTGCCACTTCTGTGTTTTGAATTTGGAAAAATGGATTACATATTTGGAATCAGGATGTCCAAATTATGTAAATAGGTAACTTTTAGTTTTACACATTTTGAATAATTACTGCGGTAAATATTTTATTTACCATGGTTAAAGGGTAAATCCGGTAAATAAGGGTTAAAAAATAATATTATAATAATACAAAATTACCCTAAAAAGTTTCCTAACCTTATTGGTAGACACATACCCGACCATGGTCATCCTTGGGTAGATTTGGGGACCCCTTAGATCCACTTGTATGTGGTAGGGACACATTATATTAATAAAGTTAAAATAAAAATAAAAATGGCACAAGCTTACATCTTTTAGAAGAACAATTTTTACATTGGGTTATACATGTTGGATTTTCGATTATAAATATTAATTAGAAATCTAAAAAGATTTCCTACATGATGATAATTTATTTATAATTTTTAGACATCAAATAATTTAAATTATTAATGACACAATAATGATGCAATGTTTACCTCATTAATAAATCATTTAAATAAATAAGATTATAATGATTAAAATATTATCTAAAACCTGTCCAATTATTATTGGTTGGTGTTATTTAGAAAATTAGTCATCTTATATTAGACCTCAATGATTTTTGGACCATTATAAACCGAATATAATTATATTATAAAGTATTACTTTCACTCTTTCCTAAAGAGCCCCTCCCCTCCCTTATAAAATGAGACCACTTCTACTCATTCCTCACACCTCTCAAGCCACTTGGCTCGTCCAAAACCTGCCCAAATACTCTCCCAACTCCCCTAAATACATCCTAGAGGCCTCAGTTTGATCAGAAAGCCAACCTAAGGAGCCCTTTTGATCAAATCAAAAGGAAGAACCCGAAGAAGAGGTTATGTTTTCACCACCCCGTTTCAAGTTCCTTTCTTCTTCCACTTCTTCTTTCATTGTTCTTACCATTATAAAATAATAACTCCAGTATCTCACATATACTGTGATGTTATTATAAATATGGTACAACCATATTCAGTATTCTATCCACCCTTTGAATAACATTTCAACATACGTGCGTACGTACGGCTTACCGTCTCCACATCGTGGTGTAATTGTTATTCAATATATTATTATTTGGATGGGTATAATAATGATGTGCAACTCATGTAAATAATAAATATAACATGTTAATTATTCTGTATATATGATATAACATCCATTTATATATTATTTTAATATAAAAAGAATGATATTGTCGCTCGTGCGTACGTATGGACTACCGTCTCCACGAACGCGATGAGATTCATTCTACATCGTATCCATTCAAGTATAATTATCAGTTGATGATTTAAAAATGATGTTTAAGGACTTGATATAATTCTGGATATGAATAATATACAACCTATCCATTACAAACATGGCTTACGTAACAAAACATATAAAATAAAACAAGTAAGTTAACACCCGAAACAACGATAATACTAAGATATTATTATCAAATCAATATTAAAAGATCATATATGATATCATATTAATGTATATGATTCTTGTATAATTTAATAACAATTATTTCACCATTATACAGTAGGTTAACGTACCCCAACCAAGGAAAAGTACAAGGTAAGGGTTATTTCACAATCTCTTCATTATCCGAGGTTGTTTATACGTAATAATCTACTGGGATCTCGTTATCATCCACATCCATGTTTCTTCAAAATGTATTTCAAAACATTTTTAATATTTAAAAGAATATGGGTTAAAGTAATTTATACCCTTGTTTGACTTTTTATAAGAGGATTATAAGGCAATCTTTCCGCCGTTTTCCAAACAAGGTGCTTTTTAACCTTTTCGACAGAATTAAGATAAGAATGTTTTTTTAACTTATACGGCGGGTGCGGTTATTTTCCGCCGTTATAAAATCGTCAAAGCTTCCCTTACAAGCTTATAATAATATTTTCAAAGAAAATGTTTTATTTTATAAATATATGTCTCTTAAATGATTTCAAAATAGAAAGAGATATTTCTTTAAAAAGAGTTTTGATTTCATCTATGTCAACATCCTTTAATGGATTTTACGCTTATTTGAGGATGATATATAATGATACAAAACTTTTATATTGTATTGAAGGTTTTGTGATATGTTTGACTGTGGATGTGCTATTTTTTATATACCATTCATGGTTTATGGTGAAAGTATTGACATTTCGTATGATAGTTTTAATACGAATGTTTATGTTATGTTTAAACCTTTTCATACGGGAATGCATTGGACTTAATATGTGACGGGTGGAGCCCGCTATAGCTCCTCGATGCATCGGTAGGTCTCATGAGACAAACTAGTGTCTTGGAACAAGGCCTTGACAAAATCTTATTTGTAGTCTTGGCACGAGACCTTGACTATGTGGTAATGATAGTCTGGCATTATGCATTCCAACATTATGAAAGTGGTTATTGATTTTTGCATGTGATTATTCGATTAGTAGAATATCCATGTGAATAAGTAAATTGCATTATTTCATTTTATTTATGCCGTACCATGTTGAAAGTTCATGTTTAAAAGGCTTTTGTTTTAGTTATACATTGCCTTAAATGTTTATTCTTATTTATGAAAGTTTCTGCTATATTGTTATCCTTACTGGGCATTTGAGCTCACCCCTTTTCTATGTTTTATTTTTCCCAGGAAGTGAAGAAGTAAATTATGAATGACTTGCAGGGATATTATGAGGGGTTAATAGTGTTGAATACGGAGACAATATGTTGCTGTAGTAGTTTTTTTTATTTTGATGATGTAATGTAAAACTTATGAATATATCTAGTGTTTCCAAGGCTACTAAACCAATCGGTCTTTCGAGATTTGATCTTTCTTGTGATCATGGCAATGTTATGTAATTAATGAACCGACTCTGGGTAACTAGGGTCGGGGCGTTACAGTTGGTATCAGAGGAAGTTTAGTAAAAACCTTGGAAGCTAGATTTAGATAAACTCTGATTAGAGCACGTAGACCTAAGATGAACTTTGAGGATTAGTATAGAAGAACTTCCTAGAATTTTGGTATTGTAGAGATTTTGTGAGTTTACCGAGCAATACATCCCTGTTTGGATACAAGCAGGTAGAGGCGGCTCTGGCATAGATGTACCTAGGGGTAAAACCCGAAAACACCGCTTTGAGCTAGACTCGAACGGGAACTGGTGCACGACAACGGGCCTTGCTGCACTCTTGGTTACAACACTCCCGGGGGATATGCTTAGGATAACTCTCATTTTATTTAAAAATCATTATAAAGGGTTTATGAGTATATAATTCCTCAAAGAAAACATTATTATGATTATGTATTATATCCATAAATAGTTCAATTTATGTTAAGTGTTTTATAAGTATGTGATTATGTATTTTGATTCATAAAATGATCTAGTTTATGCCATTGTTTAGAAATGGCACCTAGTGGAAGAAATGGAAACTGTATCAATGCACTCACTCCATGTAGGGATTGCCCTCCTGCTCAAGATAATTATAGTGGAGCTGGTGATGCAACTGGAGCCGATCAGCTAATCACCATACTGGGACAACTTACTCAGGTTATGAATAATAACCTTACCCGTATGGAGCACCCTGATCCGCAGCGTGGAGGATCAATGTTAGATCGATTCATGAGGCAACAACCACCGACGTTCAATGGGAGTACAAATCGCTTAGTAGCTGAGCAATGGATATTTTCCCAAGAGAAAATATTTCAGGCTTTGGGGAGTAGTGAAAGAGAAAAAGTTATCATGGCAGTTTACCGCCTCACTGGAGATGCTGATCAATGGAGGTCATTGATTCAAAACATGAAGGAAGATGATGAAGTATCAAATATGGAATGGAGAGAGTTCAAAGATCTGTTTTTAGAAAAATACTTTCCTTACGACCATCGAGCAGATATGGAAAGGCAATTTCTGAGTCTGAGACAAAAGGAGGATGAGAATGTCACAAAGTATGAGGCTAACTTTACAAGGTCAGCGAGGTATGTTGGAGATTATATTCGCAACCCAAGAAGTAAGATTGATCGTTTCTTTGATGGGTTAAAACCATTTCTCCGTCGAGCAATAGTCTCACAATCCTTTTCATCGTACGAAGACATTGTCTCATGTGCTATCAAGACCGAAAAGGAATTCTCTAAGTCTTATGACTTTAAAGCAATGAAAGAAAAGAAGAGACCTGCTGATCAATCTGGGAATGGAAATAAGGGGAAGAAGGGAAAGGTTGAATATCCATCTTGTGGTAAATGCGGGAAGAAACATCCTGGTACTTGCTTGAAAAGAATGGGAGTCTGTTACAAGTGTGGTGAAAAAGGCCACCAAGCTCGTGATTGCAAGGGGAAGAAGGAAGCTACCAACGTTCAGTGCTACAATTGCAGGGAGATAGGGCATTATGCAAATGAATGTCCTAAGCGTCAGGAGAAATTACCTCAGAAAAGGCCAAGGGATCAAGGCCAGGCTTATGGTATCACTACTGCTGAGGTAGAGGCTCCGAAAGACGTGGTGGCAGGTAATTTAATGGTTTCCTCAAGTTTAGCAAATGCATTATTTGATTCTGGATCATCGCATTGTTTCATATCTTCCCAGTTTGCTAAGAAAATTAGATATTTCCAATTTGATTTAATAAGGGAGTTGTCAGTTAAAACTCCTAAGGGAAGTATCATTGCAAAAAAGTTTTGTGAATCAGTCCCCATTAGAGCACATAAATTTTCTTTATCTGCTGATCTCATCGTCATACCTATGATTGAGTTTGATATAATCCTCGGTATGGACTGGCTTTCAGACTATGATGCGAAGATTTATTGTAAGAAGAAAGAGGTTACGATTCTTGATGATAATTATAAGGAACACCTTATTTTTAGAGCAGAATTGTCACCAACTAATTCTTATTTAGATCCACCCCCAGTAGCTCAACTTAATTCATTTATTGGGGAGGAAGAGAATGAAATAACTGTCGGTGAGGAAAGGAATGTTCAAATAGAGGATGTACTTGTTGTGAAAGAATTTGTAGATGTATTTCCGGAAGATTTACCTGGACATCCTCCAGAACGAGAAGTTGAGTTTTCCATTGATTTAATTCCTGGATCAAGGCCTATATCGAAGACCCCTTATAGAATGGCCACTGTAGAATTAGTCGAACTAAAGAAACAACTAGAGGAATTGAGTAATAAGGGATTTATTCGCCCTAGTGTTTCTCCATGGGGAGCCCCTGTTCTTTTTGTTAAAAAGAAAGATGGATCTATGAGGTTATGTATCGACTACAGGGAGATCAATGCTATAACGATAAAGAACAAGTATCCCCTACCTCGTATTGATGATTTATTTGACCAACTTCATGGAGCTCAATACTTTTCAAAGATTGACCTTCGATCTGGATACCATCAGTTGTGTGTGAAGAAGGAAGACATTCCGAAGACAGCATTTCGAACCAGGTACGAGCATTATGAGTTTACTGTAATGCTGTTTGGATTGACTAATGCACCCTCTGTATTCATGGATCTGATGAATAGAGTTTTCAAGGAGTATCTCGATGAATTTGTGGTGGTATTTATTGATGATATCTTGGTATACTCCAAAACCTACGAAGATCATGAAAATCACTTGGACATTATCTTGAAGACTCTGAGGAGGCATGAATTATATGGGAAGTTTAGCAAGTGTGAATTCTGGCTTCATGAGATTTATTTTCTTGGCCATATTGTCTCTAAAGATGGAATCTCTGTTGATCCTTCTAAGACCAAGCCAATCCAAGAATGGCCATCACCTATGAGTATAACTGAGGTACGCAGTTTTATTGGTTTGGCAGGTTATTATCGACGTTTCATCCAGAATTTTTCCTGATTGGCTAACCCATTAACGAAGCTCACACGTAAAGGGGTTAAATTTGTATGGACAAAAGAGTGTGAAGAATTTTTTGAAGAACCGATGAAAAGATTAGTCAATGCTCCTATATTGACTCTACCATCGGGGAATGATGGGTTCGTTATTTATAGTGATGTATCAAAGAAAGGACTTGGTTGTGTCCTTATGCAGAATGATAGAGTTATTGCCTATGCATCACGACAGTTGAAAATTCATGAACAAAACTATCCTACTCATGATCTTGAGTTAGCAGCTGTGATCTTTGCTTTGAAGATATGGAGACACTACCTCTATGGTGAAAAATGTGAGATTTATACTGATCACAAGAGTTTGAAGTATATTTTCTCACAAAAAGAACTCAACGTGAGGCAAAGGAGATGGCTTGAATTACTCAAGGATTATGATTGCACGATACACTACCACCCGAGGAAAGCAAACAAGGTGGCAGATGCTTTGAGAAGAAAAGACCACGGAGTTTTGAACATGATGAGAATTGAAAGGGATCCAATTTTCATGGATCTAGTGAAGATGGACATGGGAATAACCAGGGAAGGTGAAACATCAATGATTTTTCAAATGGTTTCCAAACCATCTTTACTAGAATGGATTAAGAGTTCTCAGACCGATGATGAAGAATTTCAGAAGAAGATTAAAGCTGTGAATGATGGGAGATTGAGAGACTTTGTGTATGAAGATGGAATTTTGAAATTCGGGAAAAGGCATTGTGTTCCCGATTTACCTGATCTGAAAAGGGAATTGCTGGATGATGCTCATATTTCCAATTTCTCTATACACCCTGGGAGCACCAAAATGTATAGAGATTTGAAGGAACATTTTTTGTGGGACAACATGAAGAGGGAGATTACTGATTTTGTGTCAAGATGTATGGTTTGTCAACAAGTGAAAGCTGGAAGGCAACAACCTGGAGGAGTCATGAAACCTCTTCCCATACCGGAGTGGAAATGGGACAATATTACGATGGACTTTGTCATGGGGCTACCAAAGACTCCTAGAAGGAACGATGCAATTTGGGTTATTGTTGATCATCTTACCAAGTCAGCACATTTTCTTGCTATAAGAGAAGATCTACCGCTGGAACGTCTAGCAAGACTATACATTAATGAAGTTGTGAGACTTCATGGAGTACCCCTATCGATTATTTCTGATCGTGATCCCCGTTATACTTCATGATTTTGGAAAAGTCTTCAGAAATCCCTGGATACTGAACTTCATTTGAGCACTGCTTACCACCCTCAGACAGATGCACAATCAGAATGGACTATTCAAACCCTATAAGACATGTTGAGATCTTGCTCACTTGACTTTCAGGGTATGTGGGATCAATATTTACCACTGGTAGAATTTTCCTATAACAATAGCCTCCATTCGAGTATTCAGATGGCACCATATGAAGCGTTATACGGAAAGAGATGTCATACACCAACCTATTGGGATGAGGTTGGTGAAAGAAAATTTGTAGGCCCAGAACTGGTGGAGGAAACGGTGGAAAAGGTGAAGGTAATCCAAAATCACATCAAAGCAGCTCAAAGTAGGCAGAAGAGCTATGCCGATAATCGAAGGAAGGATTCGGAATTTCAAGTTGGTGATCATGCTTTCCTGAAGGTATCTCCATGGAAGGGAGTCATACGTTTTGGTAAGAAAGGTAAATTGAGTCCCAGGTACATCAGACCTTTCTAAATTCTAGAACGAATTGGGGCTGTAGCTTACCGATTGGCATTGCCGCCAAGTCTCTCCAAAGTTCACGATGTGTTCCACGTATCTCTGTTGAGGAAATACATGCTTGATCCAATGCACGTACTCACCTATGATGAATTTGAACTGGAACCCGATCTTTCCTATTGTTAAGATCTTGTCAGGATTCTTGATACAAGAGAACAAGTACTGAGAAACCGGACGACGCGTCTGGTAAATGTTTTGTGGAGAAATCATAAGATGGAAGAGGCAACATGGGAACCTGAGGAACTTATGATAAAGAACCACCCAAGTCTTTTTATGCAGTAATACCCTAGAAATTGCGAGGACACAATTATTTGAAGGAGGGGAGAATGTAACACCCCAAGATTCCACAGTACGTTTCCCTTCGAATAATGCGATAGCGTGTGTTGTACGCAACCTCGAGTTCTAACACACACCACAACTAATTAAACTAGCCGTTGTGAATAGTAATACCTACTTTTTGAAATCATATATATTTTATATTTCAAAATGGACTTCATTTTTGGATTCGGAATATTGAAATTAGCCTAGGGTGAAATTTTGGTACTTTTCGGATAACTTTTATATTTTGATGAATAGTGAAAATTACTAAATTTTAATTAAAATCAACTTTTTTAATCAAAATAATTAATATTGATAAATTATGAATTTGAGGGGTTTTAAATTATATTTAGAATATATTTTTACCATTTAATTTAATGTTTGTCATTGGGCATAATTTCACAATTAAACCAGACATAAACAAGTGTCAATCTTTTGATAGTTATTATCTCTTAAAAACACGCTTTTTATTTTAACGGGAATTAATTTTAAATTAATTTCTGCCACTTCTGTGTTTTGAATTTGGAAAAATGGATTACATATTTGGAATCAGGATGTCCAAATTATGTAAATAGGTAACTTTTATTTTTACACATTTTGAATAATTACTGCGGTAAATATTTTATTTACCATGGTTAAAGGGTAAATCCGGTAAATAAGGGTTAAAAAATAATATTATAATAATACAAAATTACCCTAAAACATGTCATAAACTTATTGGTGGACACATACCCGACCATGGGTGTAACGCCCCGACCCCAGCTACCCAGAGCCGGTGCATTACTTCGTAACATTGGCATGATCCCAAAAGATCAAGTCTCGAAAGACCGATTAGTTTAGTAGCCTTGGAAACACTAGATACATTCATAAGTCTTTCATTACATCAAAATTAAACAAACTACAAAAAAACATGGTCTTCATATTCCACACTCATATCTTCACTGATTATTCTTGCAAGTCAGTCATAAAATACTTCTTCACAACCTGGAAAATTTTTAAACATTGAAAGGGGTGAGCTCAAATGCTCAGTAAGGATAACAATAATGCGGAAGCTTTCATAAATAAACATTAACATTTAAGGCAATGTATAACTAAAACAAAAGCCTCTTAAACATGAACTTCAACATAATATGGCAAAAGTAAAATGAGATAATGCCATTTACTTCTTCACATGGATATTCTACTGGTCGAATAATCACATGTAATATCAATAACCACTTTCATAATGATGGAATGCATAATGCCAGACTATCATAACCACATAGCCAAGGCCTCGTGCCAAGACTACAAATAAGATTTTGTCAAGGCCTTGTGCCAAGACACTAGTTTGTCTCATGAGACCTGCCGATGCATCGAGGAGCTATAGCGGGCTCCACCCGTCACTTATTAAGTCCAATGCATTCCTCATATGAATAGGTTTAAACATATCATAAAACATAACATAATCATATCACATAAAACATGCATAAAGGAAACATAACATTTCCACATTTCAATCACAAGATAAATACAACACATTGATATAATAAAAATGCTTTCAAAACCATTTTCAATACCAAAATAAAAGAAAGTTAAAACTTTGTATTTATTTTTCATTAAAATAAAATGATGGCTTGTAGAGGAAGCCGAAACTCAAATAACGGTCACGACGGCGGAGTAGTCGTTGTCGCCGCATAAGTACGGAAAGAAAAACATTCCCTTTTTGTCGTTTAGTAAAATGCTTCGTATAAAAAAGATTCCTTTTGAATAAACATGAAAGTCAAAGGGGTTTATACACCGTATAAAAGAAAGTTGTGTATAAAGCCAAATATGCCTCAATGAAAGGAGATTGAGACAAAGTCCTTAAAAAGATCATTTTTAAAATAAAATAGATCTATTATGTGTATTCACTATAGGTACACATTAAGAAAGTAAAAATACAAAATAGGACATAATAATATCATGACATAATTTGAAAGTAGGAGATTAACCCAAAGAATGGAAGTTGGGTTAAGAAATTCCCTTACAAATATCATTTAAATAAAATATATCTATTATGTGTATTCACTATAATTACACATAAAGAAAGTACAAATACAAGATATGACATAACAATATCATGACATAATTTGAAAGTAGGAGATTAACCCAAAGAATGGAAGTTGGGTTAAGAAATTCCCTTACCTTGTGTCCGACTTGACTCAACCGTTATTTAACCTCCTGAATAATAAACTAGAGTTAATATATACCTTATTAAGAACCATTCTCAATTTCATTATCCTTATTATATCACTTATTACAATGATATGATCATTATGTAATTATTTAAGTTAATAACGGTCGTTTTGTCGATCTTTGGTACTTGAGTCAAAAATAAACTTCTTATGATTACAAGTTGTTAATGTGGTGAAATATCCATTATATCCAGAATGGTATTCATGATGTAGATATCATATATGTCATATATATCCAGTACATACATTCATTTATAATATTACATCACATTTAGAGGTAAGAAATGAAATGCACCGTTCATGGAGACGGTAAGCCGTACGTACGCATGAACGCTACTTCCATTTCTATTTCATATTTTCTGGAATGGAATCATAATGATATAAGAGTATATTATAATTCCAGTATAATAACATATATAATATCATTAACTTTATCCTTCACACATCCCGCATATGGTATTAACGAATCAAATCACTTTCAGGGGGCGGTAGTCCGCGCTTCCTAAAATGAAGATATCGTGTTTTACCCATAATGGAAACCATAAAGGTATGCCCAAAATGAAAAAAAAAACAGAAGCTTAAGGAAAACATAAACATATTATATATCATATATAAAAATAGTGACATCATAATGGCCACCTTTGAAGGTGTTAAATGAGTGTTGAACAATCATCGTTTCGGGAGGCAGAATTTCGCCATCCACGGAAACCTTATGTTCTTTAACCATTTGATGTAGTTGTGTGGAAGTGTAGCTCAAATAAATCTTATAACAACATCCTAGTATATTGAAGATACTGGTGTTGTTACAAAAGAAGTAAATAAAAAGAGTTTAGGGGGTTGGAGAAGCAAAATAAAACAAAAGAACATGAGAGAATGAATTACCTTAAAAAGTGTAACTCCTTTTGAGTTGAGCCTAAAGGCTTCCTTTGAAAGGATTCTGCCCAAAGGGAATCCTCTAGGATGAGGAGAGGGATGTGGAGAGAGCAAATGGGCAGGGGTTGGCCGAGCCAATGGCTTGAAGAGTGTGTGAAATGAGGTAGAGGTGGGGGCCTTTTATAAGAGGAGAGGAGGGGCACTTTTGGAAAGTAAAGGAACATTACATTATTTGAAAATGTGTTTCGGTTTTAAAAGGTCCCACATTGATAGAATTCGTGGATAAGGTGATAAGGCATCGAAATCCACTCATCCAATAGGTTTTGGCCATGTGTAGTTCATAGATTTTATATTAACTTTCCATTTTATTTAAATCGTTAGATAATGATGTCATCGCTGCATCATTATTATGTCATAAATAATTAAATTTATTTAATGTCTAAAAATTATAAAACAAATACTATGGTATAGGAAATCTTTTTATCTTTCCAATGACTATTTATAATCAAAATTTGGACTTGTATAACCCTACTTAAAAATTGTTTTCGTAAAACATATTATGTTTGTGTCATTTTCACTTTAACATTAAATAAAAAGTAATTTATGTCATTTCCCAACAAAAGTGGATCCATGGGGTCCCCAAGTTAGGCCATGGCTTGTCTTGGTCGGCCATGACACAACCAATGAGTTTGGGACATGTGTCTAGGTCATTTAATATTATTAAAGTATTATTTATACCTTAAACCACACTAATTACCACTAATCGCGATTAAAACTTAATAAGTTACTATTCACCAAAAAAATTATTTTTATCCCATTGAACCACATTTTACTTCTTAATGACAACCATGTATGTCGGATTTTTGAAAATCAAATCACAGAAGTGGTAATATTTCATTTAAACGAAAAATCAGTTATTTAACTACCACTTAGTGGTTTCACTATTCATCAAAAATTGAAGTTTTTCAGAATAAGGCCAAAATTTCACCCTAAGCTATAATTGATATTCTGAATTCAAAAATGAAGTCCATTTTACAAAATTCAAAACATATAAGTCAAATTAATTAATTTAATAATTAATTCCCGCTGTTATAACAAATAGCGTGTTTTTAAGAAACAATTTATATCAAAAGATTGGCAATTGTTTATGTCCAATTTCAATGTTAAATTAACTTTAATGACCACCATTTGATAAAATGGTAAAAATATATTCTAATTGTACCTTAAAACCACTAAATAGTATAACTTATCACTATAAATTATTTTGATTAAAAAAGTTGTTTTAAGTATTTTTCACTATTCATAAAAATTTGGAAGTTCTCGGAAAATTACAAAAAATTCAACATAGGCTAATTTCAATATTGGGAATACAAAAGTGAAGTCCATTTTGAAATATAAAATTTATAAAATTTCAAAAAGTAGGTATTACTATTCACAACGGCTAGTTTAATTAGTTGTGGTGTGTGCTAGAGCTCGAGGTTGCGTACAACACACGCTATTGCATTATTGAATGAGAAGCGTATCGTGGAAGCTCGGGGTGTTACATTCTACCCTCCTTCAATAAATTGCGTCCTCGCAATTTGAAATTTGTCTTTGAAAATAAAAGGTTGAAAAGAGAAAATACCTTTTAGGAAAACCCACATCGGAAATAAGGTTAATAAATATATAACATTAAAAGAAAGCAGGATAAGTACAAAGGTCACCCGATATAGCCCATTCTAGGATTCTATGAAAATATGGATATGGAAGAAAAACAAACCATCAAGGTCTGATGGAGAGTTATAGAAAACAGGATTAGGAGAAAGTTTAACCATAAGAAAATCACAAACTTGTGATTGGTTAAACGGTCATTGAATCCCCAGTTGGAAAAGTTAACCGACAACATTTTTGTTTTAAGTTACCTTTTATAATGTTGAGGAATTTATTTATGAGATTTACTAAGAATGTAAGGGAATATACATACTTGTTATGTATACTTTCATTCGTTAATAAATTTTTACCACAAACCCAACTTTTACTCCAAATGGTAACAGAACTCAAAAATATTCTATTTATCCTAATTGTATAAGGTTCAAAATGTTAACACATACCATTTAGATTAGTAAAATTATATTGTAATAACCAGGGACTTCCTGTAGGCTAGTGGTAGGAAATAAAGGCCTGTCGCACTTTGACTGTGGGTTCGATTCCTACAGCTTTGTCCGACGCGACGGTTTATGCCCCACCCTACAGGTTGTCCTTTTCCTAAAACTATAGTATTATAATACTCCAAAAATAATCTTCATAATTTTTTTTAACCTTAAACCATACTATCCAAAAATCAACTTAATCCACTCCAACCTTTATAGTTATCCAAAATACCTCTGTCCAGACTTTCTCTAAAAGGTCTCTTAATTCCAAAATCAATTTATCAGATTCCCCATCAAAGTAAAGTTTCTCTTATTGTCACATACTAAAAATATAATTACCTTCATCATATTAAAACCATACTGAAACCAACAAGTACTGCAGTACAATCCTTATATAGATCACATTATTCTAATAACCAGAATATAATCCATGAGTCCGAAAGCATCAATACATTAGTTATTCTGCTTCAACTGTAGTAATAGCATAAGATTGTCCTTGATCCCTTGGCCTTTTCTGAGGTAAGATTCCTTGACGCTTAGGACATTCATTTGCGTAATGACCCATTTCTCTACAATTGTAGCATTCAACTTTGACAGCCTCTTTCTTTCCCTTGCAATCACGTGCCTGGTGACCTTTTTCTCCACATTTATAACAGACTCCCATTCCTTTTAGGCAAGTACCAGGGTGATTCTTCCCACAATTATCACATAATGGAAAATCCTTCTTTCCCTTTTTCCCTTTATCTGTCTCTTGTTCCACCGTTCTCTTCTTCTCTTGCTTTACTTTGTTGTCATAAGACTTAGAGAATTCCTTTTCTGTCTTGATAGCACATGAGACTATATCTTCGTATGATGAGAAGGATTGTGATACTAAAGCTCGTCGGAGAAATGGTTTTAACCCATCAAAGAAACGATCAATCTTACTCCTTGGGTTACGTATATAATCGGCAGCATGCCTCGCTAACCTTGTAAAGTTAGCCTCATACTTTGCGACATTCTCATCCTCCTTCTGCCTCAGACTCAGAAATTGCCTTTCCATATCTGCTCGATGGTCACGAGGAAAGTATTTTTCTAAGAAAAGCTCTTTGAACTCCCTCCATTCCATATTCGATACGTCATCATCTTCCTTTGTGTTTTGAATCAGTGACCACCACTGATCGGCATCTCCAGTGAGGCGGTAAACTGCCATGACAACCTTCTCCCTTTCACTACTCCCCAAGGCATGGAATATTTTCTCTAAGGAATTTATCCATTTCTCAGCTACTGTAGGATTTGTACTCCCATTGAAGGTTGGCGGTTGTTGCCTCATGAAACGGTCTAGCATTGATCCTCCACGTTGCGAATCAGGGTGCTCCATACGAGTAAGGTTGTTATTCATAACCTGCGTGAGTTGTCCCAGTATGGTAATAAGTTGATCAGCACCAGTTGTATCTCCAGGTCCACAATAATTATCTTGAGCAGGAGGGCAATCCCTACACGGAGTTCGTGCATTGATACAGTTTCCATTCCTTCTACTAGGCGCCATTTCTAAACAATGGCATAATCCAGATTAGTTTATGAATCAAAATACATAATTCCATACTTGTATAATACTTAACATAAATTGAACTATTTATGGATATAATCCATAATCATAAAAAGAAATGTTTCCTTTGAGGAAGTATGTACTCATAAACCTTACATAATGGTTTGTAAAGAAAATGAGAATTATCCTAAGCATATCCCCCGGGAGTGTCATAACCAAGAGTGCAGCAAGGCCCGTTGTCGTGCACCAGTTCCCGTTTGAGTCTAGCTCAAAGCGGTGTTTTCGGGTTTTACCCCTAGGTACATCTGTGCCAGAGCCACCTCTACCTGCTCGTATCCAGACAGGGATGTATTGCTCGGAAAACTCACAACATCTCTACAATACTAAAATTCGAGGAAGTTCTTCTATACTAATCCTCAAAGTCTATCTTTGGGCTATGTGCTCTAATCAGAGTTTATCTAAATCTAGCTTCCAAGGTTAGTACTAAACTGCCTCTGATACCAACTGTAACGCCCCGACCCCAGCTACCCAAAGCCGGTGCATTACTTCGTAACATTGGCATGATCCCAAAAGATCAAGTCTCGAAAGACCGATTAGTTTAGTAGCCTTGGAAACACTAGATACATTAATAAGTCTTTCATTACATCAAAATTAAACAAACTACAAAAAAACATGGTCTTCATATTCCACACTCATATCTTCACTGATTATTCTTGCAAGTCAGTCATAAAATACTTCTTCACAACCTGGAAAATTTTTAAACATTGAAAGGGGTGAGCTCAAATGCTCAGTAAGGATAACAATAATGCGGAAGCTTTCATAAATAAACATTAACATTTAAGGCAATGTATAACTAAAACAAAAGCCTCTTAAACATGAACTTCAACATAATATGGCAAAAGTAAAATGAGATAATGCCATTTACTTCTTCACATGGATATTCTACTGGTCGAATAATCACATGTAATATCAATAACCACTTTCATAATGATGGAATGCATAATGCCAGACTATCATAACCACATAGCCAAGGCCTCGTGCCAAGACTACAAATAAGATTTTGTCAAGGCCTTGTGCCAAGACACTAGTTTGTCTCATGAGACCTGCCGATGCATCGAGGAGCTATAGCGGGCTCCACCCGTCACTTATTAAGTCCAATGCATTCCTCATATGAATAGGTTTAAACATATCATAAAACATAACATAATCATATCACATAAAACATGCATAAAGGAAACATAACATTTCCACATTTCAATCACAAGATAAATACAACACATTGATATAATAAAAATGCTTTCAAAACCATTTTCAATACCAAAATAAAAGAAAGTTAAAACTTTGTATTTATTTTTCATTAAAATAAAATGATGGCTTGTAGAGGAAGCCGAAACTCAAATAACGGTCACGACGGCGGAGTAGTCGTTGTCGCCGCATAAGTACGGAAAGAAAAACATTCCCTTTTTGTCGTTTAGTAAAATGCTTCGTATAAAAAAGATTCCTTTTGAATAAACATGAAAGTCAAAGGGGTTTATACACCGTATAAAAGAAAGTTGTGTATAAAGCCAAATATGCCTCAATGAAAGGAGATTGAGACAAAGTCCTTAAAAAGATCATTTTTAAAATAAAATAGATCTATTATGTGTATTCACTATAGGTACACATTAAGAAAGTAAAAATACAAAATAGGACATAATAATATCATGACATAATTTGAAAGTAGGAGATTAACCCAAAGAATGGAAGTTGGGTTAAGAAATTCCCTTACAAATATCATTTAAATAAAATATATCTATTATGTGTATTCACTATAATTACACATAAAGAAAGTACAAATACAAGATATGACATAACAATATCATGACATAATTTGAAAGTAGGAGATTAACCCAAAGAATGGAAGTTGGGTTAAGAAATTCCCTTACCTTGTGTCCGACTTGACTCAACCGTTCTTTAACCTCCTGAATAATAAACTAGAGTTAATATATACCTTATTAAGAACCATTCTCAATTTCATTATCCTTATTATATCACTTATTACAATGATATGATCATTATGTAATTATTTAAGTTAATAACGGTCGTTTTGTCGATCTTTGGTACTTGAGTCAAAAATAAACTTCTTATGATTACAAGTTGTTAATGTGGTGAAATATCCATTATATCCAGAATGGTATTCATGATGTAGATATCATATATGTCATATATATCCAGTACATACATTCATTTATAATATTACATCACATTTAGAGGTAAGAAATGAAATGCACCGTTCATGGAGACGGTAAGCCGTACGTACGCATGAACGCTACTTCCATTTCTATTTCATATTTTCTGGAATGGAATCATAATGATATAAGAGTATATTATAATTCCAGTATAATAACATATATAATATCATTAACTTTATCCTTCACACATCCCGCATATGGTATTAACGAATCAAATCACTTTCAGGGGGCGGTAGTCCGCGCTTCCTAAAATGAAGATATCGTGTTTTACCCATAATGGAAACCATAAAGGTATGCCCAAAATGAAAAAAAAACAGAAGCTTAAGGAAAACATAAACATATTATATATCATATATAAAAATAGTGACATCATAATGGCCACCTTTGAAGGTGTTAAATGAGTGTTGAACAATCATCGTTTCGGGAGGCAGAATTTCGCCATCCACGGAAACCTTATGTTCTTTAACCATTTGATGTAGTTGTGTGGAAGTGTAGCTCAAATAAATCTTATAACAACATCCTAGTATATTGAAGATACTGGTGTTGTTACAAAAGAAGTAAATAAAAAGAGTTTAGGGGGTTGGAGAAGCAAAATAAAACAAAAGAACATGAGAGAATGAATTACCTTAAAAAGTGTAACTCCTTTTGAGTTGAGCCTAAAGGCTTCCTTTGAAAGGATTCTGCCCAAAGGGAATCCTCTAGGATGAGGAGAGGGATGTGGAGAGAGCAAATGGGCAGGGGTTGGCCGAGCCAATGGCTTGAAGAGTGTGTGAAATGAGGTAGAGGTGGGGGCCTTTTATAAGAGGAGAGGAGGGGCACTTTTGGAAAGTAAAGGAACATTACATTATTTGAAAATGTGTTTCGGTTTTAAAAGGTCCCACATTGATAGAATTCGTGGATAAGGTGATAAGGCATCGAAATCCACTCATCCAATAGGTTTTGGCCATGTGTAGTTCATAGATTTTATATTAACTTTCCATTTTATTTAAATCGTTAGATAATGATGTCATCGCTGCATCATTATTATGTCATAAATAATTAAATTTATTTAATGTCTAAAAATTATAAAACAAATACTATGGTATAGGAAATCTTTTTATCTTTCCAATGACTATTTATAATCAAAATTTGGACTTGTATAACCCTACTTAAAAATTGTTTTCGTAAAACATATTATGTTTGTGTCATTTTCACTTTAACATTAAATAAAAAGTAATTTATGTCATTTCCCAACAAAAGTGGATCCATGGGGTCCCCAAGTTAGGCCATGGCTTGTCTTGGTCGGCCATGACACAACCAATGAGTTTGGGACATGTGTCTAGGTCATTTAATATTATTAAAGTATTATTTATACCTTAAACCACACTAATTACCACTAATCGCGATTAAAACTTAATAAGTTACTATTCACCAAAAAAATTATTTTTATCCCATTGAACCACATTTTACTTCTTAATGACAACCATGTATGTCGGATTTTTGAAAATCAAATCACAGAAGTGGTAATATTTCATTTAAACGAAAAATCAGTTATTTAACTACCACTTAGTGGTTTCACTATTCATCAAAAATTGAAGTTTTTCAGAATAAGGCCAAAATTTCACCCTAAGCTATAATTGATATTCTGAATTCAAAAATGAAGTCCATTTTACAAAATTCAAAACATATAAGTCAAATTAATTAATTTAATAATTAATTCCCGCTGTTATAACAAATAGCGTGTTTTTAAGAAACAATTTATATCAAAAGATTGGCAATTGTTTATGTCCAATTTCAATGTTAAATTAACTTTAATGACCACCATTTGATAAAATGGTAAAAATATATTCTAATTGTACCTTAAAACCACTAAATAGTATAACTTATCACTATAAATTATTTTGATTAAAAAAGTTGTTTTAAGTATTTTTCACTATTCATAAAAATTTGGAAGTTCTTGGAAAATTACAAAAAATTCAACATAGGCTAATTTCAATATTGGGAATACAAAAGTGAAGTCCATTTTGAAATATAAAATTTATAAAATTTCAAAAAGTAGGTATTACTATTCACAACGGCTAGTTTAATTAGTTGTGGTGTGTGCTAGAGCTCGAGGTTGCGTACAACACACGCTATTGCATTATTGAATGAGAAGCGTATCGTGGAAGCTCGGGGTGTTACAATGGGCATCCTTGGGTCGATTTGGGGACCCCTTAGAGCCACTTGTATGTGGTAGGTACACATTATATTAATAAAGTTAAAATAAAAATAAAAATGGCATAAGCTTACATCTTTTAGAAGAACAATTTTTACATAGGATTATACATGTTGGATTTTCGATTATAAATATTCATTAGAAAGATAAAAATATTTCCTACATGATGATAATTTATTTATAATTTTTAGACATCAAATAATTTAAATTATTAATGAAACAATAATGATGCAATGTTTACCTCATTAATAAATCATTTAAATAAATAAGATTATAATGATTAAAATATTATCTAAAACCTGTCCAATTCTTATTGGTTGGTGTTATTTAGAAAATGAGTCATCTTAGCTTTGATCTCAACGATTTTTGGACCATTATAATCCGAATATGATTATATTATAAAGTAATACTTTCACTCTTTCCTAAAGAGCCCCTCCTCTCCCTTATAAAAAGAGACCACTTCTACTCATTCCCCACACCTCTCAAGCCACTTGGCTCGTCCAAACCCTGCCCAAATACTCTCCCAACTTCCCTCACAACATCCTAGAGGCCTTAGTTTGATCATAAAGACAACCTAAGGAGCCCTTTTGATCAAATCAAAAGGAAGAACCCGAAGAATAGGTAATGTTTTCACCACCCCTTTTCAAGTTCCTTTCTTCTTCCACTTCTTCTTTCTTTGTTCTTAGCATTCTAAAATAATAACTCCAGTATCTCACATATACTGTGATGTTATTACAAATATGGTACAACCATATTCATTATTCTATCCACCCTTTGAATAACATGTCACCATACGTGCGTACGTACAGCTTACCGTCTCCACGTCGTGGTGTAATTGTTATTCAATATATTATTATTTGGATGGGTATAATAATGATGTGCAACTCATGTAAATAATAAATATAACATGTTAATTATTCTTTATATTTGATATAACATCCATTTATATATTATTTTAATATCAAAAGAATGATATTGTCGCTCGTGCGTACGTACGGACTACGGTCTCCATGAACGCGATTAGATTCATTCTACATCGTATCCATTCAAGTATAATTATCATTTGATGATTTAAAAGTGATGTTTAAGGACTTGATATCACTCTGGATATGAATAATATACAACCTATCCATTACAAACATGGCTTACGTAACAAAACATATAAAATAAAGCAAGTATGTTAACACCCGAAACAACTATAATACTAAGATATTATTATCAAATCAATATTAAAAGATCATATATGATATCATATTAATGTATATGATTCTTGTATAATTTAATAACAATTATTTCACCATTATACAGGATGTTAACCTACCCCAACCAAGGAAAAGTACAAGGTAAGGGTTATTTCACAATATCTTCATTATCCGAGGTTGTTTATACGTAATAATCTACTGGGATCTCGTTATCATCCACATCCATGTTTCTTCAAAATGTATTTCAAATTTTTTTTAATATTTAAAATAATATGGGTTAAAGTCATTTATACACTTGTTTGAATTTTTATAAGAGGTTTATAAGGGAATCTTTCCGTCATTTTCTAAACAAGGTTCTTTTTAACCTTTTCGACAGAATTATGATAAGAATGTTTTTTTAACTTATACGGTGGGTGCGGTTATTTTCCGCCGTTATAAAATCGTCAAAGCTTCCCTTACAAGCTTATAAGAATATTTTCAAAGAAAATGTTTTATTGTATAAATATATGTCTCTTAAATGGTTTCAAAATAGAAATAGATATTTCTTTAAAAAGAGTTTTGATTTCATCTATGTCAACATCCATTAATGGATTTTACGCTTATTTGAGGATGATATATTATGATACATAACTTTTATATTGTATTGAAGGTTTTGTGATATGTTTGACTGTGGATGTGCTATTTTTTTATATACCATTCATGGTTTATGGTGAAAGTATTGACATTTCGTATGCTAGTTTTAATACGAATGTTTATGTTATGTTTAATCCTTTTCATACGGGAATTCATTGGACTTAATATGTGACGGGTGGAGCCCGCTATAGCTCCTCGATGCATTGGTAGGTCTCATGAGACAAACTAATGTCTTGGCACAAGGCCTTGACAAAATCTTATTTGTAGTCTTGGCATGAGGCCTTGACTATGTGGTAATGATAGTCTGGCATTATGCATTCCAATATTATGAAAGTGGTTAATGATTTTTGCATGTGATTATTCGATTAGTAGAATATCCATGTGAATAAGTAAATGGAATTATTTCATTTTATTTATGCCTTACCATGTTGAAAGTTCATGTTTAAAAGTCTTTTGTTTTAGTTATACATTGCCTTAAATGTTTATTCTTAATTATGAAAGTTTCCGCTATATTGTTATCCTTACTGGTCATTTGAGCTCATCGCTTTTCTATGTATTATTTATCCCAGGAAGTGAAGAAGTAAATTATGAATGACCTGCAGGGATATTATGAGGGGTTAATAGTGTGGACTATGGAGACAATATGTTGCTGTAGTAGTTTTTTTTATTTTGATGATGTAATGTAAAACTTATGAATATATCTAGTGTTTCCAAGGATACTAAACCAATCGGTCTTTCTAGATTTGATCTTTCTTGTGATCATGCCAATGTTATGTAATTAATGCACCGACTTTGGGTAACTGGGGTCGGGGCGTTACAATAAAATTCAGAATCTTATTTCAAAATGATATATTGAATTATAACTTTTCTTATTTGTAGATATTCCATATTTATAGACATTATTGTCATACTGATTATTATCTTCTACATAATCCATGGTATGGATTATATTTCAATGAATTGTGAAATAATTGGTTTAGATATAGATATTGCTATTTATAACTATGGAAGAGAATGTATTATTATTAAAAGATAAATTTAATTTTATAAATATTTTATATATATTCCACATATAGCTCATCATAATGATTTTCTGGGATAATAAGAGGGAAACAATTTCTATGCCCTTGAACGACATCACAAATATAGAGTTTGTACTTATTATTCGTGAATAAATTGATGTAATTAATGATGAATTTATGGGACAACCTCTTGATAATTAATATGTGTTTTTTATTGATGTTATCTAGGATAAAAACCATTATCCAAGAATCCCTATAATATAGAACTAGTGATATATATATTTTTAAGAACACAATAGTGAGAGCTTTATGCTAAAAAATTTATTTTCCTTAGAGTTTCATTTTCTAGATCCCCAATCATATTTGTGAAAATGTATGATGGGTCCCTGATATTGAGCATTTATTACAAGTAAATAAATTCGAATATGATAAATAATTATTTTCCCTCCCCTCACATTGAGGACATGTTTGATCAACCTCGTGGAGAAAAATATTTTTCAATGATAAATATCCTATCTTTTTTTATCAAATACTGGCGAATAAGGATAATATACTAAAGGAAAAATTTCGTATGAGGTATATGAGGTTAATGATGGGGATATGGACCACACTGGGATGAGGTGGATCAATGTTGGTACTTCTTTATCCATTTATAATATTTTACATTTATTCATTTTCAATTGACCTCCATCACTTATTAACATGATCAAATAACTGTTGTTCTATATCGTCTTCTTTCTTCCTTTAATAAAACCCAAACAAACACACACACACACACTAAACATATAAATTTTCAAGGATTAACGATCAATGTGATATGGATAGTCCTTAGTGTGAACTAGATTTCTCTATGATCACACATCCCACTGCATTTCTCTTTTTAGATACAAATATCATGGTATGACCTTGAGACCCATATTTTCAAGTCTTTTGACTATGATTCATTATATATCATATACAATTTTTCAATAACAATATATTGATAATATTTTGATAATAAAAATTTATTCTAATACGAATATATAATCATATTTTTTTTATAAATGTGTTTCCTTGACCTCTTACCCCTTATACATCCTCCTGCACAACCACATGGGAGGATTTTCATTCCTTTTTAGGAATATGGTGTTTCAATCACATTTTTCCTCTTTTCTTCTCTATAGAAGGACATAATTCTACTTCTACTTATTATTATTCTGTTATAGTGGTAGTAACACCCTTCTCTGATCTATGTAATTTTGGAATTATGCACCACTTCTTAACAATTAAATTTCTTTTATTTCTTCACATCATCAGGTGATGGTTTCCGTTCTTAAATTTATTTCATGATACATATTCTTCCCCTTTTAACTTATTTCTCTTTTAAAATTATGTTTGTTGTAATATTACACCAATTATTCTTCTGTAATTTTATACATCAGTAATAAATCAAAGATACAGTGGTTTATATTCTTAGAATGTTGGAAATTATAATTTCATTGAATGATAATATTGTAAGAGGATTCCTTTAACACATTTACACCACAATATCTTCAAATATACATAGAATGCAATTTTTCAAAAAATAATTCCTAATTGAATTCCAATTTCAAATTCAATTCACATTCTTCAATTATAACCCTTATAAAATATACATATTTTATCATGGAAGTTAAATTCATATAGGATATTATAATAGTCTTAAATTACCATGTGATTTGTAATATTAATCCAAATCATCATTGTTGTTCAAATTACTAATAATTTACTCACAAAATAAATTCAATAGTGAATTATCCTTCATTATTTCATGAGGTGTTAGTTAAAATTATTTTTTTTTTAATTTTGAAATCTTATTATAGTGGTATAGATATTATGTGGAATGTAGGCTTTTAATTTCATTCAATATAAATAATTTACCCAACCACATTTTTAGAATAGGATACTACTGAGGATTGGACATCCACATTTTCTCAATATAGTGATATAGAATATGAGTTATTGTTTAGAGGTCCAACGTTCTCTAGGAACACCCAAAATCAAAATTTTATTTGCATTTAATCCTATAACATCACTACTATAAAGAGGTCCTTGATTTTCATAGGTTCATAAGCTTCATGTTGTGCAACCAATTTCATTACTGCATATATACATCAATTGAAGCCATCCATATGTTGTCATTCCAGGCTCTTTTTCTAGAGGTCTGTCATCCATTTTTCATCAAACTACCTAAATCATAATATCCATGTAATATATAGTATAGTAAAATTTTATTCACATTTTCCTTCCATTCCATGGCATAGTGCCTATTTTATAGGGTAGAACGTCATCTCCAATCAAATTTTTCAATTTTATACAATGGTTTGTGGTATGTAACTCTTTATGATAACTCTATTCACTCTAATAGTATCATGAAAAATTCTATTGATATATATAAAAAATTGTACAATTAGTAAATTATCATAATTTATCTATAAACACATTAAAAAATTATTGTCTTCTCTCATAGTTTATCAATATTAAAACCACTATTTCCATTTAATATATCAATTACTTATGAGGTAATAACATCAAAAAAATCAAACAAATATTCCATTGTTTTTTTCTAGTATTGAAACATATTATTATCCTAATATAACAAGTATTTTCAAGTTTCAATATTTAGAATAAATCATCTATGACATATTCTATTAAATCATTAGATAGTGTATAAATTACACAATGTGTATGATCTTATTCAACATATTCAACATTTATGGATACATTTACTAAACATCCCTGATTTTTCATCTTTAGTTCAACTCTAACATATTGAAATCAATTGTATAATTGTTCATTGAAATAAATTGAAAATAAATATTACATAAAAATGTTTGTTCAATAATTTCACTCAATGTATTGACTGTCAATACCAACATAAAAATATATTTCAATATGTACCCCTCAATCATTGAAATCATTTTACACTCTCCCCCATTCTAATAAATATTTTTCATATTTTATTTATTTACAGCTTATTGAAAATAAATAAAATGGACCTATAAATTGGTATTGATTTATATTTAACAATTTTTCATCAACTATTTCACTCTATGTCTAGTAATCCATGCTTGGTGTCAAAAAAGAGGTTTTTATTTACCAAACTGAGATATCCCATAAAAGATGAAATGAAAAAAATAATATGAGATAACTCACAAAATTATCTTCATTGTTTTTTCTGACAATATCAGTCTATTATATATTATATCAATTGAGAATATAATTTATCATCAAATAAATCATCCATAATTTTATGGCACCAACATAACAAAATATTCATGTACATATTCCATGATTAAATATGCATGGTACTGTTTTATCCTTTGAATTTTATTGCATATATAAAAGTAAATTTCACCCCCTGTTATTTAGAAGCTAATTCTTATTATAATTAATGATCTTCAAAAATTACAATCACTTAAGTGTAATTTTCAAAAAATACCATACATAATATTCATATTTTTTTTATACTTAATTTTTAAGCATATTTATTAATCCTTTTCACCCAAAACCATCAAGTAAAAATTCCACATCATATTCAAAATAATCAATCCCTTTAATAAATATTATAAATTATTTTTATAATGAGAATAAAAAAAGAATTATTCTCGTGTCTTTCTAGATTTTAAAATTCCAATATCTTTACCAAGGATGATCACATAAAAATATTCTCTTTATAATAACAACTGGTGTGATAATTCCATGATGGAGTATTCAAATTCTAGTTGTAAATTGTTCAAATAAAATACCTCAAATTCATTAATTAATATTCTCCATAATGTTTCAAATTTAATAATAATTTATAAATAATTAATTGATGGTGAATTTTTTATATTTACTCTAAAAACTTAATAGCACATATTATTTCATTGTTTTTCTCCCTAAAAACTAGATTCACATTCAATTTACTACATTTTAATTAGAAATATAAAAGCCATATGTTATGGGTGTAATGATTATATTCACTATTCCTTTAAGTGAAAACAACTGTTTGGAGGACATTCTCAACCATGTTTATCCCCTCATCATGCATCAACATTTCTTCTCAAATATTATTTTTTACATTATGATAATGGATTTATTCACATCCCCTTTTTTACTTATGAGAGATATTATCTTTAATTACCATTGTAGATTGAATTATTTTCAAGGATTCTTCTTATTCTAAAAATATGTTAAAATAAAATTTAAAATTGTGTCTCGTTATCATCACTCTACCAAAATAATCTTTTATAACATAATTGATTCCTTTTTTTAAAATATATCATGAAATTCATAATCTTCGAGTGGATCCTTCTATTTTACTTCTTCAAGACCTTTATTATGATTATTCCAATTTTTTTTCTTTCTCATAATATTCTATCCATAGTAGAGGAAAATCATTATCAACATTGCAGGCTTCGTTGATTCTCAATATGGAATATTATATGTGTTCACGTTCATATTAAAAATATTATTTGTGATACTTGTTCTCGTATTCCTGTAAATGTTTTGACTATAAATTCAATTATAATATTTTTCATGGATCTCTTACTATTTTTCATTGATAATGTCTTGGGAGATAATGGGTTTTCATACTTTTTATTACATCATCACATGGATTCTTCATCTTTATTTACCAATTCTATTGTCTTATTTTCCTAAATAATTTTGATACATTTTTATATTTGTATTCATAATATAGAATATTGTATCCATTTCACAAATCAAATATTTCCTCAATATTCTCAAAACATATTGAAATGGAAATGTTCTTATGAGTATATAAATATTTAATCATTTCATCTTTGCATCCCCTAGAAATGAACATTCCTTAACCATTTAAATTTAATATATTATATGAAAAATACATCGTGTAATGATTAATTCTATTAACCCAATATATTCTCAAAATAATCCTTGTTATTAATTTAGTCAATAAATGTTTTCTAGACATTTTATATTCAGTACAATGCCAATTTTAGTCCTTTTTCATAATATTTTTATTTCCCTAAGGTGAACCTTCACTCGGACATCTTCTTTAATCCACTATACACTTAGTGGTGGGAAGTATTCTATTTAATTTTGATCAATAGTTTTGTATAATTTTTATATAAACTTATACATTTAAAGAATCATATTTAGATTAATGAATTCATTTATATATGGATGGTACATATTTCATCACAACTACATGGGAAATAACATAAAGTTATTTCATAATCTTATTATCATATAAAATATACCTTTTAATATATTACCCATCTATATAAAAACAACTTATAGAAGATCTTTCTTCCATAATCATTCATGAATAATGATGTGTTATTTAATGTTTCCCCATTTTAATATTAAATTTAAGACACATCATATTGAAAGAAGTTTTTTGATCTTAAATGAATGAAATATTTTCATTAAAATCCTTCTTTATTTTTTCAATTTCCTCATCAATAATTTTAACTTACTCTTTTAATAGTGAAACATTTTCATCATCGACAACAATTTAACATCAAATTTAAATTCCATGATGCTAATAATTTTTTAGAATTTACATTTAATTAATGGGTTGAAAAACCTTAACATTTAGTTAAAATAATAAAATGATCGATATATTATATAATATAGAATACAATGATTTCAGAAAAAATTAGATATTATAAATATTTTATTACAACCTATAAATTGTAATTTTGAATAAGGATATGAATAAAAAAATATTAAATAAATGTATAATTTTCTTACTTAAATAATGTGTATTTATTAATTCTTCAAAATAATTCACATATTTTTTAGTGAAATCATTTTACACTTTAAATTGCATTTTTTCCAAAAATGATTTATATTACAATTTTCCTTAAAATTGTAATTAATATCTAAAAAATTATAAATTTTATTTTTAAAATTGAAATTTATTCTGTATATAATTATATCTAAATTAACTGAAGGCTAAATTTTGTAATTTTTTGAAATAAGTTATTTTTCTGTTAATATTTAAAGATACCAATTTTCAGATACAATTATTCCATTTCATTAAATCAAGTAATTTATAAGTACCATAATATTTTATATTTTTTATTAAAGTTAAATTTTATTAATTTTATTTATAATGATCTAATATAAAACATTTTAATCATCAATAATCGTGATTTTGATATAAGTATATTTGTATGGTTTAAAATAAACTTTTTGAAACTTTATTCATTTCATTTTAAATGTTAATATTAAAATTTATTTATGCCACTTATAGATATTGAATCATGATAATTGGATATAATAATTGGATTTATAAAGATTAATTTTGGAAAATGGATACCTTTTGTAATTCTTCATTATGAATAGTAATCGTTCAAAATATTTATCCCATCTATTTAGGTAAATTAATTAATTTAGCTTAAAACAATTTTATAATGAATAAACATAACCGTAACACATTACTTTATCCCATTTTATGAATTTAATTCATCCATTAAAATAAAATTGTTGAAAATATGTCCACATGGTTCCATTTTTATTTTATATTGAAATTTTTATTGCATTAACAAACGAATACAAAACAAAATGTTACACTCTTGACTTTAATATATTTAATATTTTTTCATAAGAATTAAAATAGTTTAGATTTCATTTTAAATATTATTTTGAATGATGAATTAATTTTATTATCATTATAATTTATTTTTAATTTCTTGATACAAAATAACTACCTTATATTCTTTAGCAACACTGACAAAATATTTATTCGGTAAATAGAAAAATAAAATTAATGACATTAAAAATATTAAAATTAATAGACATTGAATTAGTTACTGTCTTCCATAAATTTTTTACTCTAACAAAACATATTATGGATGTGAAAATATTATTTTGGAATTAAATATTTTCCATTTTGTATTTAATTTAAACTTAAATAAATAGTGTCAAAAAATGATGCAAATAATTTTTTTTTTGTAAAATAATAATTTTTAAATTATTCAAAAATCCTAAAAATATTGATATAGGAAAATAATTAGGAGAGATAGTTGGTCATTTAATTACTTTCGAATTTATTATCTAATTGTTCCCATATAAGTAAAATAATAACCATTTAAGTGAGATAAAATCGTTATTGCAGTTAAGGATAAAATTGGACGACATAGGGGTGAAACCAAAAGATAAGGATTAAGAACCACATAAAAAATATCAAAATTTTATTTTTTGATTTTATTTTATATCAGATCCTACATTATCTTTGAATCTATGTACATTTGGATTCATTTTGATATAATATTTATTTATGAGATTTTTATCCTTAATGATCCAAGAGTGCTCCTCCCCTAACATGTAAAAGAGTTCCCCTCCATTATTATTTTGGAATGACTATTTTGACAGGATTAGGAAACAACATAGAAACCCTCACTAATGTGGGTTCAGTCAAGCCTAGTTCTATATATGGTTCGGTTGATTCTTTTCACAATCATTTACATTATGTCGCTATAATTCTTAATTGAAATCCCAAATGGTTCCCTTATATATAACAAGGTATGATACCACATTCCAAAAAAAGGTGGTGATCTAGGGCATTAGGCCGAATGAATCTTGGGGACTCGCATTTGTCGATAGGATGGGTGTTTGGGATCATCACACCCTTATGGGGGAATTTTTTTCCTACTCTCAGACTCTCTTATATATTTAATACATGTTTGTGAATCATTTATGAATCATTGATATGAGACTAGTTACCCGAAAAAATAATTATATGTTAATTTACCATTTATAAAAAAGAAAAAGAATATCATTAATGAAAAAAGTTAAAGGGATGTCGCGAGTGACTCAATATGTATGTATCTAATGTTATTCATTATTTTATAACTAATGGGTAGTTGTTTTATATACTGAATAAATATAAATAGGCGATTCAGAATATACTTAAATATAGGGAGATATTAAATTTTCTAAGCTGGGGGTTGAGCCATTATGAGGTGTTCTACATATCATGGTTTTTTCAAGAATATGAACCTATATAATTCTTCATTACTATATCGTTTAACATTATACAGAGAGATTATTTTTTTGTGTACTGAGGCACCATAATTTTTATGCTCTAGTCTCTTGGAGATGTCCTATGTATTCTAGTTGTGGTAGGAATCAATGTTATCATAGTTCAATCACATCTATGGGACTATAACCAATTTATATTCCCTATATGAGGGGTTTTTATATCATTCCTCTCATCAGGTATTGCAAATGAGGATTTCTTGGTTGGTATAGATTCATGATACGAATGAGATGTTAAATTTAACTCCCCAATCCACATGACCAATGCTTGGTGTGAAAAACAAAAAAATAGAAAAAGGTCAGCCTCATTGTTTATATGTGTGGGACTTCTGTACTGGGATAGTCCTAGGGATGATTATATATGAAGCATGATATACAAAGAGGAATCATACGTGTTTGGATTATAGAAGAAAATAGAATAATTGTAGTTTAGTTTATTTCTCAGTTCGTTGAGGGATGAGGTAGATTGATCAACCCATTAGAATGATTGGGTCATGATGGTTGAAATGCTGAAGACATGGGGCCTACATTGAGATGGATGTTTAATTGAGCATCAACATTAGGAAGGTATCCAACATATCTTGATTATTTCATGATTCATAGTTCTTATAGTTCAAATTTTTGGGGCTTACACAAAACCATTCCCCTTATACTCAGGGCGTTTCTTATGATGCTATTGGTCATCGGTTACACACTATGTTTTTCCGTATATTCATAGAGGTTTATAGTAAAGATGATATGATCATTGAAATTCCCTATGCCCACGTGAGATATGACCATTTTGGGAAACATGGGATATAAGATTATCATTCTAATTGCTCATAGGTGCAGGACTTACATATTGTGATGGACCACTAATGATTTTATATGAAGATTGGGCCTCAGGGAGGCATCCGATAAACCCTATTTATGGAAGGAATTGGATTTCTCAAAGTTCACATGATCAGGGCGTACACATTAATGTTTCCCTTATACATCGTGCTTATATATAGGGGATTGAAAAAGTTATCTAGTCCTGGGATTCCCTGTTGATCTGACCCATTTTCCTTCCTAACAGGCATTGATTGCTAGCTACACTTGCCTTGCTTGCCTGTCTGACATGTCGGAGTATTTATATTGGACATGTTAAAAGGAAACTGTGTGACCCACTTTAAATTTACATAGGACTTTACATATCTTGTATATAATGTTTTCGGTTTGTTGCATTATTAGGTTTGTCTTGTCTGAGAGACATCTCAAAACCCTGGTAGTTTGTTAGGGATGCCTTCTTTTGAAATCAATTCCTTATCTAGATTGTGTCGTTTGATCCCGCCAAATTCCCCAAGTATCATCCTGAGAGATTAATAACATGTATAGAGGGTGTCATGAGAGTCAGTGTGACATGACTCATAGAATGTCTCACATCCTAGATGAGATGTCTAGATGGATTTGTGAGACATGGATGGTGGGAGTGAATGGTGTTGTGAGATCTAGTTGACATTCCCATTTTCCACTTTGTGGAGCATAATGCATGAATGGAGAGCCCAGTGGTATATTCAAGACTAGAGTGATATGCATGGGGTGTGATGCATATCATTCTATAATAATTTTAGTAGACTTCGTGCGATCCAAATGGTGTTACCAAGGGGTGTCGTAAAAACTGTGAGACATATCCTAGCATCATTGTGTGTCCTAGTTTATTAGCATGGAGCACATGAGGATCAGTAAAAATGTATTAATTTTTGTCCCTTGTTTATTAGACTCATATCCATTATTTATATCTTGAATAGCTTAATTTTTTTCTGTGTTAGATTTTTTTGAGTGTCAGGTGGTATAGAAAGAGTTTGTGATGCCTTTTGTATGTCCTACCCGATGTTTTTTGTGTGATATAGGAATGATCACACAATGCACATAGGAATATTTCTTGATCTATATGGATTTTTATAGATTTCTTACCTAATTATGAACTTATATGTCTAGAGATCATTGTCTTAGAGAAATAAACTCAATCTCCAATGCGTCTGGAAGAAAAAAATCAATTATTTCATTATGGTAGGATGTGGTGCATTTTCGTTATGGGGTAGAGGATTAATAGACCTTTCCACCCAATTTGATCACCATTTTTTATGGAATATTTGGAATAATTATTTTTTGGATTCAGGGAAGGGCTCAAGAACCATGTGTCTTCATGAGTAACTTTCAAGGCTTGTTCTAAGGGAATCATGTGATTTTCAATGACCATGAGTCCCTTTTTCCAACATATCCTTTATCAGATTATTATCAATTAAAGATGACTAGTTTGACATTTTGAACATGTTTATGGTCTTTAATATTGTAAATAATACATGTATGAGTGCTTTCATGGGATCAGGGTTCCTACTAAGATGACCAGTCATGAGATTGCTGACGTGTCTTGGAATTCCAAAGGAGAAGGATTGTTTTCTTGGAGGATTCTGGTATCAGGCTGACATTTCCTCGGGTAATGTGTTCTTACTCTTCTAGGGTTCCCTCTGTCTCAGTCAACCAATGTGGAGGCTGAATCTCTTCCATAAACATCTAATACTCTGAGACAAACCCTATCTCTGAATGACATGGTCCTAGAATATTTTATCATTACCAAGATAAATCTAGACCATGGAACCAGGTAATCATTACATTATCAATAAATGTGATGACAAATGTGGAGGTGGATATGGATGTTAGTGTCACAAAAATCGTTGGATGAGTTGAATGTTTCATTGGTATATATTCGATTCATGTAACTCACCCTTGGTTATGACATTTTTTATTATTCTCCCAATTCAGTCCCGAGTGTAGGAGGTGATCTCTATGAGAGAAAAGAAGAGTTCCCTTCAATTGAGTGTAGAAGCTACTAAGGATTCCTCTTTAGTGAAGTTGAATTAGGATGATATTTTGAATGTAGCTTCACAATATATTATAGAGGACTCCACTCAATGGGATTCAATAAATACCATGAAAACTCAAAATGATCATATCATGTCTAAAATTAATCAGGTTTAGTATGAAATAACGAATATCTTTCTGTAACTATAATAATTACTGAAGTTCCCGGATCAATGTGATCACTAAGAGGTGGAGGGGGTGAATCAGTGATCCATTTAAAATTTTACTAATTAATTCATTATCATTTAAACCTCTATTACTTGTTAAGGCCTCGATCCACTCTTCTGGTATCTCTCATCCTTTCCTCGAGTGATGCAGTAAATGTAAAGGCACTGGACACAAGGATTTACAAGGTTCGGCTCCAAAGGCCTACGTCCTTGCCAAGTTAGTTAAATGCCCCAACATGGATTATCCAAAATAATCATTCAAAATTACAATGGTTGGTACAGAATCACACTATACATCTCTTGAGTCCCATAGGTTGGTCTTTATACTGTACCCTACAGTGTTACCAGAGTCCCACTGGCCTGCTTCAGCTTCCACCGAAGACTTGTCAACATTGAGTCTCACAGGGGGTCTTCTCCTGGCTCCTCAAGTCACACGAGTATCTCTTCTTCTTTAATCTCTTCAAGAGTCTTCAACAGCCTTGATTAAGGTCTTTTGGCCTTTCTCACTTCTTCTGATCACTTGTGGTGTCCAAGACTCCTCTTCTTTTCTCGAGCATTATCTCCTTCTTCTAAGGTTGACGCAACCTCTATCTTCATGAATATTGATTGGAAAATATGTTCTTGAGATGAGTATGCCCACTCAATATTATTGGTCTTCTCAACTAATGAAAAACTTAGATAAATGATTTCATTAACTTCAGTCTGGCTTCTGTTTCTCTTCAATTCAACTTCAGGCACTGAGTGCATGGCATCTCTGAATCTTCATGAAATATTTGCATGGCATCTCATTATTCAGGCATGTCTTGCATGTAATCTCAAATATCATTAATAACCATTGTTATTGGACTTCTCAAATGAACACACACACAAATTATTCTTTATTTATTAGTTCATGTGCGTGCAAGAATGCATGCACTCCCCTTTTCTTCTTGGTGTGATAAAACCCTCAAATGGTGTAATCTATTTTAGCACACACTTGTTCTTCTTGGAGTCATAATCTTTTATTCTTTCTCACACACACCAAATTGTGTGTTTCTCTTTAGTGTGAAATTATCCTTCTCATTTTCTTCTCAAGGTGTTCACCAACTTGTTCACTTATTCATACATGCATGGATGTGAATGTATCTTCTTCCTTCACTTGGGCACACACAAGAGGTATAGCCTCCTTCACATGTACACTTAAAGTATGCTTCGACATTCTTGTTTCCTTCCATACACACACAACCAAGGTGTGTAATGGGCTTACTCTCCACTTAGCACAAACAAACAAACATGTGGCCTCCCACTTGAGAACCATACACCTCACCAACGGAGGGCGCGCAAGTTATGCGGCCACCTCCTGCCTTCAACCGCATAGGGTGCGGGAGTAGCTTCTACAACGCAGGTGGTGCGGCAACTCCTTCTGTCTCATAGGTGCGGAGGATCCCTCCTATCCTTCTGGTGTAACGGTGGCATCCTCCTCCTTAGTGATTTCGTGGGCACAGAAGGCGTGCGGTGTGCGGCCAACATGATACAGCACAAGTGTTTTGGGTAGCGGGCGCGCAAGGCCCAACTTATTCCTTGTCACGCAGTGGAGCATGCAGGGTGGCCTCTTCCTTACTTATTTTGTGCATGGGTAGCGCGAAAGGTTCTCTCAGAGCCTCGGGTGGCTCCCGGCTGCTCTGCCGCAGAGGTTGTGCGTGGAGCATTACTTCGCGTTGCTCAGAGATTCGTGGGACCTCCGGTTTTTCCAGCAACCTCTTCCAAGGCATCATCTCCTCCTGTTATAGGAGAGGAATGCAATCAGAACCGCGGAGTTCAAATCTTGAATACCCACTATCTTCATGGATGAGATATCCCAAAAATCTCAGTTGTTTCCTTTTTCTATTTCAATAATGGGATCCTTCGTTCTTGGTGTGAGAATCACGTGCATGCATTTACAAATGCATGAGAAGCCTTTCCATGTACGTCAAACGGGCAGTGCACCCTCGAAAACATCATTTTCCCTTGGCTCCCTCAAATATCTTCATCTCATTTCATGCATGAAACTTTTAATGCATGCATGTATTCGGTTTTTCAAAATGATCACCATGGAGTTGTTTTCTTCATCAACGCTGGCCGGGAGCTCCATCTCTCTTACATGGGAGACTCTGGATAACGGGAGGATACATGGGACTTCCCTCAGCCATCGGGAGGTTTAAGATGATGCCACGGCCATTGGATCCGTGTTAAATGAACACGGACGACTGGTATTATAGCACAGCGCCGCAGATAGATCATGCGGCTGAGATCGGATGCGAGATCAGTTGGACGACCCGGATTAGATCCGTGTCTCAAAAATGTAGTCCCACATCGAAACGCGCCGAGTTTTTCGCACAATTTATCAATCAGTTCCTCCTAGCATCGGTTCAGATATTTCCTCTCCTCCCTCCATTACTGCCCCGCACCGGTTCTCCTACGGGCGCACCTCTAGCACCCACTATGCTCCTCCGAGCACGCTCTAGCACCCACACGGTGCGAGATTGACCTCCTCATGGCTCGGTCTTACACACATCCCGACTACTATTGGGATGGCCCCTACCGTTTCCCCATGGGCGTGGTGACCTAGTCCCACATGTGCCATGGGTTGTGGCCCTATGGTTGGCCCAATGGTTTGCTTCTTTTTGATAAAGAAAATAGTGTGTACTTTGTTTAAAAACAAAGTAACTAAATACTAAATGTCGAGTCATACATCATTAAAAACATATTCCCCATTCTTCTTCATCTTCAAATATTCTTTCATCCTTCCTTTTTGGAATATCAACTCCAAGATCATCAATGCTTTAATTCAATCCAACCATCGATTACGCATGAAACATGTCTTCATTCAACATGTAGTTGTGTAGTACATGTACTTCTTCAAGTGTTGTAACATTGTATCACCTTGATGCAAGCCTTGGAACATTAAGACTAGTTCAACAATCGTCAGAGTTATATGGAGAATGATTCAACCATTACCCACTATGCCACTTAGTGATTCTCCTAAGTGACATGCTTCTTAGTACCATGGTCATTCTCCAATCATCGTCATCACCATCACTTCCTTTTCCATTCACATATTGAATCTTCATTGTCATCTATTAAATCCTTGAAACCTTATTGACAACATCACCATCACCATCACTTCCTTTTTCATTCACATATTGACACTCCTTGTCATCCATTCAATCCTTGACACCTTATTGATAACAAATGCAACACAGTGCTCAACAATCTCCCATTTTTTTTGTTGTCAATATCACTAGAGCACATATGAATGGGTCAATATGTGTTCCAAGATTTTCTCCCCCTTATTGGAAACCAAATGAATAGGTGTGGTGTGGTTCACTTCAAAATATTTCTTCCTCCCTTTGAATAGAATCTTCTTGAAAATCAATAAGAGAGGGATTATATCACATGTTCACTTTAGCAAAGAGATTTTAGTAAATCATCTCTAAGTCTACATGGGATAACCCGGTGTAGAAAACACGAGTGATGTAACCAAGGAATTCAAAGCTATCCACAATTAACTATACATGTGAGATCATGCTTAGGCTTCAAGGGGTTGAATTTTTTTCAGATATGTCAATGAATTTCTAAATCCTCCACATACTTCACCAAACTCATTAGAATGTTCAGGTGAAAAGATAAAGCTCGCCCTTTTATCCTTTGGTCTTCAATCAAACACTCCCCCATAATTGACATGTTAAATACAATTTAGAAACAAGGGATGAAATTTTGATTGGAATACCTTCATTCTTCACAATATGATATGAATCTCAAAAGATCATCTTCTACAAATTAGCCCCCTCAAGGGGTGCACTCCATTCTATCCATACCATTATCAATTTGAGAATGTTCATCATCTTCAATTCCTTAAAATGTGAGCACATGTATATACTAGTGTTTAGGGAATAAGATGGAACCTCCTTGGTTCATCAGTATGAACAACAAGGTTGAGAAGATTCTCTCAACCGAGATGTTCCACATTATCCATTCTTCACACTTGCACATTTGATCTTCAATGATGTTTGTGATAGTGTGGATCTTAACAACTCTTAAACTTCTTTGTCTGTGACTCCTTTCATTCTAAGTACCTTCTGAGCACTAGAATATCCTGGTGCAATCTTCATTCTCTTGAATAAATCTTTTTGAGCTGGAATGAGTGTCATGCATTTATTACTAATATGAGAAGCTTTATTGCACCTCACACATAGATCTTCATCTTCCAATGAAATCTTTTGTTTTCCTTCTGCGCTAGCTTTGGCATGTGAATTTTCTTCCTTTATGATTCTTTCCAATTCTTCTGGACAGATGATTAATATGTCATTTGGAAGTGAGTCATCAGATTTGGATGTTCCACATGGTTCTTTTGATGCTTTTAAGTTACCTTTCTTAGTCATCTTGTTTTCAATCAATCCCTTCTTCTTATTTTGGATTGATTATCCGGTTGAGTACAATTTGATTCTATTTAGTTCCACGGATTGTTTACAAAGATCCATGGTATGACCTTTCTTTCCACAGTAGAACTATTTTTTCTTGGTGGTCCTTTTGAATGAATCACCCTTCTTGGATTTCGAATCTAAGGACTTCTCTTTCTTTTTCAAAATCTTCATGGGCCCATTTTCATCTTTCTTCATCTTGCTTCCCAAGGATACTTCTTCTTTCTTAGATTGGTTCTCTGATCTTTTTTTCTTTTCAACTTTGGATACATTTGGAGATTAGTATGTATCATTCATGTGAACACTTTTTCATTCATCCCAGATGTTATCAAATATTCCAAATCTGTTTGCAGTAAACAGATGTTTATAGACCTATGGATGTTGCTTATTCTTCTTTGGCTTCTTCCCCCTTTTCATGGTCTTTCTTTGTGCTTTAACATTTAGAGGATTGTAAAAAAAATCCATTGCACAATGGCCATACCTTTTGCAACAACAACATTTACCCACAAATCTTGTCTTCTTGACATCTTCTAATTGTTGGGTAATTCTCTAGAATTGTTGTGTCTTTTCAGGAGAGTTATCTTTCTTAATCTTCTTCATCCATACTTGTTTAGAGTTAATCTTCCATCCAACACTTTGTTTGGAAACACATTTAGAATCATGAGCACAATATAGGATAGATGGTACATTTTTCTTAGTAGATGTTGCCCTTTCATTAGAGGATGTCCCTATTTTGGAATCATAGGTCTCAATGCACACTTTAGTGGAAACATTTCTACTTCCAGCTGACTGGGAGGTTTTGGATTTGGGTAGTTGACGATTTTTCAATATCACCTCTAGTTCTAAGCATTTCATGTTAAGAGAGTTATTCTCATCCTCAACAAATCATAGCTTTACTTCCCAATTCTCTTTCAGTTGTTCCATATGGTCTTCATGCACCTTCTTCATTTCTAGAAATTAATTTTCAAGAACATTTACCTTTTTTACTTTGTCTTCTAGTTGAGAATCTTTGACAACCATTGACACTATGTGCCACTTTCCTAGTGTTTGGAAAATTTCATTGAACACTATCTCAACGAATTCTTTCTCACAAATGCTTCTTTGTAATTCTTCACTAACATCTTCAATTATTTCATTGCAAAGGGAAAATGTTTCATCCTTGGACTTCACCAACTTTTTGAGAGTGTTGGTTATGCCAAACCTTCTTTACAATTGATCTTCCATAGAGTTGGATTCTTCTTCTAGCAGTAATTTTTCTTCTTGAAGACCACAGATGCTTGTAGTAATACACATTGCCACTTCCCTGGGGACTGTCTTCTGAAAATATTTGAGTGCATTTAGAAGATCATTGATTGTTCCATCATCATCACAGCTAGAGCAGGCTTCATCATAAGAGTGATAAAAGAAATTTTCATCTGTTGTGACATTCACATTACCTTCAATAGAAGGTGTTTCTCTATTAGTAGCATGCTTCCTCTTCATCTCCTTGGCTTGTTTCTTCTTTCTATTTTTCGAGTATTGGTAGATATCTCCATTTGAGGGTGTTCGCTCATTTCCTAAAATATGAAATTCATATAGACTCCCCTGGGTCTTTTAGAGGCAACCTGCCTCTGTTACCAATTAAAGTGCCCGGATCAGTGTGATCACTGGGAGGGTGAGGGGGTGAATCAGGGATCCTTTTAAACTTTTTACTAATTTATTATTTATCAATTAAACCTCTATGACTTGTTAAGGACTCGCTCCACTCTTCTTGTATCTCTCATCCTTTCCTCGAGTGACGTAGTAAATGTAAAAGAACAACACACAAGGATTTACAAGGTTCGGCTCCAAAGGCCTACGTCCGTGCCATGTTGGTTAAACGCCCCAACATGGATTATCCACTATAATCTGTCACAATTACAATGGACTGTACAGAGTCACACTATTCCTCTACTGAGTCCCACAAGAGATTCATTATAGTGCACCGCATAGTGTTTCTAGAGACCCACTGGCCTGCTTCAGCTTCCACCGATGACTTCTCCACCCCGAGTCTCACAGGGGGTCTTCTCTTGGCTCCTCGAGTGACACAAGTATCTCTTCTTCTTTAAGATATTCAAGAGTCTTAAACATAATTGAGTATGGTCTGTTGGCCTTGCTCACTTCTTCTGATCACTTGTGGTGTCCAGGACTTCTCTTCTTCTCTCGGGCTTTATCTCCTTCCTCTAAGGATGACCCGACCTCTGTCTTCAGAAATCATTATTGGAAAATATAGTATTAAAATGAGAATTCCCACTCAATATTCTTGGTATTCTCAACTACTGAAAAAATAAGATAAATGATGTCTTTAACATCAGTCTATCATTAGTCTCTCTTTAATTCAACTTCATGCACTGAGTGCATGGAATCTCTGAATCATTATTCAATGTTTGCATGGCATCTCAATATTCATGAATGACTTGCATGGAATCTCAAATATCTTTAATAACCTTTTTTATTGGACTTCTCAAATGCACACACACACAAATGATTCTTTATTTACGTGTGCATGTGCATGCAAGAATGCATGCACTCCCCTTTTCTTCTTAGTGTGATAAAACCCTCAAAGGGTGTAATCTTATTTAGCACACACACCTACTTCTTGGAGTCAAACTCTTTTATTCTTTATCACACACACCAATTTGTGTGTTGTTCTTTAGTGTGAAATTATCCTTTTCTTTTTCTTCCCAATGTGTTCACCCACTTGTTCACTTATTCATACATGCCTGGATGTGCATTTATCTTCTTCCTTCACTTCGGCACACACAAGAGGTATGGAATCCTTCACATGTACACTTAAAGTATGCTTCAGCCTTCTTGTTTCTTTGCATTCACACACAACCAAGTTGTGTAATGGGCTTCCTATCCACTTATCACACACACAAATGTGTGGAATTCCACTTGAGCACCATACACCTCACCAACAGAGGGCTCTCAAGTTATGCGGCCACCTCCTGCCTTCAATCGCGCATGGTGCTGGAGTAGGTTCTACTGTGCGGGTGGTGCGGTAACTCCTTCCACCGCGATGGTACGGCAGTGCCCTCTTACCGCGCAGGTGGAGTTGTGGCGTCCTCATGCCGCATGAGTTCGCGGAAACAGAGGGCGTGCGGGGTGCGCCAACATTCTACCGAGCAAGTCTTGCGGGCAGCGAGCGCACAAGGCCCGACTTCTTCCCTGTCGTGCAGGGGAGCGTGCAGGGTGGCCTCCTCCTTACTTATTTTGCGCAGGGGTAGCGCGAATGGTTCTCTCAGATCCTTGGGTGGATTCGGGCTACTTTGCCACACAGGTTGTGCGTGGAACATTACTTCGCGTTGCTTAGAGCTTCGCGGGTCCTCTGGTTTTTCGAGCAACCTCTTCCAAGGCATCGGCTCCTCCTATTATGGGCATGGAACGCAATAGAACTATGGAGTTCAAATATTGAATACCCACTATCGTTGTGGATGATATATCTCAAAAATCATGGTTGTATCATTTTTCTTTTTCAACCACGAGAGCCTTTGTTCTTGGTGTGCGAATCACGTGCATGTGTTTACAACCGCATGAGAAGCCTTTCCTTGTACGTCAAATGGGTAGTCCACCCTCGGCAACTTCATTTGCCTCGTGCTCCCTCGAATTTCTTCATCTCATTACATGCATGCAACCATTAATGCATCCATGTATTCGGTTGTTCAAAATTATAACCATGCAGTTGTTTTCTTCATCAATGATGGGAGGGAGCTCCATCTCCCTTTCTTGGGAGACTCTAAATCGTGGGAGGCAACGCAGGACTTCCCTCAGCCGGTGGGAGGTTGAAAATGATTCCATGGCTGTTGGATCCGCATTAAATGAACATGGACAGCTGGGATTATAATGCAGCGCTGAAGATGGATCATGCGGCTGAGATCAGATGCGAGATCAGATGGACGACCATGATTAAATCAGTGTCTCAAAAATGTCATCCCACATTGAAATGCGCTGAGTTTTTTGCGTGGTTTATCAATGCGTTCCTCCTAGTAGCAGTTCAGAAATCTCCTCCACCCCTCCGGTGCCGCCCGCATCGGTTCTCATATGGGCGTGCCTCTAGCGCCCACTATGCTCCTCCGGGCGCACTCTAGTGCCCACGCTGCATGGTCATGACCTCCGCGTGGCTTGGGCTTACACATGGCCCATCTGCTATTGGGCTGGCCCCTACGGTTTCCCCATGGGCGCGGTGACCTAGTCCCGCATGTGCCTTGGGTTTAGGCCCTAGGATTTGCCCATTGGTTGGATTCTTTTTTCTAAATAAAATAGTGAGTAATTTGTTTAAAAACTAAGTAACCGAATACTAAATGCAAAGACATACATCTTTAAAAACATATTCTCCATTCTTCTTCAACTTCAATTTTTTTTTCTTCCTTCCTTTTTTGAATATTAACTCCAAGATCTTCAATGCTTTTTTTCAATCCAACCATAGATTACGCATGAAACATGTCATCATTAAACATGTAGTTGAGTACTAAATTTACTTCTTCAAGTGTTGTAACATTGTATCACATTGATACAAGCCTTGGAACTTTAAGACCAATTCAATAATCGTCAGAGTTGTATGGAGAATGTTTCAACCATTACCTCCTATGCCACTTAGTGATTCTCCTAAGTGACTTGCTTCCTAGTACCATGGTCATTCTCCAATCATCACCATCACCATCACTTCATTTGTCATTCAAATATTGACACTTCCTTTTCATCCATTCAATCCTTAACACCTTATTGACAACATCACCATCACCATCACTTCCTTTGTCATTCACATATTGACACTCCTTGTCATCCATTCAATCCTTGACACCATATTGACAAAAAATGAAACACAGTACACAAAAATTCCGATATTAATTTTAGATATTAAGAAATACCTTCTTGGAATAGAAGGAAGTCATTGAGGTAGTAGATAAATCCATACTTGATGACATTTCTAGAGTGGAGGAGCTCCAACATGTCACATAATTGGAGACTAAACTTTTCAATCAACTACCCCAATCTGTCACTTCCATGGATTAATGTCTTTTTTATCTTAAATACACTTATTAGAATATCCAATGATGAATGAAATATTTTACAACCCTGATTTGTATCATATATTCATAGGAGTGGCTTTGGTAAGTTTAGATTCCCCATTGTTCATGGTATAAAAAAATATTTTTTCTGAACATTGTAAGTGTTATCTAGTTCCCTTTTATTCCAGGGGTTCATAACATCTCATTTATCTAATATTTGTAGATTCACTAACAATAGCCATCATTTTCATAATATCAATAAAACATGAATGTCTTTATTTGAATATCTTTTTTTGGAAGTGCTCATGAATTCTGACTAAAAAGATGTTCCTTATTGATAAATCTGCACTAGTTATTTATAGATCACATGGTCATCATAAATATAATTGGGTATAATATATTATTCAGAGGGACAATGCTCTTTTGTTTTCTGAATACTTTAGTCCTGGTGAGTGTAGCTCTATCTCTCTAAGGTCTTATGAAATTTTTACATTCCCATTCAGACTAAATTAATGTCTTTCTTTGTTTTCATGACTTTTAGCTGAGACCAAATATTGCTTTAGTTTTGGGTCATTTATCTCTGACATGATTTTTCTTTATCTTATGGTCATTCAGCTCAGCTGTATTATTTCATTAGATTAGTGTCTTTTAGTTCCGACATGATATTGATTTGGTTTAGGTTCTTTTTACCATGGTCCTGATATTGTATTAATTTAGGGTCTCTTATATTGGACCTCATATTACCTTAGATTGGGTTCTTTTATCTTAGACATTACATTGCATTAGTTTATGGTCTTTTAGATCAGACATCGTATTTATTTCATTTAGGTACTTGTATCATGAAATTGGTCAATGATCATTTCATATAGTGGAGACATTCCAAGAATGTCACAAAACACTCTAAGGTGTTGGGAGCTGATGGGCTATTGCATAGTCTCACAAAGATCACAAATCCCTTTGTGTAGAGTGATACATTTAGTTTATGGCCATAAGCGCTTTTGATGGGTCATTGTAAATATTTGCATTGTCAATAAATGGGTATGTGAATATAGAAATATCTTTCATGATATATGGATTATTTATGGAGGTAATATAGATTGGAGGTAAAAATAATAGGGATTCTATGTCATCCAATATTGTTGAAATATGGGTGATGTAAATCAAAACCCAAAAAATTTAGTCCATGAACATGGTTTGGGACACACATGATTTCTTTGTCCCATGACATTCTAATATTCCTGGTTATTCCATAGTTTTCTACGGCTCAAAATGATCTATGATTTTTTCTAGAATGGAGGATATTCCATTAGTTGGTAGGTCATGTCATTTATTTGTTGGTATCATGCCAACAAAATATTTTTACTCCCCTATAAGGGAAATGAATTATTTGTGAAGAATCATACATCCATATGAAGAGGTCGGGTATATGATGAAGGATATCCAAGAATTGTTTTTCAAACCTATGGATGTTCATCTCTTGAATGTGAAGCTCAATTCATACACATTGTGGTTTTGAATCATGAAGATTGGGCCACAAAAGGCTAGGGAATGGATCATCACATTCTGTCCTTGAGAAAGGGTTCGAGACAAGGTGATGTAACATCAAGGGTTTCAAATAGACATGGATATTTTGGTGTGGGGATTTTAAGTCACGACCTAGTTAGGATAATGGTCTGAGGAAGTCATACTAGGAGTTATTGATATCATACTGGGGTGTTGAGTTCATTAGTCGTGGTGTTAGGGATCACGGGGATTGAAATTCCCTTTAGAATGTGACTCATTTGTTTGACTACAATATGTGTATATTAATGATAATTTAGTATATATAAATAATCAGGAAAAATTTATATAAAGTAGTGTATGCTATAAAATGGACACTAAAGGATGAAGTGATCCAAGGAACTCTAAATCATGATGTGTGAATTTTTCAATGTGTAAAATCCAAGAAGGCTTTGAGTACCCTATTATTTTTCCACCACCAAGAGAACATAATCTCATGGAAAAGAGATGTGACAAATAATTACAATAAAATTTTACTAAACTAGGGGTATAGTGAGAATAAGTCAACTTTTAATGTGTTTTTGGGGAACCACCTATGAGCATTTTGATATATTTATTTATGCCCTGATTTTTTTCCAAAACTCCGATGGTGAAACAACAAGGAAGAAAATACTTTACTAATCTAAATACACCCATGGAAGGTTTTCATCATGACATGTTTTGTTTTTATTTTCACTTTAATTTTATCGTTTATTGATTTAGACCGGTATAGGCTTATAGTTTTGTGTTGTACAACTTTTAACAAAGTGTAGGAAGTTTATGGTCATGACGCAAATGGTCCTAAAATAGAGTATCATATATAATAGACTAATTATGATACCTAGGGTCAAGAGTAACCCATCATCATTCCAAGTGTTCAATGAAAATATTTTAATTCTTGAATCGAGATTTCTAGGCCATGAGTGAAGATATGGGATAGTTATACTAGGAGGGGTTTAGACCACACTTGGTCTTTCAGTTCTTATCACATGTTTTAGGGTTAAAATAGATTGGAATGTCTTTTCTCTAGAGAGATGCATCTGTTTGACGACCATAAACGCATATCCAGGAGTTATGGGCATATATGAATAGTCTAAAGAAGCGTCCTTTAAGCTAGATATACTATCAAAGGTCCATGGAAGGTCATGGAATATTAAGGTGCTCAAGGTATGTATTATGTTTTATGGATCAAAATTATTTAAAATTCGATGGATGCACCCCATTTTCTTGTTGACTATGGTAAGGTAATAATGGTACGTTGATAAGGAATGAACTATTGGTGGTGGTTTTAATAGTTTATTGACATGTAGTGGGGATGTATTTCCTTTTGTTTAGTTTAATTTTAAGTGGTAATGATGTTTTCAATGTAGTTTATTATTGTGTGGTGATGACATAATCTTTGGATCTTTAATGTCATGTGGTGAGGACATACTTCTCTGCAGTTTAATATCATGTGGTAATGAAATTGTCTATATAATTTATTCTAATATTCTAAACACATTTTTTTCATGCATTTTTAACATCTTGTGGTAAGGATTCATGAACCAATGTGAAAAGGTGAAATTTGGATGAACCTAATGATTGAAATTTGGGTGTCACAAAATACCCAATTTCAAAACGAATCAATCAATACATAATTCATGGAATCCCATGAAGTTCAGTTTCATGTGGGAATGATATAGATGAGCCGATGAGAAAGATTGGACATTTTTTAGCTAGGCCAAATGGTGGATTTATAGGATTTAGTATGTATATAATGAGGATGAGAGTCAAGCTACACATAGTTATTGAAATGAAAAACTCCATGCATGTTTGAACCCTATGAAAAGGTGAGAATTGTCTCCATTAATAGTTTTAGATGGGCCCAGAATTAATGATCTTGGAGTCACTACATATCTTGTGATGATAGAAATCAATCTACATATAGTTCTTAAGGAATTGTGTACTTTAACATCATGTAGAAAGGATGAATATGGACTTATGTGGGAATTGGCAGTTTTCTGGCTTGGCCCATGGGTGTAAACCAAGGAATCACAACATATATCATGATGATCAAAATCATGCCACATGTAGTTCTTACATAATAGTGTGGTTTAATGTCATGTGTAAAGCATAACGACTCCCCTACATGAAGAAGGATATAGTGGCTAGATATGTGTTAGAAGACCAACACAATGTTTGGTCTACCACTCGGGCGAGGTCCACAGAAGTGTGCAGTTTTATGTCATGCATGAGACAATAACAATGTATTTTAAAATCGTGATGTGAGGAATCATGGAATACCTTTATGGTCTTGAAATCAAGACCATTACAATCAAATAAAAATATGCAAAACATTGTTTTTCTAATGAAACCCTTATTAGAAATCCCAAGACCACATGGTCCATGCTTTGTATAATAAAGATAAAATTGGTAGGGGTTCCACTTATCAGGGAGTGGAAATCAAGACCATGATTGGGTTATTTTATATCTTGTGGTGGATGAACTATGATATAGAATCATGGTATCCTTAATTATCTCATTAGAAATGGGAATCAATCCATACCAATTTATAGTAATCTCATTCTGTTTAATTTCATGTTAAAAGGAAATCTATCGCACTGTTTAATTTCATGTGGTTAGGGCATGTGTTAGTCTACGTGAAAGAGGGGGGGTGTTATGGATTCAGTTATTTTTACATAATACGGTAAGGATGAGAGTCACCTAAAATGGATTATTATTTTAGTTGGTCCCAAAACTAAAGGATTGGACTTCATTGTGTATCATGTGATGGACAGAGTCAAGCCACACATAGTTCTTTGGGAATCATGAAATTTAATTTTATATGTTACGAAAATATTACTTGTTCTTTAATGTTATGAAATAAAAAAGATATTTCATAGTTTAATTTCATGTATCCATTATAATGGCAAGACATAAACTTATGTGGATTATCTTAAGATGAAATTTATGCAATATTTTTCTTGAAAACCCTCGTATTGGTGAGTAGTGTGACATGATCACTAGTCATTACAACAAATGAGTAAGACATATTGTGATAGCCATTATATTTGATGTAAGGTCCCTAAAATATGGGATCAATATTATGTTGATTATTTCCTAGTATCATTAGCGTTTTGAGGAAAAACACCAGTTCCCCTTGGAGGAATAAATGGATGCAAACCATTTTCTTGAAGGCCCCAGAATTCTGATTTTGGTGGACCTCTATGTTATGTAGTTAGCACAACCTATTCCTATCAAGACATTGTAATTCATTCTACCAGTTTTTCGATTTCTCATCATCTGAGAGATATCCGAAAATGACTATTCAAAGCAATGGCGGGTGTACTTATATGGGTAAGACCACCTCATTCCCATACACAATCGACGTTACTATTGTTTGTGAGGAAGTATGCATGGTGGTATAGTTGTCCAATAGATCATAGAAGATATTTGATGGCTAATAATTTTTATTAATATTAAATATCATTTAGTGAAAATCTGATAAATTCTTATTGAATGTCTGTAGTTGTCCATTTTTTGCTACCTGGAAGCGACATAAATTATTGTACTCGATGTTTTCCTCCATGAAGAGTTACTTTATCTCTATAGAATAGAAGTTGTTGTCATTTTCTATGAATATTTTCTGAGACCTCAAACCCAATGATGATGTCGAACATTTACAAATTTGATAATGTTAATCCCCACAAAATATTTTAGGGGTATTTCCTCAATCCATTTTAAAAATTAGTTGGTGTAAGTATGGATATACTTCTTTTTCTCAGTTGCTTCTTGAGGATATAGCCCCGTGACATCCATCACCAAAATGGACAATTTTCTGGAAAATTTATATGTATTTACCAATAATGGCGGTTTATCGATGCATTTTTCATGGATTGGAATGTATGTCATTTATTCAGGAATTCTATGTAGTCATTTAAGATGGTTTGAGTGTAATATCCCAACCACCTGATTTGGTCGGAGAACCCAGTCATAGATTGATAGAAACCATAATAAACCACCAATAAATCATCCATGATGGTGGAATATGTCGTTATTCTATGAATGTGAGTATAATCTCATCAAATCCACTCTTCTAGATGGTTTTCATCTCATTAATTCATTCTACAATGTGAAATTCACCACACAAAACTAGATCTATTCCCATTCGACTTGTATCACCTTGAGAGTCCCATTTTATAGAAAACCAATTTTGGGTTCCATCTATCTGGTTGTGTTAATTGGTTTATCGTGTTGTAGGAAATTTTTTAACTGGTTTATTTATACTATATCACAATTGATGATTTTAGATTCCATTCTTCAATGTGTTTTTCAGAATATTTCTTTTTCATGACCAGGGTCATTCAGGATGGTAGGTGCATTGGCCAATGTGTTTTCATGAGCATTCTATGATTCGGGAAAATGATGCATCTGGTATAAAAAGGTAACTCTACCATTAGTCCACTAATGTAGTCTATGAGAGGGGCTAGTTCTTCCTTTTTTATATCATATTTTTAATTGATCTAATTTATGAATAACTCTGAATCCAATTTCATATTTAGGTAGTCTATTTATAGATGTATGGATAGTACCAATCCATAAATGATGGTTTGGTACTCTACCATTCTATTTGTGTAGCCTTCAGATTGTGAGAAAATAGAAGGGAAAAGATATTTGTCCAGAGAGACAAATATGACCCTAATTCCAACCCTATTGAGCCATGGTTTTTCCTTCCTTTTATTCATATATGAATTTATAATTCACTAGAAAAATGAATCTCCCATGTCTAGGAAGTTTCGTGGTCCCAGAATACCTCATCATCTTGTAGCTCAGTGTCCATCGATGTATTTTTTGTGAAGGATGTACTTATAGGAATCAGTTATGGATTTCCCTTTCAATAATTTCCATTATACAATCTGAATATTGTACTATTGAATAATGACCAACTATCATGCCATGGGATTAGTCAGTATAGGATAACCAAGTATGTACTTGAGTGTATTGATATGATAGGAATGTTTGACTTCATGGTTATGCATATAATACCTCATATTTTCACTGTGATGATGTGTACACATCATTTCTACTCAACATCAGATTATTGGGTCTTAGTACCTTGCATTTTCTAGCTGATGTAATAAAGAAATTTCTCAATCACCATGTCATACTTATGTGCTAGGATGGAACCCATTGAGAATTCAATGGTGGCCACATGTAAGAAGAGTGACCTACCATCGACAAGAGGGAGCACGACCGGTGGGTGCATGGTATATTTCTTGAGACCTTATAAGGATTCATGGTAATCATCGCCCCATTAGAAGGTGATTCCATTATTCCTTTTTCTTATTAAGTGGATATATTTTCCATCTAGGTTGGTAATGAATCATATATTCTAGGTGGGTTTTCCTTGGATCCCATGAACATATTCGAGATTTGGGGGGGGTGAAATTGTTAAGATAGAACTAGTCTTCTCTTGGTCAACCTCTATGTCATGGTGGAATATCAAGAAACAAAATAACCTCCCTGATGTGATCCTGATAGTGTTTCTTAGGGAATTCATCTTTATATTGTGTTGTCTTAACGTTTCATATAATTCTTTAAGGTTCGTGATGTGATCGTATGGCTACTTGTATTTCCCCACTAGGTCTTCGACACAACATTTGGCCATCATTCCCCATAACGGATTATAGATATTATGCATAAAGTATTGATATGTGGTGCCATCATTCTTCATGAAAAAGGGTATTGTCTGACAACCAAATATCCCCTTGGGATCTCTGAAGGTTGTGTCATCTAAATATTCATAGGACATCATGATCTGATTGTATCTCGAGTACCCATCAATAAAGGAAAGGGATACGAATCCATCTGTTGCATCATTAAAGAGTTATGTAATTAGAAATGGGAAATATCTCTCTGGGAAATACAGATTAAGGTCTCTAAGGTCAATGATGTCCCAAATCATCCCATTATGTTTCTTGATAGGGATGATGTTGGAAGGCCATATTTTGTATTTCACTTCTCTGCCAAAGTTATCTTTAATAAACATGTAATATTAAGACTCGATATTGGTGGCATTAGAGGGGTACTTCCTCTTGGATTGATTTCTGAACACATGATTCTTATCAGTTTTTCCAAGATGAAGGGTATCCACAACTAGATTCTGTCCAAGAATTTTTGTGTAGTTCCCAATGACCACATATTGGTGCTACTTCGAAAATTTTACATAAAACTCTTTCTATTTGAGGGGAATGGATGAAATAATCAGACTAGGTTTTAGATCTTCTTATATTCTTAGATTTGTTTTCCTATGCTCATCGATGGAGGTTAAGACACCTTCCTTGAATGCTGGAGGAGAATTCATGATTTTATCCTCATATATTAACATCTATGAATTTGTGGAGACATTTTTAGATGAATATTTCAATATGGGGGCATATATATCACATTCATGGTGAGAGAATAAATGTGTAGATACACTATCATTCACTATTTCGTCAGTCATTATAGATATATACTGAAATAGTTTTTCTTACATGCTGTCATTGGAGATAAGAGATGATTGGACATCTGGTACAAGTCCTATTACCTCGACCATATTTACGGGGATCACATAGTCAAAATAAATCATACTCTAGGGATTCACATGGTGGTCCTTATTCTATTGGGTGATTTTACATATGTATCATCATCTACTACAGGTCTCATGCATCCCTTTTTTATAAAAATATTATTTAGAAAATGTGACTCCACAAATCTCAAATGTGTATCTATCACCATTTAGTATGCTAACATTTTCATCAATAGGGTACTTCAAACACTAATGAAATGTTGAATGTACCAGAAGGTGTCTATGGATACAGGTCTATATGAGTCAGAAATTATATGTGGTGTCTTGATGGATTACCATAAACTCAACATCAGATTTAAGATACACAAACTAAACATTGAGGTTGACATTCCCCAGATACTTTATTCATTTGTATCATACAGTTAAATGGTTATCCAAGTGGGAAAAAAATCTCATTATCCATATCACAAACATCATATGGTTTGTATATGGATGAAGTTGATCCATGAATCATTATCAATTTGAGCCCTCTGAATGTCAACATTATTGATCCAACTCAAAACTTATAGGTTTTTGATATGACCTTGAATGACTTCTTCTTGATCATTATTAGTGAACGAGATGGTGGACTGGCATTCTGATGACATGGTATCCACTAGATATGCCTCAGCTATAGAAACATTTGTCTCAAATTCCTATCGGTAAGAGAGAGCATAAAAAGTACATCCCATAGTTATTTTTAAAGATGGTTTTTATCAAGGAGTGAGGTCATGGTTTGGACCATTAATAGCTATTTCAGGATGTTCTACTTTTGTTCCATAGGTAGGTGTTTTCTTTTTGTGGGGTTCCTCTAGGAAATGTAGTTGAAGAGCATAGGAATTTGAAGTGGAAAATAGTAGTTATCATTATTACATTGAAGTATAATCTACTATTGGTGGTGTGGGTTGTGGTGGAATTCCACTTTTTCTAGGACGACCATACGATTGAACCTCTTATAGTTCTTCATGCAATAAAATCTGGCTTGAGCGACTATTGGAGGGTTCTACGACACATAATTGTCCATTTTATGCTTACAATGCTTTACTATAGTTCGTAGTTATGTTTATATTCTCGATTAGGATATGACCCGAACAATGAGTTCTTCGACATCCACACTATACCATGTATCCCTAATTTATGCACATAAGATCACCCATTCTTCTATTATGTGTCGGAAACTCATGATTTGGGGCATAATAATCATTTCAATAGGGTTCTAAATAGTTCTTCATGTGGATATAACCATAATAAGATCCATTCATCTGATAATGATTCCATTTGGTGGGGTAGTCCCTATATTGTGAATGTTTTTTTAATATTGTTAGAGGTTTATGGTGTAGATGATATGATCATTGCAATTACCTAATCTCAGATGATATATAACCATTGTGGAAAAAAGTTATAATCAATGATCTTTCTCATTTCATGTTGTTGAGTGGCAAATTCATTACGATTTCCCTCCAGAGATTTTATATAGAGGTTGGGCCATGAGTGGGCGTCTTATGTAACCTATTTAGGGAATAAATTAGAGTTTTCGTAGTTCACCTGATAGGGGCTTGCACAATGATGTTTCCATTAATCTTTTTTCATACACATTGAGGATGGAAAATTTTATCATGTATTTGGATTCCCTATTGATCTTACCATATATCCTACATGATATGCAATGATTAATCACTTGAAAATCTTTGTTTTTATACCTAATTGGTGGAAGAATGTCTGCTTGACATGATAAAAGGAAACCATGTGATATAGATTTCCTATCCATTGGAATTATTATATGATGGATGAAATGTATGAGGGTTTTAACATGATAGGGGTTTTTCTTATATGGTAGACATCGCAAGACCTCGGTAGTTCATCAAGAAAGCTGTACATGACTTGGATAACATATCTATAGGGTTCCGTATAATATATAAGACTTTCCCTCGAATCATAATGAGAGCTGACTGACACATATTGAGTGCATCATGAGAGTCAGTGTGGCATGACATAGAGGGTGTCACACATCCTAGTTAACATTTCTGGAGGGATTTTGGAGACATTTCTAACTAGTCCAGAGGGTGTCACAAGAGCCAGTTGACATGAAATGGTGTCATTACAATACTATCCTAACTTGAACTAGTTCCATTATATGATTCATCTGCCAAATATTAAAGTACCACAAAAGGAATGAATGGTGACACTAAAAGGATTTGCGAGACTAGGGTGACAAGACATGGGAGTGCTTCCTGGCTAGCATTGACATGGTCTTAATACCTCACGTGATCCAAATGGTGTTCCCATGGGGTGTCATGAGACATGAGTGACATATCCTGGTATCTTCACCTATCCTAGGTAATTTTCGTGAACTACATTGCGATTATAGAATATGTACTCATTTTTGTCTCTCATTTATTTGTCTTAGTTTTAGCCATTATATCATGAATTCCTTAGTATTGTTAAGTGTTAGATTATTTTATGTATTGTGAGGTATACAAGGTTTGTGAGATGTATTTTTCAAGTACTACTAGATGAAATTAATGTGAAGAACTAATTCATTTAACATGATCTTTTTGGATGATCAATGTTATCTTACTTGATGACTTACTTCTCAGTCTTGAGATCAACCACTCCACGAAAAACTCTCTAGAAATAGTGCATATAAATTTTAGAAATCCATTACATCATCATGAGAGGTAGTGGTGAATTTTCCATTTTCGGGAGGGGATTTATAGGCCACTCTACCCTGTTTGTTTTCCAGTTTTTGCGGTATATCTGAGAATAAATAATGCTGAAATTGGAGAAGGTCTTTGGCGCTAAGCGTCTTCATGAGTCTCTGTCGTGGATCTCTTATGAGTGCATTTCTTGATTTTTAGTGACTAAGAGTATCTTCCATCAATGTATCCTTTATCAAATAATTTCCAATTATTGGATACTTTTTTATATTTTGAAATTGCAAATGTAACCTTATATTTTTATTTTTACATGTTTGAGGACCATCGCGATATTAGGGTTCCTACTAAGAGGCATTCGAATGAGTTTGGGTGACATGTCTGGGACATCCTCCAGACAAGGAAGGTTTTTATATAATAATTCATGTGATAAAGATGACTTTTTTAGGATTTTATCATGATTGTGATTTATAATACCTTAACACATCAAAAGGTATTTTAGACTGTGATAGGCCTATGTCTCCCCCTTATTTTATTTCCTTTGTTTTATTTAACAAAGATCGAGGGACATGAGAGATTTTATGAGTAGTGTTTAAGAAAATTAATCTACATATTGATGATGAATTAATTGACCAATAAATTTCTTATGGGGGTACAGGATCATTTCTTGTAAAAAATCATCTGTTTGTCCAAAGAAAGTTAATGGATGTTGTGGTTCCCTGGTCATAACCAAGGCGTTCAATGCGGTGAGGGTGAGAAGAAAATGAGCTTTCGTTAGATGAGGAAGGTATGTCTATAGGGGCTAAAATTGTCTTGAAGAATGCCAGGGGTGCTTCATTTTATTTTTAAAACCATTATTATCTCTCAACTCATCCCCTTTTATTTAATTTTTTTTATTGTACAAATGCATTAGTTTGTTACGAGTTGGATTGAATATTTTTAAATAATATGATCCTTCCAATCAGTGATCCATCACTGGATTTCTCAAAACAAAAAGAGGTAACAAACTATTGGATATTTTTCTTCTATTTTCAAAAATAATTGATGGTTTTTTTTGTATTGATAAACTGTGTGGCCTATGGGAGCTTATCCGGCTACCATTGGGGGATCACTGGTTGTCCGGAGAGTGTTCGCAACAGTAGCATGACTTAACTAAGGGGGTTCTATGGGATCCTCTTCAAGCTCTATGCTACAAGTGGAGTCCTATTAGAACCTTATGATGGTCATGTGATTTCGAGCCACTTTATGTCTCACGCGATATGCATGTCTCATCCATATTCTCTTTCCTATTCTTTTACATGGAAAATAATACCCATATTCAGGTATTGTTTACTTTTTGAATTTTATGATGCTTTTTTGGTGGTCATCAACAACCACATTGAACATTATATATTGACCAAAAACTAGAATATTATATTTTCAAATTCCCTACACAAACATTAATGTTTATTTAGTTCTTATAATACCAAACTGAGGGTCCTTAAGAAACAACCTAAAGGAGGTCTCTCGAAGAAGAGTTAATGATCATACCTTACACCATTCAATTTGATTCTCTTTATACTTCCCATAAACCGTGATTATTATTTTAAAAAAATAAAATCAGTATCCTCAATATACATAAATATAATTATAATGCATAAACACGCTTTATTCTCCATATTATCCATCAAAGGTGAAGTGAATGTAAAACCCATGAGTATGTACGACATACCATCTCTAGGTATCAATACAATTCTATTTCTGTAGCCATCATTAATGGAAGGATATTATGATTTTTTTTAAATTTATATAAATGAAATTATGAATAACATAGTTTTTTTAAAATATAAAATAATGTCTACTTTGTTATCTCCCAATCCATTCGAAAATGATAACATCACTAGTGCGTACGGTAAGATTACCACATTCATCAAGAAATGTTGTTTTTTTCTCACTTCTAATTTAAATAGATTGTAATAATGATGGATTTATAAATTATATATGATATATAAGATATAACAATAATTCCATCAAGGTGAAATATTTATTTCGTTTCTTTCCATCCATCAAAAATTGCAAATGTCATTCATGCGTACATATCACTTATCGTCTCCCTGAATGGAGTAATTTATTTTTATGTATCTACATATTTTGTAAGATGATAAATATATATATAATGAATATATATTATTTTAATATCATGGTTTAATTTCTAGAGATGATAAACACATGATGAATGTATAAATACTGAGACTGTTGAAACGAAACTTGTTTGAGAATCAATGAAGTTATCACCCAGAATAGTTATTTTAATATAAAAAATTAATAAAAGGGTGTAAAGATGTTATAATAAAATAATAAATGTTGTGATATAAATGAGTATAATTTTATAATACATGTATAATAAATATTTATTTATTATACTAGTGTTTCAAATGAATAGGAATAAAAACAATTCATAAGGTAATGGATTGTAATGTATCTTTTATTTTTCTTAGACATTTCCCAAATTCCCCACATTTTTTGTTTATGTTGTATATATAATACACATAAAAATATTTTATGATCTTACTCCAAAAAATTATTATGACAGATAAACCCATATAATTATCTCCCTTATATTATGTTTTAAAAATCATGTTTCCATATAGAAAATGGTTTTATATTATTGTATATTTTGTATATTGGGACTGCTTATGATTAAGATATGATAATAGAATATTTATTAAAACTTCTCATAAAACTCATTGATTTTACTTCCCAGTTTTTATTTTTGTAAATTATATATTTTAATTTAATTTTAAACTCCCTTTGGGTAATTAATAGATCGAAATAATATTTTTCAAGAAAACATACATTATTTCCCTATTTGGAAAAAAAATAATTTTTCATCCTGGTCGATGTTTTTTTAAATAAATTTTTAACGGTGTTTGTAATAATCTACAATAGTTGTTTCTTTTCATTATTAACAATTTTTAAATTTTAAAAAAATGGATTAAAATGAACCATTTTATAATTTTTTGAAAGAAGAACACATATCTTTTGACACAATATGTGAATTGAAAATTTGTTTTATCAAACATAAAATGGAAAATATTTCATTTTTCCATGAAATATCATTTATTAGAGGATTACTTTACAACTATAATTTTTTTTATAATATAATTATTTATATAAAATTTTTTAGAATTATATATATTTAAGAAGTGAATTCGAAATTAAAATAGATTTTTTCTAAAAAAATATTATAGACAAATTTTAAAGAAATTTGAATTTATGATAACATCCTTTAATGAAATTTATGCCTTAATAGGTATATGGTAAAATGATACCATCCTTTTTCTTTCTGTTTATTTTTTTTATCCTTGTGATTATATTTTTCACATTTATTTTTACTGGGTTATGATATGAGGAATCGATGAGATGTTTATGAAACCTATTTTCATTTATTTTTTTATGAAATGATGATATGAAAAATAAATTATGATATTTTGGAACATATATGTATGGAATTCATTATGTGATGGTTTTATCATGATATATATCCCTATAATTCATTAAATAATGATTAACATATAATTAAAAAATTATGGGAAGAAAGTCTATGTGCTTGATCCACTATTGGATGTAGGTCAATGTTCATTGATCCACCATGAGATAAAAATTAAGGTGATTGATCCACTACGAGAAACATGTCAATGTAATTGATCCACTATTTGAATCTTGTGTTTATTTATAATTATTTATGATATGGGGAACTTTTTTTATGGTAGGTCAACTATTATTTTATTTTCTTGGTATTTGACCATTATATATGAAATGGTTTCTATACCTATGATGTTGACAAACATTTATGATAAGAACATTTCTTTCATGATGGATTTATGATGATTTCACGTGCTTATGATTCATATTTTTGAAATCATAGGGTATTATATTAATGATTCATGTCTCTAATCTCAAATAGATTATGTATACACATTTTATGTTTTATTCATGGTCTCATACCCATATGATTATTTAATTATTTAATATTATCATCGATTTATATATACCGTTATTACCCTTACCGAGCATCTGATATCACAATTTATTATGTTTCATTTCCCAAGGATATGAATAATTAATTATGTAATGAATTTTTATGAATATTACTATATAGATGGATCATTAATAGATATGTTGATGATTTTTTTGTAAAATAAAATAATTTTGTATCTAGTCCCCAAAGACACTAAACCTTTACAGTCCACCAGCATGTATTTGAGAATTGTAATCAATATAAATATAAAAATGATGTATTAATTATGTATAAAAAGTCTGATTCACTATATATGTATTATCTAATGAAATTATTTAGTGGAATCATCATTCTCAAATATTTTATTAGGCCACTCCTCTACAAAATTGGAGCATCTTTCTTCATGCTCGTCATACTCATGTAATTTTATAATAATAAAAATTAGTGGTTAATGAAAGTTACACCCCACTATATTAATGATTTTACCAATATATCTACATTCCCTTTGAAGAAGATAATATTATTTTATTTTATTCAGAAAATTTATAATATATTATATAAACTAATTCCGTGTGATAGTCATGAATCATATCCTATAATCTATAATACAATAATCTATTGACATATGACCACACCCAGATGAATCCTCTTCTTAGGAATAATTTAAATGAAAAACATAGTATACCATAGGATCACAAAAAGCACGTGGTGCCATAATGGTATTAATGGGATTCATATCAGTGTTTTTGGAATCAACTTTTTCTTAATCTCAAATAGTGTCATATCTGTATTAATTATTTATTGATGTGACTGATTGTTATTCCAATTTTTACAACATTTATATCCTCTTCAATATCTAATTATATCTGTGTGTTATATTCATCAAGGTATCAATAGAAACTAGATTCTAATCTATAACTAGTATATCTTGACCAAAACATCACTTCATTTTGAATTCAGAAACAAATAACAATTATTTATATATAACTAGTTCAAATATATATAAAGAATCAAATAGATGTGATCACTTCTCTAATACCAATTAACATGACTAATTGGGATATGAACCACAATAAGAGGGACGAGAATTTTTTTTATCAAATAGTAACATTTTCTTTTACTCCATCTCAATTAACCTCATAATTAAGGTAAAAAAATAACTCCTATTTAAACACTCAATAGGGAGTGAGAGTACTTATTGTGAAATAGATTCCTCAAATATCACACTACCCACTAGAATACTTTTTCGACATACAAGTACTAGAATATAACATTGTGACATATGTATTTACATTTTTGAAAGAGGTAAAAAAAAATTAGCTTTCAAGCCTTGTATTCAGGCCACATGGCCTTGGGCCTTCGAGTTATGTAATGGGTCTCACTCTACGCAGTCTAAAGAGGTCTTTGATTTAATAATAAATTGCTGCTTCGTCCCCAAACTTTAAAAAAACATTTTCTAGATATGATTTGATACATCTCATATGTAGGTGTGTAACATTCCTAACAAGGACAATATTTGGAAAATAATAAGAGATTATGATACCAGTGAAAATGTTTATCTTCATGAAGATGTATTTTAATCATATATTTCTTTTCTTTTCATTAAATTTCACCTGATTATGTAAGGACTTTGTCTTATTTTATATGAAAAAGGTGATTCGATCACTTGTTTCCACTTTCATTCTCTATAGCATAGAATACTTATTTATCATCCCATTTATCCTCTCATGAAATAGTTTTAGAAAAATTATTATTCCTAGAAAATTATATTATGTATATCTAATTCTTAAAATTAAACTTATTCTATATCTTCAAATAATAAGTTGATGGATTCATTTTTTGCACATATTGCAAGAAAATTCATCTTATCCTTTTATTTTCTTTATTCTTCTAACTCTTGTACACATCTGGATTGCACTTGCTTTTTCTTCTCCATCATTATTATAATTCATTATTTATAATAGGAAAAATTTGTTCTTTATAGTATTATCTTGTATCATATAAAATATCTCAATATTAATATTTATGAACAATTACTCCCACAATATTCATTCACATTATCTTCAAAGTTTAATTATAGATATTTTTTTCAAATAATAATTCAGATTTGAAAGAAAATATCTAATTGAAATAAAATTATTAAATAACTAAAAATGGATTATATATGATATCAATCATGAACATTAAATTGGAATTGTAGTCATCATAGGATGAAATAACACCAAAATTCTTATATAAATCCAAATTAGTATTGATATTTGAACTGGGAATGTTTTTTCTAGAAAACTACTTCTACAGAATATCCTGCATTATTTTTGTTTGAGGTGTTAGATTAAAATATCCATTTTTTAACCATGTGGGCATACTATTATGAGATAGACATTCTATTGTGTGTATATCATTAATTTTTAAGATCCATTTTAATTTTATCTAACCTATTTATATTTTAGGATACCACAATGGCATGGTCCTTCAGATTTTTTTTCAGAAATAAATGTAGAATTTGGAGGAACAAAATTCTCTTGGATCACCATAAATATAGTATTAATCTAAAATTTCATGGATTATTAATAATAAATACAGTCCCTATAATTTAGGGTTATGTATGACATATGTGGTATAGCTAGCTTCAGTACAACATGGATACCTCTTTTCGAGCCTGCCCATTGGCAAAGTCACTAACTTAGTGGCATTAGGTCCTATAAACCATTTTTATCCAACTAATTAATTTAATATATCTACTTAATGGACCTTATTTTTTAGTTTGATCCTCCTTTATCCTTTATTTTCAATGTGTTGTACCTCGTTTAGTATATAGAATATATTATCCAATCAACCTCTCTATGGTAATACCATGATTTGCAGCATTCCCCCACTTCTAATTCTCTATCAAATATACTAAAATCATTAACAATTATCATAATATAAAAACGCATTTAAAATACCTCTAAATCTACTTAATTAATCTCTAAATTACATCAAAAACATCATCCAACTCTCATAGATATCCCTTATTCCACTCTCTTTTTTTACTTTTAATTTATTAAGTACATCCAAGTATAGAAATTAAACCAAATTAAATCAAATATTATATGGTTTTTCTTCCAATATTTAAAAAATATTATTCCTTTACTATAAAAAAGTATTTCTGAGGCTCAAAATATCAGAATACATTTTCATAGACATGTGTGATTAAATCCATGAACACCATAACATGTAACAAAATGCGTAGAAACATATAAAAATTCGTCCACAATCATGGATACATCATCCATAATACCAAGATATTTATTCATTACTACATAAAATGTATTTATATCAATGAATTTATTTTTCATTATAAAATATGGACTACAAATAAATCATACACAAAGTGGTCTCAACAATATATACATTATGAGTTTACAATAATATAGCCAATATTGTAACATCCCAGGTAAATAAATAATAAATAATATTTCATTTTTACTAAAATTTGTGAATTAAATATTAATTTAACTTTAAATAGGTTTCTATGTTTGATAGCGTACCTAATACGAAACAACAGGTTTTATTGAAATCTAACGTTGCACACTAATAATATAATATTATTATAAATTACTTTTAGTCGTTGTATTGGTGGGAATGAACCAATCTAACTAAAATATGATTATACATGTTTAATAAATATATTTTCATTTATCCAATAAATTTTAGAGTATTAAAATGTGAATGAGTCTAATTTTAAGCATAATTTACATTAAAAGGTCGATTTACCACTTTTTAATGGTGAACCCTCTTTAAATACAGTTTTAGTCATTTTTATGTGTTATATTTGACCAAATAAAATCTTTCTCTATAATGGGATCATTAAAATTTATTATATGTAATTTTTTGGAATTTTTCTGATAAATTCCATTTTTGTAATGAATAGTGATAAATATTGTATTTTAATTCAAAAATGTGTTTTAATCTAATTTATTTATTTGGTTAGATTATCTTTTAAATTGGTTTTAAATTATAAATAAAATATATTATTACAATTTAATCCAATTTTGGTCATTTGAATTAATTTCGCATTGAAATTGTATAGAAACAAATGTCAATCTTTTGATAGTTTTTGTTTCTTAAAAACACGCTATTTGTTTTATCAACATGATTTAAATTTAAATTAATTAATGTCACTTCTATGTTTTGAATTTGAAAAAATATATATTATTTTTGAATTTGGAATATCAAATAAATCTTAGGATGAGTTTTTTGAATTGTTCTGAAAAACCTCAATTTTTGATGAATAGTGCAACCACTTAATAGTAGTTAAAAAACTGACTTATTCGTTTAAATGAAATTTTACTACATCTGTGAATTGAATTTCGAAAATAATACATTAATTTTTGTTATAAGTAAGTAAAATTTGTTTCAATAAGATGAATTTTTTTTGTTGAATTGTATCTTTTGACATTTATTTACAGCGGTTAAAGGTAAATAGGGTAATTCAAGGTAAAAAAATATTATAATAATTCAAAATTACCATAAAATTTGTCATAACCTTATTTTATGAGTAATGTACGACCATGGGCATACTTGGATAGATTTTGGTATCCCATGGTGCCACTTATAAATGATAATGACACTTTAGATTAATTAATTTCATGTATAGACAAAAATGACATAAACAAATATATTCTAGTAAATTAATTTTTACCTGGGGTGATATAAGTCACATTTTATACTATAAATATTCTATATAAATCTAATAATATTTACTAAATTATAGTATTTTTTTATAATTTTTAGACATTGAATAAATTAAATTATTTATGACATAATAATGATGCATTGTTTACCTCATTAATAAATCATTTAAATAAATAAGATAATAAATATTAAAATTACATTCAAAACCTGTAAAATTCTTATAGTTTGATTTTATTTAGACCATGAGTCATCTTACCTTATAATCTAATGATTTTTGGAATTTTAATAGCCGAATATCATTATATAATAAAATAATGTTTTCATACATCCCGATATTCAAGCTAGAATCCTTAACATAGGTATAAAGCACTTCAAGAATTCTTTTTGGTTCAAACCAAAAGAAGTTACCCAAATTAAATGCAACGGTTTCCCTTAAATTCATTTGTTTTATTTTGATTTATTTTACTTCTCTAACCTGTATAAACTTTTATTCATTTCTTTTATAACTAAACTAGTATTATAAATATACTTGGATATTGTTATGAGAAGGATTTGAACTACACATACACAGACCTCCATCTAATGCGTGAAGAACATACTGTTTCTATGGATGGAAAACTAACACCTCATGAAATGATGATTGTTTTGTATCTTCTACCTCATGAAACAATATTTATATATTATGTTTATTATGTTAATTTTTTATTTATTCTTTTTATTTTTCTTTTATTGCATACCTTTATGGTTTCCATTATGAGTAAACGCGATAATTTCATTTGAGAAAGTGCAGACTACAGCCCCCTCAAAGTATTATTACATGTTAATTCCATATGTGAGCCCTATAAAGGATAGATTTAATTATATTATATGATATTATACTGAAATTTTAATATACTTCTATGTCATTATGTTTTAATTCAAATGAAATAAGAAATATAAATGGATGTAGCGTTCATGCGTACGTACGACTTACCATCTCTATGAATGGTGCATTTCATTTATTACATCCAAATGATATATACTGTAATAAATAAATATATACTGTATATATATGATATATATGATATCTAAATAATGAATATCATTATGGATATAATGGACTATTTACCACAAGGACAACTTGTAAATATAAGTTGTTCATTTTTTACTCATGTACCAAATATCAACATAACGACCATTTTGAACATAAATGATTACATAATGTTAATAACATGGTAATAAGTGATATAAAAGGAATAAAAAACATGAAAAAGGTTCTTAAGAAAGTATAAATTCAAGTCAGTTTATTATTCAGGAAAATTAAAGAACGATCAAGTCAAGTCGGACACAAAGTAACGTACTTTGTCTCAATCTCCTTTCATTGAGGCATTTTTTGTTTTAATACACGAAATTCCTTTATATTCTGTATAAACACCCTTGAATTTTGAAAAAAAATCGTTTTCTATGAAGTGTTTTACTAAATGACTATGAGTAATTTTTTTTTAACGTAAGAAGTGGCAACAACCTTTCCACCGCTGCAAGTATTATTTGTTATTTGTCTTCCTTAACAAGCCTAAATGTTTTTTTCAAGGAAAATAAATACCATATATTATTTTTTGTATTTTGGTATTGAAAATGGTTTTGATAATGGATTTTATATGTCAATATATTTTAGTGATATATTGTGATTTAAATGTGGAAATGTTTTCTTTCCATTATATTTTTTTAATGTGTTATAATTTTATAATGGTAAATGGAAATTTGATGGGTGGTAATGTGATAAACAAAATGACGGGTATTGCCATGATAAACTAGGATGGGTGGTGACGTTATAACCTACAATTCATTCGGTATGTAAGTCAGTTGTATGGCTATTCTATTTAGTGATATTTGGGCAAGTCAACTATATGGTTATTCTATTTCAGTATGGTTATGTCCCAAGTTACCTTCATATGTTATGTGTTATTTATATGGCTTCTATGTAATCTTTTGGTTACAAAAGGATAAGTAGTGATCTTTTATTAAGTGAAGAGTATTTACTACTTCATAAAGGTGAAAAGTATTTCTTATGTTAAAGTATTCCTGGTTTACTTGTTTTTTTATGAAAAGGTAACATTTTTTATTCTTTGTGTATCCATTAGTGAGATTTTTATGCTAATCCTGAGTATTGAAATGTTTTTCACATGACATAAATAAGATTAGGGTCAAGGATGGGATCATGGAAAATTCATGAAATCTTTAACATGGAACTAGACATGTCTATATTTTTCAAGAGTTTTTGTTTTGTTAAAAAATAGAAACTGGGTATAAGTTTCTACTTTGTAATTTCTGAAAAGAAATGTAATAGTTATGACCTAATTCTCTAAAACTATAAATATAAAAAGATCCTCAATGTGAATTATTAAATTAATTCAAGATTATGTATGTTTAATTGACATCACCTTATAATTGGTATCAGAGGCCGGTTTAGACTACTTTAGGAGTTATGGTATTGAAAAATAAATGTCCATAAATGAATTTATGTTTATATTTGAATGATATAGAATTTATAGATTACCATGTTGCTTCAGGTAAGATATTTCAGTGTTAAGAATTTTTCTCATAGAGGAATTATGGAATTTGTGATGGGATGACATATGGAGGGAATTGACCTTCCAAATCAGTGTCCTGAGATGGTCAGAAGCAAAATATAACAGTTTTTTGTTGTAATGGGTTAGTTGATTCAGGTGATATATAGTGGTTGTGTTTATTGATGATATTTTGGTTTATTATAAAAGTAAATAGGATCAATAATGTCATTTAAAGGATGTCTTGCAAACCTTAAAAGAAAATAAACTCTTTGGGAAATTCAGAATGTCTGAGTTTTGGTTACAACAAATTTCTATCTTTAGTCACATTGTTTTAAAAAATGGCATAACTGTTGATCCTATTAAAACAAAATTTGTTGAAGAAAGGCCAAGACCCACAAATATAACCGATATCTGTAGTGTTCTTGGTTTGGCAGGTTATTATTGGAGGTTTTTTGAAAATTTCTAACGGTTATATAGTCCAGTGACTTTGTTAACTCGAGAAGGTGTTAAGATCATTTGGAAAAAAGAATTTGATGATTGTTTTCTGTAATTGAAATGAATATTGGTGAATTCTCCAGCTTTGGAACCGTCTTCTAGAAATAGTGAGTTTTTTATTTACAGTGCTGCTTCATTGAATGTACATGAATGTGTATTATGCCGAATGATCATGTAATTTATTATACATCGCGTCATTTGAAACCTAATGAGTTAAATTACACTACAAATGTTTTGGAAGTATCTTCTATTGTTTTATCTTCAAAAATTTGGAGGCATCATTTTTATGGAGTAAAATGTGATATATATACTGATCACAAAATTTTAAATTATATATTCTCTCAGAATGAATTGATCATGAGATAGAGAATATGGATGTAATTAATCAAGGATTATGATTGGATGATCCATTACTATATGGGAAATGAAAATAATGTGGCTGATGCTTTGATTCAAAAATGTATTGTCTCATTTACCATGCTACGTTTGGAACAAGATACTTTGGGTTTTGATTTGATGAAATTTGGAATAGAAGATGTTGGTGATGGAAATTATTTTGTTTTGTTTCAGGTGTTAGTGAAATCATCTCTATAAGACAGAATAAATAATGCTCAGAAAAAAGGCAATGAGTTGCAGAAAAAGGTAGAGTTGGTTTAGAAGGCTAAGTTTCCTGATTTTAACGTTGATAATGATTGTGTTTTGAGGTTTGGGAAGATTTTTTTGTGTGCATTTTGATTCACAGTTCAAGAATGAGTTGTTATGTGAAGCTCATAGTTCGCAGTTTTCTGTTCATCCTGGTAGTATTACGATGTTCAGAGATCTTCAGGAGTATTACCGGTGGGATGGAATGAAAAGAGATATTTTTGATTTTACTATGAAGTGATTGACTTGTCAGTAGGTTTAAGCAGAAAAGTAGTTACCAAAAGTTATTTTCAGCCTTTACCGGTGCCATAGTGGTAATGGGAAAATATATCCATGGACTTTTTTGTGGGATTAACGAATAAATATCTTTGTAATAATGGAATTTGTGTTATAGTTGATCGATTGACTAAATCTGCTCATTTCTTACCTATTTGAGATACTTTTTATCTAGATCAAATTTCTCAGTTGTTTGTTAAAGAGACAGTCAGGTTTAATGGTGTTCTTATCTCCATTTTATCTAATCGTGATCCCATGTTTACTTCTAACTTTTGAAAAGGCCTTTAGAAGTCATTGGGTACTGAATTAAATTTTAGTGCAGCTTTTCATCCCCAATCAAATGGGCAGTCGGAATGAACAATTCAGACCTTAGAGGATATGCTATGTGCTTGTCCACTAGATTACCCGGGAAGTTGGGACCAACATATTTCATTTGTTGAATTTTCTTATAATTACAGTTTTCATTCCATTATACAGATGGCTCCATTTTGGGAATTGTTTGGAAAGCGTTGTTGAAATCCAACTTTTTGGGATGAAGTAGGTGAAAGGAAGATGATGGGACCATATTTGGTAGAAGAGATGGCCGATAAAGTTCCGTTGATTCAGAAGCACATGAGAACTGCTTATAGAAGACTGAAAAGTTATTCGGATAACTAGAAGAAGGATATTACTTTTGAGGTAGGTGATCATGCCTTTCCCAATGTTTATCCACAAAAAAGTGTGATTCGTTTTGGTAATAAGAGAAAGTTGAGTCTGAGGAATAATGGACATTATTAAATCCTCGAGAAATTTAGATCATTTGCATACGAAGTGGCTTTACCTTCAATTTTATCCATGGTACACAATGTTTTTCATGTTTTTATGTTGATAAAGTATATGTCAGATCCATCTCATGTTTTGAGCCCAGAGGTAGTTCAATTGGAAGAGAATCTCTCTTATGGGGAACAACCGTCCAGATTCTTGACCGAAGAGAGTAACAATTGTGAAATAAGGTAATTCGCAAGCTAAAGGTTTTGTGGAAAACCCATATGGTTGAAGAGGAAAAATAGGAATCTGATAATACTATAAGGGATAAATACCCCCACTTATTTTGATAAGTGAATAAAAATTATGAGGAAGAAATTCCCATAATGGGGGAAGGATGTAACATCCCAGGTAAATAAAGAATAAAACATATGAAATTTTTATTAATATTTTTTAATTAAATATTAATTTAACTTTAAAAGTGTTTTTATGTTCAATAGCGTAACAGATACACAACGACAAGTTTCTTTGAAATCTTACATTGCACACTAATAAAATTATATTATTATAGTTAACTCATAGTTGTTGTATTGGATGGATTGAAAAACAATAACTATAATATTATTATATATTTTTTTTAAATGTATGTACATTTATCCAATAAATGTTATCGGCTTAAAATGTGAATGAATCTAATTTTAAGCTTAATTTATATTAAAAGGTCAATTTACTGCCTTTTTATGGTGAATCCTCTTTAAATATAGTTTTGGTAATTTTTATATGTACATTTTGACCAAATAAAACCCTTCATTAGAATTGGGACATTACAATTTAGTTTGTGTAAATTTTTTTAATTTTTCCGATAAAGTTCATTTTTTTAATGAATAGTGAAAAATATTGTATTTTAATTCAAAACTGCATTTTAATCTTATATATTTATATGGATATATTTTTTCTTTATAATTGGTTTTAATGTATAATTAAAATATATTTTTACCATTTAATCCAATTTTGGTTATTGGAATTAATTTCACTTTGAAATTGAACATAAACAAGTGTCAATCTTTTGATAGTTATTGTTTCTTAAAAACACACTATTTTTTTAACAATGGGAATTAATTTTAAATTAATTAATTCCACTTCTATTTTTTGAATTTGATAAAATATACATCATTTTTGAGTTAAAAATATCAAAAAATGATTAGGCTGAATTTTTGATATTTTTCTGAAAAACATCAATTTTGATGAATAGTGAAACCATTTAGTGGTAGTTAAAAACTGACTTTTTCATTTAAATTATATTTTACCACTTCTGTGAATTAAATTTCTAAAATCTAACATACATGGTTATTATTATTAAGTAAAATTTTGTTTAGTAAGTTGAAAATACTTTTTAGTGAACAGTAAATTTTGACTTTTATTTATTGCGTTAAATGTAAATATAGTAATTCAATTTAAAAAGAATATTAGAATAATTAAAAATTTAAGTAACGCTTGTTATAACATTATTGGATGAGTATTTTCTGACCATGTTCATCCTTGGGTCGATTTTGGGACCCCATGGAGCCACTTATGAATGATAATGACACTCTAGATTAATTAATTTAAGTAATGAAAAAATGACATAAACAAATGTCCTTTAGTAAATCAATTTTTACATGAGGTTATATAAGTCATATTTTCGACTATAAATATTCTTTATAAATCCAAAATAATTTCATATATCATAGTAATTTTTTAATAGTTTTTAGACATCAATTAAATTAAATTATTTATGAGACAATAATGATAAAGTGTTTATCTCATTAATATGTCATTTAAATAAATAAGATTATAAATATTTAAATAACATCGAAAACATGTCCAATTTTTATTGGATTATTTTATTTGGACCATGAGTCATTTAATATTCGACTATATTGATTTTTGGACCTTTAAAAACTAAATATAATTATATAATAAAATAATGTTTTCACACTTTCTTAAAAAGCCCATCCTCCCCCATATAAAAGGAGACCATTTCTAATCAATTACTCACACCTCTCAAGCCTTTTGGATAATCCAACCTCTATCCAATTAATCTACCTACGTTTTCTATTCCACCTAGAAGCCTTACCTTAGTTATAAGTCACTTCAAGAATTATTTTTTTTTCAAACCAAAGGAAGTTACCCAAATTAAATGTAACGGTTTCCCATAAATTCTTTTTTTGTATTTTGTAAATTTTACATCTCTATCCCACAAAATCTTTGAATTAATTTTATTTTATAACAACACCAGTATCCTCAATATACTAGGATGTTGTTATGAGAAGGATTTGAACTACACTTACACACACCTCTATCTAATGGGTGAAGAATACACTGTTTCTGTGGATGGAAAACTAACGCCCCACGAAACGATGATTGTTTGATTATCTTCTAACTCCTCTCATGGTGGCCATTAAGATGATACAATATTTATTAATTATATATATTATTTTTATGTTTTATTTTTGCTTCTGTATTTTTATTTTATATCATACCATTATGGTTTCATTATGGGTAAAGGCGATAATTTCTTTTGAGGATGTGCAGACTATCACCCCCTCAAAGAGATATAAATCATTAATGCCATATGTGAGACTTTTAAAGGGTGAATTTAATTATATTATATGATATAATAATGTAATTATAATATAATTATGTATAATTATGTTTTCATTCCATTAAAATAAGAAATAGAAATGGAAGTAGCCTTAATGCGTATATATGGCTTACTGTCTCCATGAACAGTGCATTTCATTTATAACCTCCAAATGATATGTACTATTATAAATATGTATATAAATGATATATATGATAAATATTATATATAAATTATGAATATCATTATGTATATAATGGACTATTTACCACATAGAAAACCTGTAAATATATGGTGTTCATTTTTTACTCAAGTACCAAATATCGACAAAACGACCATTATTAACTTAAATGATTACATAATGTTTATAACATGGTAATAAGTTATATAGAAGAAATAATAATCTTGAAAAAGGTTCATAAGAAAGTAATATTTAACATTAGTTTATTATCCTGGAAAATTAATGAACGATCGAGTCAAGTCGGATACGATGTAAGGGACTTCGTCTCAATCTCATATTATTGATGCATATTTTTTTAATACATGAATTTATTTTATAAGCTGTATAAACAACCTTGACATTTCAAAGGGAATCGTTTTCTACAAATCATTTTACAAAATTTCAAAAAGGAATGTTTCTTTTAACGTAAGCAGTGACAACGACCATTCCGCCACCGTGAGTATTAATTGTTCTTTGGCTTCATTAACAAGCTGTATGGTTTTTTTTCTAGGAAAATTAATACCATATATTATTTTATGTATTTTAGTATTGAAAATGGTTTTTATAATGGATTTATTATGTCAATATATTTTAGTGATATATTGTGATTGAAATGTGGAAATGTTTTCATTCGTTTATATTTGTTTTATGTGTTATGATTTTATAATAGTACTTGGACATTTGACGGGTGGTTACATGATAAACCAAATGACGGGTGCTACCGTGATAAAACAGGATGGGTGGTTACATTATAACCTCCAATGCATTGGGTATGGAAGTCGGCCGTATGGATATTCTATTTACTGATATGTGTGGAAGTCAACTGTATGGTTATTCTATTTATGTATGTTTATGTCTTAAGTTACCTTTATATGTTATGTGTTCTTTATATGGGTATTATGGTAATATTTTGGGTAAAAAAGTGTAATTAGTGATCTTTTATTCAGTGAATAGTATTAACTACTTCATAAAGGTGAAAATTATTACTTATGTTAAAGTATTCATGGATTTCTTTTTATTTTGAAAAACTAACAGTTTTCCTTCATTGTGTATCCCTTACTGAGCTTTTTATGCTCATTCCGAGTTTTGGAATGTTTTTCACAGGACATAAAGAAGATTTGGGTCAATGATGTGATCAAGGAAAAGTCATGCTATCTTACACATGGAACTATAGATGACACTTTTTTTTCTATAGTTTTTGTTTTGTGAAAAAATTGGTAACTGAGTAGAAGTTTCTACTTTGTAATTTGTGAAAAAGAAATGATATAGTTATGACCTAAATCTCTAAAACTCTAAACCTAAAAAGATACTCAATGTGAATTATTAACTTAATTTAAAATTATGTATCTTTTAATGTCGGGTACTTATAGATATTTACTAATTAACCTTATATTTTTAGGGATATGATGAATAGGGAATTCTAAGACAATCATAACAAATTAATAAATATATTAATTGATGGCATATTGATAAAATATGAAATCCGTGAATTAAATGAGAAACATTTGGTAATGATTGTTAAGACTCTTTGAAAAAGTGAATTATACATGAAATAATGTATGTGTGAATTTATATTACATGTTGTTTTTTCATAGCCATATTGTCTACAAGGATACAATATATACTAACCATTTAAAGAAAATTTTATTCTATTAATGTGTCACAATAATAAATATAACTAAAATAGGTAGTATCCTTGGTTTAAAAAGTAATTATCAGTAGTTTTTTTTGAAATTGTTTCCATATTGGACTACTCGTTTACCGGGTTGAAATATATGATGGTTAAAATACACAATAAAATGAATGTTAAGAATTTTTTAAGGTGATAAAGAGGATATTGGTTAATTAATCTATATTGACTTTACCTTCTAGAAAGGATTTTTTGTGATATAAAGTAATGCATTAAATAATAGAATAGGCTATATCCTTATGTGGATTTCCAAATTGGTTTCTTATGAATAAAGAAAATTAAAAATACACTGATGAACTATTGAAAGCATTATCTGTAGTTGTTATCTATAATATTTACATTGGTGAAATGGATGAACTATCTAGTGGGATAAATATTTGAGATATATAGGGACCATAAAATTATGAAGTATATATTCTCTCATATGAAGATAAATATGAGGGAAAATGGTTATAACTAATAAAGAAATACAATTAATTGACACATAACCACCCTATGAAATAAAAAATGGTGGATTGAGAATTGTATTAGAGGGGACATTGGTTTCTAACAGTTATGTTTATGTAAAAGATCATATGTTTATGGATTTATTAATGTTAGATACGGTGATTTTTTAGAATGAAGAACCATACTTTCTTTTCAACAAAATTACTAAACCATATATACTTGTAATTGTAGTAAAATATATTCTAGATGATAAGTATTTTTAATTAATATTTAATGTATTGAATGATGGGAAATTATTGTACATCATCTATAGAGAAGGGATTTCTAGGTTTTTGAAGTGGTTATGTGTTCCATCTACACTGGAACAGAATGAAGGTCATTTATAAATTGTAAGTAGTTAATTTTTTTATATACCTCATTAGAATAAATATGTATAGGAATTTGATATCGCATTACTAGTGTGAAAGTATGATTGGTAATATTTCACTCAACATATTGAGATTCTTGTTATTTATACTGTTTATGGGGAAAAGAAAACATCATATGGGAGTTAGAAAACCACTTTCTATACCGATATAGAAGTGGTGAAATCTTATAATAGTTATTGTCAATATAAATATAAAGACACATATAAATGACAATATTATATAGGATATTATATATCAACTTACCATGTATTCACATTTTCTTTAATAAATGGAAGATATACCAATTTAGAACCATTTTGGACTCTTATTTGTGATTTTAGGATAATTCAAAGTTTATCTATTTAATAACCTCAAATAACAAAAAATTGTTGGAAATTTCTTCTAAATTATCCTCATCTCCACGATATACATGGAAACAACATATCATACTCATGCCTATGAGTATTCCAAATTTACTATTTAGAAATTATTAAAAAAATTAAGAATATTATCTCTAAATTTTAAAGGAATGTGGGATCAATATCATCCTTGTTTTGATTTTTCATTCAATATTACATTCCAATCAAGGTTATATATTGAATAATTTGAATAATTATATCTAAATAGATATCATAGTTCAAATTTTAAGGATAAATTTAGTGAAATGAATATTGTCAAAAAAAACATGTTGAGGATCGAAGTGTGAAATTATGTGTTGTTTAGAATCATATCAAAGAATAACAAAGAATATACAATCTTTTTGTTGATAAAAAAAATGAACAATTCAAAATTTGACGTTGGGTATAATTAATTATTATTTCTGTCACCATGAAAATGATTTATATCGTTTAATAGAAAAAGTTAATTCACTTCTATATTCGATATTTTGAAATTTTAGTGAAATATAGAGTTATGTCACACCAATTTGTGATTATGCACATCCCTTCTAATGTACAAGACATCTTATATGCTCCATTAATGAGAAAATAAATGCTTTATCAAAAATATTTACTCACCTATAATGGAATAGAGTTGAATACTAAAATATATTATATTAAATAGTATTTAAATAATACTGAAACTTGAGGGAAAGTGTTGTGAAATCAAACAAATCAGCTTGTGGAAGTCCTTTTGTTGGATTAATAGAAAAGAGGAAGAAACATATGATCCCAAAAATATGTGAGGTAGGATTACCTATGTTTTATTAGGGAAAAATATATCCAAATTTTGGGGAAGTAATTATTTTAGTGTTGGATAATGTAATAACTAAGATCCTACTATAGTAGGTAAACACTATATCCCTAAACAATTTTCCAATACACATCTTATTATTTTATGAATATAATAAAAATAAATCATGGTGATATTTAAGCGTAAAATTTATGAATTTTTTAATTTTCTTTTATATATATCATTTTTTAGTTCATAAGGTTGAATTTATCTTAGTGTGAATATTATGGGTTTTTTAAATAATTTATTTTTGGGTGAATAGTAAAAAATAAATTTTTTTAAAATTCTAACACTATTATGGAATAATTATTTTATAATAAAGACCATTTTAATTTTGAAAATATATATTTAATATGTCAATAAGGAAATTAAAATTTTTATGTTGGATTATGAAACCCATGTTTTTAATTTTATTACCTAGATGATGGTTTTCTCTAGAAAAAAGAATCTGTTTTAAGTCCTTTTATTTAATTAAGTTATTAGACAATTATATTTGGTTTTTGATTTTTTATAAAGTCACATAAATATAATTTATTTTTTAATAAACATGTACTTGTTATAACATTCAATCTTATCCATTATTTTAGTTTATAAAATCAATCGTAAAAAGACATTATAAAAAACAGTATTTCATTTAATTTGACATAATTATATTAAAATTAATTTTTAACACCTATTTAAATTTAATCCTGAAAATTGAATTAATATTTTGAAATATAATGTTAAATAATAATAAATAATTTTAACTTAATTCTGTGTCATAGTTAATAGTGACTATTGTATAATATTATCACCATCGTTATAGGTAAAAAGTGATAAAAGGAGGGTGAAACAAAATGATAAGGCCTCAAATTTATTAAAAACAAGGTAAAATTTAATTGGATGAGTGTATTTAGACATATAAATATCCTATTATTATAATTTTACTAAATTATTACCACATTTGATATAAAATATTTTTATTTTATTTTTAATGTTCTTAATATTTACTCGTATAGTAGTAAAATCACTTATAAAAGTGAACCACCTCTCATCACTTTTCCACACACCTTGATCCACTTATCATGTCCATTATCTACCCAAATTACTTCCCAAAAACATTATCCATGACATAAATGATCTTTTATTCCCAAAATATCCATCCTTAAATCATTACAATGTTTTTCAAAAGAGAGTATCCAAGGAAGTGGTATTTGTTCTTACCACGACATTCAAGGTTTATTTATTCTTAAACCTACCGGAAATATTTGTTAACCATAGAAAAATTGTGAAATTAGTATCATTACTATACAAGAAAATTATTTAAGGTCAATATTATTTTCTATGTCTTTTCCATCTAATGGAAAATCAAATTGTTGCTCAGGCATATATGCAGACTACCACCTCCATGAAGTGATGTATTTAATTTTTCATCATTGAAACTAATGTATTGATCTATATATGTATTTAATATATAAATATAATAATTATAAAATTATTAGAATTATATAAATAAATACTATTAAAAATTTCATTCACTTATATCCCTTTTTAAATGGAAAGGTCACACGTCTGTATATGTGGACTACCACCTCCACGAAGAGATCTAATTATGTTTTCATATCCATATTACATAGATAATTGTTAATTTTTATGAAATATAGATATATGATATATATTATATTATTATAATTATGTAGTTTATTAAACAATGACCATGGTTTAAGGATCAGAACAGCTGAATGAAATCATAAATGAGAAACAAAACAATTTACACTAAAATAGTGTTTTTTACAACGAATTATGAGTAAATGGGAAAAATAAGTCATACATAAATGAAATATATTAATATACATATTAATAAGGACCTAATAGACATGAATAATATGTGTAAATATAATATACAAGAGGTCATAACTTATTTGTCAAAATGGGAATCCAATGAATGTTTTTATTCTATAATATCTTTTTTCATCCAGATTTCTATTATTTAAATTTAATGTGAGATAATTATATGATATTACTATATTAAACACTATATATTTTATTATCCTTTCATTATTAATATTTTATTCATACCTTTTTGTTATTTCCACCTCCATTTATTCCAAAACTAAACTTAAAAAACGTTTTCAATAAAACATTTCATTATATATCCTCTATGGTCAAACTAAATTTTTTTAGATATCTCTATTCCTTAAATTTTGCAAAGAATGTTATCTTATAAATTAATATAGTTTTTTATGAATCTTTTAAAATATATTTCACTTTTTTTTAAAATATTTATAAAATATTTTTTAATTATTTCTATGTGTACATTATTGTGTTTTATAAATAAAGAAATGAATATTTTTATATTTATTATTACATGAAACCATTTTCCTCCCATAATAATCATTTTTTAAAATAAATATATCCAAAAAATGATATATTATTGTTCAATAAAATTTATATTCGCATTATTTTACAATTGTTTTGTGTTTAAATACATTCTTAAGAAATAAATATTTATTCTCATTTTTTAAGAGAAATTATAATAACTTATAAAGGTGTTTATCATATATTTTGACATCATTAAAAGATTATAAATCTTTATTGGTGATATGTTCTAATGATACAATCCACCATATTTTTCTATATGGGTTACGATATGTTCGTTAAAATTATAGACTAGGGAAAATATTTACATTTCCCATGATATCTTTAAAATATGAATTGTAATTACTATGGAATGTTGATTTTGAATTTTATTTATTATTAACTGATTTCAAACATTGAATACCTTACATGTATTATGTAATGGGTGTGGTTCGATATTGGAAAACCCCTCAATGAATTGAAAAGTCTGATGGTAAAATATTAATTCGGTATTTGTCAAATTCCATACATATATATGTAAGATATCTTATTTTGAGGATCTGAAGATAATATTATCATATCTAACATTATGAAACCAATCATTAAAAAATAGTTATTTCTACCCAAGTAATTATTTTATATCTCTAATCTATCCATGAATATATTCCTCATTCATGATATTAGCCATATGAAACGTTGTATTTTTTATATTTTTAATGTGTTGGTTATTTTATGATAGCTTACAATATCTGATTTCCAATATTGAGTTTCTAAGATCACACATTTATTTTATTTCAAATCCTTATTGTAACTTGAAGTGAAAATTAAATTATTTTAGGGATACAATAGATGAAATAATAACGTTCTCCCAAGAATTTAACTTGTAATTAATGTTTTAGAATAAAATATGATAATCATGTATGTTTATAGTCTCTTATGTTTACTAAAATATATTTTACCATATAAGCGAATACCTTGTATCTTGGTCCAATGTTATAAATTAATAGATGGTTGTGGGTTACAGGAATTAATGTTGTAACAAGTTAGCTAATAAATTTTTTGGTGACATGTTGGTTTGTCTATATCCTTTAAAAGTGTCTTATATTAGGAATTATTTCACTGTGAATGTTCTTTATTGATATATTAATTCTGATATTAAAGAATCTTGATTATTCAGGATTTAATTTGGATGCTTTAACAAAGAAGTCATAGACACTCTTTATTAGTTCAAAAAATGAGGAAGGAAATATCATCCCCCATTATTTACATCAGAAACTGATCTACATGGTGAACATTGCATAAATAGTGAAGGATCCATGTTTATAACCTGATTTTACGAATTTAGAAATCACTTCTCCTAGAGATGATTCAGAATAATTGATGTTTTCGGATTAGCTGAAATCCTCATCAGGGAGGATTTTCTATAAGAAATAAATTGGATGTTGTTTTTGTCCACAATGATAGTATTTTCTTTCTTAGGGATTTCCTTATCTATCTGACATGGACATATTATGAACCTTACTCAAATAATTATCCACTTTTAATTAAACATAATTATCAAGGTCATATTGTTCATTAGTGTTAACAACATTTACATAGGTGTTCCTTCAAGGATCCACATTGTCCACTTCAACTCCTATACCTGTACATTTATTCTTATTTTTCACTGACTCCATCTAAGTGCATAAATCACCAATAATTATCACTCATTTTCATTCAATCATAGTCACTTGAACCAATTCTATAATAGGTCAACAGGCCTCCACCTCCATGGTAGCAAGCGAAAAAGAGACCAAAAATACGTGAATATCATTTCTAGTTGGATCTCTTACATGACATAGAAGCACCCCTCCACACAATATTTTTTACAACTCACTTATCAAATCCAATAGGTTTCAGGTTATTTTATTTTTTATACATTTACCTTGATAATTACATATAGATATGGAATGAGTGAAAATCAAATGTCTTTTATAGTTCCAATTATCATGTCCAACTACTCTATAATCCAAAATAAAATGATGAATTTTCTCATACTCAATACTCAAAAATTCAACCTCATCTATTTATAGTCTTATCTTTTCATAAAGTTTTTAAATAAGTTCAATTTCAACAATAAATTGTTTAAAATTGAAAATTATTTAATTAAAACATATAATATATAGAAAAACATTTATTTTAGAATAATATATTTTTAAAATATTACATTTTTATATTCTAATTTCATATCAATTAATAATTAAATGAGTTTTTATTTATTTTTATATTTTTATATAAACATTAAATTAGATTCCTCATTTAAAATTATTAATTTTAATTTAATGTTATAGAAATTACATAAAAATTTTAAAAACTATTATTTTAAAAAATCTATTTACATTTGTCGTGGTAATAACCTTTTTCCAATGTATCATATTTTAATGACTAAAATTTCAATTTTTTTTCAAATACTAAATATAATATATTGATTACAACTACTAAATAAATATTATTTGATATAATATCTAAGAGTGTTACAAATTAATTATAGTATAAAAATGTAACATGTTTTAAAACATTATACTTTTGAACCATGAAAAAATATATTCTTATTCATTTTGAAGTACTAAATATGGGTGACAATTAATTATTTTTATTATATATTATTAATATCATTTAATTTGATATTTCATTTTAAGAGATTGATATTATTAAAAAATAAATTCTAATTTATTAAAAATAGTTTTTTGAGAAATTACCCTTTTATGATCAATAATATTCAACAAATAACATTAAAATTCTATATTTATTTTCTAAATATAAATATCTATCAAAACATTGATATGAAAATATTTAAAAGAAAATTATAATATCCTTATTTAATAATAATATAAAACACTTATAAATATTTTTATAAATCAATATCATAATTAAATATTATATTTTTGTTTCATTATTTTATATTTGTGAATTATATTATCTTAATTATATTACTAATAGTAACTAAATTCATTATTCCTTTTAGATACATGTATTTATAGTAATATATTTCCAATGATTATATTTCCAGGGAAAATATTTGTAACACCCTAATATTACATATTATATTTCTCCCAAAAAAATTGATTTCATTGACATATTGATTTACATGAAACATAGGGTTTAAACGAACCATGATATTCTATTAAAATATCATTATTTAATATAATAATTATCACCTAAACATTTTTTTGGATATTAAGAATATGATTTACTATATAATTTAAAAAATATGGGGTATATATGTATAAAATTAATTCATAGGATATCTAATAATTATTAATGATAATTAAAATCCTTTTAAAATAATGCATATGTTTTTCATAAAAATAGTTTTTATACATGTAGGTTGTTTTTATAGTTATAAATTAATTTAATCACTATTTATGAATGATATTAATGATATTTATATATTATATTTTCATCAAAAAATTTTATCCTTCATCAAAAAAAATTATATTCATGTGATCTGAATAAATCTATTTTTCTTATTAAAAATGAAATTTTCAAGAAAATGGGGTTTTCATGTTTTATTCCCTTCTATTAAAATGGATTTATGACACATATAAAATTTAAATTATGAATTAGTTGATTCCATTATTAGAATGAGGATTTCATGATTTGGTAAATAGGTGACCTTTATTTTTATATATTACAAATATTACCTTTTTTTAAATTTCTCACCATGGTAAATGTTATATAGGGATACCCTAGGTTAAAATTAAATGTTAAGACCGCAAATTTTTTACCTAAATTTTTATTGAGTTATGGTGACTTATCCATTATGACTTACTCTTGGTAATTAATTTTTTATTGGACAAATCTCAATGAAAATGACATATATACTATTTAAAGCAATGAAAAATAAAAAAATATCTACCTTAATTTTGATTAGAAATTTTGTGTTCACAAATGGAAGAAATCACATTTTTTATGAATTTTAAATTTTTTTTGGTCTTGATTAATTTTCTTTTATTATGTTCATTTATATTTAATTTATATATATTATATAAATAGATTAAATGATTATATTGACACAATATTTTCTCAATTAAGAGAAAAACTAAATAAATGACCTAAAATTATGGAATGTAATAAAATTTAAGTGATTTATAGTATTCGAAAGTATTTTTATATAAATATAACCTATTATGGATGTGTGAAATGATTATATTCTGACACAATTATTTTCTTGGTCTTATAGTGCCAAATTGAATGAATTTTGTCTGAAATTAAATTAATGAAATTTAATGAAAATTTATTTTTGTCAAATTATTTATTAATAATAAAATTATTCAAAGGGGATCAAGTGGATAATATATGGTATAAAACATCATACATTATATACTTATAAAACAATTTATACCTTTTATTTGCAATAATATACCTTGAAGAGTGAAAAAAATATGTTACTATGGTTAATATTAATATTGGTTAACTATGGGGTTAGAAGAAATGATATGTTTTAATAAAATACAAAAACCAGCCCATACATTATTATTTTATGCGATTTCAAGCTTGATCCACCTTATCCATTATTATCTTGTGATTTTTAGGAATATGTCTATAGGATTACTTTAGTATATATTAATCTTTTATGATATTCCATGATTTCCAATCACCTCAATTATAAAAGGTCTCCCCTACTAAATATTTATCAGAACAAATTGAGCCTACTATATCAACAAAAAAACAAGAAACATTATCTTCTAATAATTATTTTAAAAATTCTATATTTGTTGGTGTTCATAAAATTTATACCCTAGAGGATAAATAAATCAGGTCTTTCAAAGAAGTGGTAATCACCCTAATTGATCACTTTATTTTTATTTATTAGTATACCTATTTTATATATATGGTTGTAATTATAAAATAATAAATTATGTATATTAAATATACTCAAATTTTATTATTATTATGAAACCACTTTTATTCACCTTCTTTTCCATCAAATTGGATGTGAATGTATCACTTTTGTGTACGTACGAGATACCGAGTCCGTTAAGTGATACGGTTTATCTTCAATAACCATATTCATGGATGGTAATAATGATGGGTTTAATATTAATATATATTATTTATAAAAACATTATTCTTATGGATTTATAATATTATTCCATATAATCCATTGTAAAAAAATAACATCATTAATCTATATCTGTGGACTACCACTTGAACAAAGCGATGTGATTCATTTTTAATTTACACTAGAAATAGATGTTAATAAATATATATTTAAAAAATATATGTGATATATATTGTATAATAATTATTTAATAAAATATAATTATTACATTCCATTATTTTGTTTCATCTGTTATAAATTTGAATGAGCATTCGTGAGTACGTACAACCTACACTCACCATCAAGGGTGTAATTAATTTCTCTATAAATACCTTTTATGGATGAAAATATATATAAATATATAATTAATATATATGATATTAATATCAGGATTAAAATTCTTTATATGATATACAATTGTTTAAAATAAAAAAAAATTGGGGTGATCAAAGTGAAACATGAATGAAAAATGATGCAGCTATGGGCGAGAACATTAATTTTAATAAAAAAATACTAATAAAATCTTGATAAGATTCCATAGTTGAATAATAAATTGTATGATAGATATTATTATTGTTTTGAAATATATTTAATATAAATATTTATTTATTATATAGGATATTTAAATGTGTATGGACAATGAAGATTCTTGAGGTAAGGCATTTGTGATTCGATCCTAATTTAATCGGGATTGCTTATTATAGAATTTATATTGATTAAATTATATGTTATTTATATAATAAATATGTTTAAATTTTATTGTCCTATAATTAAATATAAATAAATTGTGTTTTCCTTTCATATCACTCATATTTAGTACTCAATAGATTGAAAAATGTTTTTTTAAATGACAACCTGCTTAATTTTTTCCATCGAAATTACATATTCTTCAATATCCATTTTTTATATAATTGTTTTCCATGTTGTATTTAATATTAAAATCAGATTTTTATAAAATTTATTTCCACCCATGATACATTTTTTATAATATTTTGAAAAATGATTATTCTACTCATTTTCCAAATGATGTACTTTCTGAAATTTTAACATAAGTGTAAATGGAATTTTTTCATTTAACTTATTTGTCATGAATGAAATCTTATTACATTTTTCAACTAAATTCATTGATGATACATTTAAAATTATTCAATGACCTTTTCATAAAAAATGTTTTCCATAATATGTTAGACATTATTAGATTTTGGATAAGCAATTTAAAAGTGAAAATGATATTTTCCTCAAGAAACAATCTATTGATTGTCTTAAAATAATTATTATATATGATAACATCCTTTGATGAATGTAATGTTTTTTTGGGGACATAATACATATATATAATCTATATTCATTATTATAATGGTTTATCAGTATTATCATGATATTTTTATGAGAGCTATTTAATTTTCAAAGGTTATGCTTTGATAAATTTATAAATGTTTGTAAATCTAATTTTCGTTTCATGAGTAATGATATGATGACATGATGAATTTTTTATGATCTTACGAAACAAATAACTTTTGTATTATTTATTTTATGGGTGGTTATGAAATTTTATGGCCTTTTAATTCATTGGGTAATAGTTTATGGTTCTTGAGATAATTATGGGAAACATGTTGATGTACTGGATCAACATCGGCACCCCTATAATGATTTATCATCCACTATGATTGGATATAATCGGTAGTTAATAATTAAATAAGAAATGGTTTATATAAAAATTATCATGCCACAATTTTATTATAGGAACACATGGTTTATAATTGATTTATTAATATTTATCACTCTTATTTTTCATGTCTTTTGTAATGATAATGATTTATTTCATGAGTCTTGTTTATAATATTTAACTTCCTGAGTTTGAAATTTTAATGTTATTCTCATGATCTCAAACCCTTATTCTTATCATATGTATTAATATGATCAAATATTGATATCTTCTAATTTGACACTTAATGAGAAACTACTCTCAACTTATGTTTCATTTCCCTAGGTTAAGAAGAATGATTTTAAGTATGGTTTGTCAAGAGGGGTACATAGTGGAAAGATAAATATGGGAGATAATGGAGAATGTATCTGAGTATGATTTTTATGTATCATGTACCCATGGAATCTAAACCGGAATGGTTCTATAATGGATCATAATGATATATATAGAATATTTACATAAAATGATGTAGTATTTATGTATGAAATCCCTAGGCTACTACAACTTTTCCAACAATTGTATTTCCAAGAAAGAAATTTATAATGGTGAAAATTTATTCTGTATATATATTTAGAAAAAATCCTAGATTCAATCATCAAATTAATTTAATTATATATCAAAATTGTTATTATATTTTTATGGTATTCCCTTCTTTATATAGTTGTAATTGGGTTAATTATATTTATGGAAAACCCAAATGAGAAATATTTCATATTCAAGGTCCTTTTACTTACCTATGGACTTATTCCATCCAAAAAAATTTCATAATGACGATTCATATTATATTATCATTATTTTTTTAATTTTTTTTGGTTTTATTTCAATATATCATCTAAATAAAATATAATAGGTTTTATTTTAGTTCATTGTTTCGTGTAAAAAATCTATTCAATATTGTATTCATCTAAAGTGACATTCATCTTGAAATCATAGGGTGTTACATGTATTCAAAATGTGACGTCATCCATAACATTTTACTCTTTTATTGTGATCTAAAAATTATATCAAAATCTATAATACTTAATATGATCGATTTATACTTCCTATAATTCCATGAATCACATATTACACTAATAAATAATTCACCTCATATTTTTTTGAGGATATCATGCATCACCGTATAAATAAATATTGAAAAAACCATCAAGATATAATAATTATTCACTATCATATCCAAATATAAAACCAATAATTTCATTAATATATTTCAATTTCATATTTTATAGAATATGATTCAACCCCATTATGTTACATTGGAATTGAGAAAAAAATTATAATGAAAAACTCAACATCCAATCATGACTTTATTAAAATATAAAAACATAATCAAAATTTGAAAAATCTTAATTATTAATAAGATATATTTCATTATCCATGTAAAAATTACATCCAATCTCAATAAGATCCAAATAATCTTTCAAGTGGTCTTTTATGAATTGTTTTAATAACTTTTGTGCATTTATTTCTTTTTTAAGGATGTATAAAATCTGTTGTATTCACAACTTAAAAAGAAAAAAAATGATCTCACAAATCATATACATTAAAAAATAATTTTAATATTCTTGTTAAAATTTTCATAATTTTTTACATTGTTCCATTAAAAAATTATTTCAACATAATAAACAATAACATGGTGATATACATAGGTAAACAATTGTGGGACATTGACGAGTAGCGTGAATAAATGTTAGTTTCATGTAAAATTTCTATCCTATTAGAAATCAACAACTATGGATTTTCCATATCATGGTACACTACAAAAACTACCACTAAAAAATATATATAATTTATCATATTAAAATAAATGAAATTGTATTTTTATAAGGTCCTAATGTTGGTGAATAATTCTATTTTATGATTGGGTCAAGCGAATGACCCAATTTTTTTCACTAATATGAAAAGTGATTACATAAGATATCTCCTAAAATAATAGATTCTTGAATATTATTTATTTTAGACCCCTTGTGTTCTAAATTAATTTATAAATACTAGAAATTAAATGATCACTTTTGAATCGTTAAATGATTATGTATCAAATTTATGATCTCTTGTAAAACATTTATTATCTTTTGTATCAATAACATCTTCCAATAATGAAGATCATAAATATATAAATCATAATTTGTTTTTCAAACCATCATTATTTCTCATTTAATAGTAATATTCATTTTCATATTTTCTTTAAAAAAACTCAGGTAACATTTTTACCATTTATTCATAATGAAATTCAGGTAGAGTAATTTAATATTTTAAATAATGAAATCTAAAAATATAGGCCACAAGGTATTATCATATAAACAAGTAAAACAATAATTCATACTCCCTCCATCCTTTTATTTGATTAATTATGCCAAAATATTTATTTTAAATATCTATAATACATGGATATTATTTGTCCAATGATTTCCCATGAAATTCACATTGCTTATATTTATCAAAAAATGAAAAATATAATTCATTCATTGTTTTTTAATATCCTCCTTGTGATTAAATAGTTTTGTTAGTGCATGAATAATTCATTTTGGTACTCTGAATCTTATTTTGTGACACAAACCAATCAGAAATATCAAAACAACTAAAAGTTTAACATTCATGGAAACTCATTGGGGCATGAATAAATCATAAAAATATTTATTCATTGGATATTTCTACGTGGTTATCTTCTAACTATGTATATGTATTTAATATTACAGAACCATATTAAACCATATCAAATAGGTTTAATTATAAAAAACTTATATGATATAATGAGATTATTCTCTACAACAAAATTATCATTCTCTATTTTTTACAAGTATCATAATTTATCATCATGATTTTTAATGATTGAAATAATGTATCATGTCATTTCATTTGTTCATCCATATATAGATGTATCATGAACTTATTCTTACAAAGCTTCTAATAACCTATAATAATTATTACATAATTGAGTTTTTGAAATAGGTTACTCTAATATAGTTTTAATCTAATATGACATTGCCTCCACACATCCCCTATTAATCAAATATCGTCAAACTTTTATAAAATATCAATCTCAGTTGAAAATTTTGTAGCTTTGGATTATTATTATACATATCTTCTAAAATTGTTTATTAAATTTTATGTGGATCCTTTTTATAGATTAAATTTAATCACTCACATTACATGGCTACACATACATATTTTCTCTTCTTCTATAATTATTCTTAAAAAAATCCATCATTCTAGGTATATATTTCATATATTATTTTTTAGACCATGTTAGTCACATGAAGTTATTCTATCTTGTGGATTTATTGTCATTTACTAATATATTTATTATCTTGTAACAAGATGCATACCCCATGAAGTCATATATAGCAGAGGAGTCCATGGATTTAATCTTATATAACATTATAATTTTGAATTTAATCACACGTATAATCTTCAATGAAAATTTTATCTTTAAATCTATATCCATGACCTTTTATTTGATAAAATGATATCTAATTTCAGTGTTTTTAGAGCATGAGTGTCACATAAGATTCATGGAAATATTAAATTCATTTTTATTGTCACATTAAATTCTAGGTGGCATCACAATTCACAATATCTAGACTTTCAATTTCTATTTTATCCAAATATTATATGTAATTGAATTGTAGAAGCCACATACTCATCCTCTTTAGTTCTTCAATTCATTGAATTTTTCTTCTTATAATTCCATTTCACTTAATTTTCTCCCAAAAAGAATATACCTCCTAAAGTGGATTTATTTTAAATATAATGTATTTTTCCGATAAACATCAGTATTCCCAAACAACATCATGTTCTTGTCTCTTCTATACATCCTCATTATAACAACCCACAATATTAGTAAATACTTTTCCTTAAAAATAAATATCAAGATGAGTATGTTTTCCTCCACACAATGACAAAAAAAATAAAGAAATGAGATACATTAATAAAACAAAATAATTCAATATGACTAATATTTAGAAACCCTTAGGTTTACTGGTATAAATATAAGTAAATACCTTGTAAAAAATGTAAAAATTTATATTAATATAAATGTTATTTTTGTTCTTAAAAGTATTTGGTATTCCACATATCAATTTTTTTTAAAGTAACTTATATCACATTTAGGACATTAATTTCATAAAAATTACAATGTTTTAGAAATATCCATATCAAAATTACCTTATAATGGGTTTTTTGGACTTTTTTTAAACTATTGATTTTTACGTTAATAATGAAGAATATAGTTTTTACCAAAGTTATACATTTCATGAATTTATTTTTATAAGAAAGATATAAAATATTATAAAACATTTGAATTGATCAAAATTTAATTTCATGATTAATATTTTTTATTTTAAATAATATATTAATCATGAAAAATCTATCTTCAACATTTTAGAACACGGGTAACACATAAATCTAATTTAGAAAATGTTTTCTGTTATGTTAATTTAATATTTTATTTCTAAAATTGGGGTATAGATTCATTATAAGTCCAGATAAAGTTTTTTCTTTTATAAGATTAATTTTAAATCATGAATGTGAATTACCTTCATAAATTTTTTCTATCCAAAAATTATACTCTTAAAAACTCACTTTTTCTAAAATGCATTGTATGCATTTTATGTGTTTATATTAAAATAAAAATTTCTAAACATGACAATAATTTTGATAAATTTATTTATATTTTTTAAATTACAATTTTATAATTATGAAATATTCTCGGTTTTAATTTTTATGACTGAAAACAATGAATATGCTTAAAAAACGTTATTGCATTAAAATTAAAATGTGAAAATAAGTTTTATAAAGTCTAAAAGACGTTAAAATAATTAAAAAATTGTTCCAGAATGTTTTTTTGTTGATAATAGGCACTAAAAACACTCCTACCCTACATTATTATGATGTTTTGGAGCCTTTTATCATTGATTAGTGGCATACCATTATTGAAACGCAATTAGTACCTCCAAAATTTCATTTCCCTTTGTTTAAAGGGGGATCACATCCATCACTAAATGATTTATATATATACAATATAATTTAAACATAAAACTCCTAAATTTTTATCCTTGTTTAATATTCTGCCAATTTTAAAAGTCAATGTTATTAAATAGTTTCCCGAAAGACTCTATGTCTAAGAATGATTCCATGAAAAATATCATATTCTCAAAGAGAGTATTTATAACTTCATAAAAATTTTCATTAATATTTTTCTTAAAATATATATCTAGAAACAATAATATAATTAAAATAATTTTATTAATACACATCAATGCTATTATATTAATTTGTAAACCATTACAAAATTCTTCCATCTATAAAAAATTAACATTGATCATGTATACCTGCACAATAATACTTCCATGCAGCAATGTTGTTTGTTTTTCATAACCTCCTTTTTTGGAAAATAAATATGATGTATTTAATGAATTATTATGTTTATTAATTCAAAATTTTAATTATAAATATAAAATTCATCATATCACTTCATTCCATTCAATGCTTTGACAAATGTAATAATTAATTGTTGGTATATGTAGACTACAACACCCACGAATGATAAATATCATTTTTCATCAACACACTACATAAATGTTTCAAATAATGTATTTAAATAAGTTAAATTACTTTTACTACATGTTAAAATTCTAGAAAATAAATTAGTAACATTATATAAAAATTTTCATTGCTAATAAAATCATTATAACACACTGTCATTGGGCACAATTTTTCCTCCAATGTTAATGTTATTATAATTCTTAAATAATGAATGTGTAATGATAATTATATTTTGGTATTACCATTAAGAATTAATGAATATATATGGTTCTAACAATTTTATAAGAGTATCATTAAATTATAAATATTAATTAATATACCACCCTTCGATTGTTAATCTTGCAAGAAGTAGTTCATCACAATTTAATTTTTCAAGAACCTAATCCAAATATTTCACTTTATTAAATGGTACTTAACAAATAATTATGAAATAATGATTCATCAAATTTAAAAACCTGAAAAATTATAAATTTGAAAAAATAAGTGAGAATCAACAATGTCAATGCAATACATGTATGAAACAAACAATCAGAGAATTCTAAATGCTAATGATGAAAATAAGCTATAAATTAGTAATGGATTTCTAATTTTGTGTTATAAATTATTTTTATAAACGATAATATAATATCATAAAAAAAAATTACAATGATATTTATGTACATTATACAAGATATTAAATATCTATTGTGGAAGTTAGAAATTTTCTTAATTGTTATATGTCTCTAATTTCAATTCCATGAGACATGTTTGATATTAAATGTCATAGATTATTTTATATATTATATTAACTACCCAATTGAATTATAGTATAATGATTATATTTCATTTTATGATATTTTCATTTTCATTTTTATCACTCTTTCGTTCATTTGATTCTTATATTACCCCTAACATATTGATTTTCCATTTAAATTTTGGGTTACTAAGATATAATTCATATTAACAACTTGTTTCATATTGGTAGTATATATATATTAAATGGGTTTTATTTTCCATAGTAACTCAATAAATATAAGGTATTTAAAAATCCAACACATATTCTTCCTTTCATGGGGTTTCAATTTGAATGATATCAATGATTTATGGGGTTCTTATTGGCTCATCTTCTTTTCTTGAGTTAGAATGATTCTATTTTTAATATGGTTTTACAAGATGATATTATAATATTATATGATGATATTATAATTACTTATAAATATAGGTTATGTGACCTATAAAATTAAAATATTTACCTGAATATTTTTTTTTCTCAATAGTATTTCATTATTGAGAAAAATTCTCATCCTATGTAAAGACAGTCCCCCCTTCATATCTATATTATCATTTCTTGTCGATGTTCTCCTTAAAATTTGGATACCCTTTTATATCATGTCTCATGTGAACTTCATACTACCCATATCCTCTATTTAAAATGAGGTTTTGGTTACCATTTTTATTATGTGTGTTATTAGCATACGTATTTTAAGATATTTATAAGTTTTTCTATTAAATCTAAATAATGTGGTCTATAATTGTATGCATATATTTTTCCTGATCAATCCAAATTTTAATAGAAACTATTTTTATATTTTATTTTAAAATTATTTTCTCTACAATGTATTCCACTTCACCATCTCTGAAATGACTTTTTAAATGTGACTTATATCTTCTTCTTTTATGACATTGAAAAAAAACAATTAATAAAAACAATTTATACTATTTCCATAACATTTGTTTCATCATTAATGGATTTAAATCAACACTAATTCATTTTCATAAATCACCACTTAAATGATCTTATGAAATAATATTTTCTGGTGGGTGATGTTTTTATATCAACTCATTATATTCTAGATGTCAACTTTATTGATACAATCAATAAATATTGTAAAACCAATTTTTCTCAAATTTTCTTTATGATGTGCATAATGAATCCCATTTGCATCCCATGTGTTTTCAGGATATGTTTTTTGATTTATATCACATGGAAAACAAATTTTTTTATTATGGGTTGGTCCTATATCACCCTCCAATGCATTGGTCACAGTTATATATCCCCTGAGATGATAAATCATTTACAAGATTTCATTTTTCACAATATAAATGATAGACGTTATTAGACTTTTATATAGTTTAAACGGTTTACATGAAATGTTTTTCCAAAAAAAATAATGGTTTAATTTTTTTTTCATAATATGAAGTTTTTATGGACTTATATTTGTTCCATAATTCATTTTTATTCAATAATTCAATGAAAGACTTTGTTTATTTGTCATATTACTATGATTATTATATATGGATCATTTTTGTTATCTCAAACTCATTTTATAAGGTACTTGTTTATTCATTTCATATTAAATGTCTTTTTATCATTACATATGGATATGTACCATTTATCAAGGTTATTATAAATAAGATATTTATCTCCTTCTCTTGTTTTATCATATTATTATTATCAAACCCTTTACAACATGTTGATGATATTTTACCATTGGTGACTATTTGATCTCATCCATTTATTATTATTATATTCCCTTGGTTATTAATATAATAGTATCATATGGGAATCCTATAAGGGATTATAGTGTTGCCGAAATAATTAAATTGTTCCAAAGTGTAGTAAATTTTTTTTTTATCTAGTCCTCAAAGACATTAAACAACAAATTCTTTAGATTATGTGACTTTTTGAGATGTAATGATTATTTTATGGAAATAATGTTTAATAAAGACATGTTTCTCAATGGCCTAATTTTATGGTATCAAAGTATTTTTTAATTATTTTTTATGGCATGTGTAGTTATTTTTGGAGATTTGAATGAGATAAAAAAATTTAAACCCATAGGCATGAGTATAATAGATCTTTATAGGTAAAGGATATTATCGGGGAATTTGGGTGAAATTTTGATTCTGTGGTTTTCCAGTTAATTATATCACAATATAGAAAATAGAAAGTTGTTTCTATAATATAATAGAAGCACATGGGGTTAATCACCTAGAAAAATCAGTTTTTGTATCTACATGATGTCTATATAGAGGAATATGAGTTGGGCCTAAGACATCACACATGGATATACAATCTCGGGGGAATATTCTATTCCTAGTTGTATTTCCTTTATGAACTATTATAATGGATTAGAGAACATTTTTACGGTATGTTAAGAGACCATAATAAGTGATAAGAAATAAACAACCTAGTTTGAAACCTAAGAATTTATATTTAATTGTACATATTTCATTTATGACTTTTTACTTTTATGTTTTTGATTATATAATTTTATCTTTACCAATATTAATTTGAGAAATGGATAGTATAATTGTAAAGAAAGTTAACAAGGTATTAGTGGCCATTGTCATTAATGCACCAGATCCTGTTATAACTCCACATTTTATAGTAGTCTGTTGAGAGTAATATATGGCATATATTGGATTTCAATGTCGACAGAATATGTCAATTATTTTGTTAATGATATCACATTTCATATCCCCAGTCACCCAATGATCAAATATCTATAAAGGGATGACCCTGGGAACCCTTAGGATTAAATTAAATTATATGGGTTCTAGTACCTACTAATGAGAGACTTCAAGCTCAAATGATTTGATGGAGTCAACATTGTTCACATTCCTCTTGTATGTGAATATATTTACGTATTTCTAGATGAAATGGTGGGTATTCCACAAAATAATGATGTTGGGTTTTCTACTAAATGCATATCTACAAACATGTATATCTGAAAAATTCTATATAGAATACCCCCAATTGAGTTGGAAGAATAAAATAAGTATATAAAAGAAAATTTTCAATACAATATATTCCCCAGTGCTACTTTATGGGGTTCACTAATTCTATATGTTCAGAAAATGGATGGATCAATGTGACATTTCATTTATAAGCATAAGTATAAATAAAATCACAATTCAGATAAGTATCCCCTACCCCATTCTGATGATCTATTCAATCAAATCATGGGATCTCTATGCTTCTTAAATATTATCCTGTGATCAAGATATAATCAATTAAGGATTAATAGGGAGGATATTTCTAGAAAAACATTCTATATGTGGTATAATAACTATGAATTTAAAGATATTCAATTGTGGAAAACTGATCTCTCCAAATCTTTATTGATCTAATGAATAACGTTTTTATATAATTCCATGATAAATTTATGGTCGGCTTTATTAAAAATATTTTTATACAATTAAATATAAATGAATAACATGAAGAACATTATAAGATTTTAATAAAGAAAATAAAAACGGATTAAAATGCATGCAAAATTATCAAAGTGTAAATTCTAGATATATAATCTATAATTACTGGGTCATGTAATCACAATCAAGTGTATATAATTTGATCAATTAATGATTATACTTATTCATAAAAGGGAAAAAATTACTACTATAACCAATATCCATTTTTTATTTAGAAAAATTCCTATTAACGAATATTTGTGTGAAATGTATCATCGATGTAAAGACCCGGGAATTTCAAGGAAATTATTTTATTAATTTCATTGGAATTTTATGAGTGCGCAGTTCCTAACAACACTTGAATCTGAGGCCTGGTGTGCCCAGAATCAATTTCCTAAGATTATCTCAAGTACGTTTAGTGAACGAACGAGCGGGTTTTTCTATCTTTTGAACCGGTGCTCGGAATCGAAATCAGAGGGCACCGATGAAACCGCAGTACCGATTATTTCTTAGGAAGACTTTTCCTGGAGTAGTGTTTTCCCAGGATGTGATGTTATAAATGTGAGGAATACAAATATAGTTGATTTACAATTATATTTTTATTATGCCACTAGTGGTTTATGAGTTATGGGAAAGGAAGTTTTGAGGATGTGGGGTGGGGCCATCATGATCCCCCACCTCCATAAATTTCCTAACACCCCATTAAACACCCTCTCCCTCTTTAATAGATGTCAAACACTCATGTTTATGAGGAACCTTCCCTCCCTCTCTTTAATTAAATGCCAACGTGTTTAATTAATGAGGATCCTTCCTCCCTTTTCAATGATCCACCGTAGCGGATTAATTGAGTGGGGCCCTATGTCATAAATCCCCCATTTATGATTTATGTGCCAACGACGAACCCACCACTCTTTTTTAAAGGAGGCCAGGTGGAGGAGTTATGGACGACTTCTTCAAGCGGCATAACGCTAGCAGCGAAGCATGGCGCCCAGAACATGGAGATTTTTCCTCATCCTCCAACGAAGAATGAAGAACGTCGACGCCACCCTCGACATTATCCTTCCCGACGTTGATGGAACGACGCCCGTCAACCACGACACCATCTACCTCGACACCGAAAAAAGCCTTCTTCGAGGTAGGGAATAAATTGGAAAATGATATCTTTTCCCATGGATGTTTCCTTTTAAAACAAAGAACTCAGATCAACTCAATATTAAGTTGATCCGCGAAATAATGTGTTTGCGGGTTGGGAATATTTGATTGCGGGGAAAACGTAGGGGTTTGGTTTTGTTCATGAATATTCTTTGTCGTCCAATGTCATATTCATAGCCGCTTGATATCAAATTAATTGGAGGGGGTAGGACCGCACAAACACGGCCGACCCTCCTCCCCCTTTGTTGATGTAATTGTTGCCGCTCGAACAAAGGCGGCATGGTGCAACAGCACAGCGCGGGAATGAGGAGGAACGCGGCGAAGGAGCACGGCGCCGTCACACCATGCCATTGAGTCCGAAAGAAGCCACGACCGGAGTCGGGCCGCGACGGAGGGGCGCGGCGCCATCGCGCCCCGCCAGAGAACCACGAAGAGGTCGCGGGCGGAGCGGGGCCACGGCGGAGGGGCACGGCGCCGTCGGGCCGCACCGGTCGGACAAGGCCACAGCCGTGCAAGGATCGGAGGCCGGAACTGCCGACCGGCAGACAATGGAAGGCGGGACCTAGGGGGGTCCCGCAACGGCACACCGGTAGGCCAACTCGGCCAGACGTATCGGAAATCCAAGGGACGTAACCCGCAACTTGCAAGGTGGCAGGCCCCCCGTGGGGGGCCATTTTTCAATCAAGGGGGAAGCGCACCCCCCCCCCCCCCCTCCCACTTTGCGCGTTCGCTCGGCCAGCGCCGAGCTTCCCTGCTTGGCCAGCGCTGAGCCGCCCTGGCCAGACCGGCTGTGCCGGTCCGGGCCGCCCGCGACGAGTCGGGTCGGTCTAGGCCCAAACCCCCCTAAAAGCGGGCATATTCGTTTAAATGCCCATAACATGGGCTCTGGACCTCCGATGGGCGCACCGTTTGTTGAGACGAGATCCTTGGATCAAGTCGGACGTTTAGGTATATTACATTCAAGGTTTAGGAGAACGTTGGGTATGACCGGGCTGGTTCGAACACGTAACCAACCTGGCCTTCGGAGCAGAAACACCTATAAGATGATCTCTGGACGTTTGATTGACATGCCATCGACTTTGTTGGATTACTCTTAGTGAGAAGGACCTTTTGGCTTGCTAATCATGAGGTTTGGACATAGTTGGGGTATGGATGTGTTGGATTGTACCCGAAATCCAACCGGGCCCCTGGAATGGAAAATCAGATAACTTTCAGACTGGATGTCCGTTTGACGAACCGTCAGCGGCATTGTTGATCAGGTTGAGAACCTGTCCCTATGAGTATACCCGATGTGGGTTAAGGGTACAGTTGAGATACGGTCGGGTTTTTTCGTACACGAAACTAACCGGGCCCCTGGGATGAAAATGTAATAACTCATAGACTGAGCGTCTGATTGACGCGCCGTCTATTGCGTTTAGATCCCTATGACGAGGTGGTCCTTTGAGATACTTCTTAGTGGGACTTTGTGAATCTTGGAGTATCAGCCTGTAGCTCATGGATCGGACCCTCTCGGAGACGAGCGTACGGAGTACGGAGACCGTGTAGATGGATGAGACATGATGACTGCTTGTCTGATTTGATTTGGAGTGACATGCATAGTCCAGTGGGGAGCACTAATTTGTGAGGTGGAAGAACCATGGAAGAAGATCACTACATTGTGAGGTGGCAGACCCACGGTACTCGATAGGAGGAGTACCTCTGTAGGCTGTGAGGGGGAGCACTATTGTGTGAGGTGGCAGACCCATGGCGGAGAAGCACTAATTTGTGAGGTGGTTGACCCGCGGTACTCGACAAAAGGAGTACCTCAGTAGTCTTAGGTTAGTGAGCAGTATCTCGGAGTCGTGATAGTATCACTGTACTCGACAGGGAAGGAGCACTTCAGCTATTACAGTTTCGTTAATGAAAATCCTGGTTTGAGATGAGTCACGGAACTTTTTGTTTTCCTCATGATTGAGATGGGTTACTAGATAACTTACCTATATGTATGGGCATATACCTATGTAGTGGTTATACATCGACTTCGTATCTTTGTGATACCTCATGGTTGAGATGGGTTACATGGTAACTTAGATATAAGTATGGGCTTATACCTAAGTAAGGGTTATCTGTTGAGAACTTTCTTTGTGATTATCCTTTTTGGATTTTTTGAGGCCTTGAGGGTCTCGGGGTCCCTACTTAGTATGGTATACTCACCCATGCACGGGATTTTCCTGCACCTCATTGTATTGGTTCTAGACTATGTACACCATTGATCGTGGATGAGGGTTGTAGAGCTAGACGGAACCCAGAGGTGGATCTCCAGACGAGCTAGTACCCGGAGGTGGATCTCATGACGAGTAAGTACCCGGAGGTGGATCTCATGACGAGTCGGTACCCAGAGGAGACAGATAGACATGGAGTGCTTAGGAGGACATATGTACCTACCCTTCCGGTAGGAACCTGGAGGACGATCCGGGAGCTACTTGTTACCTTTCAGATGCTGTCCTTTGAGTTGTACTTTACTTTCAGTTGTAGCTGTATCTTTCTTTTGGGCTTGTATTTCCAGCCCCTCGTACTTCCAACACGTTTGTTATACTAACTGCTTAGTGTAGCTTCTGTTTGAACTCTGTTTGTGTGTTCTTTCATTTCGTAAAGGAAATTACTTCCCTTTTTATTGGGATATACGCCTTTGGTGCTAGTCGCCAGCCCCTGGCCTTTGGAAGGCGGGCTTGGGGTAGTCATGGAACGGGCCCCGAGGACGGGTCTTGAAAAATTGGTATCAGAGGAGACGGTTCTACCACATAACTCAGGACTCTGATCTTTCCTATCTGTGAAGCAATAGTGTTAAGGGTACCGAGTGTGGTCTTCAGTTCAGGGAGTCCAGTGTTGGTGCGGCGGCTGGCGTATCCATACACCAGGACCCTGACTACTGATTTCCAACATTGTGCACGAAAACATTGATTTCATGTATGTTTCCAAGAGTTTTAAAGTCACCTCAAACCAGGTCATCTCGGCAGGTATAAATCATTGACCGGGTAGTATCTGTTTAGGATGTCTCCACGCAGATAGTAAGTTGGAGTTCTGAGATAGTGCACGATGACGGACCACCGAGTGATGAGGATCCGGTGCGGGGCCATTTTTACTATATTGGAACCCTCGGGGGGTGTACTAGAAGCACCACCACCTGTTGGGTAGCATATGCCACTTTCCATACTAGCAGACGGTGCACGCCGGCAGAGCGCATTACACGAGTTCCAGCAGTAGAGGCATCTGAGGCTACGAGGCGAGGCAGATTCCCAGAGAGCAGAGGACTGTTTGTAGACGATTGCTAGAGTTTTCCTCCTAGCTGAGACATAAGTAGAGTGGGTGGTGGACTTGGCCACTAGTTTTTTCCAGTGGGTGACCGTGAGGATGGCCCGCATAGTGATGATGCTTCAGTATGTGGACCGATGGCTGAGATAGTGTCTTCGGGTAGTGTGTCAGCTATACATCACTACCTCTTGGTTAGCAGTTACAACCGGCAGTACCGGTAGGTGAAAAATGTATACATACTGCCTTACACGTGTTCCAACATCAGATACCCTCAAGTTTTGAGGCGAGCCCGAATCACATGCAGCTGAGGACTGGCTTGAGGAAGTGGCTGAGAGTTTTCTAGGGCTTTTACAGCTTCGTCGGGATGAAATGTCGGTAGCTGAGAATTCATCGGGGCGTACCAAACCATTCATGGTACTCGATGAATACGATGTTATCAATGATTCAGGGCTCGGACTTCTGAGCGAGGTATATTTAAGGTCATCTGAGCTAACACCTTTTCTCTATGAATTCCTATTATGCTAGGGTTCTAGAAAGAACCTTTGTGGTTGAGATTTCTTTTGCTGAATGGATGTAGTTAGTGAAGGATAGCAGTGGGAAAGGAGGAAACTTGTGCCAGTCTCGGAGAATTGGGCGTGTAAAATGTTTCAAGTAGAGGAATTAAAAAGGACAGATGAATCTGTAAGGCGGCAGACGTGGAAGCAGAGCTAGGAGAGAAGCATGAGGTGGTGAACATTTAGACATGTTGCAACCACCCGCCTTTGTAATCCCCACTAGGCTCAGGGAGCTGGAGGGCGGGGGAACGAGTACCTGCATGCAGTCATGGAGTGCGACCGAAAGGCTCTAAAGATGATTTGATGTACGGACTGTGTCTTCTACTAGATGTTGTAACAACAAGACATTTATACGAATCGTACCTTCCTTCCACGAATCATTTCCCAGACCTAGAGTTTCCGGTTAAGCCGTTGACTTGACCCTCACATTTGAAGAAACCTTTGGGATGAGACTCGATAATCACACTTACGCCGATGGTGTGATCCGGCCCTTGAGGCGAGTGTTTCGGTTGGAACCTCTTGGTGGCAGCGTCGAGGACTTATGGCCTTAGTTTGAGTATGGACTGGGCAATCACAGTTCATACACAAATTGACGGTATTTCGAAAAAAGGTTGTGGTCTATCTACAACGTCGGGATGGGTTTTCCATGGTTGGAAAAAAGGAAACCCCGGGAAGCATAGGACAAACTCATGCATAGAAGGGTGTGGCTGATCACTCTTGGGTCGAAGAACCTTACCCTAGTGGCAGCAAGAGGTTTGAGTTTTAGTTCTAATAATGAAATGGCGGCCTCTAGAGTTCGAGGATGGTGACCATGTTCTTATATGGGTCTCACCTCGACGAGGTTTACGGAGATGTGGATGGGGATGCAAGTTATCTCTGAGGTTCAATGGACCATTCTAGGTCCTCAGTAGGGTTGAAGATGTGGTTTAACGCTTGACCTTTCCACCTTAGTTGCACCAGGTGCATGATATCATCCACGTACCTCAGTTGAGGATATACGTGCATGATCCTTCACACATCATCGACCACGTGGGGTTGGACGTCGATGAGGTGGTGACATTCGCAGAGGTTCTAGTGGAGAATGAGGATTGACCGGAGTGGGTCCTACGTGGATGGTCGATTCCTCAGGTGCACATCACTGGCAGCACGAGGACCTCCAGAAGAGCACATGGGAGCGGAAGGCTCAGATGCGTGCTCAGTACCACTTTTGTTTCCCAATATTGTGGTGTAGCTTTACGGGGATGTAAATCCCTGAGGTGGTAGTAATGTAAAGACCCATAAATTTCAAGGATTTTTTTCTTAATTTCTTTGGAATTTTACGAGTGAGTAGTTTCTGATGGCATGTGATTCCGAGGCCCGGTGTGCCCGGAATCAATTTCTGAACATTAGCTCGGGTACATTCAGTGAACGAACAAGCGGGTTTTTCTATCTTTTAAACTGGTGCTCGGAATCGAAATCTGAGTGCACCGATGAAACATCAATGCCAGTTTTTCCTTAGCAAGACTTTTCTTGAAGTTGTGTTTCCTCGGGATGTGATGTTATAAATGTGAGGAATAAAAATATAGTTGTTTTAACAATATATTTTTATTACGCCACTAGTGGTTTATGATTTATGGGAAATGAAGTTGTGAGGAAGTGGGTTGGGGCCCACATGAGACCCCACCTCCTTAAATTTCCTAACACCCCATTAACCACCCTCTCCCTCTTTAATACATTTCAACCCCTCAAGTCTATGAGAAACCTTCCCTACCTCTCATTAATTAAATGCCAACATTTCTAATTAATGAGGATCCTTCCTCCCTTTTTAATGTTCCACTGTAGTGGATTAATTGAGTTGGGCCCTATGTCATAAATACCCCATTTATGATTTGCGTGCCAACAACGAACCTACCACTCCTATTTAAAGGAGTCCAGGGGGAGGAGTTCTGGACGACTTCTTCAAGCGGCGGAACGCTAGAAACGAAGCATGGCACCATGAAATTGGAGATTTTTCCTCTTCCTCCAATGAAGAAATAAGAACGCTGACGCCACCCTCGGATTTATCCTTCCCAACGTTGACGGAGCAACGCCCGTCAACCGCGGCGCCGTCTACCATGACACCGACGAACACCTTCTTCGAGGTTGGGAATATATTTGAGAATGATATCTTTTCCCATGGATCTTTCCTTTTAAAACAAGGAACTCAAATCAACTCAATATTACGTTGATCCGCGAAAGAATATGATTGTGGGTTGGGAATATTTGATTGCGGTGAAAACGTAGGGGTTTGGTTTTGTTGGTGAATATTCTTTTCCGTCCTATGTCAAATTCTTAGCTTCTTGATATCGAATTAATGAGAGGGGGCCGGACCGCACGAACACGGCCGACCCTCCTTCCCCTTTGTTGATGTATTCGCTGTCGCTTGAAAGAAGGCGGCACGGTGTAACAGCACTGCGTGGGAATGAGGAGGAACGCGGCGAAGGAGCGTGGTGCCATCGTGTCTCGCTGTTGAGGCAGAAACAAGCCTCGACCTGAGTCGAGCCGCAGCGGAGGGGCGCGACGCCGGTGCGCCATGCCAGAGAACCATGAAGAGGCCTCGGCCGGAGTGGGTCCCCGGCAGAGGGGGGCGCCACCGTCGCGCCGCGCCCGTCTGACAAGGTCACGGCGGTGGAGGGAGCGGCGGCCGGAACAGCCGACCGATGGCTAATGGAAGGCGGGACCCATGGGGGGTCCCACGGAGGCACACCGGTCGGATGTATCGGAAATCCAGAGGTCGTAACCCCCGACTGTCAAGAACGCGGGCACCCCGTGGGGGGCCGTTAGTTCAACCAAGGGGGGCTGCGCCCCCCCCCCCCCCTTTGCGCGTCCGCTCGGCCGGCGCCGAGCCGCCCTGGCTGGACCATCCATGCTGGGCCGGGCCGCGCCCATGGGGGCCGGACCCGGACCCCGGTCCGGTCGACCCGGTTCGGGCGGACCCAGGGGGTCTTGGGCCGGGTCGGTCTGGGCCCAAACCCCCCTAAAGGCGGGCAAATTCGTTCAAACGCCCATAACATGGGCTATGGACCTCTGATGGGTGCACCGTAAGTTGAGACATGATCCTTGGATCGAGGCGGTCATTTCAATATATTACACACAAGGTTTAGGAGAACATTGTGTATGGCTGGTTTCGTTTGAACACGAAACCAACCGGGCCCTCGGAGCGGAAACGCCTATAACTTGAGCTCCAGATGTCTGATTGACATGCCGTCGACTTTGTTGGATTACTCATAGTGAGACACACCTTTTGTATTACTCCACATGAGGCTTGGACGTAGTTGGAGTATGGCTGGGTTGGATTGTACCAGAAATCCAACCGGGCCCCTAGAATGGAATAGCCGATAACTTTCTGACCGGACGTCCATTTGACGAACTGTCAGCGGTGTTGGTGATCACGTTGGGAAACGATCCCTATCAGTATACCCTATATGGGTTTGGGGTAAAGTTGAGATACGGTCGGGTTGGTTCGTACACAAAACCAACTGGGCCCTTGGGACGAAAAGACTAATAACACACATACCGGGCGTCCGATTGACGCGTCGTCTGTTGCGTTGAGACCCCTATGACGAGGAGATTCTTTGAGATACTTCTCTGTGTGGAATTGTGATACTTGGAGTATCGACCTGTAGCTCGTGGAGCAGACCCTACCAGAGATGATCGTACAGAGTACGAAGACCGTGTAGCTGGTTGAGACCTGATGACTGCTTGTCCGATTTGATTCGGTGTGACTTGTATAGCCCAGTGGGGAGCACTACTTTGTGATGTGAAAGACCCATGGTGGAGGATCACTAAATTGTGAGGTGGCAGACCCGCGGTACTCGATAGGAGGAGTACCTCTATAGGCTATGAGGGGGAGCACTAATGTGTGTGGTTGAATACTCATGGCGGAGGAGCACTACTTTGTGAGGTGGTTGACTCACGGTACTCGACAGGGGGAGTACCTCAGATGTCTTTGGTTAGTGAGCAGTACCTCGTATTCATGATAGGGTCACTATACTCTATAGGGTTGGATCTCTTCGTCAGTTACGATTTCGTTAATAAAAATCCTGGTTTGAGCTGAGTCAATGAACTTTTTTTTTTCCTCATGATTGAGATGGGTTACTAGATAACTTACGTATATGTATGGGAATATACCGAAGTAGTGGTTATCCATCGACTTCATATCTATGTGATACCTCATGGCTGAGATGGGTTACTTGGTAACTTAGGTATAAGTATGTCCTTATACCTAAGTAAGGGTTATCTGTTGAGAACATTCTTTGTGATTATCCTTTTTGGATTTAGTTAGACCTTGAGGGTTTCGAGGTCCCTACTGAGTATCGTATAATCACCCCTGCATGGGCTTTTCCCGTACCTCACTGTGTTGGTTGCCAACGAAGTACATCACTGATCGTGGTTGAGGCTTGTAGAGGTGGATGGTACCCAGAGGTGGATCTCACGACGAGCCAGTACCTGGAGGTGGATCTCATGACGAGTCTTGTAGAGACCCGAAGCCTGACGTACATTGACATTACATTACATTTGTGGAATACATAGTACATAACAAAAACACACACACAAGTATCGTAATAGTTTAGTGTCTTTGGAAACTCGGAATATAATCTTCTAATCCTGGTGAAAGATCTTCAACATCTCCCATAAATATCTTCCTTTTTTTTATACCTAAAACCTTTTCTATATCCTGGGTAAAAGAAAACATAAAAGGGTGAGCTCAAATGCTCAGTAAGGGTAAACAAAAGAAATATCAATCACATCATATACATAATCACATAACTTTTGTAAATCGTAACCTGTAAAAGAGATCATAATTTCATAACCTGTGATAACTCATGGCAGTGAAATGTAATCACAATAATCATAACTTAAAACATTAAACATTGTGGCATACACACATAATCGTAGAGAATCATTTCTTGTTAGTCAAGACTCATTGCCAAGACTATCTTAGTGGACAAGGTCTCTTTCTGAAAAGAGTCACCATCGTTTCAGTCCTGTTTCACTGAACCGGTATAACCTACCATTCCAGCCATGTCAATCTCATGAGATATAAAATATTTACCCAATTCATTGGAGGGAGATATAGGTCCCACCCATCTCATAATGATACCATTCTTATGTGTGCCACAAAATCATAAACTATACATCATTGCATAACCCATGTAATAAAAATGGGAATCTTAAACATCATGACATCATAAAACAATTCATATACAGGAAAGGAATTCATAATAATAATTCCATCACAACAAAATAAAATCAATGTAATAATAGGGAGAAAAACAGAACACTTTATTATCTTAGATGGAAAATAATTTCGATAAAACACTTGAACTTAATTCTTGAGGAAAATATCCTTTCTACTTCAAAAACACTTTTCCATTCTTAACATGTCATACAATTTTAAACTAAAATAAGTTGATTAAAAATAAACTTGAAAACATGTAAAGGAATCTTTTTGGAAATAATGTTTCAAAAATCCATTCATGTCGTATAAGTTAAAAAAACATTCTTCGTACTTTTGTCAGAAAAGTCAAAAAGTACCTCGTACGAAAAACGACAAAAGATTCCTTTCATATCCTTTACTAAAAACTCACCGAAGGGTAAAATTGGATTTAAAAAATTGTAGGTGGATAGAAATAGTATTACATATTGAGGAAAAATTTATGTGGATGATAAAATACACCACAATATATTTCAATGTATAAACAATCTCGGATAAAAATGAGATTGTGATATTTCCCTTACCTTAGGTCCGATTTGCTTTGTAAGTTTCCGAACCTCCTGTATAATGATTTAAATAATGTCATTGACTTATTAAAGAATCATATTCATTGTTATGATATCATATATGGTTCACTTATGACTTTATATTACCCGTTCTTTTATAAATTCCATTTTAAAGAGCGTTTTGGTTAAAATTGTTTCATTTGTCGTCCGTGTTTTGACTTGTAATTATTCATATGATTACTTAGATCATGATTACTTAATTCCAGAATATAAACCATGATTTATATATATATTCAGAATATACATATATATAATAAATCAGTAAATGGAAAGAAATACACCGTTCATGGAGACGGTAGGCCGTACGTACGCATGAACGCTGTTTTCGTTTCCTTATTGAGTTGAACGGAATTAAGTAGATGACATTCATATATATACACATAAATCCAGAATCATTATTATGTCATATATTTCATGATTACTTATTATATATACTTTATAATCATTCATGAATGGTTTAAAGTGGAGAATGAATCTCATCGCGTCGTGGAGACGGTAATCCGTACGTATGCACGAGCGATGATATCTTTCTCATGATAGTGGGACTATATTGGAGTGTATGTATACTATTTCAGAATCAATATAACTTTAAAAAAATAATATATAGTTATTATTTACACCATTATACCTATCCAAGTAAGGTGGTGGTGGAAAATAGATTTCACCACGGCGTGGAGACGGTATTCCGTACGTACGCACACGCGGTGATTTCGTTTTCTATAGGATGGATAGATAATGAAATAGGATTGTTTCATACTTATAATAACATATCAGTATATGAGTGATACTGATGTTATTACTTCATAATGAAACAAACTAAGAAGAAGAAGTGGAATAAGAAATAAAGGTGAAATAATCGGTAACGGAAATTACCTCTTCTTTGAAGCGCCTCATTGAGACCTCCTCTTAGGGCACTCAAATTGGTCTTTGAGGAAGACCAGAACCTCTAGGTTGTTTCTATAGAATTGGAGAATATAATTTGGCAGGGGTTGGCCGAGCAAGAAGGCTCAATGTTGTGTGAGGAATAGAGGGAGGAGGTGCCCTTTTATAAGGGAGGAGAGGGGCACCTTTGGAATAACAAAAAATATTATTTTATTATAAAGTCATGTTCGGTTTTAAATAGCTCCAAATTGGTTTATTTCTAGGCTAAGGTGGGGAGGGGTCGAAATACTCTCATCGAATATAATTTAGACAAGTTTAGGTTCCTATTTTAACCTTATCATTTAGATTTAACATTAAGTTAAATAATTTTACTTTTACCGTGTCTTCTTGTGTTCTTATACTATAAGGTTAATTAACTTACTTTATCAAGCCAAACGAACCCCAAGTTTTTTATTATTAATATATATAACCTTATCTAAGTCATTTGGCCGAACCTTAGAATTTTAGGAATAAAATAACAATTAATAATATAATATTTGTTTTAAAAACTATTTTATGTCAATTTTGACACTATTTAGTAATTGATTTTTGTGAAAAACCTAACAGAATGATAAGTTTGAACAAAGTTAATTAAATATATACTAACATATCATATTAACCTATAAAATTAGTGGAATTCATAAAAAGTCTAAATTTACATTTATTTGGGTATTTATAACATCAATTATGTCAATATTTCATTAATAAGATAATTACTACATCATCTTTGTGTCATAATAAATGATAAATGTTTAATCCCTAAAAATACTAAATAAATTCTTATGATGTAGATAATTGTATTAGCTTTCTATATATTATTCATGTTCTAAGTTTCATGAAGTTTATCACTAGATTAAAATTATTATACTTATATAATTTAAGAAAGTGACATGTTGTCACATTCTTTGGTTTTAATAATAATTAAATTATTTTCATTGACAAAATTTAATTAAATGAATCTAATCCGACCCTTAGGTTATATGGGTCGACTTTTAGTCATCAAATATTATTTTGACATTTTTAGGGTAATTTTAAAATATAATATTTACCCTTAATTACCTGATTTACCTTTAACTATGGTAAATAAAATTTACCGTAGTTACTATTCATAATTCCCAAAAATAAAAAGTAGCTTATTAACATAATTTGGACCCACTGATTCCAAATATGGAATCCATTTTTCTAAATTCAATACACAAAAGATGCAGAAATTAAATTAAAATTAATCCCGTTGTCGAAAGAAAATGGGTTTTTCTTTAAAACATTGCAAAAGATTGAATTGATTTAACCTTAGAATTCAAGGTAAAATCAATGCTAATGAAATATATTTTATTAAATGGTAAAAATATATTCTATTTATACTTTAAAACCATTCAATATTATAATTTATCCACATATGATATTACGATGAAAAAAGTTGTTTTTAATTAAAATATAGCGTGTTTTTACTATTCATTAAAATATGAAAGTTATCGGAAAAATATCAAAACTTTATCTAATGTAAATTTTTATATCCTGATTCAAAATAGGAATTGTATTTTGTCAAATTTATCATATAAACATGTCAAAAACTAGATTTAATGTGGGTGCGCCATCAAAAGGCAGCAAAACTGCATTTTTTGAAAAATACTTATTTTACCCGAAAAATTTATTTTGTTCTTATACTATGTTCTAGAAAATGTGTAAGATTAATAATAATGTTATAAAATTAAAAATTTAGTTAATACTATTCATAACGGAGAGTTAATGACAATAATATAATAATATATCATTGTTTATTAAATCCTGGTATTGCGTACAACACACGTTATCGAGGAAGGTCGCGATTGCATGTAATGCAAGCCAAGTCAGGGTTGCGTGTTGTGAAAGAATCCTTCGTTGTTTCGTATAACAGAATCCAACAATATTTCATTTATACATTGAATATATATATATATATATATATATATATATACTCATTGTTGCGTATAATAACTATTATCAAAATTGTGTGTAACACGATCCAAGAATAGTGTTGCGTATACTGCAAGCTAATACGGTGTTGCGTATAGCGCAAGGTAATCTTGGTGTAGAATACAACACAAGACATTAATGAAATTAAAAGAATATTTTTCATAAAATCTCGGGGTGTTACATTCTACCCCCCTTAAAATGAATTTCGTCCTCGAAATTCGTTGGGGTTATAAATGGTTTACTATTCGAAAGTTTCTTTAATAGAAACCCACATCGTAAAAAGGAATACCAAAACCAATCTTTAAAAATAAAAGTATGAAACGTAACAGTTACCCAAATAAACTAATCACTGGGTTTCTACATAGGTTAAAATATGGATATGGAAGAAAAATCTAACCATCATGTTCTGATGGAGAGTGGTAGAGAACATGGCTATGGAAAATCCAGCAATCACAAAGCCATAAATTTGTGATGATCTAAGGTACCATCTGATTCATCAGATATAAGATCACTTGGACATCATTTTTGGTTTTCAAGATCGTTTCCCTAAAGTTTATGAAATTGGTATAGTCTCACCATTTGTCGTTCTTTGGACAATTTCCGCTTCATCGCTTAAAGAAATGAAGTTGAATTTGTCATTCATGATGTGTTAGAAGATCATGTGATAGAATGATGGGTCATTCTATCTGTCTCAAAAAATACATACGTCCATCTATAGTGAGATTAATCATATATGGTTCCTAAAATGAACTTATACTTCATATATCATACTGCTTAATAAAATAAAAATAGTTTCTACTAACCAGGGAATTCCTGTAGGCCAGTGGTAGGCGATAAAGGCCAGTTGCACTTCGGTTGTGGGTTCGATTCCTACAGCCTTGTCCGACGTGATGGGTTGTCGCCAGTCCTGCAGGTTGTCCTTTTTCTAAAACTATATTACTATAACATACCATCAATAATATCGAAAAAACTTCTATACTTAAACAATACTAACTTATGTCCAACATAATCCATTCCAATCTTTAGGATTATCCATAATACTGCAGTCCACTCTCATAACATAGTGAAAATGATTAACAGAGATTTAATACCATCATTGATCCCCATATATCATAAGATATGTTTTGTTGGTCACATTCCAAACATTCAAAGTCCTTAATCATGTACTCTCTTGAATACCCATTGAACCTTATTTAAAACATGAATGTAGTTAAAAGTTAACACTTTCCACATACCAAAATCCTCAAAATTCTACATACTCAAACCATGATATCACTTAGTCCTTATATCAATCATGAGCTCATGAATACTGTTAAACATTTCATTTTCTCGTTTTCCCTTCATTATGCGCATATCATCTACTTTCCAAAATATTTGAATCTTTTTTCATGGTTACCGGTACCTTAAAATTATTGAAAACCACAATATATAAATACATAAATATTTCAACACACCATAAAAGTACCTCAACAACATTATTCTTGAATACCAATACATAAACACTTCAGTCCATCCACTTCAATGATTGTCCTGGAATAAGTCTTTCCTTGATTTAGAAGTAACTTTTTAGGTCAGGGCATTGAGTTGGGTAATGCCCATGTTCTCCGAAAATAATACATTGAACTCCATAACAATATGTCACTCTATGACACTTTTCTCCACACAGATAACATCGGTCCCCCCATTTGAGTTATTCCTCGAGGTTCTTCTTCCCTTCTTTAGAAATCTCAATCTTCCTTTCTTTATGCTCATCAACATGCGAACATGAATGATAGTTTATCTTCCTCTTCTTTGATAAATTAGGCATACCACTAAATTTCACATTGTTAATCATATATCGTGATGACTGATTCGGCATAATCACAATATCTTTATCTCTAGGAATTAAACAATTTTGTTGCTCATAGTCACCAATTTGTCCATTGGATTCAATGTCAACCGAATTCCTTCTGGTTCCCTCCATTAACTAAAACACAAAAAGAATCTTGTGAGAGGCAAAAATCATGATAGAGAAAACAACATTGTAAAGGGGGAGTACCCACAATATTTAACATCTTAGGTTAAATTCTAAGATCATTACCGTAGTTCTAGTACTATATCCTATATGTATACTTATCCTTAGGGACATCCCTAGACATACCTTAGAAATTTCTCTAGGGATCTCACTAACGTTCTCACATCCTAGTTTCCAAAGGTTGACTAAACCTTTTCATCTGATACCAACTATAGGGACCCGAAGACTGACGTACATTGACACTACATTACATTTTCGGAATAATTAGTACATAACAAAAACACACACACAAGGATCGTAATAGTTTACTGTCTTTGGAAACTCGGAATATAATCTTCTAATCCTGGTGAAAGATCTTCAACATCTCCCATAAATATCTTCCTTTTTTTATACCTAAAACCTTTCTTTATATTCTGGGGAAAATAATACATAAAAGGGTGAGGTCAAATGCTCAGTAAGGGTAAAAAAAAGAAATATCAATCACATCATATACATAAGCACATAACTTTTGGAAATCTTAACCTGTAAAAGAGATCATAATTTCATAACCTGGGATAACTCATGGCAGTGAAATGTAATCACAATAATCATAACTTAAAACATTAAACTTTGTGGAATACACACATAATCGTAGAGAATCATTTCTTGTTAGTCAAGACTCATTGCCAAGACTATCTTAGTGGACAAAGTCCCTTTCTGAACCGAGTCACCCTCGTTTCAGTCCTGTTTCACTGAACCGGTATAACCTACCAATCCAGCCATGTCTATCTCAAGAGATATAAAATATTTACCCAACGAATTGGAGGGAGATATAGGTCCCACACATCTCATAATGATACCATTCTTATGCGTGCCACAAAATCATAAACCATACATCATTGCATAACCCATGTAATAAAAATGGGAATCTTAAACATCATGACATCATAAAACAATTCATATACGGTAAAGGAATTCATAAAAATAATTCCATCACAACATAATCAAATAAATGTAATAATAGGTATAAAAACAGACCCATTTATTATCTTAGATGGAAAATAATTTTGATAAAACACTTGAACTTAATTCTTGAGGAAAATATCATTTCTACTTCAAAAACACTTTTCCATTCTTAACATGTCATACAATTTTAACTAAAAGAAGTTGATTAAAAATAAACTTGAAAACTTGTAAAGGAATATTTTTGGAAATAATGTTTTAAAAATCCATTCATGTCGTATAAGTTAAAAAAAACATTCTTCGTACTTTTGTCAGAAAAGTCAAAAAGTACCTCGTACGAAAAACGACAAAATATTCCTTTCATATCCTTTACTAAAAACTCACCGAAGGGTAAAATTGGATTTAAAAAATTCTAGGTGGATGTAAATAATATTACATATTTAGGAAACATGGATGGGGATGATAAAATACACCCCAGTATATTTAAAAGTATAAACAATCTCGGATAAAAATGAAATTGTGATATTTCCCTTACCTTAGGTCTGATTTGCTTCGTAAGTGTCCGAACCTCCTGTATAATGATTTAAATAATGTCATTGACTTATTAAAGAATCATATTCATTGTTATGATATCATATATGGTTCACTTATGACTTTATATTACCTGTTCTTTTATAAATTCCATGTTAAAGAGCGTTTTGGGTAAAATTGTTTCATTTGTCGTCCATGTTTTGACTTGTAATTATTCATATGATTACATAGATCATGATTACTTAATTCCAGAATATAAAACATGATTTATATATATATATATATATTCAGAATATACATATATATAATAAATCAGTAAATGGAATGAAATACACCGTTCATGGAGACGGTAGGCCGTACGTACGCATGAACACTGTTTTCGTTTCCTTATTGAGTTGAACGGAATTAAGTAGATGACATTCATATATATACACATAAATCCAGTATCATTATTATTTCATATATTTCATGATTACTTATTATATATACTTTATAATCATTCATTAATGGTTTAAAGTGGAGAATGAATCTCAACGCGTCGTGGAGACGGTAGTCCGTACGTACGCACGAGCGATGATATCGTTCTCATGATCGTGGGACTGTATCGGAGTGTATGTATACTATTTCAGAATCAATATCACTTTAAAATAATAATATATAGTTATTATTTACACCATTATACCCATCCAAGTAAGGTGGTGGTGGAAAATAGATTTCACCACGGCGTTGAGACGGTATTCCGTACGTACGCACGCACGGTGATTTCGTTTTCCGTAGGATGGATAGATGGTGAAATAGGATCGTTTCATATTTATAATAACATATCAGTATATTAGTGATACTTATGTAATTACTTCATAATGAAACATCCTAATAAGAAGAAGTGGAAGAAGAAATGAAGGTGAAAGAATCGGTAACGGAAATTACCTCTTCTTTGAAGCACCTCTTTGAGACCTCCTCTTAGGGCACTAAAATTGGTCTTTGAGGAAGGCCAGAACCTCTAGGATGTTGCTAGGGAATTGGAGAAGAGAATTTTTCAGGGTTTGACCGAGTTTGAAGGCTCAAAGTTGTGTGAGGAAGAGAGGGAGGAGGTTCCCTTTTATAAGGGAGGAGAGGGGCACTTTTGGAATAACTAAAAATATTATTTTATTATAAAGTCAAGTTCGGTTTTAAATAGCTCCAAATTGATTTATTTAGAGGATAAGGTGGGGAGGGGTTGAATTAATCTCATCCAATATAATTTAGACAAGTTTAGGTTCCTATTTTAACCTTATCATTTAGATTTAACATTAAGTTAAATAATTCTACTTTTACTGTGTCTTCTTGTGTTCTTATACTATAAGGTAAATAAACTTACTATATCAAGACAAACGAACCAAAAGTTTTTTATTATTAATATATATAACCTTATATAAGTCATTTGGCCAAACCGTAGATTTTTAGGAATACAATAACAATTAATAATATAATATTTGTTTTAAAAACTATTTTATGTCAATTTTGACAGTATTTAGTAATTGATTTTTGTGAAAACTCTAACAGAATGATAAGTTTGAACAAAGTTAATTAAATCTATACTAACATTTCATATTAACCTATAAAAAAAGTGGAATTCATAAAAAGTCTCAAATTACATTTATTTGGGTATTTATAACATCAATTATGTCAATATTTCATTAATAAGATAATTACTGCATCATCTTTGTGTCATGATAAATGATAATTATTTAATCCCTAAAAATTCTAAATAAATTCCTATGATGTATATAATTGTATTATATTTTTTGATACTATTCATGATCAAAGTTTCATGAAGTTTACCACTAGATTAAAATTATTATACTTATATAATTTAAGAAAGTGACATGTTGTCACATTCTTTGGTTTTAATAATAATTAAATTATTTTCATTGAAAAAATTTAATTAAATGAATCTAATCCGACCCTTAGGTGATATGGGTAGACGTTTAGTCATCCAATAGGATTTTGACATTTTTTAGTGTAATTTTAAAATATTATATTTACCCTTAATTACCCGATTTATTTTTAACTATGGTAAATAAAATTTACCGTAGTTACTATTCATAATTCCCAAAAATAAAAAGTAGCTTATTAACATAATTTGGACCCACTGATTCCAAATATGGAATTTATTTTTCCAAATTCAATACACAAAAGATGCAGAAATTAAATTAAAATTAATCCCGTTGTCGAAAGAATACGGGTTTTTCTTTAAAACATTGCAAAAGATTGAATTGATTTATCCTACGAATTCAAGGTAAAATCAATGCTAATTACATACATTATATTAAATGGTAAAAATATATTCTATTTATAATTTAAAACAATTCAATATTATAATTTACCCACATATGATATTACAATGAAAAAAGTTGTTTTTAATTAAAATATAGCGTGTTTTTACTATTCATTAAAATATGAAAGTTATCAGAAAAATATCAAAACTTTATCTAATGTAGATTTTTATATCCTGATTCAAAAGAAGAATTTTATTTTGTCAAATTGATCATATAAACATTTCAAAAACTATATTTAAAGTGGGTGCGCCATCAAAAGGCGGAAAAACTGCATTTTTTAAAAAATACTTATTTTACCAGAAAAATTTATTTTGTTATTATACCATGTTCTAGAAAATGTGTAAGATGAATAATAATGTTATAAAATTCAAAATTTAGTTAATACTATTCATAACGGCTAGTTCATGACAATATTATAATAATATATCATTGTTTATTAAATCCTGGTATTGCGTACAACACATGCTATCGAGGAAGGTCGTGATTGTGTGTAATGCAATCCAAGTCAGGGTTGTGTGTTATGAAAGAATCCTTAGTTGTTTTGTATAACAGAATCCAACCATATTTCATTTATACATTGAATATATATATATATATATACTCAATGTTGCGTAGAATAACTATTATCAAAATTGTGTGTAACACGATCCAAGAATAGTGTTGCGTATACTGCAAGCTAATACGGTGTTGTGTATAGTGCAAGGTAATCTTGGTGTAGAATACAACACAAGACATTAATGAAATTAAAATAATATTTTTCATAAAATCTCGGGGTGTTAAAAGTCTGCACCCGAAGGTGGATCCCACGACGAGTCGGTACCCGGAGGAGATGGACAGACGTGGACTGTTAAGGAGGACATATGTACCTACCCTTCAGGTAGGAACCCAGAGGACGATCCAGGAGTTTCTTATCACCTTTAAGATATTGTCCTTTGAGTTGTACATTACTTTTAGTTGTAGCTATAAATTTCTTTTGGGCTTGTATTTCTGGCCCCTCATACATCCAGCACGTTTGTTATACTCCATTACTTAGTGTAGCATCTGCTTGTACTCTTTTTGTGTGTGCTTTCGTTTCGTAAAGGCAATGACTTCCCTTTTTATTAGGATTTATGCCTTTTGTGCTAGTCTCCAGCCCCTGGCTTATGGAAGGCGGGCTTGGGGTAGTCACGACACGGGCCCGAAGGACGGGTCCTGACAATCGATTTAAAATAAAATAATCTTTTAACATTGAAGTGAGTAAAACTTCTTTAAATGGATGAATATGAAGAATTTTTTAGGGATATATAGAAGTGTTTTTTCACTTTTCAGATACATTCAATACCTAAAATGAAGAATGGTTTGTAATATATAGTGATGATTCATTAAAAGATTTGGGATCCGCTGTTATGATGGATAATATTCTTATTGCGTATTCACCATGTTAATTAAAGTCTAATGATAAAAATTACCTTACACGTGATTTAGAGGTGGATATAATGATATTTATATTAATGATATTTTAGCACTATATTTATAGAGAAATGGGATATATATATATATATATACATTGATTAAAGGAGTATGAAATATACATTCACTTTGAATCACATTAATATTTTTAAATGATTACGGTTGATAATAACTAATGAAATTTACTACTCAATATGATACCACATGGGAAGGATTATAAGTTAGTTGATGCACTGAGTATAAAATTTCAAGAATCCCTATACATGATAAGGATTAAAAAATACACAAAACATAGGGTTTTATAGAGGATAAATATAATATTCATAACGTAATGGAGGACATAACATTTTTATTTGAAAAGGTTCCACCATTTATTCATTAGAGGATCAAATAATCATATAATGATGATGTATAAAAACAAAATATGTATTGAGTATTCCATAGGTAAAATTTGATTAAAATTGAATTGTGTGTTTGGGAACCTCCAACTTTGTCCCATAAAAACTATAATTGATGAACGAACAATAGGGTGATTTTCATAGATCATCATTCTCCATACATCTATGAAAAAAATATGTATAGATGTCTAAAGATAAATCTTATTATAGGATAACATGAAAAAATATATTTTCAAATAAAAATCTAGATTTCTTGTATGCCGGAATATTAAGGTATAATAGATCAATTGTAAGTGGATGATGAAACCATTCCCCATATGATTATTAAAAGTGTAAAAAACACCATGGATTTAATCAAAGGACACCATAGTACATATAATGTCTATGATTCCATTTGGGTTATTATAAATCACCATATAAAGTTGTCCCAATTTATTATTAGTATAATATATTAATCTCTTGATAAATATTCCAATATAAATATAATGGATATGGAAATGTAGAAGTTTGTACCTCTCACCAATGTAACCTTCTGTGATCCAACGATGAACTCCAATTTCTTGAGAATCATTCAGTGAAAATTTTAGAAAAAATTGAATTTTAGAACATCATATCAATCTCTGACAGATGGATATTCATGATGAACCATTAATCATCTCATGAATATGTTGAGCTCTTATTTATTGGATTTAAATGGATTTTCTGATAAACAAAAAACCATTATAGAGTTATCATATTTCCAAATATTATATTCTAGAATTAAAATGGAATCAATGGAGGATTTGTATTAGAATAGATGTAGAAATATATCTTTTGAGGGTAAAGATAGAGAGACAAATATGGTAGGGCCCATCTTTTTCCAAGAAATGATAGATAAGGTCGACAACATTTAGTGGAATATGAAAATGGTACAAAATCAATAAAATATTAGAGTAATTAATCATTAATGGGATCTAATATTTGAATTGTGTGAAAAGGTGTTCCTCTTGATATCTCTATTGAAGTGGATTATGATATTTGAGAAGAAATTGAAGTGTATCCCTATGTATACAAGTCCCTTTGAGGTTATTTATCATTTTGGGTTTTCATCTGGTAACTTAAATCTCCATATAAACCAATTTTATGTATATTTTGTGTATGAAGTACCAATTTTGAGGAAGTACATGTGAGGTCCTTCAAATATACTAATATTAAAATTTATGAAATAGGAACATGATTTATCTTATCAGGTTAATTAAAGTAAATTATTGGTTGAGGAGATAATGTGTTTCAAAACAAGACCACTCACCTAATCAAAAATTTGTGGAGGAATCATATGTTTGTAGAATCTATATGGGTTACAAAGGATGTAATTAAAAAAATGTATGCTTGTTTTTTTCTTCCTCAAAATATGTATTTTAATATTAAAATTATTATTAATGGTGTATGTATATATCAATCATTAATTTTAGTATATAATTTTCCTGAGATAAATATCCTGATATGTAGATTATTATACTCACAACAAGAAATTAAAATGAAATAAATATGATGTCATAATATAATAATAATTTTATATATGAACCATACATTTAAAATGATATGTTTGAAATTATCAATACAAGAATCCACCATATAGAAACTATGTAAAAAGATATATTTAGATAAAATTTATTTCAATTTTAATGATATTTGAGTTACATAAATTTGTATTTATATTAAAATTAATTTCAATAAAATATTGGAATTGAAATAAATATTATTATCATCATATTTTCATTTTGTGTATCAATATTATCCTATGGTTAATATTTTAGACTTTTCTATAAAAATTTCACTTTTAAGTGAATCGTTAAGAATATTATTTTTACCAAAACTATACATTTTCTAACTATGTTATTATATATGTGAGTCATAGAAGTTTATAAAAAATATTTTATAATTGATATATTGAAGGACCATAAAATTTTATTTTAAAATAATATATTAATACTATAATATATAACATTTGTTAACGCAAATGACATTTCACTATGGTCTAAAAATTTATTTTTCTCATTTCATTTAAGTATAAATTTATGTGTACTATAAAGAATTGTACTTATTTAATATATACGTAAAATTATTTGTTTTATAATAACCCAATTTAGAACATTTAATGCTATGATATTTTGAAATTAATACAACACAGAAATTTTAATCAACAAATCATACTTCTTCTAAAACCATTGATTATATGTCTTCTACACTAAAAATAAAATTACATTTTTGAGAAATTTCACATTTTATATTATATAATTACATTACTAATTTAAATTATCATTTTTAACTTATTCAATATATAGAATTTCAATTTTTCTTCTTAAAATGTTACCATTGTTAAAAATTATGTTGTCGTTATTAATGTAAAACTGTTCAAAAAAGATCTAATAGGTGTAAAATACATAAAAAACTAAATAATGTGCCTTCAATTGTATAGATGATATGGGGATAAAAAATTCCTCCACGACATAAATATTATTCACATTTTTTATGAATTTGACCCATCAATAGTGGCAAAACATTATTGAACTACAATGATTATTTCCTAAATTATCGTTTTCTTGACATCAAATTAGATCACTTCTATTATACCATGATACACTTGTTCCTTAAACTTTTACAATAAAATTCAGAAATTTTTTTCCTTATATAATACTATTTGATGTTAATAATCCTCTGGTCTCATTATTTATCCTGGGGCCTCTATTCCTAATGATATTTTCAATAGAAATATCAAGTTCTCTACTTAGGTGTTTCTTACTCAATAAATTCATCATAATCATCCTCTTCCAAAATATTTATAGGAACATGAATATTATGAAATAGTTATTAAAAAAATATAATTTAATAAAATAAATGGAGAAACCATTATCCAATCTTTATAATATAGTTATTAAAAGAAACCAAAATGATCATGCATACATTTTGACTACCACCTCTATGAAGAGACATTGTTTTTTCATCAATGCATATCAGGGATGAAAAAAGGATATATTTACAGAATAAATCTATTTTATATTTCATAATCAAAATTCGGAAATGATTGTTTTTTATATACCTTCATTTTACCCCTTATTTTAAGAAATGAAATCTGTAATGGTGTGTGTGTGCAGACTACTGACCCTATGAATGATGAATATAATTTTTTCATCACCAACCTTCTTTTATAATTATAAGAATTAATTTAGTGAAGATAAAAGATATTTATAAATTTTTTCAGATTATATAATTTTGAAATTAAAATTATATAAATAATATTTGTTTCTTGTAAAATCATAATAGAAAACCCTTGTTTTGTTCAATTTTACCTACTGCATGAATGGTTTTATACTATTAATATAATGAATGATTAAATAATGTAATATAATGGTAATATCTTTTAATAATAGTTTATTTTATGTTTTTTAATAATTACGGAAATGATTCATTATTATTTAATATAATTATTAATATAAAACAATTAGATAATTTTAGGCATCAGAACTAATTCGCTGTAATTTCATTTTTTCGGAACCACATACATTTATTTGAACAAATTATCTAATAAATAATGAATAACTAAAGTATAATAAATATTATAAATTTAATAATTTAGTAATTCTTATCAATTAACTAATAAGTGAGAATATATTTTATCACCATAGAACATGCATGAAATAAAAAATCAATAAATCATAACATATGAGGGTGAGAATAATCTATAATATTGTATAATATTTTTAAAATATTTTAATTTTTTTAATAGAAGGTAATGAATTTGAATAAATCTTTAAAATTTGTTCTTAGAATGTTATATTAGTTATACAATATATTTGTTCTTTCTCAAGGAATTCATTAATTATATTCAAGATTAATTGTCTCTAATTTCAATTAAATGTGACATTTTCTATATGATGAAACAAATTTTATTTTATATGGTTTATTGAATGACATATATAATTATATTATAACAAATGTAATTTAGTTCAAGATATGTAGCCTTCCATTTTATGGTATGCCTCTTATTTTCATTTGATTCAAAAGTTATCATTTCTATATGGGTTTCTTAATCTGAATTTTACTCCAGTGATATATGATTCATACTCACTAGTTTTTTCATTTTCATAGTATACATATTAATAATTGTCATTTTTAATGATTTATAATAATTTAAAGTATTTAAACATCCATTTAATATTCAAATTTTCATGGGGGTTCAATTAGAAACACAATGGAAATGTTAGGGGTTCATATGGACTCAATTGCATTAGATGAGTCATAATGATTACTTTTTTTATATATTTACAGAATGATTTTTCAATTATTGTACTATAATTTGTTATATTTTTGGGGAATGTGACATTTTTAATTAAATTCATTATCTTGAAAAAAAATATTTTAAAAAATATATCATTGTATAGAATATTTCCAATTAAATGTATATATAGTTTCCCCTCTATATCTATATATTTATTTCTAACCAATGTTATAATTTAAGTTTAGAAAACCAATTTTATTTTTTCTCATGAAACCTTAATATTACCCTTTTCAATTTTAAGAAGTTTTTTATAGTTACTCATTGTATTTTGTGATTTACCAAATATGGTAATCCAAAATATTAATAATATTTTCTGCTATTTCATAATAAAATGTTTTATCTTTAGATTTTTATTTCCTTTTTATAGTATTTATATGTTTTCAAGGAATTATTTTTTAATTTTTTAAATTTTATTTCACTATTTCCACTTCACATTTTTATAATTTTCACTTGAATGTGACCTGTAACTTAATATTTTTTTATAATATTATTAACATTTTTAGTAAAACACTTTTATTATTTCTAAACCATTCTAATTTTGTCCCTAAAGGATTTATTACCATGGATAATATATTTCATTAATCACCTTCTAATTGTTTTAATTAAAAAATATTTTTGATGATTGAATTTTGGGATGTAACCATTTATTTTATTGAAGTCAATTTTAGTGATAAAATCTAGATATAATGTGAATATCATTTTAAATTCAATGGGTTCATTATGATGTAATGAATGGATCCCATTCCTTTATCAGATGTGTTCTTGATATATTTAATGAATGACATATTATGGAAGACATATATGTAAAAAATTATGGTTGGGGACCTATAACCCCCTCAAATACATTGAATATCATTTCATATCTCATGATATGATGAATCATAGAAATTATGGGATTTTTTCACAACATAATGTGTTTAAATACATTGATTTTTAAAAAAATTAAAGTGTTGGAAGTCTTTTCTATCAACGACATCGGTTAATATACATGAATGTTTTTACCTTATAAGTTTTTTTATTATTTGTGTTCCAGAATTACTTGTCATTATATGATTCAATGACATGAAATATTTCAATGTAACATATCTACTATTATTATACATGGATCAATATTATTAAATCAATCATTTATTCCATATTACAGTATTGTTCATTTTAGATTAAATATCCTTATATGATTTCGTATTGATAACACTAATTATTAAATGTTAATTCTAAAAAGATATTTATACCATTATTATGTGTTCTCATATTCTTAGGATCTACCCTCTGAATAAATATTGGTTTGATTTTCTAATTATAGATAATTTAATCTCACCCATTTCTTTTGTTTCTATTGCCCATGTCATTAAGCTAATAATATCATATGAAAAAAATATAAGGTTTATTGTGTGGCTCAAATATTACTAAATGTTAAAAAATGTTTTAAAATTAGTTGGCTATACAGATATTCCACAAAAACACTATACATTCATGTCTTATGATTGTGTGACTCTTTATGATATGTAATGTTTGAGTCATAGAAATTATGTTAAATAAATTATGTTTTATTAGAAATCACATTAATCACACAATTCAACATCCCTTTAATGTATGTGATAACTCCCTTTTAATCTATAGATAATGATTCTATTGGATCACTTTGATATCTATTTCATATTATAAATTCTTAAAAAATACTAGTTCTTGACGTTTTTTGATAATGTAAACTGCTAATCAAATTTACAAATTACTTTTTGTTAACAAATTTCCATGAATCACCATTTTATAGATTCACACAATAAATCATGGTTGTTTAAATTACCTTATAATATTTTCATTTGAAAATTTATTAATAATTACTTGGCTTATTTTCCTTATAATAGAAAAATAAAATATCCAATTTTTACAACTTGGAATCCTCTAAATTAATTCATTTCTCTAAAAAAATAGTTTTACAAATGATTATAATATTTTTAAGGAAATTTATCATAAGAAAACTCCTTTTGACATGTAAATATGATGTTATAATCAAATATAATTACATTAATATTATATAATCTCTTGTCCATCGCATAAATATTTTGTTCAGATTTTATTTTGTGAACATAATCTCTACTATGAATTTGTCCAACTTAAAATGCTAGGATCTGTGGGAGTTTTTAACCCTTATAATGTTCTTTTAAATATACACACCACATTTCTATTACGGTTAATGTTAAACAATTCATTTTTTTTAATATAAACAAATTAATCATGTTCTCTATTCAAGATTTTTATCTTCACATACACATGATTGGTTTTATAATATCTATGAGTTGAAACAACCATTTGATTTAATATAGATTCTATTCATTCAACATGGGTAAATTTATCTTTTAAATCGACCCCATCAGCCTATAAGTAACCTTTATGTTCTAATATATCCCTTTTATTGAAACATCACCTTCATCATTAATATTATTTTTTAAACTATTATTAATTTCAATGTCATTATTTAATTTTGTTATATTAATAATAGACCATGTATAGATACATTTAATTAATATATACTCTCACTCATTTCATTAATCCTCTATATATGCTTAACAGAAACAAAAAAATTGTGCCAAATGTTTAGAAAAAAGATATTTGTGGCTTTCACATAACATACATCTGTTGGATTAAACCGGTCCATTATGAATCCTACTAAATATTCAGGTTCTATATAATTTTTTTGCACTAAATTTTTAATTTATCACCTACAGAAGCCTCATTCTCATATTTTAAATGATCTGAATTAATATAAACATTATTAGGATCATTTTTAGCTTCTTCTTAACTCATTTTCCAAATGAATATAAATTTTTGTAAGACTATATTTTCAAAATATTCTTCTTTTTTACTTAGTGAAATTTAATTTATTCTAAATATTATTAATATAATAATATTCTGACAGTTAGTGTATTCTATTATTATAGAACAGTTAGCCTTTGTCATTATATCATAACCCATTAAGACCACTTCCTAAAATTATGTATGAAATTTCCCTGGTCTAAATTTTTTAACTTTATAAATCAAATACATCCAAAAAAATTATATAATTCATAGCCTGCTTTATCTTGTACAAAAATTAATAATTATTTTTTTTAGATATACGCCTCAACAAAAAAATATTGTTAACACTCTAAATTATACAAAAAAAATATTCCATAATATAATTATGAAATCAGAAATTCTAAAATCCTGGTTCATACAATCTCATGATATATTATTCATATAACATAACTAAAATAAATTCACATATGATTTAATACTTAATAAGATAGTATTTTGAATGTTCCAAACTATACTCACAACTTTACACTATAAAAACATCATATCGTTTTATTCTATAAGAATAATTATTCCCATTTGAACTAAGATTTTATTTTTCCTCTCATAACCTAAATTTTTATCTATATATTTAGATAACAATTTTGGCATAATCCCAGAACTTGGATGAAAATATTCAAATGAATTTATAGTGAACTCTATTTCATTTTCAGTTCCAAAATTCTTGAGAAAATCCGTGAACTCTTTCTCAAATTATCTTATGAAAATATTAAATATATAAAAATAATCATATTTTTTATCCATAGACATCACATTATTAATTATTGTAAAATAATACACATATATTATGATGTAAAAATAACCACATGAGGATTGATGACTCGCATGCCAAAAAATTTCTAAATTAAATAATTCAAGTGTCCTAAAAGATTGAATGTCAACAATATTATGACTTACATATATTATTTTTTATTTTAGAAATGTTTTAAAAATAACCTATCATTTTATTTTTAATTATTGAATGTATCTTACAACATACATTTCAAATATATTTTATTTAATTCCATATATAATTAGAACATCATTACATTTAATTTTATATAAATAACTTTATATTTTACTAACACCTATTACGTTCAAGGAGATATCCATTTTAAAAGTAAAAAACATCTATAATTAAATTATATAATCATGGAGATTTTTGTGCCTCTTTTAAAATATTATTTACAATAACTGTCAAGTATCCATGGATTACATATTTTTATTACATTATGATCCACTTTAATAAGATGCGACCTCATGTCCATTAATCTGTTCTAGAATTTCTAAACACGTGAATCATGTATTGTTTGTTTGGTAAGGGATCTCAAGAAATATTCTACTATATGACACTATTTATAATATCATTCATAAATTTATTTAAGAAAAGTAAATTTATTTTTTGTGGATAGAATTGATGAACCATTATTTTAAACCTACTGATCAGAATTATTTCTCATCATCCTGAAATAGAAAACACTCAATTATTTACATCATCATATATATGTAAATGAAATATTAAACAAAAAAACAAGTTGTATACATTAATTATTGACATAGAAAAATTTATTTTAATAACTTAGATTACACAGTAATTATATTTATTTTTATAATAACATGTATGATTTCCATGGGAATTATAAACATCTGTTTACATTTTTTTAATAAAAAATATATATTTTAAAATTGACACCAAATTACAATGATATTGAAATACATTATTCATTATACTTTATTTCCCATAAGAGATAAATTTCTATTTTACGGACTAAACTATTTTATGAAAAAAATTTAAAAAATTTGTAATATGAAAGAGAAGATTGTACCATCTTTTCTTACTATTAATTCATATTAGCATAAGTTGATTGTGCTAGAATATCCAAAATTTTTCTTTTAATCATATCTCATCTTCTTCAATATATATTCAAATATAAGAAACTAGTTTTTTTATTTACTCGACTCATATTTCGTTAAAATAGATTTCACATCCCAATCATTCAGTATTTGTTTCTTATTCTTCAATAATAACATGGTTTTCACGATTTATTAATTATATTTACCAATTTATAGTAATGAAACTTCACATTATATTTACTTTATATCTACATTGTTAATAAGTATGATCAGTTTCATTATCTTGATGTTTTGTTTAATATAATATTCAAGTTCAAAATTTAACATATATTATATTTTCCCTATTTATCTTCTTTATCTCTGCTTAAAGTGACATCATTTTATTTAAGATGATCCAATTTATTTTATTTTTTTGTTATAAATTTATATTCTAAATCACTTATTTTTATAATTATTTTATCCTTTTTTTTGTCATATTCCTTCTCATATTTTTTAGAAACGTATTCATTTAAATATCATAATTCTTGGTTTTCAGAAATTTCTTATTAGGAACAACTTATTCGTTCTCATAATTCTTCATCTCATTATATATATTTTGTAGAATATAAACTGTAATATTATATACTTTATCCAACACATATTATTCTTATAATCATCATTGAAATTAGAAGTATGATTTTATCATTTTTCATATCTCCTTCTTCACAAAATTCAAATGTTGAGAATGTTTCATTCTTATTCTATTTGATTTTTTGATATTTAATAGAGTTAAATGAAATATTATTATCGTCTTTAATATTTTTCATAAAAATATTATAGTTTTACATTTTGTATGAAATAATAAAATTATTTGGTAGATCAATAGGGATATAATATCCATCCTCCAATGCAAAATCATTTGCATCAAATTTTTTAATGACATTTTTGATTAGATAATTCATGATAGATTAATATAGTGGATTACCTCTAAAACAAATAATATTGGTGATAGTTTGGTTTTTTCATTGGTAATAATCTTCAATAATATCATTATTAGTCATTCTCATATCATTAAAAATTTCCAAGAATCTCTTGTTTTATTTATCATTGAAATTACAATTAAAAATATTAAACCATATCCCATTTATTTTTTATTTTTTTGACTACCATTATATTTTTTTTAAAATCAAACATATATAATCATTACATGATTTTTTCCCAACTTCAATATTTAATTAATTAGTAGATTTCATTAGAGAATCTCTATTAAACAGATAAAACACTCTATAACATCATAAATTTAATATAAGTCATGAGAAAGAACATGATGAATCAATTCATTATTCATGTTGTTATAATTATTTCCATATTATGGTTGATCACATATTTTCCTACATAAATTAAAATTGCACATATTTAACATGGAAACAAAAGGATCGCTCTACGGGAATATTGGTTAGAACTAATACCACATTAAATTCCTACGAAAACAACTACATAATTTTGGGAAGGGTGGTGAATCATTGTTAGTTTATTTTATAAATTATATCTACTTTTAAATGATATTTTTTTACTGTTTAAGATCAGTATTCACTCAATCTAATTCACACATACTCAAATTTAGAAATTAATTAATCGAAAATACTACTAAATTGGTTTTTACATAGATCACCAAAAACGTGGGTTATAATGACCTAGTTTTTATCATGTCAATTCTAAGACATGTATTTTATACCTAAAATAATAATAATAATTTTTCTCCTAAAATATAATCCTAATGACAATTATTTATCCTTTAGAAATCTAAATTATAAATAATGAATACAAACCCGAAATGTTGAATTCCTATAATATCCTCGCTTTGCTTTAGAACCGAATGTCATATATTTTCTTATGAATGCAGGATCCTAAATAACAATTTAGTCTTCCTATAATAATGAACATAAAAATCTAGATCATATAGATTTATTTTAGATCACCAATGTTTTCTTCCCAATAATAATATTCAATTTCTAAAATACTAAAAAAATACACTAATTTCATATTTTAATATTTATTATTTTAACAAATCATGTAAAATTATTCTATTAATTTAGAATTTGGAAACCCCATAAAATTTAAAATGAGATTATCCAAACAATAAATGTTAAATAATAATTGGGAATATTTTATCCTTTCACAACTATTAATCAATGGAAAATAATTTTTTAAAATATTTATAGAACATAGATACTATTTATCTTTTGCGATCCCATTAATTTACCAGCATTCATCGTTTTTCATTTGTGAACAATATTATGTACTGATGGTAATGGTTATTCATCTTCCTCATAACCTTCGATGATTTTTTAAATTTATAAATTACATAATTTATGACATTACATTTTATGTTATAATGAACAGTAATCACCCATCTCAATATTGTGCAATGATTAACTTACATGGAAAATCATTATTCGATGAATCTATCCTGATAACATTTCTTTATCATATAATGTTGTATATTTTATTTATTATAACATGTATATGTCAATTATTATTGAACCATATTTATCCTTTTCAAACCATTGTAATCTTTCACGGGTTGATTGTTGGGTTGAGCAACTTCTCCACTTCACAATTAACCTTCATCATTTTCTTCTAGAATTATAACCCATATTCGTTATGATTCATACATGAAATAATAAATTTAAATAATGTAATTTACACTTCTTCATATCTATAGAGACTTATGTTATTCTAACATGTCCATCAAAACTAATAAATCACTCTACCATGACTCTTTTTTCAGAAAAGGTTAATCATATATTACTTTAGTCTCATCAGACGTAACCCGTGAAGACTCTCCGTAAATATAATATAAACCAACTAATCAAAAAATTAATCTCATATATCTCCATTTTAATGTCAAATATTAATAATATATAGTTTCTTAAATAACAGAGTTAATCTAATTTTCATCCATTTTACATAATGAATTAATCTTTCGTAGTGCATAACTACTCTAAAATATACCAACTTCTTATGGAACTACTATTACACATCCTTGTATATTTCAGTGTACATATCTAAAAGATTATATTTCCATAATAATATAATAACATGAAACTATTGATTCATCAAAATTTAATATCATGTTGGACAAAATTAATTTTTTTATATCCAGTTACAAATCATATCTAATCTGATGTCGCTTATGTTTACATGAAATTAATTATCCAAAACATTTAAATTTAGTATTTAATTATATATAGTATTTAGAAATAACATATTACTTTTTCATAACCCTTACCCTACCATATATTCAAATTTCATTGAAACAGAAAATAATTCAAACTTCTTTAACTCGCCTACAAATAACCTATTCCATCATAATCCATCTCACAAAAATTATAAACATTGAAACATTATAATCAACAAATTCCAATGATCAACACACATAACTAACAAAAAAATAAAACCCTTATTCAATAAACTAATGTATACTTCATAGTGAGTGAATTCATGTTCTTTTACAAAAAATATAATTCATTATCCATAGTTCCTCTTTTAAAATTGAAACTCCTTGATTTATTTTCCAACATTAAATACCATGCTCGACACACTTGTTTGATTCTATAATTATTTTTCTCCAAACTGAATAAATATAATGAATAACCAAAAATTGTAAAAATTTATTGTTATTTCATGTATACTCCCCCCATCAAAATCATGATTCAAGATAACCAATTTGAAATATATTTGATATAAATTATAGTTTCATTCAAAATAATTCATATTAAACATTTATAAAATTTTATTCCTTGTGATTGGATAAAAGGTATCACTAAATTCTATAACCTCAATTTTAGATAATTCCTTATAAAATATATTAGTTTTATTTTCTTTGTACTTATCTCATATCATTGAGTTTGTTTATAAAAAAATATTTTATCCCAATCATAATATTCCCCTTGGTATATGACACCATATCCCATATGTAATGAACTAGAATGGTACATCATAATAGTGATTGATCCAGGTGACACGATAAGACCTCGATAATGGATCCCCATATACAAAATTCATTCATCTAGAAGAAAGGATCATGTCCATATATTATTAATACTATACCCTATGCATCATTTCCATACAATAATGGTAAATAATTGAAATGTAAAAAATCATCGTCCAAGATATAATGTTGAATTGAAACAAAATTATAAAAACAAAAAGAATATAACACATGATATATCAAAATGAACCTTTTTTAAATATACATTTTTTTATAATAAAATAGGATTAACCACTAGGGTGATTATATAAAATCCAATCAAAAAAATAATAATAAAACATGAAGTTTCTGATCTAAAAACAAAACCGCTACAAGATAATTTCCAAATGGTTTAGGATACTCTGGCCTAATCACATGTATAAACACAGAACTATACTTCATATTATATCTAACAGTTTATCATCTTGAATGTTGAAAATAATAGGTTGTGAATAAAAAACTCAAAAAGCATCCAATAGTTCTATCCATAAAATATACCACTATGTATATATGTGATTTAATGTACAATAAATAATAAAAAATGTAACCCATATCATATTAAACACAGGTTGAGCCACACTAAACATAAAAGATATAGTATCTCACTACCATCCCTCATATATATGGACTCATAAATAATTAAAAATAATTACTAACATTAATATCTAAAAAACTACTCTCTCCCTAAGTAATATAATGAAACATCCTTCATTTCCAGTACCTTGTGATAAATCTATCTATTTGTATACAATAACATATAGAAATTACTCATACATGATCTTAATTATCTTATTCTCTACTCATCATACATAGGATAACATTTATGATGATAACCTAATCACAGGATTTATCATTAGTATTCCACAACATGAATCCCATGTTGACCCATGATAAAAAAACAACCACATCATCCAACCCTCAATAGGGTAACTCATTTTCTAATGAAGGACCTCATAAATTACAATAGTATCCATCACCCAATAGGATGGTTAAGTCTCATGTCATATACATCCCTTCATCTCCTACCATACCCCAAGAGAATTTGGGAAACTAATCACAAAAACTCATCTCTGTGGTCTATTCCTTGAAGACCATATTTATCAAATTAAAATAGATCAAATAAAACCGTTGGACTATCACCGATAAACACCACCATCCATAAAAACCTCTATAAATAAAATATGTTTTATGTTAACAAATAACTATAGATATGATTTCTCAATTATATAAGGTCCATGTAATATATCTAATGTGATCCACTTCCAATATCGTGATTCAAAATCCAATTAATGAAGAAAAAAACATTATTTTTAATAAAACCCCTTACTCAATGTCATGTAGAAAACTTATTAACTCTTTTATTTGATGTCATTGTTTTCTACACAATGTATTCCTTTACATAACATAGACCTGACACATGTAAGGAAAAATATCCACCATTTGATTAGAAATAATTTCATTGTGTGAAAAATGATTATTATAAGCCTAATAGGTCCTATCTGTCTAACATATAAACTTAGAATGCCTAAATTCCCCCTTAAGTATCCTAGGTTCTAGTTTCCCCTAACCATTTATCACAATACCAATATACATGGATTGATAATTCATAGACTTCCTGCATCTCTTTATAGTTACCCCTCATGTCATGCTAGTTTGACTCTATGTCCAAACCCACACTATTATCATGATGCTCCAAATATTCTATCTCAATACTTCATCTTCAATTAATCAAATAGTATATTTATAATTAAATAATATGTTAAAATATTATTACTTCAAAATTAAATTGTCTAATAAATCCCTTTGACTGGTAAAAAATCATTTAGATTAAATCCATTGAAATGTGGAATTTCATTTGAATGCCTTCAACAGTTCTAATAGATGATTTCACTTTATTTGTTTCTCAATTAATTATTAATTTCTAATAACACTAAATAAATACATAATAAAACTCACTTATTGATTTACCACCACCATAATAGCCCGTGAAGATTTGAGTTTCTCTCCCTTCAATATCTACATTCCACTATACAAAAAAGAACAACAATTCAGGATTGATTTCATAGAAAAATAGTGAAATATATCACAAATTCTTATCTATAAAATAAAAAATAAAAATGCTTAAGATAAAACATAATATGAATGAAGGGATAAGAGGTCCAATCATACCCCAATCCTATATACCATCACACATTAATTCTCCCTAAACAAAGAGATTGAATAAGTAGAGAATATATGAAAGGATAGATGAAATGCCTCACAATAAGACCACTTATACTCTAAAATAATGGGGAGACCATCAGAATATGGTCAAAACCTTATATTAAAAAGTAACGCATGATAAATTAAATACCTGGTTGCACCTATTTCTACGATAATTTTTTTTATTATTTCCTAAAAAACTACACAAACCACATTGGACTTTTTGAATATTACAAATTGAAACAGAAGTTATAAAACCCACTCCCAAGAATGGAAATTTTTTAAATTCATTGGAATTACCTTTCAAAAAATATGAATATAAATTATGAATACCAGAAAATATGATCATTATGTATAATTTAAAATTATGTTATATAAATAAATAATTACCTCATGTTGAAATTATTTCATTATTGATAAATTAGATGATAACATTTGGTTATAACATAAAAATGTTATAAGATTCAAGGGTATAATTATTCTAGTGATGATAAACACATAGGACATGATTTTCTAAACATTTATATAGAAAACCTATGGTTCAAGTGCAGAATATTCTAACATTGACTTCATTCATTATTGATCACTACAAAAATTTCATTGAGGTAGAAGATTCTTCTAATTATCTCTATAATTGATAGGTTATCTAAGGATATGTATCTTTTCAATGAAATTTATCTAGAGGATGATCTCTCTTATGATTATAAGGATTGTCTAGAAATTAATTATGTAAAATGATGATTAGGCTTAACAATGATAAAATCATGAATATATAAAGATAGGCTTATAAAATTATAATTTAAATGGGTCTTTGTTGTTATATTTATCATGGGTGAACCCCATGTATAAATACCAATAATATAACTATTATATACTTCACCTAAACTAGTGATGATATTAAATAAATATCATTTCATATATAAAAAAATTAATACTTATTAAAAAAATATTTAATATATCATTTTCACCATACATTAAATTTTGAATGTCTTTCCACCATGGTATTTGGGAAATCATGAATAATAAATATTCATCCAAATAAAAAAATAATTTAATTTTTATCAGTCAATAAATAAATATCACATACTGTAGAATAGATAATAAATATTTATTAAATATTCAACAGATATATATTCTATCAAATAATCGATGACTGGATATTTTTGATAAACAAATTATGAATAATTATTAAACCACATATGGGAATAATATTTATTCAGCACGTTAAATTAATATATAATTTATTTAAGGTTCAAGATATACTTAGTATGTGACCCTCATGTCTCTTATCTCAATTGAATTAGTTTGAAACACCTATAATATATGGATAGTTTCATAAAACAAACCAAGAATGTAATATAGAACCAAGATAAAATCCCCAAGATAATAACTAAATACAAACACACATAGTGTAATATTATCAAATTATCTTAATGTCTCTATTAATGTTCGTTTTATTTTGGTTGCATCAACCTATGTAAATGATGTCTATTTAACACTCTATAAATGAATTATCTAAAAAACACTATGGACATTGACTCAATACGGTGGTTCCATTACCAACAGTGGGATTGAGATTTCATCATTCATTAAAGAACATAACAGAAAAATACTTCCACGTATTATTTAGTAATGAAATATCTCATGTAACTCTAATAACTTATATTTAATCATCAGGTAATTTTCTAAATTTTACCAAATATTTAGTTTTAATACTTGCCCAATGGTTTTTAGTTTTTTTTGTTTTAGAAAATTATAAATAGACATTAACTGGCACAACTCATTCCCTTTTATCTAATGGGTATTTTTTAGACTCTGAGAGAAATTTATTAATCAATAATCAGTCTTCAACAGATTTGATAAATTCTCCACATAAGATACTCTTTAAGATATTATATACCACTTTTATCAACATAACCGGTAATAAATGGAAACATAAGAATTGTTGATACAACATCTGATGCAACAGTAAACATAAGAGATAACAACCAAATATCATAAGTGATTAGAATATTATAATCATTTTATTATCAAGATATATATGAAAATCTCTCCCAAAAAATCATAGGTCATAAATCATGGAACAAATATTTACATAAAATAGGACAAGAATAAAAATAGCCATTCTATAAAAATCATATATGAGGACATATTATGGTCAGGAGAATAAACATAAAACTATGAAATATATTTCAACAATGGCACAAACAACAGTATAGGGAAGCTAAATTTTAAGAGCCACACTATCCGTGATCATGATTATGAGTAACTAAAAATTTACTCATGACTGCTTTATATCATTAGATATAAAAATTAAAGCAATGCATTGGTGGTTGAAATAAGACCCCACTCATCATTATTAAATCTTATGTGTTCTAACTGAAATCAATAATTTATCACATCATAAAGAAAAGATTAATGTTAAATGGGTTACGTAAAACATATAAAATGAAAATCATTCAATTTTATAGTATAATGAAACCAAGGACTGAGAATTGGAATCTTTGAATAAGTCATAAATAAACATGGAAATAAAATGCCTTTTACATCCAATTCAAATGGAATTTCCTTTGAAGATCATTAATTATTCCATAAATAACCATAACACGATAAACTCATACAAAAAAATAGGTATTCAATGTCATCATGTAATATTTTAGGTAAATACCATCTATTAAAGATAAATTATATATTATTGACACCATATATATATATATTTGGTATGTCTTTATGAAAATAATTTCCCTAGTTAGTTGATGTTTGGAACCTATGTCCACACCAATAATCCAAAATAATAAAAAATGTGTATTCATTAAGGGAAGAAATGGATAAAATTATTTTTATAAACCTTACAAATATAGGAAAGAAAAAAAGAGTTGTATTGTTTCTAAGAATGAATGAAACATTAGATAAGATATCTGGAGAAATATGGTTGGTGGTATGAATAAAAAAATATCCTCGATTAAGAATAATAAATAGAAAAATATAATGAATTAGATTAAAAAATATTTTTAGGAATTGTATAACGGAAGTAACTTTAGATTCCTTGATATTTTGAAATAATTATAATTGGGAAATATTGTAAATATTTTAGATAATTAATTTATCTTTTATAATCCATGACAAATTACAGATACTGTTTGAAATACAATTTCAAGTGTTGAAAAAATATTGTTCCCACATTTAAAATAAAAAATGATCTTTTTCAATATTTTGGTATAATGTTGGTGTTGCGGGTAAATTTCCAATGATTATTTCAAAAAAATTACGTGAAGAATTTGTAAAAAATAACAATTAAAAAAACATCAAAATTTATTTTTTGAAAACTGATAAATATTATATAAAAAAAGTTGTTCTAATTTTTTGAAATACATTGTATGAAAACCCAAGTTTTAAAAAGAGTAGTAATATTTTTTAAAAGTAGTAAATAAAATTATTATAATCATCAAACATAATCAATATTATATTTACAAAAAATAAATATAAAATTAGAAGGTATAAACTATTTATTTAAAATATTTATATGATTCAGATATAGAGGTCTGTTCTTGATAACACTATACTTTTAAGTGAGATAAAAATAAAGATGGGTGATTTTAAAAAAAGAAACAACTTCCTTAAAAGGATAAATTAGAAAACTATTAAATATAATGTAATCGGGATAAAAATGATAATTTTGTTTTACAGTCACCATGAAAAATAAAATGTGGTTTCTAAAAAAATACATCTCACAGAATTAAAATTTGAGAGAAATAACCCATTACAAATTGTGTAACATTTTAATCAAAACTCTTTGAAAGGTTGAAATTATAATTGATCATAAAACACATTAAATAAAAGATAATTATTTATATTATATATTAAAAATTCATCATATAATGCATAAAAAAATAATGTGCATACTATAGATACATTTAAAATAGTGGATTTTGAGATCAAAAATCATTACCATGTTTCCCTTATTAGTTGAATAAACTCTAAACATCTGTATAAAATACATAAATATCTTAATAAAATATTTTATGAAAACATCTATCAAAAATTTATAAAATTCATTTATATTTATTAATGTAATTTATATTAGTTGATTAATACTTATTTTCGATGTCAGGTGTGGGTAACCTTCATCGACATGTACTAATTTGGAAGGAGAAGTGTATGTATTCATTCTTATTAAAAAGGTTATCATTCCATGTTAAATAAATTTTCTTTAAGGTATTATTTATGATTATTTATAATTTTTAAATTTCCTTTCATGATTACTTTATTCTTTATTCTAGATAAATAAATAGACACTGAGCATTTTGAAGTGATTTTTTAACTTACAAAGTGTATTTTATTAATTAATTAGTTAAATAATAATATATATTTTAGAAAAACAATACTAAATAATTATTTAAAAAATTATTTAGTATTTTGTTATCAATTATGTTTTAATAATTATTTAGGATATAATTTCATTTCCTTATTCAAATAGGATAATGATCGATACAATCATGAACATATCATTATTAATGGATGATTATGATGATATTAAGTAAAAATATCAATATAACATTAGAATAATGATATAATTTAGTTTTATTACATTTATATATCCTAATAGTAATAAAATAGGATATTAATTTATCTATATAGAATAATTTAATAAATAGAACAAATTATTTTCCTCATATTTCTCTTGTATAAGGTGATTTGTTTTATAAAGATTTATTTTGTTATCATTAATATGATTGTTAATTTTTATTACTAGAGAAATTTTTATAAAATAAAAATCATATTTTCCTCTAAAACCATTATCATAACCATTCATGTAAGGTAGTGATTAAATGAAAAATGGTAATTGAACATTTCATGGATGTATAAGTCCACATATACGCATCGATGATAATTTTTATTCACATTGAATGAAGAAAAGAGAAATATGTTTTAACATTTAGGAATATAAAAAATTAAAATATATAATAATTTTCGATTAACTACTTTATTTGGACCATCCTTGTAGTATTGTGAAAGACAACTAATCACATTGCACCATTGATATGATGGTCTGCACAAGGCATGATTCCTGTTTTCATTTTTTCGTAATGGAAAAGGGGAGTGCGGTTAATTATTGAACCTTATATTTAATGAAATAATATGATAACAATGATATTTATTTTATAAATATTATATAGTAAAAATAGATTTATGGACGAATAAAATCACATAAATAATGATAAAATAGAAAATGTATTTTGGATGTTATACTATTATTCTTAGATTATATGTTTTAAAAACGTGTTTAAACCACTTAGTAACAGTATTTTTATAAGAACAAATACTCTTTAATTTTTTTATGAGGGTTTATGAAAAGATTTTTTAGGTATTTAGCTTAAATAAATGTGTCTTAGTGTAAAGGAAAATTAATATAAGAGTACCTCATTTATAAGAAAAATGAATATATATTTTATAAATACCACAAAAGTGAATAACAGAAAGTCACACTCAAATAAAATGGCTCTAAAATAGAAAACATGTATTAAAGAAAATATAAGGTTGATACACAATTCCCCTTTTAAATTACAAACATGTTTTAAACAATATTTTCTTTTTATATCTAAGGTTACTCGTATTTTACATTTTATTTTTCAACATGGTAATTAGCTTTCACCTAGGAGAACATATCATGTATGACCTCAAATAAAATTTACCTTATTTAATAAATATTATATAATGAATCCAAATTTTAAATAAATTTCTTTTACAATAATTATAAAATGGGTAGTAATTAATTTTAAAAACTAAACATGTATTGTATTGAAAATAATTTTCCAAAATTTATAACTTCAATATGAAATTGTCTAATATGAGTTTTTAAAATAAGGGAAAAAATTTATGTATTAACTTATAAAGTGCATATTTTTTATTATAATAATGTTTTATAAATTTCTAATTCATATTTATATACTAATAATGCCATTGACTCCAGGTCAGTATTAAATCAATATTTTACACTATTCACTAACAGAATAATGTTTTATACAAATCCCAAAACTCTATCTTTAGATAATACTGGAATATTAAAAAAATAAGATATATTTTTGAAAATAATATTTTTAAATTTATAAATTATATTTTAAATTAAATTAAATTTATTAAATGAAACTTATTTTATTATAAATGTAATTTTTAACCATCAAGTATTTTGAATATTATATTGTATTTATTTAAATATAGTTTAATATTGATATATTAAATAATAAATATAACTAGAAAATGTTATGGTGTACTTTTAAATATAATATATTTAATTTATTAAGGTAAAATTAAATACTCAATTTTAAAAGTGTTTCTCAGAAGCTGTTCCTTCTTTTAAAATATTAATAATTGAAAAATAATAATATATTATTATTTTAGTTCATTATTATATTTACTATTTACTAATTATTATATTCTACATATAATTTTAACATGTAATGTCTAATTTTAGTATAGTGTTATGTAAGTTTGGTGTTGTGTGTAATATTATCTATTGAAGGTAGTATTAGTATAAGGGAACCAAATCTTGATCCATTACATTTTATCCATAAAATAAATTTCAAACTCCAAATTTTAATTGTTAATCACTAATGAATGTAGGTGATGGTAATCTTAACATATCCATAATTTAGGATACAACATCTAATATAACATCTACCATACTCTCTTATGATTACCAAGATACCTATCTATCTTAAAACAATATTATCCACCCCTATAATCAAATACCAAAGTATGTATATACCATAATTAAATATTTACTATAACATAATTTTTTGAAAACAATTAAATATAAATAGATTAATCCACTTTGATTTTATATATTATACTAAACAATTACATTATTGTTTAAAAAAATATAGTAATAAAGATTTTATAAGTTCACCAACATGTAAATGTATATCATAACCCCAAAAATTAGATATACATCACCAAAAAATGTCCTGGATTTTATTTTATTTAAATAATTAATCAATTATAATACAATCTTAATCACTTTTTATAAAATCATACAACCCTTTATTACGTCAACATCAAGATTAATTTATTCCAAATACTCATCTATGACTCAATAATTTTTTCAAAAATAGTAATTCCATTAATAAAACCTTATCATAAAATCAATTTAAAAGTTTATTGATTTAATTTAATCAATGTTTCAATACCATTAATGTATAAATACTTTTTAAAAATCCTTATATGTTCTACAAAACCCTCATAACATTTAGAATATAAAAAATTACTATAAAAAATATCACTCTTAAATTAAAAATATATATGATTAATAGAAATTAATTTCAATTAGGGTATAATTTTTAAAACATTAGGTTTCACTACGAAACACCACTTTTCCATACTAGCTAGAATATGAAGATTTTATCAACTATTTAAGTATGAATCCTTATTTTGTGACATTAAATAGTGGTATCCAGATATATATTTCATTCTCAACATCATTTTCAGGGTCCAAAACCTACAAAATTCTAAAACTAAAATGGTAATGATAATATCAAAAATAATTAGAGTATATGAATTTTAATTATTATTCCTACGTTGTTATACTCAATTAAACCCTTATTTAAACATATGATACATTTTTTTACACTATTACATATATAGTTAATCATAAAACCCTCATAGATAATATTTGGTTACTATAAATATTTTTCTCTCAAAATTAATTATATAATCCATTAATGTAATAAGGAAGTAAATCATTTATAATGGTTTGTAAAGAGAATTTTATTGGCCAAATCTTATCCCTTGGTAGTATAAAACTATGTGTGTAATATATAAATTTTTCATTCACAACATTATGATAATGTTAATAACAAATTCCATATTTTTGGGTTATTAAAATTAGGTACATCTATCCTAAAACATTCTTCAACTTGTAGTTTATAGATAGGGATTCAATTACTATAAAAACATACAATCTGAACTTCTCCAAAATTTTAGAATGTTATCATATACATAAAATTATCACTTATACATATCCCATGTATTTTAATTAAACATCGCATATCGTAAATTCTAGAATATAATCTCAGCCGACTTAAATGCTAATCAAATATAACAACCCTTAACATTTCAACCATTAATAACATTTCTAATTCCAAAATTATACTCAATAGAAAAAACTCCAATTTTATAATGTTATATAAACTATTATATGATTCCGAATATAGTGATATATACCTATTTTTTTATAATTTAATGTTTAACACCATGATATTTTATAATAAGTACATTATATTCGATAACGCATTATATATGTAACCCCGAGCATAAACGACATATGAAATATATAACCATTATAACTATGAAATTAAAATGGTTATATTAAAATAATTATCTAATTAATAAAATATATATATATTAATTTCTTACATAATATAATATTTTTTATAAAAACATTGTAAGTAATTATTGAAATTTATGTGATGTCATTTTATTCATCAAAAACATTGTTTTTAAACAAATATTATTATTTATTTTTATAGGTAAATATTGTAATTAGTTTTTAAATTATTTAGTAAATTTTTTGGATAAAAATGAATTTTTTTAAAACATCATATCAAAATTATCTTATGGTGATAATTTGGGATTTTTTTAAAATATTTATTTTTCGATGATCAGTGAAAGAAACTAATATTTGTAAAAATGTAATTTTCATAATTAAAAAGGAACATAAAAGTAAAATTATGTTTTCAATTTCATTTAAATTAAAATAATTACTCATACATTATATATAATACACATTATTAAATTTTACGTATCATTATATATAATATTATCATAATTTTATTTTTGGGTATAAAAAGGGGTTTTTTATGAAAACTATTTTAAGGTGGATATAGTTTCTCCATTTTAAATAATTAAAATAATCCATAATGACGAATTTTTTAAATGGAATTTAAAGATTATATATATATATATATATATTTTAAATTCATATATTTATTATCACTAATCATATATTTAATATAAAATTATTTTTTTCATAAAAAATAAACTTCTTGAAAAGTGTTTCATTATCGCATCAGTAGGATTAATTTTTTTTAAATTATTTCACATATATTAATTTAAATGTCTAAATGGATTATATATTTTTAATTATAATAATTTATATTATATAATAATTTCAACTTAATTTTTTGATATAATTTATAATGAAAATAGTAAAAACAATTATCATGGTAAATGTGAAAATGGGTTTACCATGGGTTAAAGAAAAAAATATGGGTTTTGATGACATAAAAATAGAAAAAACAATATTTTAAATTAATATTTAGACCTAATATCATCTATGTCATAATAAGGGACCATTTTTTATCCATTTTATGAATAATGTGATATATAATTATTTATAATTTTGAAAAAACACAAGTGTGCCGCTCATCTCGCATATAAATGGACAACAACTCTAATATCCTATTCACACATTTAAATCCATTTGGATCAGCCAATAACAAACCAAAAACCTTAAATAATTTATTAATCATGACTAATATCCCTTGTTTTGTTAATAAATCCACCCAAAAAAGTATTTTTGTGCTAACCTAAGAAGGTTATCCCAAGAATATGTATTGTGCTTAACCTAGTGTTTTTATATTATTTCTTCTTCCATATCCTTCAAATATATTTAATTTTTTATTATATACTCTTAAAATTATATCCCCTATATATATATTTTTTTTATTATTATGATATTTTGATAACCTAAATCCATATCTTGTACTATAAATTGGGAAATGATACCATAGTCCATGTGTATAGCAGACTACAACCTCACGAACTAAAGTAATTCATTCATTATCATCATTTATAATGGATTTTCATAATGATGTATTTAATGTATATATATATATATCATAATTATACATATGGAATTATTATATCACAAATTCCTTCATAATATCAATTTTATATGGGATATTGTAAAATCTTTCATCTATACGGCGGACTGTCATCTCAAGAAGCAATGTGATTCATTTTTGACTAATTATTTACATGGGTGGTAATAAGGATAAATTTAATGAATATATGTGATATATATGAAATAATTGTGATAATCACTAAAATATTTATTAATCATAGAATATAATATATCATTTTCTTCTTACCATTCTATACATTGAAAAAAGATAATTATGTTCAAGTGTATGTGTGGACTACAACCTCCAAAAAGTGATGTGATTATTTTATTCATAACCAAACCACGTAGATAATATATATAAGTATAAATAAATTAATAATATTATATTTAAGATATTATTAGCAATATTAAAATAGAAAATAATGTATACCTTCTTTATATAATGATCAATGTAAAATGAAAACGCCACTCATGCATACATACGACATACCATATCCATGATTACTATAACACCCCAGGTAAATAAAGAATATCACATTTTTATATTTATCCATATTGGTGAATAAAATAATAATATTACTTTAAAGGGGATGCTATGCTTGATGACGTACCCAACACGCAACAATGAGTTTTGGGGAATCTTACGTTGTACTCTAATAATAAAATAATATTATTTTAAATAGTAGTTAACGCCTAGCTGTTGTGATGGCGGTAATGAAAATAACTAACTAAAAAATTATTATATATGTTTGTGAAATATTTTTACTTTTTACAATAAAAGTTAGAGGATTAAAAATGTGAATTTATCAAATTTTAAGCGTAAACATTCTAATATTCTTTAAAAGGCCGATTAACCGCCTTTTGATGGTGAACCTCTTTTAAATCCACTTTTTGACCATTTTATGTGTTATATTTTACAAAATAAAATTATTCTTTAGAATCAGGACATCGAAATTTACTTTGTGTAAATTTTTGGTATTTTTCCGAAAAAGTTCAATTTTTAATGAATTGTGAAAATGTTGTATTTTAATTCAAAACCTCTTTTTAATGTAATTTATTTATATGATTATACTATATTTTGAATTGGTTTTAAATTGAAATTAGAATATATTTTTACCATTTAATCCAATAGTGGTCATTGGAATTAATTTCACTTTGAAATCGGACTTAAACTAGTGTCAATCTTTTGATACATTTTGTTTCATAAAAACAGGCTATTTGTTTTGACAGCGGGAATTAATAATTAAAATAATTAATGAATATTATATGTTATTAATTTTGTAAGATAGACATCATTTTTTAATTCGGAATATCAAATATTGCTTAGGGTAAATTTTTGGTAATTTTCTGAAAAACTTCAATTTTTAATGAATAGTGAAACCACTAAGTGGTACTTATAAAAAACTGATTTTCCGTTTAAATGAAAATTTTCCATCTTTGTGTTTTGAATTTAAAAAATATGAAATACATGGTTGTCATTAAGAAGTAAAATTTGGTTCAATGGGATTAAAATAATTTTTGGTGAATAGTAACTTATTAATTTTTTAATCGCGATTAGAGGTAATTAGTGTAGTTTAAGGTAAGAATAATTTTTTAATAAAATGAAATGACCTAGACACATGTCCTACCCTCATTGGATGAGTCATGGCCGACCAAGAAAATCCATGGGTCAACATGGGGACCCCATGGAGCCACATTGGTTGGAAAATGACATAAATACCTTTTTATTTAATGTTAAAATTAAAATGACACAAACATGAGTTGTTTTACTAAAACAATTTTTACACGGGGTTATACAAATCGGATGTTTTACTATAACTAGTCATTGGAAATATAAAAATATTTCCTACATCATAGTATTTTCGTTATAATTTTTAGACGTTATATAAATTAAATTATTTATGACATCATGATGATGCAGCGATGACCTCATTATTTAATGATTTAAATAAAATGGAATGATAATGTAAAATCTAAGCCCTAAACATGTCCAAAAACTATTGGATGGGTGGATTTAGAACCCTTATCACCTTATACTCGAAATAAATCAATGTGGGACCATTAAAATACGAAAATCATTCTAAAATAAAGTAACAATTATTTACTTTCCAATAGTGCCCCTCCTCTCCTCTTATAAAAGGCCCCCACCTCTACCTCATTACCCACACTTCCAAAGCCTTTTTCTCGGCCAAACCCTGCCCATTTTGTCTCTCCACATCCCTACCTAACTCTTAGAAGCCTCAATTTGAGCCTATTTCTTCCCAAGGATGCCTTTGAGCTCAAACTAACGGGAGTTACATGATTTTAAGGTATTGTCTTCACTTGAGTCCTTTTGTTTTATTTTGCTTCTCCAACCCCCTAAACTATTTTTATTCATTTCTTTTGTAAAAACTTTAGTATATTAAATATACTAGGATGTTTTTATAAGAAATGTTCTAGCTACACTTACACACATCTTCGTCTAATGGTTAAAAAACATACTGTTTCTGTGGTTGGCGATTTTCTGCCTCACAAAACGATGATTGTTCAATATTCTTTTAACACCTTTAAAGGTGGCCAATATGATGTAAATGTATTTAATATATGATATATATGGTATTTAGGTTTACTATATGCTTCTTTATTTAATATTTAAAACATACCATTATTCGTTTCATGTTGTGTAAATGTGATAATTTCATATGAGGAAGTGTGGACTACCGCCCCCTCAAGTGATGTGACTCGTACATGCAATACATGGAATTCATAAAGAATGAAATTAATAAAAATATGTGACCTATATAACATATATATTATAATGAAATTAATATATATATATATATCATTTATTTATAATTCCATTAATATGGCAAAAAAATGAAAGTAGCGTTCATGCGTACGTACGGCCTACCGTCTTCATGAATGGTGCTTTTCGTTTTTTATCTTCAAATGATATGGAATAGTATAAAATGAATATTTACTAGATATATATTATATTTTAATCATTAATACTATTCTGGATATTATTTACTTATAACTACATGGGCAATCATTTTTCAAACAAGTTCATTTTTGACTCATGTACCAAACATCGGCAAAAATGTCTGATATGAACTAACATTATTAAACAATTATTATAACATTATAATATGTGATATGAACTGAATAATAATCTTTAAATGAGGTCCTTAAGAAATTATAAATTGAACAAAGTTTATTATTCAGGAATATAAAGAAACGAACAAGACAAGTCAGACTTATGGTAAGGGATCCTACTCCTCGCTTTCTTTTTAAGTACACAATTTTACGTCATTCCTTTTAAGCTCATATTTCTTGTGAGTGGGATGTTATTCTATATTACTCTTACTGTAATTTTTATGTTTATATGATGAGATACCCTATTCTCTCTTGTTAATCCATTTTGGAAGTTTTGAGTGGTGCCGTTAGGTTGCTGAAGTTTCGTAAGAGATCTAAACTCTCTCTTTCTTTTTAAGTACTCTCCTCTATGACACTACTTTTAAGATCCTATATGTTATGATGTGGGATGTTATTTTATATTATTATTACTTTACATTTTATTGTAATATGATTAGAGACCCTATTTGATCTCATCAATCCATTTTTGGATGTTTTAAGGGGCGCCGTTAGGCTGCCGCGTTTTTGTTAGGGATTTTTCATCTCACTTTTATTCCCGTGGGATTTATGCTACATTTGCCACAATTTTGTTTGAGTGGTGTACGTACTGCCAATTATTTTACTCATTGGGTAATATACTTTCAGTTATTAGTATTTACATCAATGTTGTATTGTCTTTCTTTCACGGGGTGTATGTTTCGAAAGTAACCCAGGTCGGTAAGGGAACCTTTCACCCTCCTCTTTTTAAAAAAATTCTTTTGTTGTGTCTTTTAATTAACATAATATTATGTTGGGATATTTTCTTCTATATCCATATTGATGTAAATTTTTTGTCCAAGTGATGAGATAACCTTTTTATCTCTCATCAACTCTTTTTCTGAATTTTGAAGTGACGCCGTTAGGCTGTCGAATTTTTGCAAGGGAACTTCTTAACCCAATTTTGATTCTTTGGGATAAACTTGTACTCCTTGAATATGTCATACTATGAATATTTGTGAATATCCTATGATTTTTTACACTTAATATCCGCTTATATTTAGTGTATTCGTTTCTCACACATAATTATGTAATTGATTTATCCTTAATCCAATGATACCGTCTTTGTATGGGACTTCGTCTCAATCTCCTTTCATTGAGGTATATTTTGTTTTATACACAACCTTCTTTTATACGGTGTATAAACCCCTTTTACATTACATTTATTCAAAAGGAATCTTTTTTATACGAAGCGTTTACTAAATAACAAAAGGGAATGTTTTTGTCGTACGTATGAGGCTACAACGACTTCTCCGCCACTGTGACCATTATTTGAGTTTCGGCTTCCTCTAAAAGCCATACCTTCTTTTTAAAAGAAAAATAAATACCATGTTTTACTTTTATTTTTTTGGTATTGAAAATGGTTCTCATAATTATTTTATATAAATGTGTTGTATTGATATCTTGTGATTGAAAGGTGGAAATGTTATGTTTCCTTTATGCATGTTTTATGAGTTACGATTATGTTGTGGTTCTTCGGAATTATTATGAAGACGGGTGGTTCTGTGATAACCTAATGGCAGGTGAGCCCGATATAGCTCTCCAATGCATTGGGTAACGCTAAGGGGTTAAACGTTAATGTTTCTCTGAAGAGATTTAGGGAATATACTGTGATGGGTATTCCAAACGTAATCAAGAGGGTTACTCCCTACGTAAGAATGTTATGAATTACTCATGTTACTTTATGTCTTATAATTTCTATGATTTATTCATGATTTTATTAGGTATTTTAAAGTGATTATGTTTTAAGGGTAAAGTATGATTTCATTATTATGTATACATGTAGACATGTTTCCTTTCCATATTTTTATATCCCTTACTGATCTTTTTATTCTCATACCAAGTTTTTTAAATGTTTTTCACAGTTCATGGGAAGGGTAAATGATATGATGATAGTGTCAAGGAAGTTTCATGAAAGAATCCATGTTTTATTTTAAATATGTTTTCGTTGATGGGAAAAATGAATACTATCTTTTATGTAACCACTTTGTTTAAATGTGGAATGTAATGAAAGTTTTAGGATCTAATTCTCTAAAACTATAAACCTGAAAATATCCTCAATGTTTAATCTTGTAATTACTCAAGATTAAGTAAGGTTTAAGGCTGGGGCCTTATAGTTGGTATCAGAGGTCAGTTTAGATGACTTTATAGGTTAGGGTATTCTCTAATCACAAGTGACATTTCATAATGGTTAGGATTTCAGAAAGAGTCCTAGTTTTAGATAAAGTGAATGAGTAAGTATATCTTAGTGTTTACCTTCCTCATTAGTACATGATGGTTTTGTTGATATACTCACACTGAAATTTTTTATTTTAGTGAATGGATGGATCTAGCAGGCACCAAAGAGGCAACAGGTTTGAAGGAAACTGTGGTGGTTCTCTGATTAAGATACTAGATAAAATGGGGGATTCAATGAGGAAACTCGTGGTTGTTCTAAACCAACTATCAAGCAGTCATGATCAACCACTTGAACCTTGGTATGATCTGTAATACATCATGTACGAGATGGCCAATTGATGTGGATGTTCAGGTAATAATTATAAAGGTTACCATTAGAGTTTATATGATCCTTACTTTTGAGGTAATTATGGGTTATTATATGTTATGATGGAAAATGAAAGTCATGAGATAAACTTGAGGTTAAAATATGTTATGATCATTTTTGGAGATGTTATCTCATTTTAGGGAATGTTTTATGAATTATATAGTTTTCAAAAAAGGACAACACGCAGACCGTGTGACAACCCGTCACGTCGGACAAAGATGAGGGAATCAAACCCACAACCAAAGTGCGACTGGTATTTATCACCTACCACTGGAATACATGAAGTCCCTGGTTTTTTGACTAATTCATTTTAGTTAGTTCATTTTAGGAATCAATATTATGTTTATTTTGGGTTATCTATGGAAATGATTAACCTATCATCGAGGATATGTGATTAGGTTAACTACTTTTCAATATGATAATTTAAGGGCAACTGATGTTATTTGGAGATAAAAGTTAATTTGTACCTTGGAAGACTATGTGACTAAATCCTTCAATTATTTGGGTTTCAATCTTAGTTTGGTTTACTTTGAATAATTTTATGGAAATTTTTTTTATCAAATGGTCCTCATTGAACTTTGGGTTTTGTTGGAAAAGTTTTAGAGATTAAGAATAGATTTTCTTTTTATAAAGGGTGATCCTTTTATGGATTATCTTATCTTGCACTAACCATTTTGGTTTTGGTTTTGGTTAAAGTCTAAAGACATGGTAAGTATATAGTTCTCTTTTGTGGATTAGATGATTCTATAGAAGTTGATTGTAGTGAACAAGTCTTCCTAAATACTCCTTTTTTTGGAGAAAATATGAGTTTGTGTAAGAAATATAATAAAAGTTGAAAGTAAACATGATAAGTAATTATGTTTCCTTGTGAATAAATTACTCAATAAAAAAAACAAAAAATTTTCCTATTAACTTTTCCTACTGGGGAATCAAATACCGTTTAACCCATCACAGGTTTGTGATTTTCTTGTGGTTAACATTCTCCTAAACATGTTTTCTATCACTCTCCATCAGAACATGACCCTATGTTTTCTCCTCCATGTCCATGTTTTCCTACATGGAATCCTAGTATGGGTTAACTCGGATTACCTCTGTACTTCTCATTCTTTATTTTAAAGTGATTGTTTTACCGACTCTTGTTCCGATGTGGGACCTTCAAGGATGTTTCCGAGCCCAATTTTAAAATTGTGAGGACACAATTCCCTAAAAGGGGGAAGGATGTAACACCCCAGGTAAATAAAGAATATGATATTTTTATATTTATCCATATTTGTGAATAAAATATTAATATTACTTTAATGGGGATGCTATGCTCGATGGCGTACCCAACACGCAACAACGAGTTTCTTGGGAATCTTTCATTGCACTCTAATAATAAAAAAATATTATTTTAAATAGTAGTTAACGCCTAGCTATTGTTATGGAGGGAATGAGTATAACTAACTACAAAATTATTATATATGTTTGTAAAATATTTTTACTTTTAAAAATAAATGTTATAGGATTAAAAATGTGAATGAATCCAATTTTAAGCGTAAACATTCTAATATTCTTTAAAAGGTCGATTATCCGCCTTTTGATGGAGAACCTCTTTTAAATCCACTTTTTTACATTTTTATGTGTTATATTTGACAAAATAAAATTCTTCTTTAGAATCGGGACATCAAAATTTAATTTGGGTAAATTTTTGGTATTTTTCCGAAAAAGTTCAATTTTTAATGAACAGTGAAATTGTTGTATTATAATTCAAAACCTCTTTTTAATCTAATTTATTTAAATGATTTGATTATCGTTTGAATTGGTTTTAAAGTGAAATTAGAATTTATTTTTACCATTTAATCTAATAGTGGTCATTGGAATTAATTTCACTTTGAAATCGGTCTTAAACTAGTGTCAATCTTTTGATACATTTTGTTTCATAAAAACACGCTATTTGTTTTGACAGTGGGAATTAATTATTAAATTAATTAATGAAACTTAAATGTTTTGAATTTTGTAAAATAGACATCATTTTTGAATTCGGAATATCAAATATTGCTTAGGGTGAATTTTTGGTAATTTTCTGAAAAACTTCAATTTTTGATGAATAGTGAAACCACTAGGTGGTACTTATAAAAATCTGATTTTCCGTTTAAATGAAATTCTTCCATCATTGTGTTTTGAATTTTAAAAATCCGACATACATGGTTTTCATTAATAAGTAATATGTGGTTCAATGGGATTAAAATAATTTTTGGTGAATAGTAACTTATTAAGTTTTTAATCGTGATTAGAGGTAATTAGTGTAGTTTAAGGTAAGAATAGTGTCCTAATAAAATTAAATGACCTAGAAACATGTCCTACCCTCATTGGATGAGTCATGGACGACCAATACAATCCATGGGTCAACTTGCAGACCCCATGGAGCCACTTTGGTTGGAAAATGACATAAATACCTTTTTATTTAATGTTAAAATTAAAATGACACAAACATGAGTTGTTTTACTAAAAAAAATTATATGGGGATATAAAAGTCCTATGTTTGACTATAAATATTCATGGGAAATCTAAAAAGATTTCCTACATCATATTATTTTTTTATAATTTTTAGACATTAAATAAATTAGATTATTAATGCCATCATGATGATGCAGTGATGACCTCGTTATTTAACGATTTAAATAAAATGGAAAGATAATGTAAAATCTAAGACCTAAACATGTCCAAAACATATTTTATGGGTGTATTTCGAACCCTTATCACCTTATCCTTGAAAAAAATCAATGTGGTACCATTAAAATCTGAAAATCATTCTAAAATAAAGTATCATTTCTTTACTTTCCAAGAGTGCCCCTCCTCTCCTCTTATAAAAGGCCCCAACCTCTACCTCCTTACCCACAAATCCAATGCCTTTGGCTCGGCCAACCCCTGCCTATTTTGTCTCTCCAAATCCCTCCCTAACTTTTATAAGCCTCACTTTGGGCAGAAGTATTCCCAAGGAAGCCATTGAGCTCAAACCAAAGGGAGTTACCCTATTTTAAGGTAATGTCTTCACTTGAGTCCTTTTATTGAATTTTGCTTCTCCAACCCCCTAAACTCTTTTTATTCATTTCTTTTGTAACAAATACAGTATTTTAAATATAATAATATATTTTTATAAGAATTATTCTAGCTACACATACACACACCTTCGTCTAATGGTTAAAGAACATACTGTTTCTGTGGTTGGTGATTTTCTGCCTCACGAAACGATGATTGTTCAATATTCATTTAACACCTTTAAAGGTGGCCATTATAATGTCACTGTATTTTATATATGATATATATGGTATTTATTTTTACTATATGCTTCTGTATTTTATATTTAAAACATACCTTTATTCTTTTCATGTTGTGTAAATGCGATAATTTCATATGAGAAGTGTGGACTACCGCCCCCTCAAGTGATGTGACTCGTACATGCAATACATGGAATGTATAAAGAATGATATTTATGAACATATGTGACCTATATAACATATATATTATACTGAAATTATAATATATATATATATATATATATCATTTACTTTTAATTCAATTAATATGACAAAAAAACGAAAGTAGCATTAATGCGTACGTAAGGCCTACCGTCTCCATGAACGGTGCTTTTCGTTTTTTATCTTCAAATGATATGGAATAGTATAAAATGAATATGTAATGGATATATATGATATTTTAATCATGAATACTATTATGGATATTATTTACTTATAACTACATGGGCAATCATTTTTCAAACAAGTTCATTTTTGACTGATGTACCAAACATCGGCAAAAACATCTGATATGAACTAACATTATTGAACAATTATTATAACATTATAATTTGTGACATTTACTGAATAATAATAATTAAAGGAGGTCCTTAATCAATTATAAATTGACCAATGTTTATTATTTAGGAATATAAAGAAACGAACAAGACAAGTCAGACTTGAGGTAAGGGATCCTACTCCTCTGTTTCTTTTTAAGTACACTCTTTTATGTCATTCCTTTTAGGATCATATTTCTTGTGATTGGGATGTTTTTTTATATTACTCTTAATGTAATTTTTATGTTCTTATGATGATAGACCCTATTATCTCTCATAAATCCTTTTTGGAAGTTTTGAGTGGCGCCGTTAGGCTGCCGAATTTTCGTAAGAGATCTAACCTCTCTCTTTCTTTTTAAGTACTCTCCTTTATGTCACTTCTTTTAAGATCCTCATTGTTATAAAGTAGGATGTTATTTTATATTCCTCTTGCTGTAAATTTTATTGTAATGTGATGAGAGACCCTATTTGATCTCATCAATCCATTTTTGGAAGTTTTAAGTGGCGTCGTTAGGCTGCCGAGTTTTCGTAAGGGATTTTTCATCTCACTTTTATTCCCATGGGATTTATGCTACATTTGCCACAATTTCCTTTGAGTGGTGTATGTACTGCACATTATTTTACTCATTGTGTAATATACATTCATTTATGAGTATTTACATCAATGTTTTGTTGTGTTTCTTTCATGGTGTGTATGTTTCGAAAGTAACCCAGGGCGGAAAGGGAACCTTTCACCCTCCTCTTTTTAAAAGACTTCTTTCATTATGACTTTTAATTAAGATACTATTATGTTGGTATGTGTTGTTATATATCCTTATTGATGTAAATTTTATGTCCAAGTGATGAGATAACCTTTTTATCTCTCATCAAATCTTTTTCTGATTTTTGAAGTGACGCCGTTAGGCTGTCGAATTTTTGCAAGGGAACTTATTAACCCAATTTTGATTCTTTGGGATAAACTTGTACGCCTTGAATATGTCATACTATGAATATGTGTGAATGTCCTATGATTTTTTTACACTTAATATCCGCATATATTTGGTGTTTTCGTTTGTCACACATAATTATGTAATTGATTTATCCTTAATCCAAGTATACCGTCTTTTTATGGGACTTCGTCTCAATCTCCTTTCATTGAGGCATATTTTGTTTTATACACAACTTTATTTTATACGGTGTATAAACCCCTTTGACTTTACATTTATTCAGAAGTAATCTTTTTTATATGAAGCGTTTACTAAATAACAAAAGGGAATGTTTTTGTCGTACGTATGAGGAAACAACGACTTCTCCACCGCCGTGACCATTATTTGAGTTTCGGCTTCCTCTACAAGCCATACCTTCTTTTTAAAAGAAAAATAAATACCATGTTTTACTTTTATTTTTTTGGTATTGAAAATGGTTCTCATAATGATTTTATATAAATGTGTTGTATTGATATCTTGTGATTGAAAGGTGGAAATGTTACGTTTCCTTTACGCATGTTTTATGAGTTACGATTATGTTGTGGTTCTTGGGAATTATTATGAAGACGGGTGGTTTCGTGATAAACTAACGGCGGGTGAGCCCGATATAGCTCTCCAATGCATTGGTTAACGTGAAGGGGTTAAATCTTAAGGTTTCTCTGAAGAGATTTAGGGAATATACTGTGATGGGTATTCCAAACGTAACCAAGAGGGTTACTCCCTACGAAAGAATGTTATGAATGCCTCAAGTTAGCTTTATGTCTTATAATTTATATGATTTAATCATGATTTTATTAGGTATGTTAAAGTAATTATGTTTTATGGGTAAAGTATGATTTCATTATTATGTATACATGTATACATGTTTCCTTTCCATATTTTTATATCCCTTACTGAGCTTTTTATGCTCATCCCAAGTTTTTTAAATGTTTTTCACAGGTCATGGGAAGGGTACATGATATGATTATAGTGTCAAGGAAGTGTCATGAAATAATCCATGTTTTATTTAAAATATGTTTCCGTTGATGGGAAAAATGAATACTATCTTTTATGTAACCACTTTGTTTAAATGTGGAATGTAATGAATGTTTTATGATCTAATTCTCTAAAACTATAAACCTGAAAAGATCCTCAATGTGTAATCTAGTAATTACTCAATATTAAGTATGGTTTAAGGCTGGGGCCTTATAGTTGGTATCAGAGGTCAGTTTAGATGACTTTAGAGGTGGTGGTATTCTCTAAGCACAAGTGACATTTCGTAATGGTTAGGATTTCAGAAAGAGTCCTAGTTTTAGATAAAGTGAATGATTAAGTATATCTTAGTGTTTACCTTCCTCATTAGTACATGGTGGTTTTGTTGATATACTCACACTGACATTTTTGTTTTTAGTGAATGGATGGATCTAGCAGGCACCAAAGAGACAACAGGTTTGAAGGAAACTGTGGTGGTTCTCTGATTAAGATACTAGATAAAATGAGGGATTCAATGAGGAAACTCGTGGTTGTTCTAAACCAACTATCAAGGAGTCATGATAAACCACTTGAACCTTGGTATGATCTGTAATGCATCATGTACGAGATGACCAATTGATGTTGATGTTCAGGTAATAATTATAAAGGTTACCATTAGAGTTTATATGATCCTTACTTTTTAGGTAATTATGGGTTGTTATATGTTATGATGGAAAATGAAAGGCATGAGATAAAATTGAGGTTAAAATATGTTATGATAATTTTTGGAGATTTTATCTCATTTTAGGGAATGTTTTATGAATTATATAGTTTTCAAAAAAGGACAACACGCAGACCGTGAGACAACCCGTCACGTCGGACAAAGCTGTGGGAATCGAACCCACAACCAACGTGCGACTTGTATTTTTCACCTACCACTGGACTACATGAAGTCCCTGGTTTGTTTGACTAACTCATTTTAGTTAGTTGATTTTAGGAATCAAGAGTAAGTTTATTTTGGGTTATCTATGGAAATGAATAACCTATCATCGAGGATATGTGATTAGGTTAACTACTTTTCAATATGGGAATTTAAGAGCAACTGATGTTATTTGGAGATAAATGTTAATTTGTACTTTGGAAGACTATGTGACTAAATCCTTCAAATATTTGGGTTTCAATATTAGTTTGGTTTACTTTGAAGAATTTTATGGAAATTTTTTTTATCAAATGGTCCTCGTTGAACTTTGGGTTTTGTTGGACAAATTTTAGAGATTAAGAATAGATTTTCTTTTTATAAAAGGTTACCCTTTTATGGATTTTCTTATCTTGCACTAACCATTTTTGTTTTGGGTTTGGTTAAAGTCTAAAGACATGGGAAGTATATAGTTCTCTTTTGTGGATTAGGTGATTCTATAGAAGTTGATTATAGTGAACAAGTCTTCCTAAATACTCGTTTTTTTTGGAGAAAATATGAGTTTTTGTAAGAAATCTAATAAAAGTTGAAAGTCAACTTGATAAGTAATTATGTTTCCTTGTGAATAAATTACTCAATAAAAAAACAAAAATTTTGTTTATTAACTTTTCCTACTGGGGAATCGCATACTGTTTAACCCATCACAAGTTTGTGATTTTCTTGTGGTTAACATTCTCCTAAACATGTTTTCTATCACTCTCCATCAGAACATGACCCTATGTTTTCTCCTCCATGTCCATGTTTTCCTACATGGAATCCTAGTATGGGTTAACTCAGATTACCTCTGTACTTATCATTCTTTATTTTAAAGTGATTGTTTTACCGACTCTTGTTTCGATGTGGGACTTTCAAGGATGTTTCCGAGCCCAATTTTAAATTGTGAGGACGCAATTCCCAAAAAGGGGGAAGGATGTAACACCCCAGGTAAATAAATAATATGAAATTTTTATATTTATCCATATTTTTGAATAAAATATAACATTACTTTAAAGGGGATGCTATGCTCGATGGTGTACCCAACACGCAACAACGAGTTTCTTGGGAATCTTTCATTGCACTCTAATAATAAAATAATATTATGTTAAATAGTAGTTAAAGCCTAGCTATTGTTATGGTGGGAATGAATATAACTAACTAAAAAATGATTATATATGTTTGTCAAATATTTATACTTTTTAAAATAAATGTTATAGGATTAAAAATGCGAATGAATCCAATTTTAAGCGTAAACATACTAATATTCTTTAAAAGGTCGATTAACCGCCTTTTGATGGCGAACCTCTTTTAAATCCACTTTTTGACAATTTTATGTGTTATATTTGACAAAATAAAATTCTTCTTTAGAATCAGGACATCAAAATTTACTTTGTGTAAATTTTTGGTATTTTTCTGAAAAAGTTCAATTTTTAATGAATAGTGAAAATGTTGTATTATAATTCAAAACCTCTTTTTAATATAATTTATTTATATGATTTGATTATCTTTTGAATTGGTTTTAAAGTTAAATTAGAATATATTTTTACTATTTAATCTAATAGTGGTCATTGAAATTAATTTCACTTTGAAATCGGACTTAAACTAGTGTCAATCTTTTGATACATTTTGTTTCATAAAAACACGCTATTTGTTTTGACAGTGGGAATTAATTATTAAATTAATTAATGCAACTTAAATGTTTTGAATTTTGTAAAATAGAAATCATTTTTGAATTCAGAATATGAAATATTTCTTAGTGTGAATTTTTAGTAATTTTCTGAAAAACTTCAATTTTTGATGAATAGTGAAACCACTAAGTGGTACTTATAAAAAACTGATTTTCCATTTAAATGAAATTCTTCCTTCATTGTGTTTTGAATTTTAAAAATCCGACATACATGGTTTTCATTATGAAGTAATATGTGGTTCAATGGGATTAAAATAATTTTTGGTGAATAGTAACTTATTAAGTTTTTAATCGCGATTAGAGGTAATTAGTGTAGTTTAAGGTAAGAATAATGTTTTAATAAAATTAAATGATCTAGACATATGTAATACCCTCATTGTATGAGTCATGGACGACCAATACAATCCATGGGTCAACTTGTGGACCCCATAGAGCCACATTGGTTGGAAAATGACATAAATACCTTTTTATTTTAAAATTAAAATGACACAAACATGAGTTGTTTTACTAAAACAATTTTTATATGGGGATATAAAAGTCCGATGTTTGACTATAAATAGTAATTGGAAATCTAAAAAGATTTCCTACATCATAGTATTTTTTTTATAATTTGTATACATTAAATAAATTAAATTATTTATGCCATCATGATGATGCAGCGATGACTTCGTTATTTAACGATTTAAATAAAATGGAAAGATAATGTAAAATCTAAGACCTAAACATGTCCAAAACCTATTAGATGGGTGTATTTAGAACCCTTATCACCTTATCCTTGAAAATAATAAATGTGGTACCATTAAAATCCGAAAATCATTCTAAAATAAAGTAACATTTCATTACTTTCCAAGAGTGCCCCTCCTCTCCTCTTATAAAAGGCCCCAACCTCTACCTCCTTACCCACACTTCCAATGCCTTTTTCTCGGTCAACCCCGGCCTATTTTGTCTCTCCAAATACCTCCCTAACTTTTATAAGCCTCACTTTGGGTAGAAGTATTCCCAAGGAAACCTTTGAGCTCAAACCAATGGGAGTTACCCGATTTTAAGGTAATGTCTTCACTTGAGTCCTTTTGTTTTATTTTGCTTCTCCAACCCCCTAAACTCTTTTTATTCATTTCTTTTGTAACAAATCCAGTATATTCAATATACTAGTATGTTTTTATAAGAATTATTCGAGCTACACATACACACACCTTCGTCTAATGGTTAAAGAACATACTTTTTCTGTGGTTGGTGATTTTCTGCCTCACGAAACAACGATTGTTCAATATTCTTTTAACACCTTTAAAGGGGGCCATTATAATGTCACATTATTTTATATATGATATATATGGTATTTATTTTTACGATATGCTTCTGTATTTTATATTTAAAACATACCTTTATTCTTCTCATGTTGTGTAAATGCGATAATTTCATATGAGAAGTGTGGACTACCGCCCCCTCAAGTGATGTGACTCGTACATGAAATACATGGAATTTATAAAGAATGATATTTATGAACATATGTGACCTATATAACATATATATTATACTTAAATTATAATATATATATATATATATCATTTATTTTTAATTCCATTAATATGACAAAAAAAATGAAAGTAGCGTCAATGCGTACGTAAGGCCTACTGTCTCCATGAATGGTGCTTTTCGTTTTTTATCTTCAAATGATAGGGAATAGTATAAAATGAATATGTACTGGATATATATGATATTTTAATCATTAATACTATTCTGGATATTATTTACTTATAACTACATGGGCAATCATTTTTCAAACAAGTTCATTTTTGACTGATGTACCAAACATCGGAAAAAACGTCTAATATGAACTAAAATTATTAAACAATTATTATAACATTATAATTTGTGACATGAACTGAATAATAATATTTAAAAATGGTCCTTAATCAATTATAAATTGACCAAAGTTTATTATTTAGTAATATAAAGAAACGAACAAGGCAAGTCGGACTTGAGGTAAGGGATCCTACTCCTCTGTTTCTTTTTAAGTACACTCTTTTATGTCATTCCTTTTAAGATCATATTTCATGTGATTGGGATGTTATTTTATATTACTCTTAATGTAATTTTTATTTTCTTATGATGAGAGACCCTATTCTCTCTCATAAATCCTTTTTGGATGTTTTGAGTGGCGCCGTTAGGCTGCCGAATTTTCCTAAGAGATCTAACCTCTCTCTTTCTTTTTAAGTACTCTCCTTTATGTCACTTCTTTTAAGATCCTCTTTGTTATGAAGGGGGATGTTATTTTATATTCCTCTTGCTTAAAATTTTATTTTAATATGCTGATAGACCCTATTTTATCTCATCAATCCATTTTTGGAAGTTATAAGTGGCGTCGTTAGGCTGCCGAGTTTTCGTAAGGGATTTTTCATCACACTTTTATTCCCGTGGGATTTATGCTACATTTGCTACAATTTATTTTGAGTGGTGTATGTACTGCCCATTATTTTACTCATTGTGTAATATACATTCATTTATAAGTATTTACATCAATGTTTTATTGTGTTTCTTTCATGGTGTGTATGTTTCGAAAGTATCCCAAGGCGGAAAGGGAACCTTTCACCCTCCTCTTTTTAAAAGACTTCTTTCGTTATGTATTTTAATCCACATAATATTATGTTGTTATGTGTTCTTCTATATCCTTGTTGATGTAAATTTTATGTCCAAGTGATGAGATACCCTTTTTATCTCTCATCAACTCTTTTTCTGAATTTTGAAGTGACGCCGTTTGGCTGTCGAATTTTTGCGGGGGAACTTCTTAACCCAATTTTGATTATTTGGTATAAACTTATACACCTTGAATATGTCATACTATGAATATGTGTGAATGTCATATGATTGTTTTAAACTTAATATCCACTTATATTTGGTGTATTCGTTTTTCACAGATAATTATGTAATTGATTTATCCTTAATCCAAGGATACTGTCTTTGTATGGGACTTCGTCTCAATATCCTTTAATTGTGGCATATTTTGTTTTATACACAACCTTAATTTATACGGTGTATAAACCCCGTTTACTTTTATTTTTATTCAAAAGGAATCTTTTTTATATGAAGCGTTTACTAAATGACAAAAGGGAATGTATTTGTCATACGTATGCGGTGACCACGACTTCTCCACCGTCATGACCATTATTTGAGTTTCAGCTTCCTCTACAAGCCATACCTTCTTTTTAAAAGAAAAATAAATACCATGTTATTCTTTTATTTTATTTTGGTATTGAAAATGGTTCTCATAATGTTTTTATATCAATGTGTTGTATTGATATCTTGTGATTTAAAGGTGGAAATGTTATGTTTCCTTTATGCATGTTTTATGAGATACGATTATGTTGTGGTTATTGGGCATTATTATGAAGATGGGTGGTTCCGTGATAAACTAAGGGTGGGTGAGCCCGATATAGATCTCCATTGCATTATGTAATGCGAAGAGGTTAAAGTTTATGGTTTCTCCGAAGAGATTTTGGGAATATACTGTGATGGGTATTCCAAACATAACCAAGAGGGTTACTCCCTACGTAAGAATGTTATGAATGCCTCAAGTTACCTTTATGTCTTATTATTTCTATGATTTATTCATGATTTTATGAGTTATGTTAAAGTGCTTATGTTTTATGGGTAAAGTATGATTTCATTCTTATGTATACATGTACTCATGTTTCCATTCCATATTTTTATATCCATTACTGAGCTTTTTATGATCATCCCATGTTTTTGAAATGTTTTTCACAGGTCAAGGGAAGGGTACATGATATGATGATAGTGTCAAGGAAGTGTCAAGAAAGAATCCATGTTTTATTTTAAATATGTTTCCGTTGATGGGAAAAATGAATACTATATTTTATGTAACCACTTTGTTTAAATGTGGAATGTAATGCATGTTTTGTGATCTAATTCTCTAAAACTCTAAACCTAAAAAGATCCTCAATGTGTTATCTTCTAATAACTCATGATTAAGTAAGGTTTAAGGTTGGGGCCTTATAATTACGATGTAGTTAATAACCCATAACACACATTCATGATTGGTTTTAAAAGGATTATTACTGTATAAAAATTATAATTATTAAATAATAATTATTATATATATGTTTAAATAGTAACCTTTTGGACCATAGTCATCCTATGAAAGTAATTTTCAACATATAAGCTAATTATCAATAAAAAATATGATTTGAATGTAAATTATTAAATATCTATTTATAAAATAGTAAGATGTAATATAAAAGGAATAATAAAAATGAAATAAGTTACTACAAAAGTAAATAATTAACATTATTTTATTATTCAGAAAGGTAATGAACGTATGTGACGAATCATACTTGTGTTAATGGACTTTTATACTAAAATGTCATTTGAAAATTTTTATAAGGTTTATTTCAAAATAGTTTTATTCTATGTTATTTTAAATACTTCAATAAAATTATTTTTTATGATTAAATTGATGTTAAATGTCATATTCTACCATATTTTAATTTATTTAAAATGATTATTAAAAAAATAAGAAGACCTTTCTGGGATTTATATAAGTTATATTGTAGTTTAAAAACCTAATTTAATGTTACCATAAAACTCCTTTTCTTCTATGTTGAGTACCAAACAAGGATTTTTGGTTCTCTAAAGAGCTTGGTCGTTTTTATATTTATTCCCTAGGCAGTGTATGTTGTTGATTCAGTACCTCCCACTTCAAAGGGGGAGGACTTCATTCATATTTATTAGATGTTCGACCATATTCGATTGTTTACTTATCTAATATTTATTTCGTCCCTCCATTTTCTAGTTTTGTACACATCACTAATGCTCTAGATCATATATATGGATCACCTCAACTAATGATTTTAAAATCAATGTACACAAGAAGCTTGAACCCTCGTAAATATGACCATGGTGACTCTCTTAAAACAACACCATCCTTTAGTCGACTACTTTGATAGGATTCTTTTAGATCTTAGGGATTACAGGAATAGGTGATTGTAAGCATTCTAGAAAAACAGAACATCTTGATTCTATTTTCTACGATTATTTATTTAATTCATTCATGGTCTATATATCCTCACAATTACAATGTGATTATTTTTTAATTATTTCAATTGAATTATGGTTTCTACAATAAGTGTAATGCTATGAATGTGAATTTATGGGTAATATTCCTTGATCTACCACAACCTTACTATGATCCTTCATTCATTCATATGTTATGAAATTTTTTGGGATATTTTTTGTGTTATGATAGTCGAAAAAATTCATTTTTCTATCCTATATCCCCATGTATTTTTATTAATGTCATATTTTCAAAAGGAAAATTTTTGGGATTACGTAATGCATTTGTGGAAGAGTTCTAATGAAATCGTGTAGTGTTCTTCCGGTCATAGATATATTTTTGTTCACCTTTCAAACAAATGGGCCCCCTATTTTCAATATTATAGCATGGGTGAAGGGACTGGCATGGGGATCTTGAAATGGATTGTAACTTTTTGACCAGGATATAACCTCTAGTTGGATCATTATATGGTTATTTGGGTACTTTTGAATCTTCAAAGGCATTTCATCTTCAAAAAGATGAAATACCTTTGAATTTTAATTTTAATAATGTGGATATTTTTTATACATTGATAAGTGATTTGTTGGTTCAAAATTTGTAAGTGTGGGCCCCATCTGGGTTAGAGTGGATTGTAGGTATGTGTATCACATGATTATTGGAATCATATTTTAACACCCTAAATCCTTCAACTTATGTAGAGTAAATATGTGTTCGGGAGGAATATTCAAATTTGGTGAGGATGAAGATAGAATGTTAGGACGGTTCACAAGTATACATAGCCCCCGAAGGTTAAAATAAGGTCACCACATCATAAAGTAAAGTTTGGGTGAATGTAATAAATTGATCAAGCCTTGTAATGGTCATTTAAACTCTCAATCTATAAAATTAATTTCGTTTTTTGGAAGTAAAATTCATAGTTTAGGATCATGGGGATTTATTTTGGTCAATGAATGGTATCCAAGCTTTCATACCAAATGAGAAAAACACTAAAGTTCAATTTTCATTAATGAAGTGATATTCATTAAATTATCAGTTGATACTGTTAATGGAATTCATTGAAGAGTACTTTATAGTCAATGGAGGAATTAGGGGGAATATGGAACCTAGGACACGAGGAGGTTCATTGGGAATAATGGGAAGAATCATAAATGGAATACAGTTTATTACATCATACCTAAACCCATAAAGTTATGGACTTCCTCAAATATTAGGGATAATGCACTGGAATGATAACACACTACACCTTTCCATGTTCATAAGAAGTGTTTGATTATTCATAGTGATATATAAATGCCCATGTGTAGTGATTATAAAGAAAAAGAAAATATCCATGAAAAGATTTGTGCTCTAGTTCATGTGTGGTGATGCTTTGGGGTTTTGGAGCATTCTAAAAGTTCTATATGCCCCAAAATGGATGAACATGCTAAAAAGTAATTTTATCATAGAGATTTTTTCCTGCAGATTATTTCAACTGGGAATCAAGTAAGGTGGTTATAGGTTAATTTATACATCTTATTATTTACTCTAAAGAAGAAATACTGGATAATGATTTATAGATTACTGATTTATGGGGGGATATTAATAGGATTATTGATAGAATGATAAAATTTGATACAAATGATTAGTAAAGAGTTTGGATCAATAAAAAATGTCTCATTTTTAAATGAGGCTTCAATGATTGTAAGATCAACCTGATGGAGTATACGTAGACATGGGACAATAAGGCATATCATTTTGAAGATATTATCAAGGACATATCAGATACAATGTGAACTATATTTCTTTCGAGATTATATTGGGATAATGAATTTAGTAAAATCAAAATCAGCATCAATAATTTTAAAACTTTTATGTTTTTTATGATTCTATGGTATGATCATGAAAACATTCCAACTTTTTCTAGAAAAGTTATTTTTAAAAAAAATATTTTTAAGTTAGTCAGACCATGTCCCTGTTTTTAATATGATTTTAAGAGTGTACATATAAGGACATGAATTTTCTATAATGGATATTTTGAATTTATTTTAATGGATTTCAAAATTGAAATTTTTTTATAAAACGTTTTGACTTTCTTTTCAATTGAAAAAGTAATTATTTTTTAATGTATAAGCGGACAACAACTGTAACACCCTGAGATTTTAATGAATTTGATTTTTTTAAATTTATTTTGATGTCTTTTGTTGTACGCTAAATTAATATTTGATTTCACTACCTGAAACACCATCTTAGATTTCTATTTATGCAACACTATGCTTGAATTTTGTTAAAGACAATTTCAAGTTCTTTTGATAGATTTCATTTCATGCAAGACAAAGTTTAATCAAACAACAATATATTATTATATTACCTTATAACAAAGACATTATAATGGCTAGTATAAAAACATATACTATGAAAATATTATTTACATAGATATATCTATGTAAAATTAATTATTTGGTGAACAATTAATTATAGATGAAATTAAAACCAATACTATATAAAAGGAAACGTTTTTTTGGAAAACTATTTAAATGAAAATTAGAGAGTTTATAAGATAATAAATCACTCCTGATGTATTTTATTAATGAAATATTTAAGTAATATATTCAATATAGTTTTTTAAATTCATCTTATATGTTTTGTAAACATGATATAATAATAAATTCAATTTTTAGGATAAAAGAAGTATTTTGTTCCAAAAATGCATTTTTGCTGCCTTTTGATGGCGCACACATTTTAAATAAATTTCATAACACATTTATATATTATATTTAAAAAAATAAACAATTTTTTTTGGAATAGAGATATATAAATTCACTTTAGGTGATCTTTTGGTATGTTTATGATAAGATTTGTGTTTTGAGGAATAATAAAAATATACAACAATTTAATTGAAAAAATTACTCATCGAACTAATTCATATGGTTAAATTAAATTTTTCAATGGTTTTAAATTATCAATTTATTAATATATATTCAATTAATATAATTTTTGTCATGGTAATTAATTTTACCATTATTTTTTATGTAAAACCATTTCAATATTTTGCAATGTTTTTACTTTTAAAACAGTTTATCTAATTCCAATAAAGTGATGAACATTAAATTAATTAATTATTTTCATTAGATTATTAAAAAATGTATTCCATATTTTGAATTAGTGATTCCAAATTATTTAAATATCCCTCTTTATTTTTGGAAATTTTGATTAGTAACTAATTTATAAAATACTATCACTGTTAAGGGTAAATCATGTTATTAAAAGTTAGGATTATATTATAAAAATATAAAATTTCCCTAAAAGTGGTACTAATTCTATTGAGATAGTAATTTCCATTAGACTACTGTAGTCTATTTTCAAACCACTTGGATTCACTTGGATGTCAATAATACATTTATAATATTATATTCATGGAGTAGTCATTTTTGTTATAATTTTGTTTTTAACAATTAATATATTTTTAATGTGGGTTTTCATAGGGGATCCCTTTGACTATAAATTTTATTTGGGTTTATATAACTATTATATACCCCATGGTAATTTATTTATATTTCTTATTAAATAAATTAATTAATTATATGGTGACACAATGATGATGCAAAAATTGCTTAATGAATGAAATAATCAAATAAATATATTTTAAATTCTAAAATAAATATTAGATAATTTACGAAATTCATGAATTTTATGTATGAATTTGAAATATTGTAAAATATTTAAAGGATTTGGATTTAAATTATCTTGTTGTTATGATATTTTTAAAAGTCAGTGAATGAATAGTGTCACAATTGAAACTATTTTGATTTTATAATATAAAATACTTTTTTAAATGTTATAAAATTTCAAAAAAAAATTAATATTCATAAAAATATTTGGGATAGTACTATTTCATTATTAATGAATAATTAATTTTTAGTTTGTCATGTTATGGAAATTTTTTTAACCCTCATAAAGAATATTACTTAATAAAACTGTAAGAGTTAAAAAAGGTTAAACCCAAAAAATTAGGATTACAAAATATTTGAAACATGTATAATTTTAATTGGATTTCAGGTTCTAAGAAAAATTTCATAATATCATAGAAATAAATCATTTTGATACCATTATTATGTGAAAACGAGTTAATATTAATTTTATACCTTTAATAATTCCAAGTGTAACCCTCCCCTCACTTATAGAAAGGCACATATCCATCCATTTTATTCCCACCTATAAAAAAATTAAATTGTCAAAAACCAAACCATTTCTCCTCCCAACATTAATAAATTCATCATAGAGACCATAACGTTGGGTAAAATTCCAACCTAAGTATCCCTTTAGTAAAAATCAAAAGGAGACACTCGAAGAAAAGGTAATTGTTTTACCAACCCTTTCAATGTTCTATTCTACTTATAATTCATTCTAATAAGGTGTTTCCATAAAAAACTAATAAATAAATAATATATTATATTATTAGATTTTTTTATTATGGGACAATCATATTCTTCGTTTTATCAATCAATGAAAAACAATATCACCATGTGTGCGTACGTTCGGCCTAATGTCTCTACATTGTGGTGTAAACTTCTTTTCACATATACTTTTTTATGTGGGTATAATAATGAATATAATTGATATGAATAGTGAATATGAAATAATACTGATTATTTTTAATTAATTTTCCATCCAGTTTCACACCATTTAACCATTAAGGGAACAATACCATTGCTCATGAGTACGTATGACTTATAGTCGATGAGATTAGTCCTCCAATACACTCATTTATTAATGATTATGAAAATTTATATTATGTATAATAATAAAATATATGATATTAAATTATAAATGAATATATATATATATATATATTTCATTTACTTTCTTCCATTCAGTACAATAAGAAGACAGAAATATCGTGCATGCCTATATAAGACCTACCATATCTATGAATGGTGTATTCCATTTCATTTTTATATCTATTATATATATTTATATAATGAATATATATAATATATAAATGTTTTTTACATTATATAAGTAATTAAATAATGATCTGATTGATAATATATAGAATAATAAGTGAAAACACATACTATAAACAAAGCGATTTTTACCCGAAGCATTTACTTAAATGGAATTATTAAATGAAAAAGTAATATAAAGTCATAAACGATTCATATATGATATCATAAATACTATTATGATTATTTTACAAGTTAATAACATTTTTAAAACCAATATACATGAGTTATTTACACGTACAAAAGAAATCATACTTAAGGTATGGGATAATTTCACAATCTCATTATTAACCGAGATTAATTGTACCTAAGTATTTACAAGGGTATATTTATCACTCATTTCCATGTTTTCTAAACAATGATTTCAAAAAAATTTATATTGTTATATTATAGTTTTTTACTGTTATTTTTACCCATTTATGGGATTTTTCAACAATTTTTGAATTGAATATTTCATTCATTTTCCAAAGAAGGTACTTTTTTAATTTTTTGGAAAAAGTACAAGAACAATACACTTTTTAACATATACAACGTGAATATATTTTAATGATTTCATAATCCTTATCTCTATGAATATTCCCTTATAATATTTCAAGGTTATTTACCAATAAATTATTTTCTTCTAAAATTACATAGAATTTAAAGAAAATAAAACATTTTTGAATAACAAATGATTTTTTATTATTAAATTAATTATAATTGTTCAAATAAAATTATTTTCCATATAAGATAATCTTAATTGATGTCAACTATGTTTTAATAGAAATATGATCCAATGATACTATTTTTATTCTTTGTATAAATATTTTATGTCTATGTTTATGAATAATATTTCTCTCATATGAGTTATGTAATGATCAAGTTTTTATGAATATCATTTCATTGAATGGGATCAGATATGATGAATTATTTCCTTGTGTAAGACATACGTCTGGTTCTCATTATGGGATGGGTGTGACCAATATCTCTCTCTGATGTAGTGGGTAATGATGGATAACTCATGAGTTATATATTTTATGTGTGAACCTGATATGATATTTAAACTGTTATGCACAGACTTGGTTTTCATGACTATAATTTTATGAGTGGACCTGGTTTTCATCACCCCTTTCATTATTCTTTTGATTATGGTATTTTATTATTAAATTTTTATAGATCCATCAATTTCTTATGATAAGTGATATTTATTAATCTCTATGATTATTTAAGCTTTTTCCCCAAGCCCAAATATTAACATATGTTCTTTTATATAGATACCGCGTTATAATTTACGTTATTAACTATTATATTCTGACTATTCCTTTTCAAAAAGAATTATTAGAATTCATTTTCATGATGTGGGTTTCTATGAAATAAACATTCATGTATTAATCCTTTTTATAACCCAACCAAAATTTGTGGGCGATTTATAATTTAATGGGGGCAGAATGTAACACCCTGAGATTTTTATTAGATAGATCTTTTAAATATTTTTGATTTATTATGTAATTTGGTATACTAATATAATATTTCACTAGATGAAACACAAAATTTTATTTTCTTTTATACCCAACACTATGATTTTTGTTTTGTTACACACAATTTCACTTTTTTTGATATCTTTCATTTCAAGGAAGACTGGGTTTAAGAGAACAACTAAATATTATTATCTTACCTAATAACCTAACCAATTAAATGGATAGTATGAAAAAATAAACTATGAAAATATTCTTTATTCATGTATATATATTAAATTATTTTGTGAATAAATAATTATAAATTAAAATAAAACATTTTTAACATAAAAGGAAATGTTTTACAGAAAAACTATATTAATGGAAATAAGAGTGTTTATAAAATAATAAAATCACTATTAATGGATTTTATTAATTAGATGCTTGTTTAATATATTCAATAAATGTTTTTATATCCAATTTATATTTTTCATAAACATGATATAACATTAAAAAAAAATTTACTGATAAAAGAAGTAATTTTTTTAAATGCAATTTTCCGCCTTATGATGGTGCAAAAATATTAAATATAGATCTTAACAACATTTTATATTATATTTTTAAAAATATATTATTTTTAATAAGGATATTACAATTTACTTTAGATGAATTTTTGATATTTATAGGGTAAGTTTCATATATTGATTCATAGAAAAAATATACTAAATTTAAATAGAAAACAATATTTTCATCAAATTAATTTATATGGTTAAAATATATTATTTAATAGTTTTAATGTATAAAGAGATTAAATTTTAATCAATTAATTTAATTTAGATCATTAGATTTAATTTTACCATTAATTTTGATGTAAGAACATTTCAGTCTTTTGTAATGTTTAAACATCAAAAACTCGTAATCTCATTCAAACAACGAGAAAAACATTAAATAAATTGCTCCAACATCTGTGTTATTAATTTTATAAAAATGAATTCTAAATTTGGATTCAGTGGTTCCAAATTATGTAAATATATTTCTTTTATATTTATACATTATGAATAGAAACTTTATTAATAATTTTTATTAACATGGTTAAGTGTATATCGTGTAATTAAAGGTAAATATTATATTATAATAACATAAACTTTCACAAAAATGGGTATTAATTTAATTTTATGGGAGTATTTTAAACATTATAATTCAATTGTATTTTTTTTGGAGCACTTGGAGCCACTTGAATGACTTTAATTCTTTTATAATGTTATATTCATGGAAAAGTCATTTCTGTTACAACAATGTTTTTAAAATATAATGTATTTTGAATATGGAGTTTTTTAGAGGATAACTATGACTATAAATAGTCTTTAGAAATATAAAATTATTACCTACACCATGGTACATTTTTTATAAGTTTTATGAAATAAATATTTAAATTAAATTCTGACACAACGATGAAGAAATAATTTATTAATTAATGAAAGAATCAAATAAATGATATTGTAAACACTAAAATAAATATATTTTGAGAAAATTTATTTCATCCACAAAATTTATGTATTCATTAGAAATTTTAGTGATGATTTATATGAATTGGTTTTAACTAATCTAGTTATTATGATATTTTTGAAAGTCAACTAACGAAGAGTGTAAAAATTGATATTATGGGTATTTTAGAATATAAATTTTTTTTAAAAGTGTAATAAAATTTTAAAAAAATTATGCATAAAAAAATGTTATAAGTCCAAAATTGTCATTTATGACTCATTCATTGGTCATTCGTAATGTTATGTGGATTATATTGACCTTCAATAGGTAAATTACATGATGAAATTGTAAGAGCTAAAAGCCATTAAAACCAAAATATAAGGTCTAAATTTTTTTTAGATTTTTTATAATATTAGTTCTACGATGCAGATTCTACCAATCATAATCATATAGTTTAAATAAATCATTTAGGTATCATTTATGTGAAAATTATTTTATATTAATTTAATACTTTTTAATAATTCCAAGAGTGCCCCTCCCCTCTCTTAGAAAAACAAACATCTCCTTCTCTTTTATTGAAACATCTCAAACAGATTCTCTTAGACATTCCCTTACTATTCCTCCTCATAAATTCCTTCAATACATCCTTGAGCCCATAATTTTGGTATAAATCCATCCTCTGGAGTCCTTTTGTGAAAATCAAATGGAGACAATCGAAGAAGAGGTAATTATTTTACTAACTATTTCAAAGTTCAATTATTATTCTACTCCATTTCCTTTGTTTTTTATATACGTAAGTAATAACTCCATCATCTAATATATTCTAAAATGTTTTTATGGTTATGGAAATTCCATAGTATTCCATTAACATATCCTTCGAAAGACAATATCACCATGCATATGTCTGTACCATAAAATGTCTTCATGCTGAGGTGTTAACTGTTTTTAATCTATACATTATTTTAATTGGTATAATGATCAATATAATTTATATAAAAAATTAATATTAAATTAATATTTATTCATTATAATTAATATACCATCCAATTCTATAACATTTAACCATTACAGAAATGATATTATCGCTTGTGCGTCCGTATGGCTTACAGTCTCCACAACGTGATGAGATTCATCCTCCACTGCCACCATTTAAGAAAGATTTTTAAAATGTATATAATTAATATGATTGTAATATGTGATATAATAATTCTATTGTAATATTATATATATGTCATTTACTTTCTTCCATTTAATATAATAAGAAAATGCAAACAATGTTCCTGCTTAACTATGAACTACCATTGCCATGAACAGTGAATATCATATCATTTAAATATTGATAATAAAAATTTTTATACTAAATATATATGATTTATAAATCCGTCTTTACAATCTTGATGTTATTAAGTCATGATCTAATTAATACAATCCAGGATTACAAGTAAAAACACTTATAATAAACAAAGAATTTTTTATCTGAAACGATGCTTTAACAAGGAATTGTTTAATGAACAAGTAATATAACATCATATATAAATAATAAATGATATTATAAATATTATTATGACTCTATAAAAATTTAATAATTTTTTTAACGATTTTATAACTCATTTTTGGAAATGTATAGAAGAAATCAAACCTAAGGTAAGGGATAATTTCAAAATCTCATTATTATATGAGATTGTTTTTACATAAGTATTTACTATGGTATAATTATAATAATTGCCCATTTATTCTAAAAAACATTTTCATAAAATGTTTTAATATTATATTATGTATGTATAATTTCATTTTTACCTATTTTTGACTTTTTATAATACTGTTTGAATGGAATATTTCTTTCATTTTCCAAATAAGCTACTTTATTACTTTTTCATCAAATGTTTTTAGAAGAATGGTTTTTTAAAATATATGGTGTGAAAGGAATTTTACACTTTCATAATTTCTTATCTCTATTATGAATCCATTAAAACATTTAAATTTTATTTACCATGAAATTATTTTCTCTTAAAATTTACATGCATTTTGAGAAAATAATTTTTTTTAAGACGAAATGAAATTTTACTCAAAAATTATTTCCAAATGTTTTATTAATATTATTGTAATATCTCAGATTTTGTGTGTAATATTTTCAAATAGTATATGGAATTATTTTGAGAATAGGCGCAGAGATGACACATTATTTTGAGGCCCGATGATCCTGAAATGGTGGTCCAATATTTTTTTAGTTAAGTAGGTCGGCACTTGTGTGCAGTAGTGGAAGTTTCCAAACAGATGCCTGTATTAAAAATCTAAGGGAACCATTGCATCTGAGGCGAGGAGTTTACCTATGAATGAGACCAACCTCAACCAGTGTGGTTTGAGTAAAAAAGTTAATTTTCGGGCGTTTTAAGTGAAATAAAATAAAATAATTTCACATGTTTATTTTATTTCTTTTTCAAAATATCTGCTACAGTGCAGCGAAGGGGCTACTGTTTCAGTCATTAATGTCATGTAATAATGATTCAGAAACAACAACACTGAACCATTAATACTGCATCATATTTTTGAATTCCAAAACACACTTCCCCTTTTATTGGGATAATCGAAGGTCGATCATTGGCGAATGATTGAGTGGAATCCCTGGAGATAAATCTTGGTGACGAACGATGACAGATAGAAGCTGCGAATTGTTGCGCTACAAAGGATAGAGGATCTCTACAGAGATAGTAGCATGGCCTCTTCATCGGGGATTGATCCCAGTTTGAGGTAGGGGTTTTTTATTTGAATTCTTATCCCCGTTTTTGATTTCAAACGACGAATGTGGATCAACCACGAACAAGTTGAATCGCAGATTCATACGTTCTTCCGAAAGGGATTTCATTGGGATGATTATGGGTGAAATTAATCCATGTTGATTTTTTTGTTGATTTTCTTCTTCGTTTAAGCCTATTAACGGGAGCATTATAATTCCATGATGACCGACGGTGGAAGCTCGTTCCTCTTTTTTTCGTAGTGGTTTCTCTTCCCCCAATTCTTTCTTGTGTTTTCTTCGCATTTTTTATAGGGAAAAGAACAATTTATCGTTATAAAACCCTTATACATCACAACGATCCCCAATTTAAGAATAAACACCAAAAAGACCTTGCTGAGGTGTGACGACGATGGTGGACGACGAATCAGACCGGATTGGGAATGGTCGTTCTTCAAGCGTTCTTCGCACGGGAAGATCAAAACATGTTTTCGGAGCCGATCAAAGGTCTGAAAACACAGGAAGCGGCTTCATGGTGTTTATGTGACCAAATACTGAGTGTTTCATGGCGATCAGATGGCCAGATCGATAAACAGGGTAGCTCAGAAGGCGTGATGGTAGAGGACCGTGGATTTGGAAATTTCCAGAATACACGGCGTATACCTCTGAAGAACACGCTGTGTAGTACTGGCAGCAGCGTCTAGGTTTTCAGGGGTCATAGAATAATCACACGACATGTGACCCTGGTCACACGACATGATAAACATTCCTAGGTGCTCCGAGTGTATTTTGGGAAGTACACGGACACATGATGGACTGCATGACTTCAGGCGATAGGGCGTGTACATCATGGAAGGGGTATCTACGCAGAACTCGGCGTGTATCCCAGGGGTACACGGACACGGGATGGAGTACACGACCGTGTACTCCATCACACATCCAGGCGAGGTTAGTAATGTGGTCCCACCATGTTTCGATCACAAGGGTTAGAGTACAAGGGTTGATGACCATGTACGGGCACATGGCTAGCGTACACGGAGCCAACCCCGGTCACTCAGACACAGCGTGTACATCGTACTACATGCCATGTACTATGTTTTTCTACACCACTAGCCTTATGACACATTCCATTGTATACGGGAAGTACCCGGCGTCTGACAACATAACGTATAACTTTTCTACACGCCGTGTACTTTTTGGAAAATGGCATGGTCCTCTTGTTCACCGAGTCTTGGACATCTTTAGTTTGGGTTAGTACCCCTTTTTTCATTCCCCTGAAGGTTAGGCATCGTTTCCTTTTTTAAGAGTATGATCCCTTCAACAAGAAATTTTGTGATAGAGTCAGGGATCCATATGAGAGGCCCGAATCGAGATCCTCCATCCATTCAAGACCATAGATAGAGTCCAACATCGATGTGATCAACTCCACCGGGTGTCGATCCTCTACCTAGCAGATGAATTCTGGATGATTCGCTATATCCTCCATGGCCCTTCCAATGATCCTCATCTGTGTATCATGATCTTTCCCACTAAAGTGTGTGTCTCCCATAATGAGTTCGTCTTTATACCGTAACCCCCTCACTCATGAGTGTGTCTCCTCTAATGAGTGTAACTACCTCTCGTGATGGTTACTGACGAACATTACTTCTCGGACAGACTTCATGAGAGCTATAAGACTCGTGGAGTGTGTTCTACCAGAATGAATGCTTCGTGGAATCTTCTAACTAAACACCTAGATGGGGGTATTCGGTTGTGTGACTTGTCTCTAGACTATGTCATTAGTCACTGAAATTGGATAATATAAATTGTTAATATCTTTATATTAATTGTTCCAAAGTCCATAATCATTGTTTTTAGTGCATTACATAAATAGAACTTCATTTTTCATCAAAAATGCAATTCATGTTTAAAATGAAAATTTTGGCCCAATAATTCATTTGTTTGTGGACAACATTATATTAATTTTCTGAATTTGAAAGTTTGGGATATGATTGAACATTTTTTTTGGAACATTTTATCTTTTAGGTCCGATGGATGAATCCCAATGTATGGTGGATAATTTTGCGCCTGAAGGCAGAAACTTGCTGGAAAAAGCATAATGGGCCTAAGGCCCATCAAACAAATGTGGAGCCCAGAAACCAAGTCCAATGAAACTAACATTTATACAGTAGAACGAAAAAAATATGAGGATCATTTTATTAAACTGTGGCCAAAGCTAATTCTGATGTTTTCATGATGATAAAGGGATCTGAAGTTGAGATTTAAATGGTGGACCCGACATTAATGCACATAAATCCGTCCCACCATTTTGACCATAACATCTAAACAGATGAGCCAAATTTCCTTAAATTTTTACAGCTTCTATAAGACACATGGTCGAAGATATGTTCTATTTATGACACCTACATATTCGGCCGTATGAAGTGTCAAACACACACGTCCAAATGGAGGATGAATCTGGATGGTTTTGTGGTCAACTTTGTAACGTTAATTTCCTTTTTATTCTTCACCCTCCTTTTGACTCTCTTAATTATTGGGGGTGACTTTATTGTTGGGGGTGTAAATAAGGCTCCTAATATTCCTATATAAGGATCTGGTTGTGAAGGGAATAATCATCTACCATTTTTATTTGAATCCATGTTTTTCTTTCATCCATTGTATTTCTTTCAATTGTAATTTCCTACTTCCAATTTGTAATTGCATCATCAAGTTTTCCCATGTATGTTTTTATTTCAAGTTTATTATTTTACTAAAATTTCTTCTTCTTATTCACTTTTAATTTTCCTTTTCTTTACACATTGATACCGTTGAATTGAAGTGTGAATTTATTCACACCCGCACTTGTGAATTCATCACACAACAGTGGAGTGTTAATTTTGATTAATGTTTTTCTTCTTTAATTGTGTTTCTTTAAGTCAACTACCCGCTTCCATTGATAGAATATCATAAATGGAGGGATAAACTTTTATGGTTTGATCCTAGGTAGTTTCAAGGGCCGGATTGGATGTTATTTGATGTTCTTAAATTCTTAAATTTGTTCTTTATTTTAAGAGTTCCATTCTTTGATTTATCTTCTTCTTTGTCTTCACAGACTTTAATGACGACACATTTTGAGTGCTAGTATGATCCAATTCCTTGGAGTTCTCATTTAATTGATCCTCTAAGTGAATTGGTGATTAGCCTTGAGATTGTGTATGGATTAAATCAGAGAATGATATTGAGGAATTATTTCATTTAATGGATACCTCTTGAACCGATGAACAGAAAATCAAATGAAAAACAAATACATCCAATCATGCCTAAGAGACAACATAGGACCAACTCACCTTAATTATTTGTTTTAATAAAAGTAATATTATTGGTTTTGTTCTTTAAATTAAATAAATATTTCTTCAAATCAATCAACACCATAGTTGGCCACATTATAGCCATTCATGCATCTAATCAAAGTGTCTCAAGGTTTCTTCTTCGATCCCTGTGGATTCGTCCCCTACTTGTACTTCAACGATCGCTTTTACCGGTAGGGTAAATTTGGGCGCAACCAAATTTTGGCGTCATTTCTGGGGACCCAAGTATGTACCTTAGACACTCATCTTCTTTTCTCACCCCAAATTCTCTATTCTCATCCTAATTTCTCTTTTCTATTCCCCTTTCTTTTTCTGCGTGTCCAATGAATCCCAAAAACAACTTTCAATCAACTCCAATGGATTATCATCAAAAATACCCATTAATATACCAAGGGTATAATCAACTAGAAAAAAAATATTTTGAATCAACACATAAAGAAAATTTCAATGACCAAACCATGATTGAATACACCACACTAGATGTGATCTACAATCAATGGGATGATGATTGTTTAAAGGATCAATTTCCATACCTCTCTAGGATGATTGAAGAGATCAAACATAATGAAGTTCATGATGTACGAACATCTATCAATCCTAATTCTGAAAATATTATTGAACATTTGTGTGAAAAAATGGATAAAATGAATTCAGAGGTTTCATCTTTAAGAGTAGAACTACAAAGCATTGAAATGGTTGTGGAACCCATTCCCACTCAGGTTGTTTCTTCCTCATCACTAATACAAAAATCATGTCTCCCACAAACCTCACATGAATTTATTGAAGAACCAACCATTGAATTTGGGATAGTTGAAGATAATCTAGGAATTGTTGATGGGTGCTTAAATCAAGAGGAAATTAATTTTTCGGATTCACAAGGGGAAAATTTGTCTTCATGGATTGACTGTTCAGAATATTGCTCCAATAAAATTTTATTAGAATCACCGATCATTGAACCATTGGGAGATATAATGACTAGTGACTCCATACCCACTCATGAAATTCAAATGGAAAATTTTATGGATGAATCATATTTTCAAAAGGAACAAATTATTTCAAAATGTTTTGTAAAAGAAACAAATTTGAATTCAAATTTCTATTCATCTTTGGGATAATTCAATGAAACTGAACTCAACATTATAATCCTTCCTTCCCCACTAAAGAATCTCTCTATTTATGAAAACCTAGACCATTCAATTATCATCCATTTTCATCAAGAATCTCACAAAGTAGGAATGAACCTTGAAATCATAGGAAATACTCCAAATGAAACTCAATCAACCATTACTAAAATTCCTTGGACTTTCACACTCATTTTTAAGCATGTCATTTCACATGGAAAAAATTATAAAAAAATACATAATCTAAATCTTTTTGAGGTGGAGAAATATGGGTTCATTTAAATTTTGAAAGTTGGAATTGGATAAGTTGGGGGGTTCAAGTCGAGCTAACGACATTAAAAAAAAGCGTTGCATGGGAGGCAACCCATCGTTTTCATGTTTTCTAATCATTTTGAATCATTTTCATTTTCATATAATAAATTACCATAGACTTTTGACCTGTTATTCTTTTATGAGTAAGGATGGGTATGAAAGGGGAGCGCCATATTCATCTGTGTCACATGGCGTGATCTCTGAGTAATACCTTACCCAGAAATCTAAAAAGAAAACAATGTATCATTAGTTTATTTTGTTTTGTTTATTTTTATGTTTTTATAGGTTAAAAAAATAAAAGTAAATGTCATAAGTCATAAGGAAAATCCATTCACCACCATCCAAGCCGTTGAGACTCAAATCCAAGAGTGAAGGGAGACTATGGCACGCACTATCATCATCAACCACCAGGTGACTTCATTCCATGATTATCATTTACTCTTTGAAATCCTCCCCTACCCCCCTTCTAACTTTTCTTTTCTTTAAGCACTGGGGACAATGTTATTATATGTTGGGGGAGATGAAATAAAAAATGATTTTTTTTAATAAGTACATGCATGAAAAGAAAAATTCCATTAACCTTGAACATGATAACACACATTTCAAACTCTAAAATTGGATATAAAATAATTTTGTATGCCTTGATTCTGATTTTAATGCAAGTTTAAGTTCATGAGCATAGTTTTTCGAAAGTGCGGTTGTCCGATGTGATTTTTCAAAGTATACATTTTCATCCTCTTAATAAAAATTCCACAATGCATGTCTTCTGGATTGTGGGTGTGACATTGAGTTCTTGGGTCCCTTTCATTATAGCATAGGGTTCTGGGGTCACTTTTAGTTTAATTTGTGTATCCAAAAACACAAAAACAAAAAAAAACAAAAAAATTTGTAAAAATAATGACCACATAGAGAAATGTTTTGTCCAAATGAGTGGCGTCCAGCACTTGGGGATCGTGACTCCATAGTTTTCATGCCCAGAGTTAGGCTTTATATCTCTATTGTAGAGCATGAAATTGACAATATGTGTGGCGTCCGGCACTTGGGGATCATGACTCCATAGTTGTCTTGCCCAGAGTTAGTGTTTTCATATCTATTGTGGTTAAAAAAATCAAAACAATTCAACAAAAATGGATAATCATCTTAAGGTTTAATGTGATTCCCACCTAGAGCTTCCATTTTTTCCCCTTGAACAATAAAATGGGCCCCATATCATTTATGATGCACAACACTTTATCACGCTTAATTGGAATTGGATGAAATGTGGCGATGAATTTGAACAAAGGAATGGGCTTGGGCTTGGGATATGCTTATGGACCAAGCTTGTTTTTAATTATTTTGATGGGTTTTCATAATTTTTTTTGATAATAGATATTTGGGTGAGCAATGTGTATTAAAATGTTTTTGGAAAATCGGATTTGAATTTCATATTGGTAATTTATTTTGCTCGGGACTAGAAAAACTCAAGTTGGGGGGTGTGATTCGTCACTGAAAGTGGCTAATATTAATTTTTAATATCTTTATATTCATTTTTCCAAAGTCCATAAACATTATTTTTAGTGCATTACATAAATACAACTTCATTTCTCATCAAAAATGCAATTCATGTTTAAAATGAAAATTTGGGCCCAATAATTCATTTGTTTTTAAACAACATTATATTCATTTTCTGAATTTTAAATTTTGGAATATGATTTCCCACATTGTTTGGAACATTTTATCTTTTAGGTGCGATGGATGAATACCAAATTAAGATAGATAATTTTGCGCCTGAAAGTAGCAACTTGATGGAAAAAGCATAATGGGCCTAAGGGCCATCAAACAAATGTGGGGCCCAGAAAACAAGTCCAATGAAGCTAACATTTATACAGTAGAAAGATAAAAATATGAGGATAATTTTATTTAACTGTGGATGGAGCTAACTCTGATTTTTTTCATGATGATAAGGGGATCTGAAGTTGAGATTTAAATGGTGGACCCGACATTAATGCACAGAAATCTATCCCACAATTTTGACCATAACATCCGAATGGCTGAGCCAAATTTCCTGAAAGTTTGATAGATTCTAGAAGACACATGGACAAAGATATGTTCTATTTATGACACCTTCTGATTCGTCCGTATGAAGTGTCAAACACACATGTCCAAATGGAGGATGAATCTGGCTGGTTTTGTGGTAAACTTTGTAACGTTAATTTCTTTTTGACTTTTCACCCTCCTATTGACTCTCATAATTGTTTGGGGGTGAATTTATTATTGGGGGTGGACATAAGGATCCTGATATGCCTATATAAGGATCTGGTGATGAAGTGAATAATCGTATAACATTTTTATTTGAATCTATGTTTTTCTTTCATCCATTGTATTTCTTTCAATTGTAATTTCCTGCATCCAATTTGTAATTGCATCATCATGTTTTCCCATGTACGTTTTTATTTCAAGTTTATTATTTTAATAAAATTTCATCTTCTTATTCACTTTTTATTTTCCTTTTCATCACACATTGATACCGTTGAATTGAAGTGTGAATTTATTCACACCCGCACTTGTGAATTCATTACACAACAGTGGAGTGTTAATTTTGATTAATGTTTTTCTTCTTCAATTGCGTTTCATTAAGTCAACTACCCACTTCCATTGATAGAATAACATAAATGGAGGGATAAACTTTTATGGGTTGATCCTAGGGAGTTTCATGGGCTGGATTGAATGTTATTTGATGTTCTTAAATTCTTAAATTTGTTCTTTATTTTAAGAGTTCCTTTCTTTGATTTATCTTCTTCTTTTTCTTCACTGACTTTAATGACGACACATTTTCAGTGCTAGTACGATCCAATTCCTTAGAGTGCTCATTTAATTGATCCTCTAAGTGAATTGGTGATTAGCCTTGAAATTGTGTATGGATTAAATCAGAGAATGATATTGAGGAATTATTTCACTTATGGATACCTCTTGAACCGATGAACAGAAAATCAAATGAAAAACAAATACATCCAATCAAGCCTAAGAGACAACCTAGGACCAACTCACCTTAATTAGATGTTTTAATTAATGTAATTTTATTGGTTTTGTTCTTTAAATTAAATAAATATTTCTTCAAATCAATCAACACCATAGTTGGCCACTTCATAGCCAATCCCGCATCTAATCAAAGTGTCTCAAGGTTTCTTCTTCAGTCCCTGTGGATTCGACCCCTACTTGTACTTCAACGACTGCTTTTACCGGTAGGGTAAATTTGGGAGAAACCACTATGGGTTTGGGTTTTGGGTATATCTGGTTTGTAATATATGTTTTGTAGACATATACTATGCATTACAGACTTTACCTTTACATTCTGTACTGTTTTGTGGTTTTCAGGAGCCTCTACGGAGTATTGTTATACTCACCTCTGCACAGGCTTTTCCCACACATGTCGTGTATTGTGTTTATGAGCATCCTTTTGACAGAGTATAGGGCGGACCAGGATAAGACCAATATTTCTGAGTTCCGTACAGGCTAAGGCGTTCCTACGCCTATGAGCGACAGTCCCAGTACCTTTTGTGTTTACAGGTTGGACTTTGCAGTTTTCAGACTTTTGTTTTGGTGGTCATGTATTCTAGACAATTTTACTTTCAGTACATTACCTTTCATCGTACTCTATTGGTTGGGTTTAGTTGTATGCATGCATTTTGTTTTTAGTGTTTTTAAATTTCAACATTTGTGGGCTTGGAGATGTGAACATGTGCACATGTACTTAGGGAATACCTCCCATGATTAGTAATATTCCTACTCGGTGCTCTTTACTAGCCCCTGGCCTATTGGAGGCGGGCTTGGGGAGTCATGGCGTGGGCCCCACTGGGACGGGTCGTGACAGAGTTGTATCTGAGGATGGGCAGTTCTACCTTAGGACCAAGACTCTGTGAGTTTGGTTTGGGGAAACGGTGTTGAGTGTTTCGTGTTTGGATTTCAGGCTAGAGACTCTAGTGTTGGTGCTACAGCCGACATATCCATGCACCATGACTCTGATAAACTTCTTTTCGACATGGTACATTAAAACACTTGTTGTGGGGAAATAAAAGAAATGTACATGAATTATTTAGGTATGGGTTGTGTTTTCCGTATCCTTTGTTTCAGCTATCCAGATATACTTACTGACTATAGTACATCTAGTTTCATTACAGGATGACTCTGTAATTCATACCCGCTAGGATTCAGCAGTACGATCATGATAATGCCCCCCTCAGTGAAGAGGCTTCGATACAGGGACCAGTTCCCCAGGCATTGCCACCAGGTGGTGCACCCGCTGTGCCACCACCAGTGGAGCAGCCAATGGTACCTACAATACTGACCGGCGAGGAGCGCAGGCTTAGCGCACTCCATGAGTTTCAGAGACAGAGACCCCATAGGGTTTGAGGAGAGCCTGACCCTCAGGCGGTTCAGGACTGGCTTGAGGCAGTGACCATATTTTTCCGCCTAGTGAGGAAACCAACAGACCAGATGCGGATTCTAGGAGCGAGCCTTATTTAGGGTTTGGCGGGACGATGGTGGAGTGTGACCACACATACTCACTACGAGGATACTCTTTCGTAGACATATTTTGAGCGACTCCTCAGGGAGGAGTGCTCTCCTATTACACTGAGAGCAGTACACATCTAGGAACTACTTCAACTCCAGCAGGGCAGTATGACAGTAGCTGTGTCACGACCCGTCCTCAGGGCCCGTGCCATGACTACCCCAACCCCTTCTTCTATATTCCCGGGGCTGGCGACTAGCACCAAAGGTGTAAATCCCGATAACTGGGAAGGAATTGCCTTTATAAAAGTAAACAAAACACCACAGAGTACAAGCGGGAGTAAAAAACTAAGTAAAAAAAGTGCTGAAAAGTAAATGGGCCAGAATACAAACCCAACTGAAAGAACAGCTACAACTGAATGAAAGTAAAACAGAAAAAGGCAAAAAAAATGGAAGAATGGAAGCAGCTCTTGGGTCGTCCTCCTCGGATCCTACCTTAAGGGTAGGTACATATAGTGCCGCTCCAGGATCGTCCACCAACGATCTTACCTGAAGGGTAGGTACAGATAGCGCAGCTCCTGGATCGTCCACCACAGATCCTACCTGAAGGGTAGGTACATATAGAATCTACAACGCTCTCTCCTGTCAACATACTCCAAGAGTCGTCTCGCCGTGAAGTCCACCTTTGGATACTGACTCGTCGCGTGGTCCACCTCCGGGTACCGTCCAGTCCTTGAACACTCAGCCTCTGTCAGCGCTGCCCGTTGTCTGCAACCAACACAACGATGTGCTGGCATAGCCCGTGCAGGGGTGAGTATACGATACTCAGTAGGGACCCTGAGACCCTCAAGGTCTTAATAAAACCAACATGGATAACCACAATGAAGATCTCAATAGATAACCTCTACTTAGGTATATGCCCATACATATACCTAAGTTACCATGTAACTCATCTCAATCATGAGGAAACACAAATATTATGAAATCAACTGATAACCACTACCAAGGTATATTCTCATACATATACCTAAGTTATCAAGTGACCCAACTCAATCATGAGGTAAACACAAAAATTATAGACTCAGCTCAAACTATTATTTTCATCATCAAAACTCTAACTGCTGAAGAGCCCCATATCTGGAGTGTACAATGGTCATGTCACGACTCTGAAGTACTGCTCACTAACCTAAGACTCCTGAGGTACTCCTCCTGTGGAGTACCACGGGTCAGCCACCCAAACACAGTAGTGCTTCCCGCCTGGGTATGCCACCAAAACATAGTAGTGCAATCCCCTAATAGCCTACAGAGGTACTCTCCGGACGAGTACTGTGGGTCTGCACTGTCACACAGTAGTGCTCCATACACCATGGGTCTGCATCCAAACAATGTAGTGCTCCGTCCACTGGTCTAGTCGACTCACTCCAAGTCGATTCGGTCAAGCAGTCGTCAAGTCTCAGCCGGCAATACTGTCTCTGTACTCTGTACGCTCGTCTTTGGGAGGGTCCTCTCCATGAGCTACAGGTTGATACTCCAATTATCTCAACGTCCCATGAATAAGTATCTCAAAGGACCACCTCGTCATAGGGGTCTCAACGCAATATACGACACGTCAATCAGACGCCCGGTCTGTGAGTTATTAGCCTTTTCCTCCCAGGGGCCCAGTTGGTTTCGTGTGCGAACCAACCCGTCCGTATCTCACCTATACCCCGAACTCTCATAGGGTATACTCATAGGGACAGTTTCTCAACATGATCACTAATGTCGCTGAAGGTTTGTCAAACGGACATCTAGTCTGAAAGTTATCAGCATTTCCGTTTCAGGGGCCCGGTTGGATTTCAGGTACAATCCAACACGGCTACTTTCCAACTACAACAAAAACTCAGGCAAAGTATTCCAAAAGTTCCGTCTCATCAAGAGGAATCCAACAAAGTTGATGGGATGTCAATCGTACGTCCGGAGCTCAAGTTAAAAGTGTTTCCGCTCCGAGGGCCCGATTGGTCTTCTGTTCGAACCAACTCGACCATACCTAAAGTTCTCTGAAACCTTGAGGGTAATATACCTAAATGACTGCCACAATCCAAGGATCGCATCTCAACTGACGGTGCATCGATCGGAGGTCTGTAGCCCAAGATATGGGCGTTTGAATGGAAACTTCCCGAAAATAGGGGGTTCGGGCCCTGTCCGACCCGGCCCGAGACCCCACTGGGCGGCCCGAACCGGGTTTGGTTCCATCCCAAAAGGGTGTGGCCCGGAATGGTGGGCGTGGCCCGGCCCGGCCTGGGCACAACCCGGCCCGGCGGGTTGGCCTGCCGCGCTGGCGCGGCTGTGTGGCCGCTCGGCTGTCCGGATGAGTGCACAAGGGGTGTGGTCGCCCCCTTGAAAGAAACTATGGCCCCCCGCATGGGGGCCGACCCTTGCCAATGGACGCATCCGAGTGCTGCATCCCGCCTCCCTCGGTCTCTTGCGGTCGCGGGACCAGTGGCCTGCCACCGCGGCTTCCGCCGCGACGGCCCATCCCGGCGGCGCGCCGGCAGGATTTTTGGCGGACCACCGGACGCGCTCCGGTGGTCCGTTTTTCTCGCCGCCTTCGCCAATGGTCCTCCCGGGACCCGACCTTCACTGCGGAGGCTTAAAAAGGACCTAGCGGCCCCGATTTTCATCACCCGTAAATCCGCGCATAATGATCAACCAGCGGAGTCTTCAATTCACCTCCGTGGCCCCGACTCCGGCCGTGGTTTCGTTCGGCCTTAACATGGCGGTGCGACAGGGCCGCAGATCCTTACAGTAATTCTCCATGTTTTCGCGCGGTGTCTTTGCACCGCACCGCCTTCGTTCGTGCCGCAACATAATCAACAACAAGGGGAGGAGGGTAGGCCATTTTTGTGTGGTCTGACCTCCTCCCATTATAATGATAGCAAGCGGCCAACAAGATGAAGTCGACGTACGACAAAGGAAACAATTAAACCCCATATCAACCTGCATGAACGAATGGTCCATGGGTCAACCTGGAAATGGTTGGTCCGTGCTCGTCGTTCTTTCCTCAAAGATAAAGAGAATACCAAATAGATTCCTCTACAACCTCTTAAATAAAAATGAATCATACAAATATTTCCAACCCGTAAAATAAAACATTCGCGGATCAACATAATGATGATTTGATCCGGGTTCATTGTTTTAGAAGGAAAGAACCACGTGAATAATACCATTCTCAAATTAATCCCCCTACATCGATAATGAGCTGACGATCAAAGAGCATCACGGAAAGCAGCATCGTGGGGTGGTTTCGATGACGACATTGGCATGCGTCAAAGAAAGGGAAAGCTTCGTCAATCGTTGGAAGAGAGGAAGCCGGGGTAGACATTGGTGTTCTTCATGTTCTCCAACAAAGAAGATGGACTCTATCTCGTCCAGTCTCCCAATACAATGAGCCAACTCCCAATAAAATAACTCCCTATTATTTTATTAATGCATGGAATGTATTTGGAAATCCAAAATTCAAAACAACTCACCTCATAAATAAAACTTGAGTTGTCAAATTGAATTTTGTATTAAGTTGGCATCATAAATGTGAAGAAGGATTTCACATCATTAAAAACAAGTGAGTTTCAAGGGATAGAGTTAAGGGGGTTAGGGAAGATAAAGGGGTGGGGTCCGTGTGTGCCCCACCTCACATTTAACCTCAATTAGGTAGTTAGTTTCACCCACCCTCCATCCTTAGGATTTAACAACTTTAATGAAATAAAATTAGTTGCACATATTTTATTTCTCAGAAGACTTTATGCACAAAACTAATCAACTCGTCCTGAGAAAACACAACTCAGGAAAAGGTCTTCTTAAGAAATTGCCGGCGCTGCGAGTTTATCGGTGCCCTCAGATTTCAATTCTGAGCACCGGTTTAAAAGTTATAAAAACCCGCTCGTTCGTTCACTAAACATACCCAAGCCTAACTTCAGAAATTAATTCTGGGAACACCGGGGCTCGGAATCAGGCACTATCAGAAACTGCGTTCTTCTAAAATCCCAATGAAAATTTAAAAAAAATTCCCTTATCTTTTACGGGTCTTTACATGATGTCCCTACAACGAGGTTCAACAACCTCACCCAGTACTTGATGGATGTGGTCTGTGATCCGTACATCAGAGCTCGAACCTTCGAGTGATGTCTACGACGAGAAATCTGAGCTAGTTCTGTGCCACTTTGAATTTTGACTTATACTAGAGTGCTTGAGTGGGCCATGGTGATCGAGAGATTATTGGCGGAGCAAAGACAGCCAACATTAGTCAGTGATAGGTAGATAGGTGCAGAGACCCTGGCAGTAGGGAGCTGACATCAGACACATCGATCTGAACGTGGGAAATGTCATAGGAGGAACCAAGATAGAGGATTGATAGTCTAGGGCTCTCATACTAGATCCAGTCAGCCTAGAGATAGGTGATGTTATGAATGTGACGGTAGAGGACATCTCGTTAGAGATTTTCCGACCTGTCGAGCTGATGATAGTGAAGAGGTGGATGGACCACCGAGGAAGAGGCAGAGAGTGGAGCAGATAGACCCACTGGGCAGAGGATATGGCAGAGGAGCAGGGAGTGCTATGGGTGGTGGCAGACACATTGACTTACTTTCACCCCCACCTCCAGGATGCCTGCACCAGGCTCAGGGGCTGGAGGACAAGGATGGGGATAGCTGCATGCAGTCGAGGTTTACCACCCATGGGCTCTAGGGATGATTCGAGTTATGGTATATTTATTTTCTACCTTAGTTTTTGTACTTATAGACACATGTTCCAGTCATTCCTCCATAGCTACATGTCTTGTACGAAACCTCATGATTTTGCTATAACCTTTGACTTGATCCTTACATTTGGAGACACCTAAGTGAGGAGACTCGATAATCACACACCTTTGTAGACAGTTTGATATTAACCTTGGAGGCGAGAGTTTCAGTTGGATCCTCTTGGTGGTAGCGTTGAGTCCTTATGACATAATTCTCGGTATGGATTTGTTATCTTTTTGTCCATTCCCAGATTGACTGTTTTAGGTGAAGAGTGTAGTGTGTCCTCCGTGATGGAACAAGGTTTTCCTTTGTCGGAGAAAGGGAAACCCAGGTAGTGCAGAATCAGATTATGCATAAGAGGGTGAAGCCAATCGATCGCGAGTTGAATAGCCTTTCCCTCAGAGTAGTCGATGTTGTGGGCTCTCAGTTTCAAGAAGTAGTGGCGGAGTATAAGGATGTCTTTCCCAATGATATTCCACGACGACCACCCTATTGGGAAATCGACTTATGCATCGACCTACACCCTAGGTTGGAACTTATTTCCTCATCAACATATTCTATGGCTCCTGCAGTGCTTCACGAGCTGAGGGTGCAGTTGGAGGATTTGCAGAGAAAGGGTTTTATGAGAATCAGTGTTACATCCTGGGTGGACCCAGTCTTCTTTGCCAAGATTGCAGACTGGAGTCTGAGGTTGTGTTTGGATTACCGACGCCTGAACCAGGTGATGGTGTAGAACAAGTATCCACTACCAAGGATCGATGAACTCTTCGATCATCTAAGATGAGAATAGTGGTTCTCGAAGGTTGACCATCGATCGAGCTATCACCAGTTATTAATATGGGATTAGGATATACCGAAGATGGATTTCAGTTGCCACTATGGTCACTACATGTACTTGGTGATGCCTTTTGGTGTAACGAACACCCATGCAATGTTCATGGGACAGATGAACTGGATTTTCCAGCCATAATTGGACCGGTTCATAGAGGTATTCATCGATGAAATCCTTGTGTAATAGATGTCAGAATAGGAGCATGTGAGACACCTTTGGATGGTTCTACACGTACTTTGAAATCACCAGATTTATGGGAAACTCTCAAAGTCCCAGTTCTGGAATCAGGAGGTCCACTTTCTGGGACATGACATCTCAACTTATGGAGTATCTGTAGACCTAGCCATGGTAGAGGCTATGTTATCATGGGAGCCCCCTTGGAGCATTATGAAGGCGCGGAGCTCCATGTATTGTCAGGATATTAACAGAGATTCATTCCTAACATCGCCCGAATATTATCACTGATGATAGCCTTGACCTAGAAGGGGAAAACCTTCATATGGATGGAGATGTGCCAGCAGACTTTCAAGCAGTTGGGATAGAGTATGATGAGCACCCCAGTCATTATATTACCGGAGAAGGGTGTCACGTACATAGTTTTCTGTGACGCATCAGGGACTGGGCTCTACTATGTCCTGATGCAAAGGCAGGCAGTGATTTCTTATAGCTCTCTCCATCTTAGGCCACATGAGTAGAACTATGCGACCCATGATCTCGAGTTATATATGGTAGTATTTGCATTGAATATGTGGTGACACTACCTTATAGGCGAGTAGTTTATCATCTAAAATAACAACAAGTGCCTCAGGTACATCTTTTCGCAGAATGATCTGAATCTGAGACAGTGGCGTTGGCTAGAGTTCTTCCCGAACTATGATTTTTAGATCAACTATACTCCTAGGAAGAGGAACATGGTGGCGGATGATCTGAGCAGAAGATCGAACTATTAGTTGTTTAGTGAGGTGAAAAAACAGTTATCCAAGTTTCAGTTGTCCTTTGTGGACAGGGAAGATGAAGCCTACCTACAGTCGATGGTTTTCGCCCCTCCACTCATTTACAGCGGGTTCGGGAGGCGCATCTATGAGATGTTGACTGTGTGGCATTACATGATCAATTATCCACAGGACATCCTCTTGATGGATATTCACATGGTTGGGAGCACGTAATTCTATTCAAAGGACGCACTGTTGTACTAGTGGAATTGATGGAGGAGTTCTTGAGGGAGTTTCATACATCCCCCTTGGAAGTACATCCTGGAGTGGCAAAGATGTACCAGGATCTCTGATGATAGTTCTGTTGGTCTGGCATGAAGAAGGCAGTAGCGGAGTTTGTTTCTCGATGCCTTACGTGCCACCAGTTGAAGGCTGAGCACCAGGTTCCAGTGGGATTAGCTCATCCCTTAGAAGTTCCGGAGCGGAAGTGGGATGTAATATCAATGGACTTCGTGGTAGGCTTATCACGACCGTCCAAGGGGCATGATTCGATATGGGTTATTGTTAACCGACTCCCCAAGTTTTCCCACTTCCTAGATATCAGGGAGAAGTGTTCCGTAGAGAGCATGGGACGCCTCAATGTGCAGGAGATAGTTTAGCTTCATGGAGTCCCCTCGACAATAATCTCAAGACGATATTCATGTTTCACATCCCAGTTGTGGAAGGTATTGCAGGAGGCTTTTGGGAATCAGCTATGCTTGAGCACAATGTTTCATCCCAAGACAAATAGTCTGACGGAGAGGACCATTGTGGTTCAGTAGGATATGTTGCGAGCCTGTGTATTGGACTTTGGTCACAGCTATGAGGACCACCTACCATTGGTGGAGTTTGTGTAAAAAAATTGCTTCCACTCCACTATCGGTATGGCACCGTTTGAGGCCTTTTATAGGAGACCAATCTTGTCACCACTTTGCTGGACTGACCCCAGAGAGTCAGCACTCGTGGGTCCAGAGTTGGTACAATCTACCACCAAGAAGGTGTAGATCATCCAGGAGAATATGAAGACTACACATAGCTGGAAGAAGTCTTATGCTAATAAATGATGGAGACCTATGGAGTTCGAAGAGGGAGACCACATCTTCGTTCGGGTATCACCCTGATGTGGGTTACAGAGATTTGGCCAAGGCGGAAAGTTATTTCCGAGGTTTATTGGACCTTTCCAGAAACTGTGCAGAGTTGGTGAGGTGGCATACCTCCTAGATCTACCGCCACAGTTGCATCAGGTACATGATGTATTCCACATGTCATAGCCGAGGAGGTACGTGCATGACCCATCACACGACATTGATTGGGGCGAGCTGCACATCGAGGATGGAGTGACCTTTGTTGAGTACTTGGTAGTGATCGAGGATCGGCAGGAGAGGATCTTTCGTGCGTGATCGATTCCATTGGGGCACATCTGGTGGCTGCACGGGAATGTTCAAGAGAGTACGTGGGAGAGGGAGGCCCATATCCATGCCCAGAACCAACATCTTTTTTAGTAGCCCTGGTTTTGACTTTTTGGGGATGTGAAACCCCAAGTGGGGGAGAATGTAATGTCTCGGATTTTCCGCGTATTATTTTTAAATATTATATAGAATTATTTCGTGACCAGGCACTGAGACTACACATCATTCTGAGGCCCGGTGATACCAGAATGGTCGTCTGAACTTTTTTTTAGTTATGTGAGTCGGCACTTGTGCACGGTAGTGGCAGTTTCAAAACGGATGCCCAGATTAAAAATCTTAGGTCACCATTACGTCCAGGGTGATGACATTACCTAAGAATGAGCCTATCCTAGACCAGTGCGGGTTGAGGGAAAAAGTTTATTTTCAGACGTTTTAAGTAAAATAAAATAAAATAATTTCGCATGTTTATTTTATTTCTTTTTGGAAATTTCCGCTGCAGCGCAGTGACATGGAAGTTGTTTCAGTCATTAATGTAATGTCATAATGACTCAAAAATAGCAACGCTAACTCATTAATACCGCATCATATTTTTTGAATTCCAACACATGCTTCCCTTTTTATTGGGATAATTGAGCGTTGATCGTTGGTGGAAGATTGAGAGGAAACCCTGGAGAAAAATCTCAGCGTTGAACGACGACGGATCGGAGCTGCGAATCGTTGCGCCAACAAGGTTGGAGGATCTCGACGATGACGATGGCACGACCTATTCATCGACTATCGATCCTAGTTTAAGGTATTGTTTTTTTATTTTAATTATTTTCCATGTTTTTGATTTTAAACGGCGAACACAGATCAACCACAAAAAATTTGATCCGCGGATTCGTACGTTCTTCCTAGAGGGATTTCTTTGGGATGATTATGGGGGAAAATAATCCATTTTGATTATTTTGTAGATTTTCTTCTCTGTTTTAGCCTATTAACTGGAGCGTATCAATGACATGATGAACAACGGTGTAGGTTCGTTCCTATTTTTTTATAGGTTTCCCTTCTCCAATTTTCATCTTGCGCATTCTTCGCGTTCTTCACAGGTCGAAGAAAAACAGATCGTTGCACATCTGTTCTACATCGAAACAATCGCTAACTGAAGAATCGACACCACCACGGCCTTGAGGAGGTTCCATGACGATGGAGGACAACAAATCATACTGGACCAGGAAGTGTCGTTCTTCAGGCATTCTTCGCGTGGGAAGATCAAAACATGAATTCGGAGCTGATCGGATGTCTTAAAACACGCGAAGCGGATTCATGGTGTCGGGGCGACCAAAAATTGGGGTTATCGCAGTGATCGGATGGCAAGATCGATGAACAGTGTAGCTCAAAAGGTGCAATGGCGGAGTTCTAGGTTTCTGGAAATTTCCAGAATACACAGCGTGTACCTATGAAGAACACGAAGTGTAGTACTACCGACAGTGGCTAGAGTTTTAGGGCTCAGAGAGGAATCACAGGGCATGTGACCCTCATCACACGACATGTCAGACTTTCCCTGATTCTCAGCATGTATTTTGGGAAGTACACGAACACGGGTTGGACTACACGGCTTCAAAAGACCCGGTGTGTACAACATGGAAGAGGTGGATACGCCGAACATGGTGTGTATCTAGGGGGTACACGGACATGGGATGGAGTACTTGATAGTTACTCCATCACATAGCCAGGCGAGGCCAGTAACGCGGGCCACCCCGTGTACTGATTACATGAGTTGGAGTGCATGGGTTGATTACAGTGTACGGGAACATGGCTAGCGTACACGGATCCAACCACAGTCACTCGGACATGGAATGTACACCGTAATACACGATGTGTACTCAGTTCTTCTACACGACCAGCCTTATGACATGGGTCATTGTACACGTGCATTACCCGACATCATACATCATGGCGTTTAACTTTTCTACATGTCGTGTACATTTTGGAAAACGACATTGTCCACTTGTTCACCACATCTTGGTCATCTTTCATTTGGGTTAATGCCCCTTATTCTCATTCCCCTAAAGGTCAGGCTTCATTTCCTTTTACAGTAGTATAATCCATTTAGCAGGACATTTTGTGATAGAGTCAGGCATCTATCAGAGAGGCACAGATCGAGATCCTATATCCATTCATGAACCTAGGTAGAGTCCGTAATCGACGTGACCAACTCCACCAGGCATCGATCCCTTACCTAGATGGTGAATTTTGGATGAGTTGTGGTATCCACCATGTCCCTGGCATTGATCCTCATCTTAGTATCATGATCTTTCCCACTCAAGAGTGTGTCTCTCATAAGGACTGCATCTATCTACTAGAACATTTTCACTCAGAAGTGTGTATCCTGTAATGAGTGTAACTACATCTCATGACGCTTCCTGACAAACATAACTTCTCAGACGGATGTCATCAAAGCTATAAGAATCATGGAGTGTGTTCTCTCCGAACGAGTGCTTCGTCGAATCTTCGAAGTGGACACTTAGCTGAGGGTATGCGGTTGTGTGACTAGTCTCTAGACTATGGGTAAGGGTTTTGAGTATATCTGGTTTATTCTCTATGTTCTATAGACATATACTATGCATAGCTGACTATACCTTTACTTTTTGTACTGGTTTGTGGTTTTCTGGGTCCTCTAATGAGTATTGTTATTCTCACCCCTGCACGGGATTTGCCCACACGTGTCGTGTCTTGTGAAAACGAGAAGTCATTTGACAGAGTCCATGTAATACTAGGAATGGACCATGATTCTTGAGTTCCCAATAGGCCAAGCCATTCATACAGCTACGAGCTGCAGTCCCAGTACCTTTAGTGTTTACAGGTTGGAATTTGCAATTTTTAGACTTTTGTTTTGGTGGGATTGTATTCCGGCCTAGTTTATTATTAGTACTTTACCTTTCATCATACTATGTTTGTTGGGTTTAGTTCTATGCATTCATTTTGTTCCTTAGTGTTTTTACATTACAGAATTTGTGGTCTTGGAGATGTGTGCATGTGTACACGTTCATAAGCAATGCCTCCCATGACTAGTAATATGTCTACTTGGTGCTAGTCACTAGCCCCTGGCCAATTGAAGGCGGGCTTGAGGAGTCACGGAGTGGTCCCCACTAGGACGGGTCATGACAATTATTTTCCATATATGATAATTTTATTTTATGTTTCATTTGTTTTACTAGGAATATGATTCAATTCTACTATTCTTATTCTTTCTCAAAATAGTTCATTTTTATGTTAATGAATCATGTGTCTTTTTTATGAGTTATGTTATGAGGATGTATTTCTGAAACTCATTTTATTTTAGGGGTTCTGATATGATGAATAATTTTTATTCTTCTAGTACACATATTTTTTGTTCACATTATGTGACAAGTGGGACATATATCTCCCCCAAATGCACTGAGAAAATATGGATACCTTATAATGTATATGTGTTATGCGTAAACCTGATTTCATGTTCTTAATGATATGCATGGAACTTGTTTTCATAACTTTAAATGTTAGGATGTTATTTGGGCATAAGTAAAAATACTCATTAACCAAAAAGGCCATTATGATAAGAATAATTATTGTTATTTTGGATAAATAGAAAGACTTGAAGAAAGGATGGAATGGTTAAGGATATATTATAATTAATCATCAAAAATATTATTGTTTATTATAGCCTATTTTGTATACTCACATATAACTATTTTTTGTTTTCATAAATGGTTGGATCCAATAGAAACCAAAATAATAATTAATGTGAAGGTAAATGTGGTGGTTGTTTGAACAAGACACTAATCAATATGAGAAATGTAGTTAAAAATTTATGATTGTTCTTACATAGATATCAATAGTTTTGATCGACATCATTGTCCAACGTGAGTTTCCTAACACACCAAAAATGTAATATATATAATTCCATATAATTATAAGTGATAAATATCACAAATGTAAAAATACTCAACAACCTATTAGTAAATAATGCAGAAATATGCACCATGGACGATTTCTTAAACAAACTAGAATATGTTTTGTATGTATTAAATGGGGGAATAAAGTAATATTAATCCAAGGAAAAATTGATTCATTCAATTGATTCCATAAAGGGAAAAAATTATTCAAAAGGTATCAATTGAATTTTTTAAATTTTTGGATTTTTGTCATTATGAAAATTAATATCCTAGGAGAAACGTGAATAATGGGATCAATATGACAATACATAAAAATTCTTAAAAATTTATAATTCCATTGCAGTTTAAAATGAGGAAACAAAAGATGATATATGATAGATAATGATTATATCATGGATAATGTTTTGAAAATTTAGAATCATAAGACCTGATTTATATTTTTTAGGAAATTTGTATTAAAGAAAAACATGGAAAATCATGGCTAATGGATTATGAATTATGAATGTGATTAAGGTGTCTATGTCAAGAGATTCAATAATTATGATGTAGTGGTAAATTTAAAGATGATCATAAGTCTAAAGGCTATATTAATATTTTGATGTTTTATGTAATAGGGGATCTTTGGGAATAAATTATTGAGTTTTGAAAGATGTGTATGTTATATGATACCATATGTTTAACATGTGAAAAAGTTACAAGATGGATAATTCCCTTTTAGTTTTTTTATATATATTTAAATTTAGTAATAATTTATGGTTTTATATGATTATTGATGATTAAAATTGTTATTTAGGATGTTCACCATATATCTGTTAATTTGCTAAGAACTATATAAGTAATGTTTTTAAAAAAGGACACCATGTAACATCTAGAAAGTCCATAGGGCTTGAACCCAGACCCGAAATAAGATATGGTTGCAATGAAAACCAATAACCAATGTGATGTCTTGATGAGTATAACATTTTTTTCTCTCCAACGGTTTGACAAAAAATTATTATTCTTATCATTGGAGAATATATTTTATTTTATAGATAACAAATGAATTTAAAAGTGATTTTTGGATCATTTGATCGATGTTATATTGAAATAAGTATATATTTTTGGGTACCTTATCTGATTAACATTAATTTATAATTTCAAGATTTTATAAGAGATATATTGTTTGAATTAACTTTTGGCTATGAATTTGATGCAATTAATGTGATTTGTGGAAATTATTAATATAAATTGTAAATTATATGATTAAGGCATAAAATTGATTGGTATGAGCCTTTAAAAATAATTGGTGTTATTTTTAGATAAAATTTAACTCAAAATAATTGGAATATGTAATCAAACCCTTCCGATTCATGGTTTTCATCTTAATCAATAATACTTCTGATTATTTTAAATATTATTATTTATCAAATTATCTACACTAATAATTGGGTGTTATTATTGAGGCGTTGAAAATTAATGTTGTATTTTATCAAATGATGTTTTATGAACATTAAAAATTATCTATCCTTTTGTAAACCCTTTAAGTTTTATTAATTTATAAGGATAATATCACTATATTTTTATCAATTTATAGTTATTTTTACCCGGAAGATTTTATCTTAGTGCAACAGGCCAGAATAATTTATCATGAATACTCGTTATTTAAAGAAAAAAATGAGTTTGTGGTGGTAATTGAATAAAGGATGAAATTAATCGTATAAAGTAAGTATAAATAATTATGTTATTAGTATAGATGGTAATGAATTTCTCAAAACTAGGAAAATTACATTGAAAATGAAAATTTTATCCAATAATTTTCATTTTTTTGTGAAATTATGATCTTTATCACACCTCTTTGGATTATGATTTTATGGATGCTAAAATTATCTTGATCATTCACTTTCATATGAACAATGTCCTCTCTCACTCTCCATCATTATTTGGAAATTTCACTTTTATGCTATGTCCAACCCCCCACTTCCTAGTAATTTTCTATAAATTAGAAACCTATTATGTGTTACTCCAGATGACCTTGGTGCTTTTCTTTCTCACTTATGAATATATAGTTTTATTAACCATTTTTATGATGTGGACATTAAGAATCATATTAATATGTTTGAAAACAATGATTTCTGAGAGAAGGTTCATATTATGGGTATACAATTTATTAAATGTGAGAGTATATAAATCTTTAAGAATTTATATGAGAAACATTAAGTTTGATATTATATTCACTACGCAATGCCATGCTTAAAAGACTTTTGAAATATGTGACCATTATAACTAAGCCTCTAAATTGAAAATATGAATAGGATTGACTAATTTATGATAAATAAATATAAATATATATGTATATATATCTTATTATGTAAAAATAGTTTGATCAATTCTTAGTAACAAATTAAAAAATATTTAGAAATGTTCTTTTATTCATCCAAAATATTTTTTATTCAAATATTATTTTTATTCATTTTTTTGAGAAAATATAATAATTTATTATTATAACATTTAATAAATTAATTTATAAAATTAAATTAATTTTTTAAATCATAATATCAAAATTAATTATACTGTAACTATTTTATTTTATGGAAATAATAGATTTTTCAATGTATACTGAAAACAATGATTTTTGTACAAGAATTATTTCATTTAAATAAATTAATAATTTAAAAGTCCTATTATTTTTTGAATATTATATGCACTAATAAAATTATTATTTAGTTATTTTTAATCTAATTAATGACATTTAAATTTTATTTATATTGGATTTTTGTAAATGTTTTGTTCCAAGATTAAAAGAGTATTTTTTTCAAAAAAAAAAATTATTGTGCATAATGTTTCTCAATTTTTTTAAGTAAAATAATACATAATGTGATATTATTTAAAAATAATTATATTATATATATAAATATAAATTCATATTAATATTTCTATTATTACTAGTCATATAATTAATAAAAAATCACCATCATCTTGACAAATACACTTCTTTACAATCCAACATTTCATCACATATGTGGTTTTATTTTTAAATTAAAATGTGACACTTGTATTAATTAAATATAGTAAAATGTATTACATATTTTCAATAATAATTATTTATATAATATAAAAATTTAATCAAAATATTTGTTTAAAATTAATTGTAAAAATAGTAAAAATATTTTTCTAAGGTTATGGTGAAAACCTGTTTACTGGGGGTTAAACTAAAATGATAAAGGTTCAAATTACATAAAGAATTGGATATATTATATTTAATTGAAATACATTGAAAATATATTATATTAGGTTCGATAATGATCCATTTTGGTTCCGTTTGACAAAGACAATGATATGGAATTATTGAGAAAATTGAAAAATTGTAAGTGTTCCACCCACCTTACTTATAATAGGCTCCCTCTCATCTCATGTTCATAAAATAAAATACCATTGGATTATACAAGACAAAAACAAATACCTTCCTTAAATTCCTCAAAAATACCCACATCACCTTTTTGGATCATAAATCCATCTTCATAATTCTTTTGGTGCAATCATAATGAGGATGTCCAAAGGAAAGGTATTGTGCTTAAACGAATGATTTTTATTTTTTTCTTCTTCCACCTACATAAAATATTATTTAGTGATGATGGTATAATAACTTAATTATATATCATATATTGTGATTGTATTATATTAATTCCATAACTTAAATTTATATCCTCATCAATCAAATAGGAAATGAAACCATAGTATATGTGTGTGACGAACTATCACCTCGCAAACCGAGGTCATTAATTTTTCATCATCACCTCGCACTGATTATAATAATTAGGGATTTAAAGAATATATATAATATTAAAAAAATATATACTTATTTAATTGTTATATCTCATATATATTCATACTTTCCATCCTATGGGGGATACAAAAATGTCCTTTTTCAGTACGATGGACTACCGCTTCAGAAAGAGATATGATTTGTTTTTCACTAACACTTTACATTCAAGGTAATAAATACAAATTCAATTAATATCAATCAGATATTAATAAGAAAATTATAACATTTATGGCTTATTTTAAATTCCAAAATTATTGTATATAATTTTAAAACTTACCTTTACACTTGATGAAAAATGATAGCGTCGTTCGTGTGTACATGTGGAAAACCAACTCCATGAAGATATGTGAATATTGTTTCCATTAGGACATAAAATGGATGATATCTATAAGTATATTTAATAAAATAATATTATATTTATAATATTTTTTATCATTATATAATGAAAAATTAATACTGACCTTCTTTCTATAATGATTGTTGAGAAATAGAAACATTACTCAAGCGTATATACGACCTACTATCTCCATGATTATAAAATAGTTTATCATTCAAAAAAACAATTTTGATAGGTTTTTAAAGTTAAATATCTATATAAAAAATACTATTATTTAATAATTATTATTCTATATATGTTCAAATCATTACTTCTTGGTCCATTGTCAACCTACCAATGTCATTTTTATGATATAAGTCGAATAGCTTCAAAACATCCAATGTGAACTCAAAGGATTAATTAATTTTTCATATAACTAAAATAAAAAATAAATTAAATAATAAAAATGGAAAAAATTTATGGAAGTAAATAATTAAAATAATTTTATGATTCAGGATAATAAAGATCGTACTTGATGAAACACACTAAAGGTAAGTGACTCTTTTACTAAAAATATCATTTTAAGAATACTTAAATATTTTTTCCCTATATTTTCCTTCTATTTAAATATAAAATTATATATAAAATTATTATTTATGTTTAAATTCATGATAATATTTATTTTTGATAACATTTTAATTTCATTAAAATATTATTTAGAGAGAAAAACCTTTTAAGATTAAGTGTAAGGGGATTTATTTTAAAAAATTCTCATTTAATGTTCCCTTAAAACTATTTTTATTACATGTACATGTATTTAAAATAATTTTATGATTGTAATTATATTTTCAAGATATTTTTATGAGGTAATTTTTTTCATTTAATTATTTTCAAACAAAAATAATTCAAAGGAATGTTTTGACATAATTTACAAACGAAAAAATAATGTTTTTAATGTATGAGATGACAATGAATTATTCCAATGACTTAATCATTATTTAATGTTTGGATTTATTTACATTTATTAATGTTTTATTCAAATAAAAACTCACTCTCCCTTTTTATAGGTATTTGTTTTTATTGAAATTAGGTTTTCAAATGTTGTGGAGATTTCAATATGTAGAATTTTTTTTCTAATAGGGGAAACAATATTTTATGAGTGTAATGTTAAAAATTATAATATTTTAATTATTGTGGTTATGTTATGGTTTTGGGGTATTTTTTACGAGTATTGTTGAATCTATTATAAAAAAATAATGGTTTGTTCTATGATTAACCATGAATGGGTGGTTTTTTATTTACCAAGGATGTGTGGTCACATTATAAACCAAGTATGGGTAGATCCATGATATCCCTATAAAAAATTGGGTAAATAATTTGACCATATTATTATTACATTTGTATGAGTGATATATATAATTATGTTATAAATTACATTTATGTTTTATATTTTTTTTTTGGTTTTTAAATTAAATTATGATTATTAAAAATGTATGCAGTGAGATTTTATTCAAAAGAAATAATTTTATACTTTTTAAGGGTATATAATATATCTTTATAAAAATACCTCATGATTTTATGTTATTTTCATAAGAAAATAGAATGATTTTTCATTTATGGTTTCTTATAAAATATTTCATGAATGTCATGGAAAAGAGAAGGTGATTTATTCGGTAAGAAAATCATTATTTTGAGCTCAAATCATACTTTTAAAAGGGTATTTTTTTTATTATTAATCAAGGACTAATGGTTTTATTTCTTTATTTTATTTCACTTACTAATCATTTTATTAACATCCCATGATTTTAAATTTTTTACAATGGGTTTATCAATGGATGAGAGTAAAGAATAGGACAAATTTTATGTCGTGAATAAATTTCATGATAATAAAAAGAAATTATTTTAAAAACATTACATTATAGGAAAAATGGATACATATCATGACTATACACTTTATAATATATTGTTCTGTTTTGTATGATTTATTTCATAATGAACTTAATGTTTATGTATAAAAATTCATTCGGAATGAATTTCATTTGATTATTTCTAATGTCACTATAATATTTAATGATTATGGTCAGGTCCTTTGAAAATGACATAAATAAAATATTTACTTTCAATATAATTTCGAGGATGTCTTATTTTTAAATTTTTAGTGAATTGGGATAGTGAATTATCTATAGAAACGCATACAATTTTATCTGGAGGTTATTTTACCACTAGGAGTGCGCCTCCTTATTCAATTAAGTTTATTCAATATCCCCCACAAATTCTCAAAATTATTCTCTTATAAATTATACATAATTTTCTTATCTTTATATCCTAGGGAAATGGATTCATAATAATGGGGTGTTCTAAATTTATCGGTATGGTTTCATGAGAGATATAATGGTTAGTGATCACAGAAGACCATAATATGTTCATATGGGTATAATCACAATGTATATAGAAATCAATCCTGGATAATCTTTGGTCATTAATCGTGGAAGAAATAATAACAAAAAATAATACATGAATCAAAAGGGTGAGTCAAGAAACATGATACATGATATCATAACATATCCATAAGAAAAATTATAAAAATATGAATGATTGTTTGACTTTGGTACAAACATCAGTATAAGGAATATAACATTCACAATCCAGTTCATCATTGCCCATACATATGAGAAACTAAAAATTCACTCATGAATACAATATCTCATTAGATATAAACACTAATTAGTTTCATTTTATGGTGATATAGGACCCAAACTATCATAATGCATAATTATGACTGACACTATAAATTAATCAATTATATTACATCATAATGAACCCATTAAAATAAAATTGTATTTATAAAAAATTCCAAATAATGATCATTCACTTTTATAGCTCAAAGAACCAAAAGAAATAAAATGGGAATCATTTAACATATAATAAAGAAACCTTTAAACTAAAATTGGTTTCGAATCCTCTTAAAATGTAATAACATTAAAAAATCCTTAATAATTCCATCGATAATCATAAAATGATAATAAAATTGAAATTAATTTGGTATCCAATGAATTTAACCAACCTTATAGCTAAATACCATACTAACATGAAAAAGAATATAGTATTTACAACTTAAAGATAAAGGGTATATGGCCAATAAAATAATTTCTTTAATCAATCAATGTATTCAAACTAGGTGAACATTCATCAATAAAAGTAATTACAAATAAGTTTTTCTCATAGAGAAAACATTTGAAAAAAATAGATTTGTGATCTATCAATGTATATGAATGAAAAGAAGTATTGGTGTATCATTTCACTGAAATAATGTAACCTTACATATGTTATAGAGATAAAAATAGTGGATTAAGAAAATTTAAAAAGATCCTTGATCAAGGATAATATATTCAAAAACATAATTACATAGATGAAAATTACTTTTAAAGAGTTATTTAAATAATGTATATTTATAAATAATAATTATACTTGATCTTTTGAAATAATTATAAATGGGACAATTTTTTAAATATATTGAAAAATTACATTTACATTTAAAAACAATGAAACAGAAGACAGAGTGATTCAAATAAAATTTCAAGTGTTGTGGAAAGGCTTATTCCCACATAAAATGTAAAAAGATATTATTTTAAACTTTATTTGTAAAATATTGATGTTATGTGTACATTTATAATGTTATTTTCAATGAAGTGATGTGAAAACATTAGAAAAAGAATACCATTGAAAAATAAACATCATTACTGATTCCTTGAATATCTATAATGATTATAAAAGTAAATTTCTAATGAAAAATATTTTTAAATACATTTATTTGATTGTCGCATAATAAAGAGGCTAAAATTTTCATTTTTATTGGGGTAATGAAAATTATTTGAAGCATATAAAATAATCCATACATTCTTTTCCACAATGATAGGATAACAATTATTGGATTGAAAATATGGACTTGAAATCAATATCCAATTTAAATATGGATTGTTTTTCTTATTAATGATATATTTCTAGGAGAGAGAACAATCATGTTTGAGTCATTCAATGAAATGTGAAATTATCCCACACTAGAAAAAGTAGAACATATTATATATATGGTAATAAAGATACAAATTTATAATGGGGTTTTCTGTCGACTGTGAAAATTAATTAATGGAATATAACTTAAACCCACTTCAAGGAATTAAAATATGAGACAAAGAACCCCATAATTCATAACAAACATTTTAATCATTTAGCATCCCACCATGTGATCCATGAATAGCTCACATGAAATAATTTTGAACATAGACTTATGAATTTTTACCTATACTCTAGAGGCTTCCAACTAACATCAAGGGCCTAGGGTCATTTTGTGGGGAGACTATGCCCTCTTGTCAAATTTGAACATAATGGTAAAAATAATAATTAAACAATAAAAATAGATCTTCCATCCATTTTTATTAAATTATTTAAAGGGAAAACAAAAGAAAGGTGAGCCTAAGGAGGCAAGAAGAAGTGGAATCCAATGGCATCCACTTTAACTCAGTTCACCCCCTCGGGTTTCAGAGAGTATACATCATAAATGGTAATTGGATCCGGACTAGTGATGTCAATGGAGACTAGGAAGTCTACCACATGGTTCCCCTCATTCCATTAGTGTAGTGCTTTGATGTTTTTGAGAATTCTTATACACTTCTTTTTAATGTAAGTGATGGACCAGAATGCCTAGAAAAGTCATTGCAAAGCTTCATGGATGATCTTAGAATCATTTTCCTCCTCTTCGATGGGAATGTTCTTCTTAATGGACAGACATATACCTTAGAACATTGCATTTACCTCGGAATCATATCTTCATTAGTAATGATGGACATACCACTTAGATAATAGTGAATGAAATAATAAATAACCCAATTCATATATAAAATTATGATCATTTCATGATACTATAAAAAATTGGAAATTAATATGATATAGAGAAACTCACATATAAAACATGATTTACAAAAAGAAAACCAAATCCTAGGAAAAATACATTAGTATCACGAGAATTAACTTGGTATTCTTCTCCCAAAGTCTATATTATGTGTGCATCCCTAGGAAAATTGTTTTGGAAAACCATGTAACCCCCTTAAATTCACTATAGTACTTCATATGATTGTGGGATTGAAGGTCACGGTTTAAAAAAATGTTATGAACCTTTGTATTTAACATCACACAATGAACAATTTAGTCAAATAGTTAGCACTAACCATGTGCTAACTATATGGACAGGTATGTCTTTCAGAAATTTAGTGATCTAGGATCTAAAAGATCCCTTGAGACTTTTAAAATCATATTTACTTAATAGGATCATTAATAAGGATAAAAAAATGGTTCAAACAAAAATTTAAAGGGTTCATACGTTATGAGAAATATTGAGACATTAAACATTCCCATCATTAGAAAAACTCATCTAGGAGATTCCCTTCCACAGTTGGTAAAGAATTGTCTATGAAGAATTCTATATCAAGAGAATATACATCTTCCTCTCGCTCCCAGGTCTCATCCTATATAAATTCCTGATTCCATAGCACCTGCAATTGAGGAACTGAACCTCCTCAGAGTGAATTCATTCTTAGATCAATGATACATATTGTAATTTCTTTAAGTGATTCATCTACCTCTATCAAAATATCATTAGGATCAAAAAAAATATACATGTCAAAATTATAATGGAAAATCTAGGATATGTGGAAGATTTCATGAATTTCTAGATAAATCTAATGAGAGGAAAACTGATATGTTATCTTCCTAACTCTCACCAAGATATCAAATGGAATCAAATGACGTGGTGATAAATTGACATGTGTCTAAATCCTTTTATGACCCAACCTGGAAGTATCACACACCTAATGTCCAACTTTAAATCTAGAGGTTGGTGATGAATACAAGGTCTTAGTAATGAGTTGTTGTAATATAATTTTGGATAATTTGTACATTCTCTAACGTATCCTAAAATATAAAAGGACCCAGTACCAATGCCAAAATTTAAACTAATAATCACAAGGGTAAATAGAAATTCCTACTCTATAGGTCCCTATAGATAGCCATTTAAATAGGATGTTGAAAGCTATTATTGTCAGAGAATTTGATGAGAGGTAGGAGTTTTTTTCATGAACATCCAAAATAAAGGACTAATTCATTGATCATGTCCTCTAACACTCGTATCATATGTGCAGAGTGTCTGTTGGTGTAAGGGTGGTATTTCATACTTAGAACTTATTAATCCAATTCCCTACCAGAACCATGACATATACTGAGGATCCCTATATAATATTATAGAATAGTAAAAATCATGGAGACAAAACATCTATTGAATGTAAATCATCCAATTATGATCTACTGAGAATTCCACCCTGATCGGAATAAAGTGAGAGGCCCTGGTCCACCTGAAGGTGATCACTCATATTGCATCACTCCCTCTTGGGATCTCATAAATCATATCATGAAATCCATGGGGATGTAATTCCATTTCCACTCTGGAATGGGGAGAGAATGTATAATTCTAACAATCAGTCAGTGATTTTCCATCACCTACAGATAGATGGATTATCGGGTGATAAAACTAACAATATACCCATTCATACAAGGATATCAGTACTAGTAGTTTATGTACCAGTGCATCTTCATTAGAACAGGATGTATATCTCAAATAGATGCATGATACACCTACATCAATTCTTCATATATTTCTGTAGGCACCTTAATACATCTATGAATTTGATGAATCTCATTTTCATTTATAACCCAACTATGTGGTGGGTCCTATCTTGGGAAAATATCCCTTAGGACTAGGACCTCAAGATATAAAAACCGATATCATCATTAATCATTTATAATAGAGGGTTTCAATGATATAAATGTTTGTATAGGTTCCTAGAATAGCCATTCACCTCCAACTGCCTATTAGAAAATAATTCCATCAAAATCCACTGACTACAAGACTCTAGAATGTCCCATTTCTATGCAATATAGCTCATTTCATAACTGTATTTACATTCCTGGGAATATAAGTGAGATCTATATCAAATGACTATAGGCATTCTCCACATCTATGCTTCCTGAAATTCAGATCACACTGAGTGGAAATGTAATTCAGTCTTTTGGGTTCTATAAACACCAAAAAATTATATCCATTTTGATAATGCCTCTAACAGAATGACACGTAAACCAAAACATCGAGATTCATATCAAGAATAAGGTAATTTTGCTAATGTGGCCTCAACTGACAATACCTATACACCATGACTTGATCTCCTTATATCAGGACTTCTCCAATCTCTATTCCTAATGCATTATAATTAATTATATATTTTCTTCCAATTTTTGTATAAATTCAGCTTGGTGTGAATGTTCATATTCCTTTCAACTCCTAAAATTATTTCTCATAATCATTATACATGGTAATCCTTATTCATATATTGTCAAAAAAGTAATAGGTGCTACTATGAATGAAATTTCTTGAATAAAATTCCCATAACATTCATACTTCACAGATAAATACCATATTTAAAATATTTTTGTGGGATATTACTAGGATATAGTGGCTCTAACATTCTATTGGTCAATAGATACATTTTTCAATAAGATAATGTTCCCAAGGAAGTAACCACTATTATTCAAAAAGTTGAATTTATTGAGCTCAAAAAATATCTTTTGCTCTATCAGTTTATTTGGAATGATATCATAATGTTTAGAATATTTTATAAAATATAATAATACACCAAAATAATTACCATAAAGAATACCAAAAAAGAATTCAGATATGGGTGGAATAATCGATTCATTAGAGACATGAAAATTGTTGGAATGTTCGTGAGACCGAACAGAATAGTCCTCTACTCGTAAAAGCAATATCTACTCTAATATGGTGTGTTTTTAATATCTGATGTTCTCAAATAAAAATTTATATATATTGAACTCAAATAAATAACAGAAAAAAAATTCACTCCTCAGAGATAGTTGAATAGTTCATCTATTTAGGGATGTGGATACAGATTAATAATCATAATATTTTAATCGGTGATATTCGACACAAATAATTTTTGGACCATCTACCTTCTTGGATAAGAGGCTAGGTGAAACCCACGGAGAAGTGATTAGGTGTTTGAAACCTTTTGTATCTAAGACCTCTATCTGCCTCTTGATATCCTACAACTCAATAGTTTCTATCTAGGAAAGAAGAATGGATACTGGTGTTCTCCATTGACAATATCAATGAAGAATTATACCTCTCTCATATGAGGTAGTCTAGGGAATTCATCATTGGAGAATCCATAAAATACTCCACTAATGGTGGTATGTTGGTCAAAATTTTTCATGGGTTATCTATATTGAGACTAGCAATCTGGGATGTGACTCCACCCATCCCACAATGCACTGGTCCAGCCAGACTGTCCAAGAAATCTAACTCTCCATTGTGAATATAGGTACTGTCATTGATTGGTGTGAAATACATCCTTTGGTGATTGGAATCCACATGGTAATGATAAAGTACTAACTAGTATATCCTAGGTTTCATGAAAAAACAAATAATCATCTAGCTGAAGAGGATAAATAATAAACAAAAACCACTAATCATTAAGGGACATTCATTGCATGAGAGTATATTCTCTGATCTTGTTTCCATTGGTATATCTAGAGTCATTATATGAATGTAGTACTCAATTTAAATACCTAAAATTTCCATAATAGAAGTAGAGATAAAAGAATGTGAAGCACCTATATCAAATAAGATAGACACTAATGTAGAGGACTTCTAGATTAGTACCTCTAACCATAGAAGAAAAAACACACTGCACTTATGGAATAAATTTTATTGCATGAATGTCTCTAGTACCATGGGATTATGTCACTACCTATACATCTTCAGTAGGTCCACTCTATTGGAACATCATCCTGTAAGACTTTCTCCCATGGCCAAATCCACTTCTTAATCCTATTCAACCACGAGTAGCCCAACTTTATGAATATCCTAATGCTATTGGTCCCACTACCATATGTGATTTTTTCTATAGACCCCTTATCCATATGTAATAGAAGAATGGTTTTTATGAAACATTTTTGATGGCTGGTTTTTCTATAGGCTCGGTTTTCATCTCAATCTTTATTTTCGTGGGGCTTCATGTGACTGACTTACCCACACAAGTAGAAAATGACACAATTTTCGATACATGATGTATTAATAGAACTAACCCCATGAGAAGACTCAATTTTTCTCATCTAGGAAATAGATGATCTATTACCCTTTCTCAGTGTTGAATCTACCAGGCCCACACCATCATATTCCCTTAAAATACACTCAGTTGTGAATGCTTGGTTCATTATATCAGAAATTTTTTTCATCATGAATATATTAACCAGAGGTCATGTGGTTTATACAATCCCTTCCTCAAATTGAAATTTCATTATTATATTATCCTGATAAATTATATGAATAAAAATATTTATCTCTTCCAAATGAGTATACTACTCCATCGTGGATATAGAACTATAGTGAAGGTGCATAAATTCACTTGTCCTCTCATCTCTAAATGTTTTCAGAATGAATTAATTATATATCTCCCTCTAAAATACTCTTATTCCATATCTTCATGATGAGGAGATTAGGTGAATCTTTCCCACTATATTTTGGAAGAATTATGTAGAATATTGGTTGTGATCTTGACCCATATTTCTTGTGTCATCTACATGTGACTAAATATATAAGCATGGAATCCAGACATGACTCAGTAGCCTGGGTTCCACCATCACCGGAGAATATAGATTTATATTTTTACAAGAAAACCTATGTAAAATATATCATAAAAGCGGTAACTTTCAAAGATCCCCAACTGGACTATAAAACCAAAAGAAACATTCTCAAAACTGATGATGATTCCCAAAATGGGTATAATTTATTGTGCCACATGTGGCATAATTAGAGGTAATACTGGTGGGTTAAATCTCACAACCTCTAGGGAATGGCCATCACAACAATCCAAATTCTCAAACTGATGTTTTTGTGCTGTAATATTTCTAAAAAATCTAAACACACTTAATAAAATAAAATTTAATAACTGAATAGATCACTGGATAATATATTGGAAAAGAAAGACACCTTATTATAAAATATTCAAAACCATATACGTACTCCTAAAACCATGTCTAGTTAATTAGATAATATAATTTAAATCATAAGATACTTTATCTACATCCCACTACCAAGGTTGAATTACGGTTAATGTCCCATTTCATATTAAAAAATATTTGTAATTATAGTTTCAATTACATAGTATAGAAGAAAACATCCTTTTAATTTCAATTGGATTCCCCATTTAGCGGTAACCATTATTTAATCTAAAAGGATCATCAAATTACTATGTTTTACAAATATATATATACATCATGGTACAATTAGATGTGTTATGATCTCTAATTTATATTGTAATTTCATTAAAAATTGCAATTGGAACATCATGTAATGTGACCAACCTCAATGATGGAATAATTAAAAAGAGTAAATTTCCAAATTTATAGATTCCCATACTCCAAAAATTTCCCTAGGTATCTATTTAATTTCAATCACTATAATTTCATCTTACACAACCAGTGGTCAATGGCACAAACATGACACAATTAGTTATGTTATATTTTCTCCATTAAGCTATATGGGGAAATACCAATTAGAAAGGTGTTAAAACATTAAACAAGAAATTATTCTTCTCCCTTCACTAAAATATAGTTCTATTTGAATATAATTATCAAGAAATTCTAAAAAACCCACATGAAATGAATGAAATTGGATTAAACTCCAGGGAATTGTATAAATCATGAAATATGAATCTCTATGATCCTATAATGATGAATGTATATTACATTCTTGGCTTATTATGGCATTTAAAAAATATATGTTCATCCATTTCTCATCATTCATTACGTTTGTAACCCAATAGTGAAAATAATATATCTATAAAGAGTGAAATATAGAAAATTAACATCACATCCCATAAAATTTGGCTTCTCTCTCTACGTCAGTTAGTTAGTCCATGAAATAGGTTATTTGCCAAAATCCATCACTTTCTAATCTATAATCTCTCCATTTCAAAATACTAATAAAAAGGGGGAAGGAGCACCAATGATACCACTTTATAGCATCTCGACTGGGGAACCAAGAATAGGTGGACTGAGCTGGTTGGTCACAAGGCCTCAATCATGCCTCGCCCTATGCCAGAGGCTACTGACAACAAATTAAATCCTAGGGTGTCTTAGTGGGGTGATTATTCACTCGGATCAAAGAAAAACACAAATATAAAAATAATTTGAAAATAGTGGAAAAGGATTAGCATAAGTAATAAAATACATACTATCTGAATAATAGTGAAAGATATAATAAATACCCCATGTCATATACAAAATGACGATCTTGTCATGATAATCTAAAAAAGGGGAAATGAATATGATACATTGTAATAAGAATAAAAAACATGTTTTAAAATAATATATTAAAAGGAAAAACTTAACTCTAATAGAATCCGGAGAATATTCTCGGCCCTCTTCTCACATACTCCATCCTAGGATGGTAATCAAGCATCCACAACTTGACCCCTTCCTTTTTCCCTACCAAAATCCATGAAGTGTGTTCGGGTAACAGTTGGTGTCCCAAATTGAGAGTGAGATATACATATTATGCCACCACTAATAGCATTTAGATTTATCCATAGAGTGCATATAAAATGGCAGTTTGTAGATATAAAGATATAAAGACGAAATGTAAATTGTAATGGGTCGATTCTAGTTCATAACAGACACTAGAATGACATTACCTTCTTTCGTCTAGGACGGAACACCACAAATCATGTCCCCATTTGTGTATGTATTTATGTATGTATGTATGTATGTATGTATGTATGCATTCATGTAGCTATATATAAATGTATGTATGTTTGTATGTATATATGTATGTATGTATGTATGTATGTATGTATTTATGTATGTATGTATGTATGTATGTATATATGTATGTATGTGGGTATTCATGTATGTATGTATGCATGTGTGTGTGTGTGTGATTGTTTTTTTTATGTATGTATATATGTATATCTGTATGAATGTAGGTATGTATATATATATATGTATGTATCTATGTTTTTATGTATGTATGTATATATGTTTGTGTGTATGTATGTATGTATGTATGTATCTGTGTGTGTATGTATGTACATATGTATGTATGTACGAACATAATTATGTATGTATGTTTTTATGTAGATATGTATATATGTATATATGTATATGATCAACATACATAGTGATTCTTATAACCATATATGTAGATATTGATACTATCTTGGACCCGAGTCATATTTCAAGAATCCATGCATTGTCATAAAATCTCGTGTTTTATATAGGTTACTAGCCCCAACATTCAATCAATGACACATATTTCATCATATCAATCAACCAAATAAGAAATGTGAAATTTCATGTCTAACAAACTATATAATAACATGGAGTATCAAGGCTATTGTTCAATAATCGATGTGAGATGTTATGCCCCTCCTCACATGTCAATAGAGAATAAAGGGTCATGTCCATCACTATCCTAGAACATGTCTCAGAAACTAATATACATGCACAGGAAATAATAATAATATTCCATCATGATTGTTGTTCTCTTTTATAATCCAAGGGTTGGTTTTCTCCCATATGGAATCTAATTATCAAAGTGCATAAACCACAATTCATATAAGGGAATAAGATAAAGTCTCAACCATAGAATTTTTTGAATTTAGTTAAGGCATCCCAATTTAAATTTCTAAACTATTCTAGTAAAAAAGTGGGTTGGTAACATTTTCATTTACAAGGACAATTACATTCAGTAATCACTCCAAAGGGATGGAATTTTTCATGGTGGGTTACCTCCAACAATAATTAATCATTCAATTGAGCATTTATAGCATGAAAAAAATTATAATTAAGATCAATTAATTTTTTATGGAAACTAATAGAAGTTATAGTTTTGTGTCATCTCATCACATGTGATAAATCTGCAATATTTTAGTGATAAATACTAGATTGCTAACCTTGTCTTGGTATATGACTCCTCATCTATTCTTCGATTATAATCCAGGATATAATGGATGAATCCATAACATAGGTAAATTTATTTAGAATTTGGATTATTCGATTTACTGGAAAAATAATTCTTGAGGGAGAGATAAATTGAGAAAGGAAGTATTGGGATAGAAGCTCCTACCATTAGATATCAAATGCAACTGAAGGTGGGAGAATCACAGACTGAATGAATATCCTATCTGAAATCATAATTTAGTACCAAATAAAATCTACCAAGTGTAGGCGGAGTCCTTTTTGTGTGGTGAGGATGATAAGATGGGTTTAAAACTTTTAATGGGGTGGTGTTAAAAATTTTATATCACAAAATTTTAAGATTCTCATGGATTACTGGGATTTTTTTCCAACTATGGTGTGCCACTATTTACGTGTCACTAATTATGAAACTGTGGGTGCATGGTTTTGGAAAATTTTGTGCCCCCATTTAGTTCACCGCAGAACCCGGAATATGATTTTTAAATAGGATGACTCCTTTATCTCATGGTCCTCCCTCTCTTGAGAGACCCTCTTCCTATGTATTATTATTTCAAGAATTAGAGCATGAATTATTGGCTGATGCTTTTATCTTCTCTTCTTTTTGTTGTTGCAGCTTCCTTTTCGGTTCACATTGCTCGAGCCTTGTTGGTGTGGGTTTCTTTCTCTGACCATTGGATCTTCTCTATCACACCATAACCCATAATTGGTCAGGTATGATGGTGAAAACATGATTGGAAAGTGTAGATGGATTCTCGCAATAACAACCCATCGATCTTCTCATATCTGGATTCTTCTGTTCGTTCTTATCGCGTTTCATCCCCATTATCTTCATTCCTATTTCTTGGTAGTTCTTTCATCTATTCTGCATTAATGCCTTTATTTAATTTTCCATTGGTTTTTACATCCCAGTGTTCCACTTTCATGTTCAATGAATTCATATTTTCACCCTTTCCCCTTCTTTGCAGCTCATTCCTGCCCTATCCTCCCAGTTCGTTGCCTCCTTCTTCGTCATTTGGGTGTGATGGATTCTGTAGATGTTGTGGGATGTGTTTGGGTAGTGGGATGAGTTCACTAGTAGTGTGAGTAGTGATGGATTTCAACAGTTTCTATGTCATTGTGGTTTTATCAGATTGTGATGGCTATGGTTCTCTCACTTTTGGTGGTTGGAGACTTTGAGTGGTGGAAATGGCAATGAAAATGGGGATCATTTCTAGTTCTTTGGAGTTTGCAAAATTTTTATTTTTCAATGTTATCAACAAAATGTTATAGTAATCTAGATTTGGGTTTTTTCATTATTTCTTTGTATGGATATTGATCATGTTTTTCAGGATCATATAGTGATTCCCTAATGGCGGGAAAGGTTAATGATGATGGATTCAAGATTGAGGTAGTGGATTTTGATGAAGTGGTCATTGTTGAATGAATATGGTTATCTTCTCGGGCGATGGGTGGTGATGATGACGACTCTAACAATGGATGATGTAGAAAAGTGATTAGACCCCTTGGTTTGAGTACTCCTTATGGTGGATGATGGAATGAGAATTAGGGTGGGTATGCTCATGGTCCAAGGATGATAATGGTGGTATTTTTAAATTTTTAATTTTGAAATTTGAATGTTGATTTTTTAAATTTTAAATGTGGTGTGCAGTGGTTTAAGTGGATGTGGGACATGTGTCACAAGTGGAAATATATATGGTTACATCATAACCAAAAATTGGACATGTTAATAATACAAAAAAAATAGTCGAATGAGAACCTCGAACATCCCTACTTCCCGAGGTGCAAGTTTTAAACAAATTGTGTTCCCCTCCATAGTTCACGACAACATGATGCATGGTTGAGTCGTATGGTTAGCACTAACTATTTTCTAACCATGTAGATTAGTATTAATTTCAAAAACTATATCTATAGGCTCTTAATTGTCCATATATTCTATTGTTTTCTCCCTTAAACTCTTAGGCACATTCATAAGGATAAAAAAGAAATGTTCAAACATCAATTTAACTGCTCCATGCCTTGTTATTAAAATATGGATGTTAAAAATAATAACCTATTGAAAGAGAGGGATTTTAACAAGACATAAAATATAATTATTAAAATATAATTCATTATATGATATCTTAAATAGGAATCATATACACCACATAAAACAAATTAGGTTCATACTATAAAACATGTCTCAAATAGTGGAATTTGAGACAATAATTGTTACCTTGATACCCATATTACTTGAATACACTCTAGGCACCTGTATAACAAAAATATATATCTTAAAAACTTACTTAAAAATAATTTTAATATTAATAAACCTATTATATGATCAATTTATAAATATTTTCTTCATTTATATTAGGTAGTTATTACCATTTTTGATGAAGGGTATGGAAAAGGTTGATAATTTTGAACAAGTTTGGCAAGAGTGGGGTCAATATTCAGTCATCTTCCCAATATCTTCATTGAAAATTAATTATTTTTTCTTTAAAGGATGATATATAATGTTTCATTATATTAAAATTTACCTTTCCGGTTACTTTATTCTTTGTCATATAAGATGAAATTAACAATGAGCATTTTTTTGATGTTTTTACACCATTGAAGGGTGTTTTCTTAATTTGTTAGGTAAATGTTTACATATCCTTATCAGAACAAAAAATAATTTTTATTTATACATATACATAATATTATAATAGTACTTTGGTTTTCATACTCAACTGTGACATAATTTCATATCATTGTTCCAGTAAGTGGTGAAACATACCCAATCATGAACACATCTTGATTAATGGATAATTAGGAGATGATTAAGTTAAAGAATAATTATACCATTAAAGTAATGGTAAAATATAGTTTTTATTGGTGTGATATATTAGAATTATAAATATGTTTGAGAGTATGTGATGCATAAAATGTTATTAAATTGATTGAATAAATATGTTTCCTCTATTTTTGTTTGTTTAAGATGGTTATTATTACAATGATTATTTTACATTCATATATATGATATTAAAATTTTATAACCATAACATTTTTTTCAATTAAAAAAACATAATTCTCCTTTAAAACGTTCTCATTACTTTCTATATAAGTAATTTATTAAATTAAAAACTGAAATTGATCATACTATGGAGGCGGCTATCTACATGTACATAATGAAAAATATTTTTTCACATCGAATGGGGAAAGGGGTAAAATATTTTATCATGTAATAATAAAAAAATGTATAAATATAATAATTATATACTGACATTACTAATAGAACTATACTTGAATGATGGTGAAGGAAAATGAAACATGTTGTGTCGTTGTAACACCCTGACCCTAGTTACCAAAATTCGGTGCATTATTACGTATCATTGGCATGATAAAAAAAGATCATGTCTTCAAATACCAATTAGTTTAGTAGCCTTGGAAGTAATAGATACATTAATAAGGTTTACATTACATCATAAAATGGAAAACAACAACAACATTGGTTCCATAGACAACAATGAGATCCCATAGACTATATCTCCTGGTTAGTCATAATATACGTCTTCGCATCCTGGGAAAAATAAAACATATAAAGGTGTGATCTCAGATGCTCCGTAAGGATAACAATATAGCAGAAACATTCATAAATAATCATAAACATTTAAGGCAATGTATAAGACTAAAACAAAATCCTTTTAAATTTTATCTTTAGAAAAATATGGTAATGTTAAAATCAAATAATGTCGTTTACATATTCACATGGATATTCTAGTAGTAGAATAATCACATGCAATATCAATAGACACTTTCATAATGATGGAATGGATAATGTCTAACTTTCATAACCAGAGAGTCAAGCCCTTGTCCCAAGACTACAAATGAGATTTTTTCAAATCCTTATGCCAAGACACTGGTTTGTCTCATGATACCTACCGATGCATTGAGGAGCTATAGCGGGCTCCACCCGTCACTTAATAAGTCTAATGCATTCCTCATATGAAAATATTTAAACAGAACGTAAACATTCGTATTAAAAATATCATACAAAATGTCAATAAATTATCCATAAACCATGAATGGTGTAAAAATAACACATCCACAGTAAAAAATCACAAAACCATTAATACAATATGGAAGTTTTGTATAATAATAAATCTACTTCAAATAAGCATAAAATCCATGAAAGGATGTTGACATAGATGAAATCAAAACATTTTTAGAGAAATATCTCTTTCTATTTTGAAATCATTTAAATGTCATCTAATTATAAAAGAAAACATTTATTTTTGAAAATATTTTTATAATCTTGAAATGGAAGCTTTGACGATGTTATAATGATGGAAAATGGCCGCACCCATCGTATAATCTAAAAAAAGACATTATTACATTAATTTTGTCGAAAAGGTTATGAAGGACCTTATTTGGAAAATGATGGAAGGATTCCTATATTAACATCTTATAAAAGTAAAAAAATGGTATAAATGACTTTAACCCATATTATATAAAATAGTATGAATGATTTTAATTACATTTTTTAAAAACATTTATGTGGATGATAAAGAGGACCCAATAGATAATTACGTATAAACAACCTCAGATAATAGAGAGATTGTGAAATTAACCCTTACCTTGTTCTTTTCCATGGTTGAGGGTTGGTTAACATCCTGTATAATGGTGAAAAAATTGTTATTAAATTATACAAGAATCATATACATTAATATAATCTCATATATGATCTTTTAACATTGTTTTGTTAATAATATCTTAGTATTATCGTCATTTCCGGTGTTAACTGATTCATTTTCCTTTATATGAATTGTTAGGTAGATAATTCTTATTATGGATAGGATGTATCTTATTCATATTCATAATTATATTAAGTATTTAAACATTTTTTTAATCATCTAATGAAAATTAGTCTTGAATGGATACGATGGGGAATGAATCTAATTGAATTCGTGGAGACTGTAATCCGTAAGTACGCACGAGCGACAATATCATTTTTTTTATATTAAAATAATATATATATGGATGGTATATCATATATACAGAATCATTATCATGTTATATTTATTATTTAAATCAATTACACATCATTATTATGCCCATCCAAATAATAATGTATTGAATAACAATTACACCACAACATGGAGACGGTAATCCGTACGTACGCACGTATAGTGAAATGTCATTCAAAGGATTGATAGAATAATGAATATGGTTGTACCATATTTATAATAACATCATAATATATAGAATATACTTGATTTATTATTTTAGAATGGATAAAACAAAGAAATGGGATGTGGAAGAAGAAAGGAACATGAAAAGATGATGAAATATTTGCATCTTTTTCGAGTTCTTACTTTTGATTTGATAAAAATGGCTCCATAGTTAGTATTTATGACTAAAGTAAGGCCATTAAGATGAAATGAGGACAGTTGGTAGGGTATTTGGTCAGGGTTTTTCTAATAAAAATTGCTTTGAATGTGTTAATTAGAGAGAAGGGTGAGTTCCCTTTTATAAGAGCGGTGAGGGGCACCTTAGGAAAAGATATAAATATTATTTTAAAATAAAATCATTTTCGGTTTATAATGGCTCCAAAATGGATTTTTTAAAGGATATGGTGGGGTTGGGTCAAATCCCACCTAACCAATAGATTTCAGATAGTTTTGGGTCACTATATTAACCTTTCCTTTTAGATTGAACTCTTAGTTAAATAGTTTCCCATATATCATGTCTCTTTGTATTTTTATATTATATGGTTAATAAACACACTATATACATCCAAGAGAACCCCAACTATTTCATTAATGATACACCTATAATTATATAGTTCTTTTGGATGAACCATATATTTTTATTAATAGAATATCATTTAATAATATAATATTTGTTTTAAAAACTCTTTTATATCAATCTTGACACTATTTGGTATTTTGTTTTTTGTAAATTCATAACAGTACTATTAATTCCAAAACAATTCATCTAACCAACCATAATATATCACATTAACCTATAATATTAGTCGAATTCATAAAAAGTCTCAAATTACATTTATTTGGATATATATAATATCAACTATTTTAATATTGCATTAATTTTGTAATTACTGCATCATCATTGTGTCATAAATAAATTAAATTATATAATTTCTAAAAAATATAAATAAAATACCATTATGTAGTAAATATTTATATCTTTCTATTGAAAAATTATAGTCTAATTTATCTTATTTTTATCCTTATATTTAAAAAATTTTAGTTATTAAACATTGATTTTAACTCCTTGAACTCTTCTTTGAATTAAATAATAATAAATGTCCAAATATAATCCAAGTGTACAAAAAGGATAATATTTTATTGCTAAGGTTTTTTTGGTCAAATTGAACTTATCCAATAGAATTAGGACATGTTTTAGTGTAATAATAATATCATTTTTACCCTAAATTACCTTATTTACTTTTAACCGTGGTAAATAAAAGTAAAAAAGTTATCATTCCCCAAAAATTATTTTCATCTTATTGAACAAAATTTTACTTACTGATATCGACCGTGTCTCTAGGATTTTTTAAATTCAGATCAGAAAAGCTGTAAAATAATGTTTTATGTAAATTTTCAAATGCTCATAGTAGGTGGCTAAAAGACGGTAAAAGATTCAATAAAATTTTTATAAATCTAAAATTATTATAAACTGAATCGAATGAATTACATTAAACTTATATAAGTATTATGTATCTATTTTGACCTATAAATAACAAAAATAAAATAAATAATTATTTAAATAAAAATTTGTTTTTAAACTATAACTTAGTGTTTTTTGCTATTTATCAAAAATTGAATGTTTTCAGAAATATACAAAAAATTAACCCTAATATAATTTTGATATTCAGAATAAAAAAATGGAGTCCATTTTGAATGATAAAATTTATAAAATTTCAAAAATTGGGTATTAAAATTCATAATGTCTAGTTTGATTAGTTATGGTGTGTTAAAACTCGAAGTTGCAAACAACACACGCTACTATATTATTCAAAGAGAAGTGTACCTTGGATGCTTTGGGTGTTACATTCTACCCTCCTTTAAATAATAATTTCCTCGATATTTCAAGAATATTACCTCATAAAAAGACTTGGGTGGTTATTTATCATATGTTCCTTAGGTTCCTACGTTTCCTCTTCCGTCTTATGGAATCACAATAAATCTTTTACCAGACGAGTCATCGGTTTCTTAGCACTTGTTCTCTTGTATCAAGAATCATGACGGGAACTTCCCAATAAGATAGATCGGGTTCCAGTTCTAATTCCTCATAGGTGAGTACATTTTTTGGGTCAGGCATGTATTTTCTCAACAATTTTATGTGGAACACATCATGAACATTGGAGAGACGTGGTGGCATTGCCAAACGGTAAGCTACAACCCCAATTTGTTCTAGAATTTATAAAGGACCAATGTACATGGGACTCAATTTTCCCTTCTTACTGAAACATATAACACCCTTCCATTGAGATACCTTCAAGAAAACATGATCTCATACTTGAAATTCCAAATCCCTCCTTCGGTTATCAGTATAGATCTTCTATATACATTGAGCTACTTTTATGTGGTTTTGAATTACCTTCACCTTTTCCATAGTTACCTCCACTAGTTTTAGGCCTACAAGTTTTCTTTCACCAACATCATCCCAACAGGTTGGTGTGTGACATCTCTTTCTGTATAAAGCTTCATATAGGGCCATCTAAATAATTAAATGGAAGCTATTGTAATATGAAAATTCTACCAGTGGTAAATATTGATCCCGCGTACCATAAATGTCAAATGAGAATGATCTCAACATGTATTCTATAGTTTTAATAGTCCATTGTGATTTTACATCCGTTTGGGGGTGGTAGGCAGTGCACAAATGAATTTCAGTATCCAGGGCTTTCTAAATAATTTTATAGAATCCTGATGTATAATGGGGATCACGATCAGAAAAAATTGATAGTGGTACTCCATGAATCCTCACAACATCATTAATATATAGTCATGCTAGAAGTTTAAGTGGTAAATCTACTCTTATAACAAGAAACTGTGCTGAATTGGTAAGATGATCAACAATGGCCCATATTGCATCATTCCTTCTAGGATTATTTGGTAGTGCCATGACAAATTCCATTGTAATATTATCCCATTTCCACTCAGGTTTGGGAAAAGGTTGCAAGACTCCTCCAGGCTATTGCCTTCCAGCTTTCACTTGTTGACAAACATAAATCTTGAAACAAAATCAGCTATCTCCATCTTCATGTTGTCCCACCAAAAATGTTCCTTCAAATCACTATACATTTTGGTGCTACTAGGGTGTATAGAGAAATTGGAAATATGAGCATCATCCAACAATTCCCTTTTTAGATCAGGTATATCGGGAACCCAAAGTATATTCCCAAATTTCAAAATTCCATCTTCATACACAAAGTCACTCAATCTCCCATCATTCACAGATTTAATCTTCTTTGGAAACTATACATCATCAGTATGAGAAATCTTTATCATTTATAGTAAATATGATTGGGAAACCATTTTTAAAAGTATTGATGTTTCACTGTCCATGGTTATTCACATATCCATCTTTAATAGATCCATGAAAATAGGATCCCTTTCAAGTCTCATCTTGTTCAAAACTCCATGATCTTTTCTGTTCAAAGCATCTTCCACCTTATTTTCTTTCCCTGGGTGGTAGTGTATCGTTCAATCATAATCTATGAGTAGTTCAAGCCATCACCTTTTCCTCATGTTGAGTTCTTTATTTGAGAAATTATACATCAAACTCTTGTGATCGGTATATATCTCATATTTCTCACCATAGAGAAAATGTCTCCATATCTTCAAAGCAAATATTACAGCTTCTATCTTAAGATCAAGAGTAGTATAGTTTTACTCATGAATTTTCATAGATCGTGATATATATGCAATAACTCTATCATTTTTTATAAGGACACAACCAAGTCATTTCTTCGATGCATCACTATAAATAACAAATCCATCATTCCCCGATGGTAGAGTAAATATTGGAGCATTGACTAATCTTCTCTTCAATGATTCAAAACATTCTTCACACTCTTTTCCCCAAACAAATTTAACCATTTTTTGTGTGAGCTTTGTTAATGGGTTAGCCAACCGGGAAAAATTTTGGATGAAATGTCGATAATAGCCTACTAAACCAATAAAACTGCAGACCTAAGTTATACTCGTCGGTGTTGGCCATTCTTGGATTGCCTAGGTCTTATAAGGACCAATAGAGATTCTATCCTTAGAGAAAATATGGCCATGAATATCAATATCTTGAAGCCAGAATTCACACATGCTAAACATCCCATATAATTAATGTCTACTTAGTGTCTTCAAGATAATGTGCATGTGATTATCATGATCTTCTTAGCTTTTGGAGTATACCAACATAACATCAATAAATACCACTACAATGTCATCATGATATTCCATGAAAACTCTATTCATTAAATCCATGAAGACATAGGGTGCATTAGTCAATCCAAAAGGAATTACTATAAACTCCTAAAGCTCGTATGTAGTTCGAAATGTTGTTTTCTTAATGTCTTCCTTCTTCACACACAACTTATGATATACAGATCGAAGGTCAATCATTGAAAATTATTGATCTCCATGAAGTTTGTCGAATAAATCATCAATACGAGGTTGGGGATACTTTTTCATTATTGTTATAGCATTGATCTCCATGTAGTCAATGCACAACCTCATAGATCCATCTTTCTTCTTATCAAAAAGGGAAGGGGCACCCCATGGAGAAACACTAGGGTGAATAAATCCTTTATTACACAATTCCTCTTCTTTTTTCATTAGTTCCACTAATTTCATTATGTCCATCCTATATGGGGTATTCGATATAGGCCTTGATCAAGGAGTTAAATCAATGGAAAACTCAATTTCTCATTCTTGAGGATGTACTGGTAAATCTTATGGAAAGACATCAACATATTCTTTCACTATATATATATCCTATATTTGAACATTTTATTCCTCACCCATAGTTATTTCATTCCCTTCCTCCCTAATAATTGAATTTTTTTGAGCTACTGGGTGTGGATCTCGATAAGAATTAGGTGGTGATAATTCGACTCTAAAGATAAGGTGTTCATTATCATCATCATCAAAAATAGTTACCTCATTCTTATTACAATAAATTTTTTGCATAATGGTCTAAAATCTAATCCATTCCGAGGATTATATAAAATTCAATCATGGTTATAACGATGAGATCAGTAGATAATGAACATTTCTATGCCATAATGGGGACCGATTCACAAAACATTGTTGCAGTGAAACTTCCCTTAGATGTTTTTAATGACAACTCCCTTGTTAAATCAAATTGAAAATATCTAATTTTTGTATCAAACTAGGAAGATATAAACCAATACGATGATCCATAATAAAATAATGAATTTTCTAAACATGAGAAAACCATTAAATTACCTGCCACTAAGTCTTTTTGAGCTTCAGCCTCAGTAGTAGTGATAAAATAAGCTTATCCTTGATCCCTTGGCATTTTCTAAGGTAATTCCCCCTAACGCTTAGTACATTAATTCACATAATTCCCCATTTATCTACAATTTTAGCATTCAACATCTAAAGACTCTTTCTTCCAATTGCAATCATGAGCTTGGTGGCCTTTTTCACCACACTTGTAACAGACTCTCATTCCCTTCATGCATGTACAAGGGTGTTTCTTACAACATTTACTGCAGGATGGATATTAAACTTTTTCTTCCTTCCCCTTATTTCCATTTTTATAGTGTTCAGTATATCTCTTCTTCCCTTTATTTTCTTTAATGTTGTAAGACATATAGATTTTTTTGTCTTGATAGCACATGAGACAATATCGTTGTACGATGATAAGGATTGTAAGACTAATGGTCGATGGAAAAATGGTTTCAACCCATCAATGAAACGATCAATCTTTCTACCTAGGTTACATATATAATCTGCAGCATGCCTCACTAACATTGTAAAGTTATCCTCATAAATTGTGACATTCTCTTCCACATTTTTCCTCAGACTCAGATATTTCCTTTCCATACAGGTAGGGATATTATTCATAACCTGTGTGCGTTTTCCCAGTATTGTGATAAGCTTTTTGGCACCAGTTTCATCACCAACTCCACAATAATTATCTTGAGTAGGCAGGAAATCCCTACATGGAGTGTGTGCATTGATACAATTTCCATTACTTCCACTAGGAACCATTTCTAAACAATGGAAAAAAGCTAGATTAGTTTATGAATCGAAATACATAATACCAAACTTGTATGCCAGAGCCGCCTCTACCTGCTCGTTTCTAGATAGGGATGTATTTCATGGAAAACTCACAAAATGTCTACAATATCAATATTCTAGAAAGTTCTTCTATATTTATCCTCAAATTCTATCTTAGGATAATGTTCTCTAATCTGAGTTTATCTAAATCTAGATTCCAGGGTGTGTACTAAACATCCTATGATACCAACTGTAACGCCCTGACACTATTTAGTAGCCTTTAAAGTACTAGATACATTCATAAGATTTGAATTACATCATAAAATAGGGAACTACAACATCATTGTTTCCATAGACAACACTGATATCCCATATACTATCCCTTCTGGTCAGTCATAATATATCATTTTCGCATCATGGGAAAAATAAAACATAGAAAGTGGTGAGCTCAGATTCTTAGTAAAGAAATAATTAAATTGGAAACTTTCATAAATAATCATAAACATTTAAGGTAATGTATAAAACTAAAATAAATGCCTTTTAAACTTTATCTTCAGCATAATATGGAAATGATAAAATCAAATAATGTCATTTACTTATTCACATGGATATTCTACTTGTCGAATAATCATATGCAATATCAATAGCCACTTTCATAATGATGGAATGAAAAAATCCAAACTTTTATTACCACATAGTCAAGGCCTTGTTCCAAGACTACAAATAATATTTTTTTCAAGGCCTTATTCCAAGACACTAGTTTGTCTCGTGGGACCTACGGATCCATCGAGGAGCAATAGCAGGCTCCACCCGTCACTTACAAAGTCCAATGCATTCCTCATATGAAAAGGATTAAACATAACATAATCATTCATATTAAAACTAGCTTACAAAATGTCAATACTTTATCGATAAACAATGAATGGGGTAAAAATAACACATCCATAGTCAAACATATCACAAGACCTTCAATACAATTTTGATGTTTTGTGTCATAATAAATCAACTTCAAATAAGTTTAAAATCCATCAAAATATGTTGACATAGATGAAATCAAGACGTTTTTAGATAAATATCGTTTTCTTTTTTGAAATCTTTTAAAAGTCATGTAATTAAAAAAGAATTTTTTTGACAATATTCTTATAATCTTGGAAGGGATGCTTCAACGATGTTCTAACGGCGAAAAATAGCTGCACCCTCCGTAAAAATTTTAAAAAAGACATTCTTACCTTAATTTTGTCGAAAATTTTATAAAGGACCATGTTTGGAAAATGACAGAATGATTCCTTTATAAAAATATTATTAAAGTCAAAAAATGGTATAAATAACTTTAATCCATAGTCTATAAAATAGTAAGAATGTTTTGAAATACATTTTATAGAAACATGGATGTGGATGATTAAGAGGTCCCAGTAGATAATTACGTATAAACAACCTCAGATAATAAAGTGATTGTGAAATTAAACCATACCTTGTACTTTTCCTTGGCCGAGTGTTGGTTAACCTAAAGTATAATGGTAAAATAATTTTTATTAAATTATAAAAGATTCATATATATTAATATGATATCATATATGATCTTTTAACATTGCTTTGTAAATAATATCTTAGTATTATTGTCGTTTCAGGTGTTAATTGATTTGTTTTCATTTATATACATTTTTAGGTATTTAATTTTTATTATCGATAGGATGTATTATATTCATATTCAGAAATATATTAAGTCTTTGAACATTATTTTTAATCATTTAATTAAAATTAGTCTTGAATGGATACGGTGGGGAACGAACCTCATCGCGTTCGGGGAGACGGTAATCCTAACGTACTCACGAGCGACAATATCATTTTTTTATATTAAAATAATATATAAAATGATGTTATATCATATATACAGAATCATTATTATGTTATATTTATTATTTACATCAATTGCACATCATTGTTATACCCATACAAATAATAATGTATTGAATAACAATTACACCACGACATGGAGATGGTAAGGCGTACGTACGAACGTATAGTGACATTTAATTAAATGGATGCATAGAATAATTAATATGGTTGTACAATTTTTATAATAACATCATAGTATATATAAGATACTGGACTTGTTATTTTAGAATTTAACCAACAATGAAAGAGGAAGTGGAAGAACAATGTTACTTGAAAGTGGTGATGAAATATTTACCTCTTTTTTTGGTTCTTTTTTTTTGATTTGATCAAAAGTGCTACATAAGTTAGATTTCTGACTAAAAGGACTCTAGGATTAAGGGAGTACAGTTGAGAGGGTATTTGGGCCGGTTTTTTCTGAGCCAAATGTCGTTTATGTTGTGAATTAGAGATAAGGGGGGGTGCCCTTTTATAAGATGGGTGAGGGGCACCTTAGGAAAAGCTAGAAATATTATATTATAATAAAATCATTTTCGGATTATAATATCTCTAAAATTAATTATTTGAAGTATAAGGTGGATATGGGTTGACGGCCACTCAACAAATTGGTTTTTAACAGGTTTGGGTCACTATATTAACCTTATCTTTTAGAATTAACTCTTATTAAAATATTTTGACAAATACATTGTCTCTTTGTATTTTTATATTACATAGTTAATAAAATAACTATATACATCCAAGAGAACACAAAGATGTTCATTAATGATACACCTATCATTATATAAGTCTTTTGGCCCAACCATATATTTTTAAGAATATAATATCAATTAATATTATAATATTTTAAAAAAAACTCTTTTATGTATATTTTGACACTATTTGGTATTTTGTTTTTTCTAAATTCATAACAGCATTATTACTTCTAAAAGAATTCATCTAACCAAACCTAATATATTATTTGAATTCATAACTATTCTCATATAAAATTTATTTTGATATTTATAATATAAATTATTTTAATATTTCATTAATTAGGTAATTACTGCATCATCATTGTGTCATAAATAAATTAATTTATAAAATTTTTAAAAAATATATATAAAGTAAAATTATTTAATAAATATTTTTATATTTCTAATGAATATTTATAGTCGAATTTATCCTATGGGTAACCCTTTATTAAGAATTGTTTAGTTATTAATCTTTGATTTTAACTCTTTTAACTCTTCTTTGAATTAAATAATAATAAATGTCCTAATCTAATACATGTGGACCTAAAGGGTCATATTTTATTCCTAAGGTTGTTTTTGGTCTAATTATACTTATTCAAAAATTAGGAATTGTGTTAGGGGAATAATAATATAATTTTGACCCGTAATTATCCTATTTACTTTTAACCGTGGTTAATAAAAGTTAAACGTTACTATTCACCAAAAATTATTTTCATCTTATTGAACTACATTTCACTTTCTGGCATCAACCTTGTCTCATGGATTTATGAAATTCAACTCATAAAAGTGGTAAATGTTTGTTTTATGTAAATTTTCAAACGCACCTAGAAGGTGGGTAAAAGACGGTAAAAAGTTCAAATTTTTTTTATATATCTAAAATTAGTATAAACTAACTCCAATGAATTAAATTGAACTTATATAAGTATTATGTATCGACTTTTACCTGAAATAAATTTAAATAAAATAAATAATTATTTAAATAAAAATTTGGTTTTAAACAATAACTCAGTGTTTTTCACTATTCATCAAAAACTGAATGTTTTCAAAAAAATATAAAAAATTCCCCCTAAGCTAATTTAAATATTCAAAATCCAAAAATTAAGGCTATTTTGAATGATAAAATTTATAAAATTTCAAAAAGTGGGTATTACTATTCATAACTACTATTTTGATTGGTTGTGGTGTTTTAGAACTCGAATTTGCATAAACCACATGCTACTATATTATTTAAAGTGAAGAGTACCGTGGAAGCTTGGGGTTTTATAGTCGTAGAGGTAGTAGTCTATACAATTCATGATTCATGCTTTTAGTTTATTAAATTAACATGGGGTGGGTGGTTAAGGCCTATACCACAAATAAAATAACATATCAGTATAATAATAATAATATTAATGTTACAATTATGATATGGTAAAAGTAAATTTAGATATGAAAACAATAACATAAATAAAATGAAAAGGTAAAGAGATATTGTGAATTTATCCCCATCTTTATAGATCATATCCATTTAAAAGGAGATTCAACCTTTTTGTGATCGTGTATTGTGAAGACCTAAAACTACATACGGTGACTCGAATTGTTTATACGGGGTTTAGAATAGTATTGGATGACATAAAGGTGTTAGTTTGGAGGGGAAATGATGAGAGGACTGCCTCTTTTAAAATTGATGATGGATTAGTATTTTAGTAAACACTACAAAATTCTCAATAATGGAGAGTCACTCTCAAGGAAAGTGGTGTAAAAATCAAAAAATAATACATTTTAGAATATTTAATGTTATTACACACTTCCACCACTCAATTTTATGTATTTTTTAAATATTTTGTCCCTTTTATCTATATGGTTACTAATTTTTATCATTTTAGCTTCCACCACTTTAATTTATCATTATGTAGGGTAGCTTATCGTTCATGACCAAAAATAAAATGGATAATATTAAATAATCAAGATTTAATTATTAAAAATTTTAAATAATTTATATTTTATTTAAATTTTTAAATTTTATAATATTGACATTAAAAACTATATTTTAAATGTATTAAAAAATAATTTTCATAAATATAACATAAGTTCTAAATTTTCAGATTTGGGTTTGTCAATTAAAAATATTTTATTTTCAAAATATGAAGTCGGACAAAAAATACATATATGTTCTTATGAAACAATTTAATTAATTCTCATTTCATTCTTTGATACTAATAATTTCATAAAAATTAGTTTATTTATAAAAACAGTATATTCAACTATACAAAAAAACTTTTAGACAAACAAAAAAACTAAACTAATGATAATATAGTCATTTTTACACCCAAAATGAATTAATTTTCTTTCAAATTAAAATTTTAAAATTTATAAAATATATTTTGAATGAAAGTACAATATATTAAGAAAAAATATTTTATTAGAAGAATATTTTTTTAAAACATCATGTAATTTGAATCTTATATTAATATATATTTCAAAATAATGGAATATTGTAATATTATTATACAAATTTAAATAATAACTATTATGATAAACTTGTAATTATGATTAAAATATTTATTATGTTAAAATAAAATAACCCTTTTTAAATTGGTTCCTCAAAGGTCATTTTTTCTTTTAAATATAAATCATTGAAAAATAATAATATGTTTTAATTTTAATTGATTAATATTATTTTATTAACTAATGATTATATTGTTATGGTAATCTCAATATGTAGTGGTTAGTTTTATTAGGGTTTTTTGATAGTTTGGTGTTGTGTGTTGTAAGAACCCGAGTTTTTCCGAACTGTCGTTTTGAGCAGGAACTTGAATTTTTTCTTTTGGAAACTTATGAGGGGTAAAATGGTCATTTTCCTTTTCAATCTAATCTCAGGTAATTTTTCTAACAACTTTGTTGGTCCCGGAATAGGGTGTTTACCATAGGACAAGTGTTTGGAAAAAAATGAGATGTTCGAATTTTAACGTAATATTTAATATTTAATATTATTATATTAAATATTAAATTATTCTCAGAGGTTATTTTGTAAATTACTTTTAAATGGGGCATCAAATTGAGATTCTTTCTGTGCTATTGAGTATGGAATGGGGAGTTTATCCTAGAGATGGGATAAACTCATGTCGGGCGTCGGGGCCAGCACATGCCCCTTTTTCTTTTTTTCCTTTTCTTTTCATTTATTCCTTCTATTATTTCCTCCTCCTCCTTGATCACATCTCCTATTCCTCCTCCATGGCCATGAACTATGGTAGAAATTTTAGGTTGAGAATGATAGAGAGTTGGGAGGTAAGAGGGGTACTAATTCAAAGCTCTCGATGCGCTCAGTCGGCATGCGGCAACCAAGAGCCGTAAAATCAACCGAAGCTTCGACAGTTTCCAACCAAAGGTAGGGTTGTTTATGGTTACACCATATATCCCCATTAAAATTATTTTTAATGTATTTAATGATTTATATTTCTTTCTTGAGGAAACTTATTGCCGGATCTATTGTTTTGGGGGTGAAAACGGGTGTTTTTGAGGGATTTCCCATCGGAAAACAGAGAATACGAGGCGTTTGTTCTAGGGGTACACGCCATGTGTTCTTCCCGTTCAGGGAAGAAAATATTTTCTTAAGTACACACCTTGTACTTTGAGTATACTCCTTGTACTTTGAGTACACGCCATGTAGTGGGTGGTCGTGTGATCGGCCTTGTGTAATAGAACAAGGAATAGTTGTTTTTAAGGAGTATACATTGTGTACTATAAGTACATGTCATGTAGTGGTACATGGGAATGTGTTTGGGTGAAAACACACACTGGGTAACTTTTTTGTGAATAGTTCATGCCATGTACATTAAAGTACATTCCTTGTACTATTACACATGCATACCCCAGGGGTCTGGCCATGTGTTCTGGCCACGTACTACTTCAACTTAGAAATTTTGGAATATCTTGAGACATGGAAACCTAAATTGGGCGTGTGAGTAGTCCATTATGATTGTTTTTTCACGTCGATCGTAATGGTGGAATTATTTTTATGGTTAGAGGTCATATAAATGGGGTTTGTGGGTTTTATTTAAATGGAGAGGTTTTTCCTCCAGTTATCATGTTCAGTTGACACCCAGGAGTGAGACTTGGAGTGGTTGATAGGATGGGTGTTCAGACCAACATAGTTGAGACCATTAACATAAGCTAATTCATGATCTATATCCAATAACCTTTATATAGAGAATTTTCCTCTTGTGAGATGTTCCCTTCCTGTCAATGAGGTCATGAGACAGGGCACTACCAAGGATCCCCTAAGGGATCCCTTTACTTGTGTGCTGACCTAGGGAGTCCTTTGAAGGATATGTCTCATTTTTTTACCTTCATTTGTGGATACTGTGTAGGATTCCTCCATTTATCTTCACTAAGGAAACTTTATAAGATGTCTTCCCTCGTTTTCAGCTAGAGGATTTTGAGTGTGATTCCTCCTCAGTGTTTGACCTGAGGGACTTAGTGGGTGCCCATTGTTTGACTGACCCTGAGTTGTTATGTTAGTTTTTGGTAGAGAGGATGTTTTGGTGTCAAATAAAACCCAGTCCAAACTGTTAATCCCTTAGGGATATGTATGTATTGTTTTGTTGGGCATCTGGACCACCCTCACCTGTTTGTTTATATTTGACTTAGTTTGCTGAGGCAATAGTTGTTACCAGAGGTTCTTCCTAGGTGATGGCTATTTAGCTTGACACAAGGCATATTTATATTTTGTTGGAATTCCTATTATTCTTTGTGTGCTGGAGTAGGGTTTGTTTGATTGTAAATAGGGGTTTTACATTTTAGTGGATGGGTTTGCCCATGTTTCTTTATATTGTCCATTTGGTCTAGCTTTGACTATTATGTTTCTTTGTTTTACATGCATCGTATTATTAGGATGGAGTGGTTTTATCTAATATAATGTGATATGATGTAGACTATTTATCCAAGTAATTCTTGAGGGTTACACTGGCCTTATTGCATTTCCATGCTCGATTGACTTACATAGGGCCGTGAGAACCTGGTGTAGTTGACTATATGGGGAATTGACTGTGAATGCTTCCTTAGGGAGTCTTTAATCACTTTTGAATATAAGGTGAATTGACTTTGTGTGATTGCTCAGAGAGTCTTTAATCACTTTTTACGATAAGGGGATTTGACTTTGAGTGCTTCCTCGGAGAGTCTTTGTGTACAAGAGACCAAAGCAGTTCAGATTGTGAGAGCTGACTAGGTGGTCGTATACTATGTTGGACCCAGGGGTTATTGACTATGAGAGTTACACGGAGGTCATTCATAATTTATTTTATGCTATGTTAGACATATAGGGTTCATATAGTGGGTTCTTCCCATGTGGTCATGTGTATTTGATTGATTTCTTTTTGAACAAATGGGTTAGACTATGAGAGCTTTCCTAGAGGGTTACATTATTTTGATTAGGTTTCTCAGATATATAATTCATGCATTGTCCGAAGCAGGTACATGTCAATGGGGTTACAGACCCAGAGATCGAAAAGATGATACATGGATTGAGTGACACGACATCCAACTCTATTCCCTTGCACATAATGTCTAGGCGATTGGGCTTATGGTCCCAATGATTGTCTGTTGTAGTATCTTTTTATTTGATTCACATATTCATGAATATTCCCCTTTATGTATATGTGTATAGGTATGGGACAATACAAGTATACGTATATAGATATGGGCAACCATGGTGGCACATACCCAGTTGACAGGGATTACAGACACTAAGTTCTACTGTTGTTCCAAATTTACTTTACTTTTTTTGTTGTGTTCCAGCTAGGCTAAGAACATTAATATCTCATAAACTTTTATAAGCACAATTATAGGTTTCTTATCGGGGTTCCCTACTAAGATTATTTCTCACCCATGCACGTTCACCACAGTGTATGTGTAAAACTTTTTTCTTCTTTTTTAGGTTGAGCACGAGTTACATGGTGGATAGGGATGAGGCCCAATGTTGCATGATCAAGCAGAGCTTCTTGAGTGTATTTATGGATCAGGTAGCTGCAGTCTGACAGTGTCTGGAGATCAGGTACATGGATTTGGTCAAAGTTAGTAGAAGAGCCCTGTACTTTTACTTTCAATTTCTTTTGTACGTGTATCTGTATGACTGGCCCTGTGGGTGACCAGTGTTGTATTGTATTGCATAAATGTTCGGACTTTATAGCATTTTACTATTACATCACGTTGTATTTCAGTTGTGTATTGCTTCCTCACTCTTTTTACTTTTCACTGTGTATGATACATAGTTAATTATGATATTTTCTTACTATGGTATGAGGGCATAGTGTTCCCACTATCACACCCTAGGCCCTCACCGCTAGTCGGAAGCCTCTATAATATGGGGAGGCTTGCTTGAGGCCTTGTGGAGAACCGGCTCAGATAACCGGTTTAGTGGCTTCCGATTCGGGACATTGCAAAGTGGTATCAGAGGAGTTTTCATTCCTGGACATTACAATTTGGGGTATGGTAGATTGGAGTATTCAGAATGTGTCAGAAATTGTGATGGATATCAGGCTGGTGCGTCGAGAACACTTGTTCTGATAAGAAGTCATGGTTTCCACGGTTTGGGATTGCTGTTATGATTTTTCGATGTAACAGTTTTATATGATTTTCACCTTGATTAATGCACATGTTTTGTGGTGTTTTGATTTACTATGGATATCTAGCTTTTCCAATTGGTTGGATTTCGGGGATCGATTTTGACTCTTGGCCGGGAAAGGCAAGAGGTGTCTCATGCATCATACTAGGCACACAAGATTCACAATATATAGGCTATCTAGTGTTTGTTTTTCTGATGCCTGAGACCTTTTGGTCGGTTTACACATGCCTTTTACTCTGATGGAAGGTTATGTGGATCTACGTTGAGTAGTTGGTGTGAGGATGATTAATAAATCCTCATGCACAGGTGGTGTAGTGACCAGTTCATCGATATGGCACGTGATGTATTTATTTTTAACCCTAATTGTGTGTTGTTTCTCGGGTATGTGGTTATCTAGTCGAATCGCTGAGTATGATGTCAATAAATACCAAGGCTTTTCTTGTGAACTCTACCTCCTTGATTTATTTCCGTACACAGATACCTGATGTGTGTTAGTTCAGTTTCTCTTCTTCTTGGGTTGTGAACTCCAGGGAGTAGTTCCTTCTGAGGATGCTCGGAGAGGACCAGGGCCTTTGTAGGTTGTGTTTTTGTTTTGACTTTCTATTGTCATTGTGATATTTACTGTCATCTAAGTTGTTTTGGATCATTTGGTCTAGGTGTGTAGGCCTTGAGACCCATTCGTGAGGCTTTTTCTATAGAGTAAGGTGGAATTCCTAGATACCCTTGGTTCTGACTCGATCTCTTGTAGCTCGATGCCTATTCCATTCTAGGGAACCTTGTGTGAGAATGGTTGGACCGTTTTTTCCAATGCCTTTTGGCGTGATTGTTTTTCATGACTAGCATCGATGGGCGGTACTGATTGGGTGCCTGGCCTGGTCGACCAGTGTTTCTGATGTTGTTATTGTAGGTGGAATCATTTGAGTCTAAGTCGGTGAGTGGCCCCGTGGATCCAAGGACCAATGTTTCAAAATATTTGGTGGACTCACATCCTAGAAGTTTTGTTGGAATGTCATTATGTTGTAGAGGTGAAATTATGTAATATCAGATTACCGTGAAATGGTTGACATGTTCTTGAATCTTGGTCTAGTTTTGGTAGGATGTTAGTGTGGATCGGAGGGAGATGGGCACACCTTTAGTGAAATCATTGTGTACTCTTGTTAGAGATGATCATGCACTATCTTGATTTGTCTTGAGCTTGCTGAGAAATCTTTAACCCTACATCGAGCTCCTTTTTCTTCAGTAAAGTTCATCCTTGTTGAGTATGTAACCAGTTCTAGTTGTTCTCCCAGAGCGGTGTAAGAAAACCCATATGGTGGGGAGTGAACCATTGGCCCTTTTGAGGGTGGTTTTCCTCATTTAGGTTAAACTTTTATGTTTTCAAATAGATTTTGAGCAAAAATATTCCTTTTAAAGGGATCATAAGGGTATTCCTATGATGGGGAGTAGCAGTTTGGTCGTAGTTTAATATCTTCTATGTAGAAGGTGGTTGTTAAAGCTATAAGGCTGGTCATTGGATGGTCCAGATAGCTTGGATGTGCAGATGCTCAAGTTGGGAGCTTGGTTGTTGGTCCTTTCACTGGGCTTCTCAAGGACGAGAAGGTTTATGGTGGGGAGTTTGTAAAAACCTATGTTTTTTCAGACTATCATTTTGAGTAGATATTTGAATTTTTTATGATGGATGCCCATGAGGGGTAGAATGGTATTTTTCTCCTACCATCCAAGCCCAGAAAAAATTTTGACTACTTTTTTGTTCCTAGAATATGTAGTTTACCCTAGGATAATAGTTTGGAGGAAATCTGAGCTGGCTGAATTTTAGCATAACATAGAATTTTCAATATTAATAAATTAAATAAAAAATTATTCACACAAGTTCATTTGTCAATAAATTTTAAATGAGTCATCGGATTGAGATTCCGTCTACACTGTAGAGTCTGGAATGGGGAGTTTATCCTAGGGAACAGATAAGCTCATGTCAGGTGTTGGGGCCAGCCTAGGCCCCTTTTTCTTCTTTTCCTTTACTTTTCTTTTCGTCCTTGTCTTCTTTCCTCCTCCACATTGCACATGTATCATGTGACTCCTACCTGGCTGTGACCTATGGGATGAATTGGAGGTTGAGAAAGATATAGAGTTTATAGCATCCCATCCTTTTCTTACATTACTATTACATCATTTTAAAGGTAAAAAACATAATAGTATAACACATATAGGATCCAACGTTTTATTGTCTTGGGAAAACTAGGATCATACATAGCAATTACAACATCAATCATTATCATTTATTTAATTTCTTCTTCTCTAGCTTCTTATTTTCATTTGTCCTCTCCTTAGTATATGTAGGCCCATGAGCATATACAATAAAATGGTAGAGCTAAAATTCCAATAATAGGATAGATATGAAGAATATAGAATGGGGTGATCATAATCATGACAAAGGTATAGAAATCATAAACATGAGAGGAACATAAATAAAATACTTGAAATGTGGAAATGCATAAAAATGAAACATCATGTTTTAGTGCTTAACATCCACACATACTTGTGAACTATTCGAGCATCTTGTTCACACATCATTTCACATATACTCATGAGATTTATCACTTTACCCAATGCATTGGAGCGTTGTATAATTCTGGGCGCTCCTGTCACTTTGAAACATTCATATTGCGCTATATAATTCCGGGTGCACCCATCACATCATAACATTATCATAATCATAATTGCCTCATAGAACACATATGAAAAGTTAACATAACTAACACATGTAAAGGAATGGGTGTCATATCATAAGAATACATTCATAAGCTTTGGGTTCCCAAAAAGAAAGAGGGAACAACATACTTGATACAAGAACCATCATCCATGAATGAGAGGTAAAAGTTGTGTTCTTAAAGGAAGAGTTAATTTGGAAAACATTTGGTTTGACATAAAATTCATTAGAAAACATGTATATCCAAGAAAAGATAAGATAATTATTAATAAATGATCTTTAAGGAGTAACCATATCAAAATGGAGTGAAGGAGGGAGAACCCGAAGGAAGAAAATTGGGTTCGAGATTTCCCCTTCCCTTGTATCTGAATGCTTCATTCTCTTTAATGTCTTGTATAATGACATTATATTCATTAATTAAAAATTCCAGATCCTTTTATACATTAATAGGGTTTTTTATGATTTCATTATGTGATTTTATGTTCCATTTAATGAGTTATAGAGCTAGGAAACATTATTCGTGAATGTTTCTTTTTATTGTTTTCATGAGTGGCTCACTTGTATTCTTAAATTGATGTTCAGGTAGAACATGGGTAAACATCCCGAACTGATATTAAATTTTATTAATGATATTTCAGGAGTTTTAATGATCTTATAATTAATTAAATTAGATCCATGTGGATGAATCATTAGAAAAAGATTAATTGATGATTGTTTGGGTTATTTTGGGTGGTTGTTCGATCACAACGAACTTGTTTTAATTTAACACATAGTAATATATACAAAATTCAGTTACAGAACATTAAATAGGACATTATACATATAAAATATTCTTTTTCAACCATAATAATGGTTTCATGACCATATCTGAAGGTATAAATGGAATAATAAAACATTTCGTTCTTGAAGGTGATAAATTAACACCTCACGAACAACGTTCTCTTTAATAAAATAAAAGAAAGAGGGAATGGGAGGTTGGATGATATAATATCCCATTAGCATCATTAAATTACATAATATGTATAATAATGGATTTACAATACCATTTGGGAGAAGATAGGTGGGTAGAGATCAAGAAATGAACTTCAACATGAAAAGAAATTATAGGAGAAGAGGGAGAGAAATTACCTCTCGAATCCTTTTCTTGAGAACCTCCTTAAGGGCCAAAGCATGGTCTTTTGATGAGACCAGAAGCTCTTTACGTGGGGGAGGGTCTAGGGAGAATGATTGGGATGATTTTATAGAAGTCTTGGAACTTGAGAGGTGTGAGGGAATGAGGGTGTGAAGGGTGGTTTTTATAGTGGAGGGGAGGGGTAAATTTTGAATATTTAATTCATTATTTTATTATTTCCCTCAAGACAACCCATAGTATTGTTTCATATAACCCCTAATAGTAATAATATCCTGTGAGATCGAACCATGTTTCCTTTCATCACTTTTTATTTCATTAATATTGTATTTAACTGTAAAATTGTATATATGGTATTTTACCGTATTTCACTATTCATCAAAAATTCGAGTTTTTTCAGAAAAATACCAAAAATTTACCCGAACTATTTTTCGACGTGTAGAATTAAAATATGAAATCCATTTTAAAATTTAATTTTTTAAATATTATTCATTTAATTTTTAAATAAAGTCATAGTTAATTCGAAAAATATCAATCTTAAAGGTGCACTTAGTTTTATTTCTCATTGAAAAATTAATTACGATCTCTTTATCTTATTGCCTTAATAAAATAAAATATTAATAATATTTACTATTTATAAGGGTCATATTACTATTCATTTTACTATTCAAAATGGTATGTTACTATTCACCCAAAAAAAAATTGCTCTATCAGACTCCAAAAATCATCTTGAACACAACCATGTATGTCAGATTTTCAAAATTTCAAACACAGAAGTGACAAAATTATGATTAAAGGTCACTTATCACTTAGTAGTTCATTATGATGGGTATCAATGTTATTTTTTGACATAATTTTAAGATGGGAATTTTCATTTATAAACTTTGGGTCATTACAGAGTTGGCAGGCAAGAGGGGTACTGATTCGATTCTCTCGACGCGCTGAGTCGGTGTGCGGTAGCCAGGAGTCGTGAAGTTGACTGAATCTTTGGCGGTTTCCCCCCAAAGGTAGGTTTGTTTATTTTTTTTCCGTATATCCCCATTAAACTTTTTATTTTAATAATTTAATGATTTGTAATTCTTTTTGTGGCCTCTAAATTCCAGATCTACTGTTTTGGGAGAGAAACCCGATATTTCAGGCATTTTGAGGGATTTCCCATGGGAAAAACCAAAATACACGGTGTGTGTTCTGGGGGTACATGACGTGTGTTCCTCCCGTTCGGGGAATATGATGTTTCATTATGTACACACTGTGTACATTGATTACACGTCGTGTAGTGAGTGTCCTTGTGTCCGACTCTGTGAAATACAACACAGAATAGTGGGTTTTAAGGAGTACATGTCGTGTACTATAAGTACACATCTTGTAGTGGTACATGGGCATGTGTTTGGGTGAAAACACACACGGAGTAACTTTTTGTGAATATTACACACTATGTACAGTAAATTACATGTCGTGTACTATTACACAGGAATATCCCATGGATCTGGCCATTTGTTCTGGCGATGTACTACATCAACATAGTAATTTTGGAATATCATCGGCCCTAGAAGTCGGAATTTGGTGTGTTAGTAGTCCATTCTGAGTTTTTTTCACGTATAACACAATGGCGTAATCCTTTTGACATTTATAGGTCATCTAAATTGGATTTCAGGGGATTTTATATAAATGGAGAGGTTCTTCTTCCAGTTATCGAGTTCGGTAGTCACCTAGGAGTGAGACTTGGTGTGGGTGTTAGGTTGGCTGTTCGGACCAACTTAGTTGAGACCTTTAACATGAGAAGATCTATGAGCTATATTCAGTAACCATTCAATAGATAATGTTCACCTTGTGAGATGTTCCATTTAGGTCTATGATGTCATTTGACCAGACACTTCCAAGGATCCCCTAAAGGATGCCTTTACTTGTGTGCTGACCTAGGGTGTCCCTTGCAGGATCTCTCTCGTGTTTTTGTACATCATTAAAGGATCATGTGTTGGATTCCTCCCTTACAATTCTCTAAGGATCACGTGTAGGATTCCTTCTCTGATGTTTACCTGGAGTATTCCAAGTGTGATTCCTCTCATTGTTTTACTTGAGGGACCCAGTGGGTGCCTGTTGTTTGCCCGACCATGAGTTATTACGTCAGTTTTGGGTAGAGAAGGTTTTTGAGGGTCACCCAGAACCTGTGCTAAACTAGTAATCCCTTGGGGATATGGATGTATTGTTGGGTTGGGTGTTCGGACCATCCTCACATGTTTGTTTATATCTGACATGGTTTGTAGATGCATTAGTGGTTAATAGAGGTGCTTTCTGGGTGGTGGCTATTGAGCCTGATGTGGGGCGTCTTTATTATTTTTTGGGATTCCTACTATGCATTTTGTGGCTTAGTAGTGGTGGTTTTATTGTAAATAGGTTTTTTACCTTGCTGTGGATGTGTTTTCCCTTGTTTCTTGATATTGACCATTTTTTCAAGATTTTCCTGTTATGCTGCTTTGTTTTTCATGCCTACTATTGTTAGGATGTAGTGGTTTAATCGAATATGTTGGGAAATGTTGTAGATTTTTTATCCAAGTAGTTCTTGAGGGTTAATTTGGAAATATTTCAGTACAGTGCTCGATTGACTTACACATGGCCGCGAGAACCAGGTGTAGTTGACTATAAAGGGAATTGACAGTGAGTGCTTCCTCTGATAGCTTTAATCACTTTTGACTATATGGGGAATTGACTGTGAGTGCTTCCTCAGAGTGTCTTTAATAAATTTTGACGATAAGGGGAATTTACTGTGAGTTCTTCCTCATAATGTGATTGTATACATGAAACCAATGTGCTTCAGACTATGAGGGCTGCCTATGTGGTCATATACTATGTTGGACCGAGGGGTTATTGACTGTGAGAGCTACCAGAGGTTGTTCATAATTTATTTGATGCTATGTTATACCCATAGGTTTTAGAACGTGAGAGATTCCCTGGTGGTCGTGTGTATATGATTGATGTCCTATTAAATAAAGGGGTCAGACTGTCAGAGATTTCATAGAGGGTTACATGATTCTGATTTGCTTGCTCAGAGACATAATTACGATGTTGCCGATGTATTTACATTTCAATGTGATTACGGACCCAGAGATCGACTTGATGATACAAAACTTGAGTCACATGACATCCACTTCAAAAGCCCTTGCATTGGATGCCCAAGAGATCGCGCTTATGGTTCAAAGGATCGACCGTTCTGGTTTCTTGTTATTTGATTCACATACTATTGAATATTCATATATATATATATATATATATATATATAGGTATGGGACTATACATGTATACATATATATATGGACATTCATGGTGGAACTTACCCAGCTGACAAGGATAACATACCCTAAGTACGACTATGGTTTCAAATTTGGTTTAAACCTTTTGTTGTCTTCCATCTAGGTTGAGCCCACTGCTATTTCATATACTTTTAGCAGCACATTTATAGGTTTCTTGTCGGGGTGCCCTATTGAGATTATTTCTCACCCATGCACGTGAAACTATGTGTATGTGTACACCTAATGTCTACTTTTTTAGGTTGAGCATGAGTTGCATGTTGTTTAGGGTTGAGTCCTAGTGTTTCATGATTGAGTGGAGCTACTCAAGTGTTTCTACTGATCAGGATGCTGCAGTTCGATAGTGTCTGAAGATCGAGTACATGGATTGGCTCGGAGTTAGTAGTAGAGCCTTATAGTTTTACATTTTGTTTCTTTGGTAATTGTATCTATATGGTTGACCTAGTGGGTGACCAGTGTTGTATTATATTACATAGTTGATCAGGTTGTTACATCATTTTAATATTACAACTTGTTCTATTTTAGTTGTTTATTGCTTCTGCACTATGTTTAATTTTTATTGTGTATGATACATAGTTATTTCCATTGTTTTCTTACTATGATATGAGGGTATAGTTTCCCCTCTATCACACCCTTGGCCCTCGCTAGTAGTCGACATCCTCTGGATTATGGGGAGGAGCGCTTGAGGCGTTGTGGCAAACCAGCTCAAAGCACCAGTTTAGTGGCTTCTGAGTCGGGACATTACAAAGTGGTATCAGAGGTTTTTTCTTTCATGGTATTTACTATTTGGGATATGGATGACAGGTTTATTATGAATTTGTTTGAAAATGTGATGGATATCAGGCTGGTTCATCGAGAACACTTGTTCCAGTAAGAAGTCCTAGTTTCCAGGGTTTGGGATTGTTGTTTTGATTTTGCGATGTTATTGTTGTATATGATTTTTGCCTTGAGTGACCCACATGTTGTGTGGTGTTTTGAATAAATATGGATCTATGGCTCTTGGACATTTGATTGATGGTAGTGTAAGATTTTGACTCCTGGACATCAAAGGAAAGAGGTGTCTCATGAATCATATTAGGCACGTAGGATTCATATCATATGGGCCTGATAGTTTGTGTTTTTACTAATGAATGAGACCTTTTGGTCTATTTACACATTCTTTTTACTCTGATGGCTGATTATGTGGATCTACATTGAGGCGTTGGTGTGTGGATGATGACTCAATCGTTGTGCACATGTGGTGCAGTGACCAGTTGGTCGATGTGGAACATGATGCCTTTATTTTTAACCCCCATTGTGTTTTGTTTATCAGGTATGTGTTTATCTAGTCAAATCACTGATTATATGTCAATAGATACCATGAATTTTCATGTAAACTATACCTCCTTAGGGTATTTCCGTACATGGATACCCGATGAGTGTCAGTTCAATTTCTATTCTGCTTGGGTTGTGACCTCCAGGGAGTAATTCCTACTGAGGATTCATGGAGAGGATCAGGGACCTTTTAGGTTGTGTTTTGGTTTTGACATTCTGTGTTCATTGTGATATTTACCATCATCTGAGTGGTTTTGGATCTCTTGGGCTAAGTGGTTAGGCATTGTGACCCAGTCGTGAGGCTTTTTCTGTAGGGCTAAGTGGAAGACCTAGATACCCATGGTTTTGACTCGAACCCTTGTATGTCAATATCTGTTCTGTTCCTGGAAATCCTTTGTGATAAATTTTGGCCCGTGTTATCTAATGCCTTTTGGTGGTCCTTATTTTTCACGACTGGCTCCGATAGGTAGGACTGTTCATGTGCCTTGCCTGGTCGACCAGTGTTTCTGATGTTGTTGTTGTATGTGACATCATTTGAATCTAAATCAATGAGTGGCCGGGTGTGAGAAAAGGACCAATGTTTCAAGACCTTTTGTGTACTTGTATCCCATAATTTTTGTTAGAATTTCCTCATGTTGTAGAGGTAAGATTTTTGAATGTCGTATTACCATGAAATGGATGAACCGTGCTTGAATCGTTGTCATTTTTTGCTAGTATGTTAGTGTGGCTCGGAGGGATATGGACACGCCTTCGGTGTAATATTAGTGTACTCTTGTAAGAGATGATCATGCACCATCTTGTTTCATCTTTCGTATGTTGGGAGAGCTTCGACCCTATATTGATCTCCTATTTCTTTCTTAATGTCCATCCTTACTGATGATGGAACTTATTATGGTTGTGCTCTCAGAGCGGTGTAAGGAAAGCCATATGGTAGGGAGTGAACCATTGGCCCTTTTGAGGGTGGTTTTCACTGTTTAGGATTAAAATCAATGTTTTCCAAGATCTTTTGAGCTTGTAGTTTACTTTTAATATGACAACAAGGGTATTCCTATGGTGGTGAGTACAAGTTTGATTATAGATGAATATCTTCTGTGTAGAAGGTGGTTGATAACACTATAAGACTAGATGTTGGATGGTCGAAATATCTTGGTTGGGCACATGCTCGTGTCGGGATCATGGTTGTTGGTCCTTTCACTAGGCTTCTCTGGCATGAGATGGTTTATGGTGGGGAGTTTGTAAGAACCCATGTTTTTCCAAACTGTTGTTTTGAGCGGAAATTTGAATTTTGTCTTTTGGATGCTCATGAGGTGTAAAATGGTCTTTTTAACCTACCATCTGATCTCGGATAATTTTTCTGACAACTTTTTTGGTCCCATAATAGGGAGTACCCCTAGGACTAGAGTTTGAAGGAAATCTGAGATGTTTGAATTTTAGCGTAATATTTTATATTTAATATTATTAACTTAAATATTAAATTATTTGGGTGTTTTTTTTCAATAACTTTTATACTGTGTTTCATATTGATATTCATTCTATTCCATTGAGTCCGGATTAGATATTTTATCCTATGGAAGGCATAAAATCATGTCAGGCACTAGGGTTGGCTCGTGCCCTTTTTCTTCATTTTCATTTCTTTCCTTTTCTTCCTTCACTTCATTCCTCCTGCTCCATGATCATGTCTCATATGACTCATCCATGGCCATGACCTATAGGAGAAATTTTAGGATGATAATGATTAATATTTGGGAGTCAAGATGGGTACCTATTTGATGCTCTTAAAGCGCTAAGTCGGCGTGCGACAACCGGGAGCCATGAAATCAACCAATGTTTCGGCGGTTTCCTCCCAAAGGTAGGGTCGTTTATTTTTTTTTCATAGATCCCCTTTAAAATTGTTGATTTATGTATTTAACAATTTATATTGCTTTTTTTTTGCCTATTAAGGACGGATCTATTGTTTCGGGGGTGGAAATGGGTGTTTTGGGCGTTTTGATGGATTTCCTGTAAAAAAAACCCAGAATACACAGCGTGTGTTCCAGGGGTACACGCCATGTGTTCGTACCATTTGGGGAAGAAAATGTTTTCTTAAGTAAACATTGTGTACTCTGAGTACATGACGTGTAGTGGGTGGTCGTGTGACCGGTCGTGTGAAATAGGACACGGAATAGTGGGTTTTAAGGAGTACTTGTTTGGTACTATAAGTACATGCCATATAATGGTACATGGGCATGTGTTCGGGTGAAAATGCACACTGAGTAAGTTTTTGTGAACAGTACATGCTGTGTACAGCACGTACACACCGTGTAATACTACACAGACAGATCCCATGGGACGGGCCATGTGTTCTTGCCATGTACTACTTCAACTTAGCAATTTTAAAATATATTGGTCCCTGGAAGTTAGAATTGGGTGTGTGAGTAGTCAATTATGAGTGTTGTTTCTTGTATATCACATTAGTGGAATTAATTTTTTGTTTAGAGGTCATCTAAATGGGGTTTGGGGGTTTTTATTGAACTGGAGAGTTTCTTCCTCCAACTATCGAGTTCAGTTGACACTTGGGGGTAAGAATAGGCATCAGTGATAGGTTGGGAGTTCGGACCAACTTAGTTGAGACCCATAACATGATATGATCTATGAGATATATCCAATAACTTTTCTATAGGGGATTTTCTCCTTGTGAGACATTCCCTTCAGGTCTATGAATCTTTGAGACCGAGCACTTTCGGGGATCCTCTGAGGGATTCATTTACTTCTGTGCAGACCTAGGGAGTCCCTTGTAAGATCCCTCTCATGTTTTCTCCTTCATTTGATGATCCCATGTAGTATTACTTCCTTAATCTTCATTAAGGATCCCGTTTAGGATGCCTCCACTCGTGTTTACCTTGAGGATTTTAAGTGTGATGCCACCTCAGTGTTTGACTTCAGGGACACCGTGGGTGCCCATTGTTTGACCAATCCAGAGTTGTTACATCAGTTTTTGGAAGAGATGGTGTTCATGTGTCACGTAGAACCCATTCCAAAACGGTAATACCTTGGGGTTATAGATGTATTTATGGGTTGGGCATTCGGGCCAACCTCACCTATTTGTTTATATCTGACTTGGTTTGCTAATGTAGTAGTGTTTACCAGAGGTGCATCCATAGTGATGGTTTTTGATCCTGACATGAGGAATGTTTCTTGTTTTTTGGGATCCCTAGTATGACTTGTGTTCCTAAGTAGGGGTGATTTTATTGTAAATAATGTTTTTTTCCTTGTTGTGGATGTGTTTTCCAATGGTTCTTGATATTAACCATTTGGCCTATCTTCGCCTGTTATGCTGCTTTGTTCCCCATTCCTAGTATTGTTAGGATGGAGTGGTTTTATCTAAGATGATGTGATATGATCTAGAAAATTTAGCCAAGTAGTTCTTGAGGGTTACATTGGCCTTATTGCATTTCCTTACTCGATTGACTTACACAGGGCCATGAGAACCTGGTGTAGTTGACTATAAAGGGAATTGACTGTGAGTGCTTCCTCAGAGAGTCATTAATCACTTCTTACTATTAGGGGAATTGAATTTCAGTTCTTCCTTAGAGTGTCTTTAGTCACTTTTGATGATAAGGGGAATTGACTATGAGTGATTCCTTATAGAGTCTTTGTATACATGAGACCAAAGGGGTTCATACTGTGAGAGCTGCCTAGGTGGTCATATACTATGTTTGACCCAAGGGGGATTGACTATGGGGGATAGCTAGATATTGTTCATAATTTATTTGATTCTTGTTAGACCCATAGGGTTCAGACCGTGAGAGATACCTAGGTGGTCGTGTGTATTTTATTGAGGGATTGTTGTATAAAGTGGATAGACTATGACAGCTTTCCCCAAGGGTTACTTGATTTTGATTAGCTTTCTCAGTGATATAATTATGGCGTTGGCCAAAGTAGGTACATTTTGATGGGATTACAGAACCAGATATCGACATGACGATACACGGCTTGAGTAACTTGACATCCACCTCAATGCCCTTGCATAGTATTTCCATGAAATTAGGCTTATGGTCCCAAGGATTGACTGTTGTGGTTTCTTGTTATTTGATTCACATGCACGTTAATATTAATATTTAGGTATATGTGTATAGGTATGGGACAATACATTTATACGTATATAGATATGGACATCCATGGTGGCATATACCCAGTTGGCAGGGAATATAGAACATGATTTCAACAGTGGTTTCACATTTAGTTTACTTCTTTTGTTGTATTCCAACTTGTCTGAGCACAATGTTGTTGCATACACTTTTAGCAGCATAGTTATAGGTTTCTTTTCGGGGGTTCCTTCTGATATTATTTCTCAACCATGCACATGAAACTCTGTGTACGTGTAGACCTTATGTCTACTTTTTAGGTTGAGCATGAGTTTCAAGGTGGATTATGCTGACACCCAGTGTTGGAGGATCGAGTGGAGCTGCTCGAGTGTTTCTACTGATCGGGCTATTGCAATTCGATAGTGTCTAGATATTGGGTTCGTTGATTGTCGCAAAGTTAGTAGTAGATCCATGTACCTTTACTTCCAGTTTCGTTTGTACCTATATATTTATGGTAGGCCTAATGGGTGACCAGTGTTTTATTTTATTGCATAGTTTTTCAGGCTTTTGGAGAATTTTACTATTAAATATTATTCTGTTTCAGTTGTTTATTGCTTCCGCACTCTATTTACATGTCGTTGTGAATGAAACTTTGTTATTTCCACAGATTTCTTACTCTGGTATGAGGGAATAGTCTCCCCACTACCACACCCTAATACCTCACTTCTAGTCGACATACTCTAGTGTATGGGGAGGCACGCACGAGTCCTTGTGGAAAACCAGTTCGGAGCACCGGTTTAGATGCTTTCGGGTTGGGATGTTACATGTGTGATATATTCAATCAAATATAGTATATATTTAAAGGATAAATAATCTCTTGTTTTTATAGAGAGTCACCCAATATATCCTACCTCACCACAAGTTTATTTCATCACAGTTTTCTTAAGTAAATTAATATATGTAACCCCTGTTATTACATAATAATAATTGTAATTTTATGGAGTATTTCACTTGTACTAATATAGAAACATTCAATGAAACATATAAATGTATATTTTCTACTACCGATTAATGTTCTCGTAAACTCATTTTCATGGAGAATAATAATAGAAAATAACACGAGAAGAAGTTATAATGTTAAATGACCCTATTATAATTAATGTCATACATAATATATATCTAATTTTATAATATCATCCAGGAAAAGAACCTATATTTTATAATCCTGTCATAATACCTTTAGGCTCTCATAATAGCATGAAATTGATATGACCTTTCATTTCAATCGGTAAAATTAGGAAATTATCACATAGAATGTCGCATATAAGAATAATAATAGTGTGATACGAACATTATTAATATTAATAACTATGAATAAATTAAATTGTAATGTATATATAAGTTGATTGGAAGCAACCAAATCCAACAGACTCTGAATCACACTTGATCCAACTATTATCCACTATCAATCTGCAATCTCCCACGTGTTTCTCATGATTATGTAGAGATAATTATTTAGTAAAGGGGATTCTACATTATTCATCATATAAACTCATCTCAGTAGAACCTATCCCATTTAAGAAAATACCTAATTTAGTGATACTTCTGAAGTATGTGTCTCATCTGTTGATGTGAACATAACACCCAGTGTGTTGGAGGATCGATGGGAGCTTGCTACTTTGAACTCTTCCAGCTAACAACTCCTCCATTGATATGCAACACGTATCCAGACTATGACTATAGATCACTATAATATATTTCTAAAATCTATTATTTACACCTTTAGTGTGCCACATGACGTCATCCTACTACCTTGTACATAAGAGGTTGTCGACTAATAGAGAGGGTCTAATTCCCTCAGTGGGGAGACTATACTCTCAGAATCAGGTCATATCAAAAAATAAATAAAACCAAATACGATAAGAAAAATAATCATAGTAAAAAGTGGAAACTATGTAAATATAATTATTGTTAGGAAAATAATTAAACAGGTCCCCCAGTATTGAAAGACATACCCATGAATAAAAGTAATATATAAAAATAAATAAATTATGGTGGTGTTGGATTGTCTTTTCACAAAATGTATGTTTTCAGTGTCCCAAATTATATGTACCCTTACAAGTATAGCACCAGTAAGGGGTCGATCCATAGGTAACTATGAGGTTATTTTATCTTTTCTTAATTTAGTTTGTATTTTTTTAGTAAAATATGCTAAATTTAGAATTGATTTTGGTTGGTTTTTTGGGTACAAAAAGAACAATTGGTTTTTAAGCTTCTTTTAGAAAATTATTTACTAAAATGAAAGTAAGGATCATAAAATTGGTTTTGATGAAAATAAAGATAAAAATGTGTTGGGATTATAGACTTGTGAGAAGTCAATTATTAAATCAATTTGCTTATGTGGTTGTGTTGTTCACAATAACACACCTCTATGGGTTTAATTTGCAATAAAGATTCCTTGGTCTAGTAAACATTATATTTATAACACAAGAGACTAACTCCTTGGCCTAATAGTTAGATTTAATAGTTCATTATTTGGATTTTCCCATTTTGAGTCGACGGTTACTTCCAATGGTCATGGAGTTATTCGTCGTTATTGTTCTTTTTAATCCCTGAAAATTATGCCCTTGGTCTGGTATAAAATTTCTATTGATAATATGAAGTGATATCAGAATTATAAGAAGAGATTATTAAAGAAAACACATTCAGAGAAACATAATTCAAATTACAACTCATCAGCCTCCACAACCCCAACACACTGGGTGTTTAGTTACACATTTTGAAAATAATAAACACAAAAAAATTGATACCTAATGAAATCATGCTTGGAACATTTAAAACATAATGATTCTTCGGTAGAAGGAAGAACGATGGTACGATGGCATAGCGTCTTTCCTTCAGGGCATCAACCCATTCTCCACAATATACTCACACACACCACACACCCCTCGTCTGGAGTCCAATGGATCTTTTTATAGAAAAAATAATTATACGTCGTGTATCAAAAGTACATGCCATGTACTTTCACCAACAAGTTTTTGGATTCATTTTATCCACTGGTAGGCGGCCTAACACGCCATCTATGACTTGGAACATGCCTCCGCCTGGTAGGTGAATGTACACGACATGTAACGCCGCCATACACACAATGTATTCTCATATTCCGGCCACCAACCACTTCTAGAAGAGTATACACTGCGTGTATTAGTGAAACATGGCGTGTCCACTTAGGCCGGCCACATGGGCTTGTAGAATCTTTCGGCCACCAACTTCTTCTAGAAATTCTTACACGGTATGTAGAAATGTCAACATGGCGTGTACCACATTCTGGTTACTTGGGCATGTATTTGTCCTGGTCAACCTGTGTCAGAACTGGACTTTAAACGGCATGTATATATGTACACACTGTGTCATCGTAAATTTTTTTCTATGTTCTTCTCCATTTAATTTACTTGGCCATAATCCTCCTAGAAATTAACAGGATCACCAAAATCAAAGTATTTGTCCTCTAAGTTTGAGGTAATTTCTGAAAACATGTTCTTATTTTTCAATAGAGTACATGAAAATGTAGACACAAATTGGGTGTATCAAACTCCCCCATACTTAGTCATTTTCTTGCCCTCAATAAAATTTCAACATTTAATTAAAAATAATCTATATTGTAAAAGTAAGAACATTAGTTAATCATAAATATAAATAATATGTGACAAGAGAAATTTTCAAAAAGAATACAAATCAGTTTTAATCCAGGAGATTTTCTAATCATGCCTCATATATAATTCAATTAACTACTTTCATCCTTTTTAACACATGTTTCAACCTTTCAAATATAAGAAAGCCACTTGATTATTAACATTACCTAAAATATTCTCAACCCTCAAGATGTTTTTAAACAATGTTTTTCTCAATAAACGATATATACACACTATCCATAGTTTCGCAAGAATTTTAATTCACCACTTTAGAAAATATAATTTATGAAAATCATGAGGTCTTTTTACAAATGATAAGATTTTTCTGTGGATAATGGTTGGTAAGTAAATATGTCATAAATAACTCTGAGGGTTGAAAAAGGAGGCTAAATTCTTAAATAACAATGCATGATATTCATAATTAAACTCAATGTAAAAACTTTCTCAACAAGCTTTATCAAATGATATCATCACCACCATCATCATTAGTTGAATAGGATTTAGAAACCAACAACAGTGTATAAGGACCCATTGTTTGTACCATTTTATTTAAACAAAGGGAACCTTTCTGAATTTCCAAAATAGAGGTTTTGAACTCTTTTCACCCCAAATGATCAAGAGGTTCTCCCCCATATTACATTTCTCGATAATTCACAAATTTATACCATGTGTTTACAATTCATTCTTTTGAGCTCAAATAAATAATCATGCAAAATCATAAAATAATTAGGGAAGGAAGGGAAATAGGCTTCTAATATGGATTCCTATAATGGCTATTAAAGGTCTCCAGGGGCTTCACGAAGATAAGATGTAGGGTAGGATAATGATAAAGGGGTTTAAAACAATCTAATGCCTCAATCATTTTATTGAAATTAAAAAATTTCTCATGTTTCGGAAAGAAAACATTCACATTCTGGTAGTTATGTATATTCTTTGAATCTCTCGAGAAAGAGGGTATTAGAAAGAATATGACTAAGGGGTTTTAGAGTACCTCTCGGGAGTGGGAAAAAAAATAAAGAGACAATTTGGTCATGACATGCAAAATAATTGATCATTCTAATCGATATTACTATCCAACGATTACATGTTTTTAATTTAAATTATATCAGAAATCATTTCAAAAGACATAAGAACCAAAAAAAGAATGAAATTTTTAAATATTTTTCACTTTTAGCTTATTATTTAAAAATATGATTATCTAAAAATGGCTCCACGTTTTCAAATATGTCTTATAATAATGATGTCTCCTAAAATATGAAAATGGAAAAGACTAAAGAGGTCGAGAGACACCCACATACTTAAAACTGCATGTGGTCCTACAAGTGCCCAAAACGAGGAACAAGGGAAGGTGGGGACACAAAAGTGGACCAGACCAAGGGGAAGTAATTAATGAAGTAAAACAATAAAAGAACATAAACAATGGAAAGAGAATACTCACCTCGTGTCTAGGCGGAGGAAAATAGAATGTGATGTAAATGTGCAGCCCAAAATGTGCCAGAGTACCTGGGAGGGGGAATGAAAAAGAACACTGCAAGTAAGCATAAAAACACATGGACAAGATATCACAGAAATATATATATAATGAAAAGCATGTGTCCCAAAACCAGTCATGGGGTTGCCTCAGAAGAAGCATCATCTAGTATAGAACAAGCACGAAGAGATGGATCAAGAGCCATGTAAGCGGGAGGCTCGGACTCGGCATCTGGAAGGGAAGATGGAAAAGTAAGAGTCATAGGTACTGGACTCGGTAAAGGAAGATAGGAATCCCCCTAGACTAGAAACAATGGTGGTGGTAGCAGTAGTAGAAGCAGAATGACCTACAGTAGAGAGCCATACAGAATCCATGTCCGACGTAGTGAAGAGCGGTGGAGTAGCAGCAGAAAGGCCAGGAACTGAGGCAGAGGCAGGGGGAAGCAGAATACTAAGATGCTGAGCAAAAAGCCCTAAAAGCGACTCTATGCGGTCTTGGCGGTGGTTGATGCGAACTAGGTGTGGCTCCATCATATCACGGCGGAGGGAAAGGGTGAGACCGACCAAGGGAGTGGGGGTAGGTGTGGCTGGTGGTGGTATAGAAGAAGGAAGGGTAGAAGAAGTGAGATCAATTGGAAGGGGGTGGGGTAGGGAAACTGGAGGGGGCTGGGATGGATGAGTAGGTGCATCAGCTGGGGACGGACGGTTTGTAGGTGGGTGGGGGCAAGCCTGGGCAACGATGTAGGCACCCCCTACTTCTGGACCAATCCCATGAGAATGAGAATGAGATAGTCCATCCACTATAGAGAACCTAACATGTCATGGGGTAAAGAAGTCTTGAAAACCACAAGGTGGTGGGCGAGGTGAGTGGCGTAAAACCCTCCGTTCAGGTTTCCCTGAAGGACGGTAAACATAGCATGGAAATAAGAGGTGGCTAGATAAGGGACGTCTGAGTATTCCTGCCATATGACATAGGTAAGGAGATCCCTATCATGACTGGTCACAACCCCCATATCCCCATGGCGGGGTAAACCAATGGCACTAAATCAAGGTGGGTAAAACGAAGGATGGGATCAGTGATAAGGGTGCTTATCTGTGAGGTAGGGTTGTAGCAGTGGTCAGGCCCAACAATCTCCCGCCACATAGCCAGGGGATTAGAGTGCTCAGGTCTGTTCAGGGTAGAAACAGGGGGTGGGGTGATAGGATGTGGGTAGAAACCGCACCCTCGACCAAACACTGTCTTGATGAAGGAATATCATTGGCTGCCCATCCGGAACCGAACCATGGGCACCGCATCACCAGGTGTCTCCCGGTACTTAGCACCATCGAACTCGAACGAGACCGTGAACATCAAAGATAAATCAAGGAAGATAGGAGTGCGGACCTGGAAAATTGTGAGTATTGGAGTGTGTCTATGTAGATCCTCTAACTCTCCCAAGATTCCAAGTTGCTGAGGAACGGTGCTGTCGAGGTAGAGGCCGCTCAACGGAATCAGATGGTGAGAAAAGTGGTGAATCCTGTCATGAGCCAGATCAATGATCGGGAACACCATGCCGGGATAGGTAACACCAGCAGGTCCTAACCCAGGTGGAGGGGTTGTAGCAGGAGCTGGCTTTGAGGGTGGATCGGTTGCAGTAGGTTAAGGGTCGCTGGATGGGGCGGTCGATGAAGTGCCAGCTATAGAGGAGGAGATCTCAGGTGGAGTGGTAGCTAGGAAGGAAGGATGGTTCTCGGACAAGCCTTGTTGGAGGGAGTGAGGGGTGGATGGGTGTCCAATGAAGGGATCTCATATAACGGAGCATTGGGGTATGGCTGTGTCATAGGTCGCAGCCGTATCCGCCGATAAATGGGCCTCTCGCCCTCTGTGGCGGAGGTCGACCGCTTCCCCTGGGAAGGATCGAGATATGTCATAACATGAAAAATAATGAAACAGAAAACAAATTAAAAATAAAAGAAAATAAAACAAATAAAAAATGAGAAATCTGAAAAATTACATGGCGTGTACATCCAGAGTACACAGCATGTAGTACAAGCAGAGTAGCATCCCGTGTTCTCTGGATAAACATGCCGAGTGTGAAGAAGATAGACCATGTAAAGGTACACGGTGTGTACCGAACATACACACTATGTTCATAAAAAGTGGACATGGTCATTTATCAGAAACAACACAACCATTATTATAACTATTCTAAGAATAAAAGACACGTCGTGTATGGGACAGATGCGACGTGTGAATTACTCGAGGAACATGGCCGTGTGGGGGCTAGACACGGGTCCGACTGAATGAAATAGGCTACATGGCAAGTCCCAAACACACAAGTCGTGTATAGGAACATGGGGTGAGAGGCTGTGTCAAGTGCTACACACAAAGGGGACAAAAGAAATGACATATCCAACATTTACCACACATACTCCGTGTTCATGAAAATGGTGTGTGAGGCCGTGTTCAAAGGTTACGTGGGAACCATGGGGGAAAGTACACGATGTGTACCAAACACACACACCGTGTATATTCAAATTGTGAAGCATTTTGTGTGTGGTCATGTACATAAATACACGTCATGTGTTCTTCATTTCGTGGCCGTGTACCGTGGAATCCGAATGGTCAGCTGATCCCAAAATCACCCTAAACTGGTCTAATAACATGAAATAGAGCGTGTAGAAGGGCGTACCTGGAACGAGGATCGCAATGCAAGAAGAATCAGAACACGAAACAAACCAAATCGATGGATCTTGATGTGTGGAGGTCGGGTGGTATTTGGTAGAAGAATAAAGTAGAGGGGAAGCTCTGCCCGACACGGCGTGAAGCTGGGTGGCAACAACTTATATAGTCGAGGTACACGGCATGTACAACTGGACTACACACCGCGTATCTCATTTTTTGAGCATATATATATATATTACAATAAACTATATAATAATTAATATTAAAAATTAAAAATAATATATATATATATAAGACTTTACACGTAATGTAGTGGGATAATACATGTTGTGTGTTCAAAAATTGTAAAAATAGAAGTACAACCTTTGGTTCGGTGCTTGGGGAGAGGATCGAAAAGGCGATCGGCCGATCTGAACGGAAGCCCTTAACCACTGGAGCGAAGGTTGTACTACTTCCCATATTTATCATTTATATATATTTAATCTATACATCCTATACACACTGGGAGAAATAGATGCATGACGTGTCGTTTTTAATTATACAAGAAGGGGATGAAGTAGAGAGATTAACCGAGTTCGAACCTGGGTCTTTTGGATCCAGGGCCGAGAAATTGCCAATCTTCCAACTTCATCCGCATGAATTAACTTTTATAGAAAAGTGTTTTTATATTTTAGTTTTAGAATGAAACAGGTCACAAATGACGTATATTGGAAGACACATTGTGTGGTTTTATTAAAAGGGAAAATGATGGAAATGGGGTGGTTGTCAGGTTTCGAACCTGGGTCTTTTGGAAACCGGGTTTTGATCTTGGCCAACTGACCAATTCTCATAATGGATTTTCTTATATGCATGTATATATATATGTATGGAATTTAATACACATGCAATTTTAGAAAATATAAAAAAAGGAACCCCGTGGCGAAGGTAGGTCGGGAGGATTCGAACCGGTGACAGCTCAGATAAACTCCAGTGACATAGCCTTCGACACCAGAATCATCCCAATATATTAAGTAATTTAATCTATATATTTATACTATTACGATTAAAAACTAAAAATATAAGTGCATGCCATGTATATAAGTGGGACACGGCGTGTAACCTCTAAGTTTCCTCCCAGGAAGCGCCTTTTTCTTAGGTCATTGGCTCAACCTACTAACCATTTCTTACCTGAGAGGGGTCGTGGAGATTGTTCCCACTGTATCTTCTATGTGACGGTAAATCTTCAGTCGTTGTCTGTTCACCTTGAACAGTTCACCATCCTCCTAATAAATTTCCACCACTCCATGGAAAAATACTCGTATGACATGGAACGGTCCCAAACACCTCGACTTGAGTTTTCCTGGGAATAGGTGAAGATGAGAGTTGAAGAGGAGTACCAAATCACCGGGTTGAAATTTTTTTCAAGAAATCATCCGGTTTTGGGTGGCATTTGTCCTATCCTTGTACAATTTAGCATTCTCATATGCCTCCCTTTTAATTTCATCGATTTTCGATAGTTGGAAATTTCACCTCTCTACAGCTTCCTTCAGATCAAAATTTAGGGCCTTAACGACCCAATATTCCTTGTGTTCTAGTTACACTAGTAGATGGCATGGTTTTACATAGATGGGGCAAAATGGTGACATCCCCAGTGGTGTCTTGAAGGCGGTGCGATATGCCCACAAAGCGTCGTCACGTTTTTTGGACCAATCTTTCCGTAAGGTATTCACTGTTTTCTCCAAAATTTGTTTGAGCTCACAGTTGGAGAGCTCCACCTTTCCACTTGATTGGGGATGGTATGGTGTACCCATGTGATGCTTTACCTCATATTTAGACTACACTACTTTCATTAATTCGTTGTCATTGTGAGTCCCTGTGTCGCTGATCCGCACACGTGGAATGCCGAACTTGTTGAAAATGTTTTTCTTTAGAAAGGTCACTACTACCTTAGCTGTGTCATGTGCTGTAGCAGTGGATTCCACCCATTTGGAGATGTAATCAACGTAGATGAGGATGTAGGTTTTCCCGAATGAAGGGAAAAATGGTCCCATGAAGTCGATGCCCCATACATCAAATATCTCAACCTCCAGGATGGGGTGCTAGGGAATCTCGTCTCTACGTCCGATATTACCTATACGTTGGCATGTATCACAATAGGCAATGATGGTTTGGGTATCTTTTTGCATGGTGGGCCAAAAAATCTAGATTGTATAATCTTCGCTATGGTATGATCTGGCCCATGATGTCCACCAACGGGTGATGCATGACAAAATTCCAGGACCCCTTGAACCTCTGTCTCTGGTAAGCATCGTCGAATCACCCCGTCTCCAAAGAAAGGGAATAAGGGAGATTCTTCTCAGAAGTATCACTTAAGATCAGAGAGGAATATTTTCTTCGGCTGGAAGGATAGGTTGCGGTGGACGGAACCTGTGACTAAATAGATAGAAATATTAGCAAACCAGGTCCTATGGGACTCGATAATTGAAAAGATATGATCATCAATAAAATCCTCCCATATCTCTCGATCCTCATCCTTCTCCTTGTGTGGAAACTCCAGATGGGATAGATGATCAGCATCCATATTGTCACTCCCCTTTTTATCTCATATCTCTAAATCAAATTCTTGTAAGAGGAGGACCCATCAGATCAATCGGGGCTTTGCATCCTTTTTTTTAACAGCTACTTTAGTTCTGTATAGTTAGTATAAAAAATAACTTTAGAAAGCACAAGGTAAGAATGAAACCTGTTGAAGGAAAATACCACTGCTAGAATCTCCTTCTCTATAGTAGTGTAGTTTAGTTGGGCCTCATTGAGTGTCCTGCTGGCATAGTCAATGGGTCAGAAGATTCGGTCCAGTCGCTGACCAAGGACAGCTCCCACTGCATAGTCACTGGCATCACACATAACTTCAAATTGTGCCTCCCAGTTGGGGGCAGTCATCACTGGTGCTTTGACCAAGTTCTACTTTATATTCTCAAAATATATGGTACATGCCTCATTGAATTAGAAAATATAATCCTTAGTCAGGAGGTTGGTTAGGGGCTGGGCTATCTTTGAGAAATCGGCGACCAAGTGCCTGTAAAAACCCACATGTCCCATGAATCTGCAGATGGATCTAACAGAAGTTGGAATGAGAAGTCATGAAATGACTTCTATTTTTGACGGATCCACCTCTATCCCCTTTTCTGAAATTTTGTGGCCATGGACTATGCCACATTGCCCCATAAAATGACACTTTTCCCAGTTCTAAACTAGGTTATTGTTTTCTCTTCACTCCAGTACTAGCTCCAGGTTCCGCAAATAGGTGGTAAATGAATTCCCGTAAATAGAAAAGTCAGCCATGAATACCTCTAGGATTTGTTCCTCCATGTCATGAGAAATAGCTGGCATGCATCACTGAAATGTGGTAGGATAATTGCACATACCGAAAGACATCCTGCTATAGGCAAACGTAATGTATGGGAAAGTGAAGGTGCTCTTCTTCTGATCCTCTGGGGAAATGGAGATCTAATTATAGAATGAGTAGCAATCTAGGAAGAAGTAATAGTCAGGCCCTGCTAGTCTTTCTAGCATATTATCCATGAAGGGAAGGGGGAAATGATCTTTCCTCGGGGATTCATTTAGCTTCTTGTAATCCACACAGACTCTCCATCCAGTGACTGTGCGAGTATGGATGAGCTCATTCTTGTCACTTGATACAACAGTGATACCTCCCTTCATAAGGACCACTTGCAGGGGACTCACCCACAAACTATCTGGTATTGGGAAAATGATGACTGCATCTAATAGCTTGATAACCTCTTTCTTTACGACTTCCTTCATGGCAGGGTTTATACGCCACTGGGGTTGTCTATATGGCTTTTCTCTTTCTTCGAGCAGCACCTTGTAGTTGAAAATGGTAGGGTTGATACCCTTCAAACCTGCAATAGTCTATCCAATTTCTTGCATTCTTCGCTTCAAAACATGTAGGAGTGAATCCTCCTACTCCTGTGATAGTGTTGCACTAAGTATAATGGGAAAAGTGTCATGATCACCCAAAAACCCATAATTTAAGGAAGGTGGGAGAGGCTTCATCTCTAGTTCCGGTACCTTGAGAACTGAAGGTACCTGTGGTTGTACTCCTTCCCTCAATAGGATGTCAGGAATGAAATACCATTGCCAGTAGTGGCCGCCCTATACTTTAATGAATTTTAGGTCCTCTAGCGCTTCATTAGTGGGAATTTTTTGAAAAATCATATCCTATGACATGGAAGAACATACCAGATCATCTTCTTGTCTGCACTGTTGTTCATCCATGGTAGTCACTGCATAGCAGCCCTCATGTCCAGGTAATGATGCATGTTTGATGGCTTTTAGAACATTGTAGGAGATTCTTTCATCCCCTACCTGGGAAATCAACTCCCCCTGGTGCACGATGATCAAGACTTTCCCTATTTCCAGGAAAGTTCTTTCCTATATAAGAGGTGCCTCTTGATCCCCCTCTATGTTTAGGATAATAAAATCTACAGGGAGGATCAATCTCTCCACCTTCTCCAGCACATCCTCTATTATCCCCTTTGTATATTTAATGGATCTGTCAGCAAGATGAAGGGGGGCTCGGGTAGGCTTCAGATCATGGAGTCCGAGAATTTGGAAAACATCGAATGGCATGAGGTTGGCACTATCCCCTAAGTTGCATAGGGATTTTCCAAATTTACAGGGTCCAATTGTACATGGAATAGTAAAGATACTTGGATCCTAGAGATTGGGGAGAAGGGAATTTTGTACGACTTTAGAGCACTCCTTTGTCAGTGCAATGGTGCACAAATCCTCCATCTTCATTTTATTCGATAGGATTTCCTTCTATAATTCTACATATATGGGCATTTGTGTCAGAGCTTCGGAAAATGGGATATTGATGTGTAGCTTTATGAATACATCCATTAATTTTCCAAATTGGTGATCCAGCTTCCTTTTCTTCATCCACTCCGGAAAAGGTAATACAGGCTCGAATGGTTTGACGACATCCTTCCTTTTTCCTGGTTGAGGATCCGGTGATAGATTTTCGGATGAAGAGGGGTCTGAAACTATACCTTTTTTGTCAACATGGAGTATAGGTGTAGTTGACTGTTTTGGTTCCTTCTATTGTAGATTATTTCCACTTCGTAAAGTGATGGCATGGGCCTCCTCCCATGGGTTCTTATCAGTGTTTCCTGGTAGTGTACCAGGCTGTCTCCCTGAGAGCTGGTTTGCTAATTGGCAAATTTGGTTCTCGACGCTTTGAATAGAAGCCTCTTGGTTTTGAACTCTTGTCTCAGTAGTAGATATGAATCTATTCTTAAGATTCTCTAACCTTGAGGTATTCTCTTGCTGAGGTGGTTGTGCAGTTGGTGGAGGTGGTTGCTGCCTTGGCTAATGTGGGCGAGGGTTTTGATACCCTTCCTGATGGTAGGAGCCCTGTTGGTTTTGTTGTTGCCTTGGGTATGGCTTCTGATATTTTGGTTGACTGTAGTCGGGCAGTTCGATGGGGCAGAGGATTTTTCTGTTGTTGGCCCTATCCTGTGTTCTGGGTTTCACACAATGCCAGGTTCTGGTATTGTTGATACTGGTTTGACCCTATGTTTTGAGAAACATTGATCACATCGCTTGTCAAAGGGTCGAATGATGGTCCCGAGCATTCTCCCGGTATGTGGTTGTTACCACAGACACCGCATGCTGGATGTTTTGCCCCATGAACTAGAGATGCGCCCTTGAAATTCAGTGCATCAAACTTTTTGGATACTGCATCCAACAGGGCATCATGCATGGTAGCAGCATCGATACTATGCATACCTCATTTTGGGTCCCCTGCTTGAAATGAAACTGGAAGGTGTTTTTATACATATATTCCAGTAGTTCGAAAAGTTATTCGGGAGACTTTCTCATTACCGTACCTCCAGCAGCTACATCCACCACAGACTTTGTATTCGTTGTTAGTCCTCTGTAACAGGTTTGGACATGAATCCATAGTTGAAGTCCGTGGTGTAGGAATTTACGTAACATCTCCTAGAAACTTTCCCATGATTCATAGAATGACACTGAGTCATGCTGCTGAAAGTTGTGGATCTCATTCGGCAAGGTTTCCATCATCGAATGTGGAAAATACTTGGACAGAAATGTCTGGTCTAGTTCCTCCCAGGTGAGGATAGATCAATGTGGCAACCCATTGATACAGTCTTCCGCCTTATCTCATAAAGAGAAGGGTAATAGGAGAAGATGAATGGAATCCTCAGACATGCCATGTTAACCAAATGTATCGTAGATCTAAAGAAAATTTGAGAGATGAGTGTTTGGGTCTTCACTGGGATGATTGTTGAATTGATCGTTGTTCTGGATCAGATGCAAAATATCGGTCTTGATCTCAAAGTGCTCGGCCTTTACCAGAGGACAAACGATGCCTGTATCATCTCCATAGATCGATTGAAGGTCATACTCCATAATAGTACGTCGCGAAGGTGGCTGTTGAGGGTGTGGATATTGCATGTACTGCTACTCCTGAGGGGTGAAATATGGCCTTTGGAAGATCTTCTATGGTTGTTGAAGTTGAATTACTATAGAGGTGTTTGATGTGGTGGCCTTTGGTAGTTCCTTTGGAATAATTCCATAAAGTCTCTAGGTGCCTGCTCTGTTATACCCATAATGGGAGGCTTCTAGTCCTAGTACGGTTGTTCAGCTGCAACATCAATGGCTGGTTCTCCCTCCTCTTTTTTCGCCATGTCTAATGGATTATGGTTGTGTGTTTCCACTAGTGCACATCGTGGACGTGAAAAAGTCCATTCGATTTCCGGGTCAAGAGGAAAAAGATCTGATGAATCGGCACTCCTGGACCATGTCAGAAGTTGGTTCATGAACCTATGATCAAGAACAAGCACGAAACAAAACCCAGAAGTAAAAGGGAAAACAAAAGATAAATATAAATGGGAATAGGAAATAAATTTTTGGGAATTTTTGGTTTTTATCTCTACTAGAATATGATACAAATTTAAATGAATCAAGAATAATATTACTCTAGTTCCTCAGCAACAACGCCAAAATTTGGATGGTCATTTCACCGAATTTTTGTTTTCCATGTCCCAAATTATATGTACCCTAACAAGTATATCACAAGTAAGGGTTGGATCCATATATAACTATTTGGTTGTTTTATTTTTTTAAATTTAGTTTGAATAATTGTTTTTAGTGAAGTTTGTTGATTTTATAATCGATTTTGGGTGGTTGTCTGGGTACAAAAAGAACAATTGGTTTTTAAGCATCTTTTGACAAATTAATTACTAAAAAGAATGTATATATATGGAAAAATTGGTTTTTATGCAAATAAATATATAAATATGTTGGGGTCATGGATTTGTGATAAGTTTATTATTAAATCAAGTTACTTATGAGGTTGGGTTGTTCACAATAACCCAACTCTCTAGGTTTAATTTGCCAAAAAGTTTCCTTGATCTGGTAAACATTATATTTAGAACTTAAGAGACTAACATCTTTGTCTGGTAGTTAGTATTTAACAAATCTTTATTTGGCTTATCCATTTTTAGTCGACCGTTACTTCCAATGTTCATGGTGTTATTCGTCGTTATTCTTCTTTTGTATCCCTGAAAATTCTGCCCTTAGTCCGATATAAAATTTCGAGTGATAATATGATGTGATTTAAGTAAAACAAGAAGAGATTATTAATGAAAACACATTCTGAGAAACTTAATTCAAATTACAACTCCTCTGCCTCCACAACCCCAACACACTTGGTGTTTAGTTATATATATTGAAAATGATAAAGACAAAACAATTGATACTTATTTAAATCATGCTTAGAACATTGAAAGCAGAATGATACTTGGGTAGAAGAAAGAACGTTGGTACGATGACAGAGCATCTTTCTTTTGAGGCTTCAACCCTTTCTCCACAAAATACTAACACACACCACACACCCATGGTCTGAAGGCCAAGGGCTCTTTTTAAAGAAAAAATAGGTTTATGGTTTGTATCAAAAGTACACGCCATGTACTTTCATCAATGCGTTTTTGGCTTCATTTTCTCCGCTGGTAGGCGGCCTAACACGCAGACTTTGACTTGGAACCCAGCACCATCTGGTAGGTGAATGTACACTGTATGTAGCACCGCCATAAATGTTGTGTAGACTAATATTCCAGCCACCAACCGCTTCTAGAAGTATATACACAATGTGTATTAGTGGAACACGGTGTCTCCGCTTTGGTAGGCCACATGGGAATGTAAATCCCTCTCGGCCACCAACTACTTCTATAAATTCATACATGGCATGTAGAAATGACAAAATGTCGTGTACCAAATTCTGGTTACTTGGGCATGTATTTGTCCTGGTCAACCCATGTTGGAACTAGAATGTACATGGTGTGTATATATGTACACACCTTGTAGTTGTAAATTTCTTCTCTGTTCTCCGTTTTGTGTACATGGCCATAAACCTCCTAGAAATGAACAAGATCACCAAAATAAAAGTATTTTTTCTTTAAGAAGGAGGTAATTGCTGAAAACTTATTCTTATTTATCAATAGAGTACATGAAAATGTAGACACAAATTGGATGTATCAGGAATCCACTAGATGTAATCCTTGTTTGGAACCCTCCCTACACTCATTAACTCAGCCATCAGCCACAAAACCCTTGAAACTAATTAAGTCCATAAAGATGATATATTTTTGTGAATTGATATTCCTATGTAGAGTGTCTTTAAAAAACCTATCAGGAAATCACTAATTCATTCTTAACAATGGTTCTCATGTTTAACAGGTATATTCAATGAATGTAATAAATAAATAAAAGAAATAATAATAACACCACAAATACCAAATGATCGTATAATAAAAAATACACCACATACCCCCAGTTATACTTAATTCATCTCCTTGCCATTGTGATAATCATAAGATGTTATAAGTGAGAAATAACAAGACAATAGGTTTGTAACACATCTCCTAATGATCCAAATTAAGAGAGTTAGATTAGGCCCACATACCTTCATATCTCAGCACTATCATGGGTCAGCCCACAAGACCATCGTAACCTATATCTGCCTCATTTCATAGCCATAAGACATCATGTTGATAACATTCAATCATAGGACGAGACTCTCGGTAAACTGTCACTAACCTATTCCTCAAGACTATCGTCATCTTCATCCCAAAGATTGCACACTCCACCTCTTGGGATAAACAATATATAATGATCCACATAACTCAAGTACCAATATCATCATCCAATTCAATTTAACATAGATAATATGTTATATAAAACAAGGAAATAATAACATATCATCATGAAAATATAGTAGAAAAAAAATAAAACAAGTGATCATAGTCAAAAATGGAAATAAGGTACTTTGGCAATACTCAAGGAATCAAATATCATAACAGGTCTCATGGGATAGAGACAAACACTGACATGTGATCATAATAATTCATGGCATACAACTTAATCCAAAGAAAGAATTATTTTATGAAAAAATGGGTAAACAAGATCCCCAAAAGTTAAATAACATCCATCCTCAATGTTATTGGTGACAATTTTCATGTTATGTCAAGGAATATTATTCCCAATATGGTCCATGTATTCCTCAGATCAAATAATTCCCTATATATTTGTAGAATCGATTTGAAATATTTTTTTCAATCGAAATAAAAACACCATAAATGTAATAAGTTTCCCCCTGCATAATTTCCAAATTGTAAATTTAAACAATAACATGTTCTTAACAGTTTATCTGTTAAAGATTAAATATATTTTCACATGGGATAATATTATCTATCACGAATAAGATAATATAAGAGTGATTATTATTTATTAAACATTGATAATTCAAGATTATTTTTATTTATGTGATCATTATCAAATTTCTAGAAATCATTACAAAATATTAATCCAATAACAAAAGGAAAAATGAAACACGCCTCACGTTACCCCGTTAAAATATAGATCTTAAAAACATTGGAGAGAAAAGTTATAATGCGCCTGAAAAATGGATGAAGAATTCATATTGTTTCAAGAATGATTCACCAATGTTGAACAATGTATTACTAAACATACCCAACTCAACAAGACAACCAAAAATAAATGCTTCAATATTCAAATATTATCATGAAGGTAAACCACGTACATACCATCAACATTAAGAAACAAAAATTAAATTCACTATTTAATTTGTCTTTAAAATTATTCTTCCATGAATATTTTATAAAATCCTTAAAAAATACTAAAATCTTCAAACATGTCAAAATAATCAATTCCCCTAATTTAAGACATTAAAAATCATCAGAGGGCATTACAAGTATGAGTTTGAGAAGAAGAAACACAAAAAAATGGTTTTAATTTTATTTCTAAAGTAAGATGTAATGTATGTAACATATGGTTATTACCTTACATAGATCTTGGTTATCGCATAGGGGTAGTTTTTTACACATATTTTTTTTTGGAAAAGTTAGGGTCCCCCTTATGAATATCATCCTACCCATAGTTTGTCGCTATGATATGCTAAGGTATCATTTATAGAAAAATATAGACAAAAACCTAGTGAGAAAACTACCAGTATATGGAATTTAGAAACTATGATCTCCTATTATAAAACTATAATTTTACTAGTACATATCATTTATGAAATTCCTCTTACCCTTATATAGAAGCTATTTATCCTTATGAATCCATTGAAATTAATGGTTTACCATTACAATGGTTATGATTTTACCTTACAGAACATATAAATACATCACATACATATATTCAACACATACAATTTTAGAGTTTCCTCTACATTGTTCATGAAATCTTGAAAATATCGTCACTAAGAGGCTTTAGAATAATCTTTATGCTTACAAAAATCCAAGGTATTTTTTAAGGTTGATAATAAATTATAATTTTCTCACTTTTTCACACAAGTAGAATACAAAATAAAAACAAAATATAGTTTTCAACACAATTGATGATTGATAATGTTACTATAATCCCCCTGTAACATCTTATTAACCATGAGAAATTAATTTATTTTTTATTCTCCTATAACTAAAACTAGAGAACTCAAAAAGTAGACTATCAGCTCCACATTTTTACCTATATCCAACATACATACATCTGATCCATATAAGTGAAATAGTATTCCCACATTGGATATTATCTCTCTAGTTTATAATATAAACTAGATTCTCTTTATAAGATAAATATCGATACAACTAAATGTCCTCACAGTCTATAAGTATAAAAAGATAGAGCATGTGCCTCTAATGCTTAGAAATGTGGTACACATCATGCTTACCTCGATAATATAGAGGAAATTCAAAATTTTACACTATTATGAGGTCATAGTCAGTTATTTTAAAGAAAACTACAAATAATAGTTTCATTTCACCTTGAATTAAAAAATGATGATTCCCCAAAGGAAGTGACTCCTATTGGAAACTTTGTCTCCAACATCAAACTCTGAAAGTTATCTCCTCCAATCTTCAAATGGTCCCTTCATTTTCTGAGTGGTCCCCAATCGAGTCCTAATAAATTTCATCATCTCCGAGGTGTCATTCACTATACTAGGGAAAAAATTATTTTCTCACCCACCACATTCCATTAGAGGAGTAATTATAACACCCAGATATAGAGATCCTCAAATGGTATCATAAGAATTTAAACCCATAATTTATTAATTTAGGAGAAATCCACCAAAGCTAGGTGCTTATCTCAAGAACCTAATTAGTCAATGGCACATGATTAAAGCATAACATTCATTATTTGATTTCTCTTCTCAACATTTTCATATATCTGGGGATGTTATGGTCTACCCAAATGTAACTATTTCTTGAAGGAATTCCACAAGGAATAAAACCCCATAAATTGAAACATCTATATTTATCAGATACCAATGTCTATTTAACAACCTAAAATTATATAATCTCACGGAGCTATATCTTTTCCATATTGTCTACTGAGTGAGCCTAGTAGAAAGTTATTAAATGTTAAACGATCATCCGCTGATTGAAAATCACAAAGACAGTTTCATGTCTTCAAGTATCCAAGATAACCTTATCACATTGTCCATTAGGACATCATCCTACTTCCACATGGGAACTTTATGTGGATGGACTGAACCACATATTCCATGGTGCTCAATGATTTCCCTCTGACATGTATTGGTTCATGATACAAAACCAATGATGTTCCTCTTTATTCTAGGCCCCCATAACATTCATCTGAAGTCATCTTTCATCATTGACACAACAGGATGTACCACCCATTTAGTGGAATGGAAGCCCCTCTCCAACTCATCTGTTATGGAAGAAGGGACTTCTAATTTCCCTATCAACATAATCATATCATCTTCACCCAAAAACTACTTAAGTATTGGGTCACCTATAGCTGAATGTTACTATATCATAGAACACTATGGGTCAGTATTCTATCAATCCATTATAAAGTATTCTATAGAATACGTGACCTCCAACATAGAAAGTTTCATTGATCCATAGTCTGTAGAAGCATTCATCCTCTAGTCTACCAATAATATCCTCAGGTGCCACTACTCCTCATAAGTACACTCACCAAGTTCCTAAAATTAATACATATTATAGCTAATCACATGTTTCATTAAATTCTCATTCCAAACATCATATACCACATCATTGTATAACATAAAAGGATACTCAAACCAGAACATCTACCTCAATTTTAGTTCCTGTTGTGTGAATATGTAATGGAGGATTTTATGGTCATAGGATACAACAAAACTATCATAAAAGAGAATGTGTCATTAACACTTCAAAAACTGGAACAAGATAGATAACACCACGTAATGGGTACTGTAATTCTACTAATGATGATGTAGTTTACAATACATATAAGATATAAACTACTATCTCTTTATTAACACAACTCACAAACCAATTATTGAGGTAGTACAGTACATTGTGTATATAATACATATCTTGGGGAATATTATTATTTTAGATGTAGTCAACTTCATCATTCACTCAATAATAACATATTTATAATAGTATAACCACAGGAACAATACCCCCTTCTTCATCAACATAATTGTAGATAATGATAGATTGGAGATTCCTGGGATGAACAGCAGTAGTATCCTACTAAACCCAAGAAGCTTATAATCTTCAACATGTTTTTGGAATGTGTCTAGGATACAACTGCCACCACATTATCTAGGTCAACAGATATAACTATCAGAAACACCACATTTTCTAAGAACATAACCTATAGAATCTAGAAGATAAATATTGATATCTTAGTGTAGTTCCACTGTGCTCTAAGAATCTACTAAACAATATCATGATTTCTAGAATGTTTCTCGGGTGTTGCTGAGTAGATAAGAATGTCATCAACCAACACTATGATAAAAAAATTCACAATACAAATGAATATTTTTTTCTTGAGGACCACAAACTTTACTTTTTAATTGGTTAAATATAATTAAATAACTAGATACTAATAAAACACATACCAGTTAAAATCATTTTCTTCAGGCTGTCTTCCTCAATAACCTATAGTTGGTGGTCGCCCAATTGAAGATCAATCTCAGTGAACCATTTTGATACCTATAACTGATTGAAAAGAACAATAATAATATGGAAAACATATATGTTATTCACCATCACCTAGTTCTTATTCTCGTAAAAAATTCTTATATATAGACTATCATTTGACTTATTCATGAACAACATAAGTGCACCCCATGATGAAGTACTCAGATTGATAAATCCATTCTACTCTAATTCCATCAGCTATACCTTGAGCTCCATCAACTCATTGGTTGCATTGATTGTTGGTGACTCAAAATGTTGTTCCCAAATGACATGATATCTATGTTATCTTAACATGACTATCCTTTAAAGTCAATAATAGGTAAAATATTTCCACAATTATTTCAACCCATGAATGAGAAGAAATCATACAAAAAAACAATTGTTTTCCTATGGGGGTAGTCACTATCCTGATTATATTATTTTCCACGTGGGTTCTCCCTATAAAGGGGGAAACACATGTGTATATGGATACTCGTGGAACCTAGTAATCTAGAACCTCACAACAATTTTAAGGATGGGTGTATGTGCCGTTAGTACGACCCAATCATTGAAATACCCCTAGATGAGTATCTCATCATCTCCAATAAATCCTTAATAGTATTCAAATTATGTTCCCTTGGAGCATCTTGATATCATCCTACCATTATCACAGTGCAATAAATATCAATACTGGTATATAATATTGAACACATGATGGATCCTATCATAGAAGCATATATGATCTTACTCATCTTATCTCTCTCAAGTTCAATATGATGATACATTTTCATGGAATATATATATATATATATTGATGTTGGAATAAATCTACACTTGGATTATAATTTTATAAATCTCTTCAGTATCTAGCCAATTTTTATACCTAAACTTTTCCCTATTATTCTTTTGGTTCTATGACATGTGACTTTGACCCCAAGATAGTTGGTTTATTAACATAATTCTTTTTGGGAGAATAAATTTGATAACCCATCACTATCTAATGGTAAATATAATATGGAATTCCCCATGAGTAATATTTAATCAACACACACTATTAGAAAAATAAGTGCCCTCCCACTAAATTGGTTTCATACACATGTATCAAGTTTGTTATTTAGGAAAACAATTATCATATAGATTTCATGAAACAAATTTTCCATGACATATATGCATTCTTCTATGCATAATTGGATCCCTAGAATATTAATACATTTATTTTCAATACCTATAGTCACATTTCGTCCCATTTATTCTATTTAGAAATATTCTAGATGGTAATCATTAGGGAATAATGTTTCAACATCCACATACCAAATATTATTTTCATGGAATGATGTTATATAAAGTAGATTTTAAATAGATTTAGTAATGGAAAATAAAGAACGTATTTCCTCATAGTTTTTTCCTTCAAACTATTTAAACATCTTCTCGAATGATAATTCCTTATAATGACTCACTTTAATTTTTAAAACATGTTCTCTATTGACTGCCAATTTCCACCCCATGGAATTTAAATCAACTAATTGATTGACAATAACACATACTCAATTCCTAAATATATAATCTCTCTATGAATTTAAGGATTATATCCACCTTGGTGATTTTTATCTCTCCACTAACTTCGTATATAAAAGAAAATAATTATTTTGAACAAATAATATGTCAAAATTCATAGTGAATAGAAGAAAATATATTACTTATTCTCTAATATCTCTAGTTATCCTACACTGTAGATATTTCTCACGAAAAACCTCTTCTATAGGGACCTAAAAATCTATTCCATCAATAAATCCTCTATAATAACAATCAAAATAATAAAAGTCAACACCATGCCTTCTATTTATTTTAAAAATGTTCTCCATATTTAAAAAATATATTTATTGCCTTTTCATGATTATTTTTTCATCTGAGGGATTGTATCGGTAATATCACCTTGTTTCCATAAGATATCCTATAAATATAATGAAATTTCCCATGTTACTAGTTTGTTTCAGTTATTGGAAATAAAAAATTCATCACCACCCCATAGATAAATATATTACATCATGGGTTTATTTCAAAATCAGACATTGAATTAAATTCTATTTTCTACGTTAGTTGACACTTATCATAGTGTGTTCAACCCATTTTTTAATGTATATCCCCAAAATTATAATGTATGATCAACATCACTAAACATTGACTTTTCATTTTTTATCAAGATTTGGTTCCTCAATTCACTAACACCATTCCACTAGGTTGAATATAGATGATTGGGTTGAGACAGAATCAATAATTTGTATAAATAATCAATGAAATACTGGTTAACATAATCAACATCATGATCATAATGATTCATATTTATCTTCTATCCATATTAACTCTATAATAAATTCTTCAATTCCTTAAATTTATTAAATTATTCAGACTTAGGACACATTTAGTAGATGTATCTATATCTACTCAATTCATCTGTAAAAGTAATGAATCTAAAATAAATACCTCCAAATTCTCATGAACAATATCCCCATGTATCATCATATACTAATTCATGAAGACCTATATCCCATTCAACCTACCGAAAAAATGTTGGATTTCCCATCTTTTCATTTAAAAAAGTAGGAATCTCTCAATTTTATTTTCTTCAAAAGAATATAAATAAATATAATGATATAAATTTATTGATTTATTCTTATTAACATGACAAAGTTAATGATCCCATAAATATTAATTATATGTGTTATAAAAAAACAAGAATCTTTTTCAACTAAAAATAAAGTGTTTTCATAATCAAATAAATTAATAACATTATTTAAATAATCTATACCACAACATATATTGTCTATTAAAATGATAACCATTTATTTAAAATTTTGAAAATTAAAAAATCCTTATCTAGAAAGAGATAATTTTTATTAGTAAGACTATGTACATAATAACATATTTTAAAAAACAATATCATTCAAGTGGGAAATAAAATACAGTAGTCTCTTATAGCCAATGTATCCTAACATGCTCTATTGTAATCCCAAACATCAACATATCCTTTGGACTTCATTCAAAACCTATATATTTCCTATATTTTAATAAATATCATTAAAATTATTTGTATCTAATAACCAATAAGTAGATATTGAAATATTATAATTGGACACAAATTCACTTGAATAATGATGTACTTCTTTAACCAGGTGTAGTTCTTCTTCTATATATCCAGTATTCAAGAAAAAAAATAGTATATATAATTCCTTCTCTAACTTCAGATCATTTACATGGTGGATTTATGATGCTTAGGAACATTAGTCTTAGAATAAGTCATGGGAACCTTTTCATAGAAAATTTATCTTATTCACCATATGGATCATAAGTTTTTCATATCTAATTTCATTACCAACATGGAAAATCAAGGTATGTATTTCTAAGAGTCTTATCACTATTGTTTATATTATAATTTCCTATTAGACTTTAGAAGCTTGGAGATTGGGATGATAAGATGATTTCTTTATGTAGATTATCTAGATGCCAAAATATTATGATGTCTAATAAATCTAGGTATCCAATCATTTTTACATTATATGAATTAGATGCAGATGACTCTCTAATCATGAATCTGAAATATACTTTTTAGAGCTCAAATATATCTTGAATTTCCTTCTCTTCATAATGACCATGAAGGTGCGAAAACATTATTGATGAAACTATTTCTTCATGTTCCTTTAGGATATCATAGTACTAGGATGATATGATGAAACACTTGACATGGACCATATTATCTATGTGTTTTATATTAACTGAGAGTTCCACCCCACAAACATATTTATTGAGAACATTAAAAATTGAGTTTTCTAGAAAGTATAATTAATATTATAGGAATAGTATAACACAAAAGTGTCTATACTCTTTCTATAAATGTGATCCATTGATGTGGTTATCTTACTCTAATATAGATCTCTATGATAATTTCAATGTTGTATGGCTTTCTACTTATATAATGAAAATATTTTTGTATTGTCTATATAATAAAAATAGATAATAAAATTTTCATTTATTAATCTCCCTCTATTTTATCAAAACCTAGTTAGAGTCACTACTCATTTGTGAATATCCATTCATGTGGATATTCATGTTTCAAGGATCCATATTTCCATTCACATAACCAAAAAAATTTCAAAACATGTTATTGAAATGTATTTATGTGGGAAGTTCTCTGCCATAATATTATCATGAAACAACATGATCTATTAAGTGGAATACTTGTAGTGAACTAGCCCAGTCTGACCTAACACACCACCCATTATAGACCCCTATAAGTGGTCAACAATGCCTCATCATCCACCATTGGATACCATCTAGTGGTGAGGGTCAAATAGTTACCATGGGGAGTCTACACCCGCTTTTAGAGTGAAACAAAAGTTGAAATATGAAAAACATCAATAAGGATAAACATCCAAATATTCATAGATATATATAAAAAATTTATATATATAATTAATGTAATAAATTATACAAAATAGAACAATATTGTCATAACATAGTAATTAGTCACTGAATAGGCTAAACAATTACAAAAAATGAACTAACAGAAAATAAAATGTACAACGATTCTCTATAAACTCTGAGTCATACCAAATACATAATCTACATGACTATTGATCATCACCAATATGATATTGAAATTCAATACAAAAAACCACCCTCGATCATCAAACATTGTCCCTCTATTAGATCCACTATGAAACATGTGACCCGACTTGATTGATGATATACTATATTCAAGCACACTAAGGTAAACATACAAGGGGAGATATAAATCACCCTCGACCATCCCCAATTGATAACATATTATTTATTTTCATAATAAGTGAACAAAGATGTAATATTCCAATTCTAGTAAAATCTATTAAAAACATCCATAAAAATAAACAAATTTATAAAATAATGGGGTAAAACAAGGAAAATATCCAATAGTGGGTTCTATTTTGACACCTAAGTTAAATCGTAGCACCCAAAACATTTTACGGGATGTTTATGTTAAATACATTCTATTCATCACTGTGTTCCTTTGAAAAAACACTTGGTTATTAAGGATATAGTCAAAAACTATCCATTAAATATAAATTTTCCACTTCTATGTTTTGAATTTCTAAAAAAGGTCATCTAGAGTTTTTATCAGAAAGTAATTTGTAGTCTGATAGAACAAACATAATTTTTGGTGAATAGTAACATACCCTTATGAATAGTAATATGAATAGTAATATGACCCTTATGAATAGTAAATAATATTATTATTTCATTTTCTTATGGCAACATGATAATGAGATCGTAATTGGTTTTGCAATGAGAAATAAACCTAATTGCACTTTCAGATTGTTATTTTAAAAAATAACTATGACTTTATTTAAAAATTAAATTAATAATATTTAGAAAATTAATTTTAAAAAATGGATTTCATTTTCGAATTCTACATGTTAAAAACTGGTTACGGTAAATTTTTGGGATTTTTCTGAAATTCTAGAATATTTCATGAATAGTGAAATACGATAAAATATCATATATACAAATTATCAGTAAAATAAACTATTTATGACATCATAAGTGATTCATGGCCACCTATTTATAACTCACATGCCATTATTACTATTTTAGGTCACATGAACAATTACTCGTCATAATCTTTGGCAAAAATGTTATAATAATGATTAAAATAATGAAAAATACCCCCTCTCCTCCACTATAAAAACCCCTCTCACCACTCCCTCTACTCTTCACTCCTCTAAGCCTTGATGATCATCAAATTTATGCCCAAATACCCTTCCCTAGTCACTCCCAATGACCATTAAGGTCTTGTTCATTCCAAAAGACAAAAATACCTTCTCTTAAGGAGGTTCTTGAAGGCGTTATTTCAAGAGGTAAAACACCTTTCTTTTTCTTTTTGTTTCATTTGAATTTATCTTCATTCGTCATCCTATCCTCGCCTATTCTATACAAATGATCATGATAACTCCAGTATCATCTACATAATTGATTTATATCATGTGAATGGAAGAACCATCATCAATATTCTTTCTCCATCCCTTTTATTTTTGTAAACGAAATCACTGTCTATGAGGTTCCAATTTATAACCTTCATGGATGACGAAGTTTTGTTCTTCAATCGTTCATTAATTACTGGTCATGAAACAATAATTATTGTTGAACCAGGTCATAACATATTTATTTTATCTTGATTAATTTTCTAGAATATTTTCACATACATAATTTGGAAAAATAATACGAAACAAGTATATTGAGCACAAAACTGCCAAGCCAAATTCAAGCATTTATTTTTTTAACTCATCAAATGAGTCATACTCATGGTATATTACCAAAATCAGTATAAGATCATTTATATCTCTTTAAGGTCACTAATAATTTATATTAAAAATTATGGATGTTTAACCATATTTCAAACCAACTTCCATTCATGAATACAAGTAAACAAATCATGAATCCTAGTAAGAAAATGCTTCCAAAACAATAAGTTTTAATCTCTTAAACCCATAAAAGTGGCCATTAATGAACTTAATAAGGTTATATCATGTCAATTACATGTTTATTTGGTTTTGTAATTATTAATTAATTAATTTATAATTGATTATTCAGGTCATTAAGAATAATCAAGAACACACTAGGGAAAAAGGTAAGGGGTTTCTCATCTCACTTTTATTTTTGTGAGATTTTCAATGTTCGCCGCATATTTCTTGTATGTTGTTTATGTGTACTTCCATTTGATATATAATAACATGATTCTTTTTATATTCATGTTATTCAGTGATTTATTTGATGCTCATTAAGTTCTGGTCATATGATTCGACTGATTACATTGTGGTAAGGGACTTTGTCTCAACTACCTTCTCGTTGTGACTAAAATTTATTGTGCACCTAATAATCCATATGTGATGTACCTACTGCCCATTTAAGCTAACTTTTCATTTGAAACTTTTTTTATATTAAATATCCATAATCTCATATCATGGATATGTTTATTGTTTAAACTGTATACCATTTTACATACTGTTGACCTCACCTGTTTTGATAATCCCAATTATGTGTTCATATGTTATGCTATTCTCAATTACTGATAATTTACGTTTTAATTATTTCAAATCAGTGATCAAATTAATAATAATGTTTAAATAATCTCTGATTTATGTTAATCTCGATTATCGTTGTTTATAAAATCTTTGAAACAATTCTAAGTCAATTAGATGTGGTTTGCACGATAGCTAGAGCTACCGATAGCCAGAGCTACCGACAGCCAGAGCTACCGATAGCCAGAGCTACCGACAGCCAGAGCTACCGATAGCCAGAGCTACCGATTTCCAGAGCTACCGATAGCCAGAGCTACCGATAGCCAGAGCTACCGCTAACCAGACCTACCGATAGCCAGATCTACCGATAGTCAGAGCTACCGATAGCCAGAGCTACCGATATCCAGAGCTACCGATAGCCAGAGCTACCGATAGCCAGAGCTATCGATAGAAAAAGAGCTACCGATACACAAAGAGCTACCGATGCACAAAAAGCTACCGATGCACAAAGAGCTACCGATGCACAAAGAGCTACCGATGCATAAAGAGCTATCGATGCACAGAGAGCTACCGATAAGAGCTACCGATAAGAGCCACTGATAAGAGTTTGAAGGGATACCGATGGAAGATCCCTACACCGATTCAACCGTACACGTCTACAAACAAACAGCTACCTATAATGAACTGCGGAGTCAATCCTATATCCTGAACCCTATTTGTTTATTATACTAACGGTTACATTTGTTACTTTTGATGCATTTAATGTTATTAAATGATTTGTGTTACCATTTCAGGAAACCGTACCAAGTACGATCAAAAAATCATAATCATTCCTCCTCAGAAAAACAAAAAAGAAGTGGCATAAAAAGGACATCGTGTATGTATCAAAGGGACACACAGTAGACCAAAAAGAGATCAAGGACACAGAACATACTGGCGATCAAGATCAAAGCGTGCCAAGAACAACTGGAGAACTTGCACTCACGAGACTACTACTACCAGCCTCCAGAACATAGAGCATACATCGAGCAATCTATGCTAAAGAAGAACCATACAAGACTCATCATTATTTGAGCCCATAAGAAAGATGAACCTGGAAGTCAAGGAAGCAGATGGTAATCTGTTTTCCAGACAAAAACCAGAAAAAGACTCAGAACGAATCCTAATCAACAAAAGGGGTCGAGAGCTGCACGAAGATCACTAGAGCCTTTTCTAATCTCTAAATCTTTATCTCTGTGATTTACTTTTTACATTACGAGCAGTGTGTGTTATCTGTTGTATTTTACACACACACTGTCTCCTGAACCTTAACTGGAGGATTTGAAAATCCTCACTCACTATCTTTTCATTCTCTTTCCCATTGTGGATAGTGGTAGAGTTTGTGTGTGACCTGGACAGCTGGTTGCTGTTGTATTGGTTCCCACGGATAACAGTGGTAGAGGTCTTGGACCTGGACAGTTGTAAACTGTTGAACCCCGATCCAGGGTGTGGATCATCCTTATATAAACTTTTGAGAGGACTAAGTCTCGACTTGAGACTGAACCTCTTGGTTAACTCCTCTGTGTTTTTTAGTTAATGTTTATATCCATACAATACATATCTATTTCAAATTCTGCTGCTATTACTTTGAAATATAATTTATTTTCAAGGATACCTTGATAGTTAAACTCGCAAGAGTTTATATTTATTGTAAACCAGTAAGTTAGTTTCAAAAGTTAAATTAATCATAAGATTAAGTTAACTGAGAACTAATCAATCTTTGAGAAACTAATTGAACCTTTATAATCTGTCTAAATTCACTATAGTTTAATCTGTTTTTGAAATTGGGGGATTTTAATAGAAATTATTTTTAGCAGAAATTTTAATTGGAACTCAATTCACCCCCCTTTTGAGTGTCCACTCCGACCAACATTTGGTATCAAAGGATTTATTAATACCTTCTAAATTACTCTGTTTTCAACTGTGATTTTAGTTGTATTTTAAAGTTCTTAAAATTTCTGTTATTTCTAAATTTTTATCTCTTTAAAATTTTTTATAATGGATAATAGACTTGAGGGTGATGATACTAACCGTACACCTTTCTTTAATGGAAATAACTATGCTCAGTGGAAACATAAAATGAAAATTCATCTAGAAAGTATGCGTTTTGATACTTGGACTGCTATTGAATCAGAATATAAAGTTCCCACTACTGATAGATATACTTGGGATGAACCTACAAAGACTGCTTACAATAATAATTGTAAAGCTATGAATGCTCTGTACTGTGCTCTAGGAGATGAATAATTTAATAGAATTTCTGCATGTAAAACTGCTTTTGAAATTTGGGATACCTTGGCCGTTTCTCACGAAGGAAGAACTAATGTTAAAGAAATGAGATTAAACACTTATACTATTAAATATGCTAATTTCAAAATGAAGCCTGATGAACCTATTTCTGACATGTATCTCAGGTTCAATGAGATAGAAAACACAATGAGCTCACTCGGAAAGATTGTTCCTATAAAAGAACAAATTATGAGAATACTAAGATGTTTGCCAGATAGATGGAGAGGTACATCCGTTTCAATTAGAGAATCCTGTGACATTGGAACACTGCCTGTCAATGAGTTAATTGGTAAGCTGATGATGTATGAAGAAGAGATTAAAGTAAATAAAGAAGAAGATGAGGAACCCAAAAGAAAATCTGTAGCGTTTAAAACTACTGTCTTTAAGAGTAAAGACAAGGATAAACTACAAATGGAGACTGAGAGTTCAATGAGTGAAAATTCATAATCTGACAGTGATGCTGAGATGGCTCAAATAGCCAGGAGATTCAAGAAGTTTTATAGGAAAAATAAATTCATTAGGAAAACGAATTACAAAGGAAAGTATGATCCACAAGGCAAATGGAAAAAGGATTGGAAGAAGGCTGACAGGACTGATGAAGTTGTGTGCTACGAATGCAAGCGAAAAGTACATATCAAAGCAGACTGTCCAAAGTTAAAATTCAAAAAGAAATATGATTACAAAGACAAGAAGTACAAGATATCCATGAAGGCTAACGGGAGTGCTTCAGAATAAAACACTAGTGAAGCAGAATCTTCGGACTCTGAAAGGAATCGAGCCAACATGTGTTTCATGACAAATACTTCTGAGGTAACATCTGACACTCCTGTTTTAAATTCATATTATTCTGGAGATGATTCTGATTCAGAAAACATGTCAAAATCTGAACTATTTGAGTACTTTGATATGTTGGAAGAAACCTATAATGAGCTTAAAGACAAATACAAAGGTTTAAAGAAACAGTATGCTTTAAGTGTTAAGCATAAATCTGATCTTGATATAGAAAAGGAAATGAATTCTCAACTACTAAAGGAAAATACAGAACTGAAACTGTCAAATGAGCAACTTAGAAAGGACTTAGAAAAATTCACAAATGGAAAGGATTCTTTAACTCAAATGCTAGGAAATCAAGTTGCACCTAGATATGCTACTGGTTTGGGATACCAACCTGGACAGAGACAATTCACTAGAACCCGATTTATTCCTAAGTCTGAAAAAAATCCTGCTAGTTCCAGTTTTTAAAATTCATATGCTTCAACATGTTGTTCACATGGATATAGACCAACTAAATTTTATCTTTCAAAATATATTATTTCTGTTAATTGTATGGGACCCAAAAAACAAATTTGGGTTCCTAAGGCCCTGATTGCTAACCTATCTGGACCCAAGAAAATCTGGGTACCAAAGTCATTTCCTGTTTAAATCTGTTTTATATGAGACCTACTTGAAGAGCTGTCACAAGAAGATATGGTATTTAGACAGTGGGTGCTCAAGACACCTGACTGGAGATTATTCTTGCTTAAAGAGCTTAATAAAGGTTGATGGAGGTCATGTCACCTTTGTGACAACTCTAAAGGAAAAATCATCGGCCTATGCTAGATTGGTAACACTGAATCAGTATTAATTTCTAATGTTTTATTCGTTGATGGACTTAAATATAAATTACTTAGTATATCTCAATTATGTGACGATGGTTTCAATGTCAAGTTTGGAAATGACTCGTGTGATGTTTTTAACTCCAAAAACTCTTTAGTATTTTCTGCTCTAAGGAATGAAAATGTTTATGCTGTTGATTTAAATTCATTATCCAAACAAAATATTTCTTGTTTGAATGCTTTTCATAAAGAATATTGGCTATGGCACAGAAGATTAGGACACTGCAACATTCACTCACTTAGAAAACTGGCTAGGAAAAACTTAGTTAGAGACTTACCTAAATTAGAATTCCCAAATGACAAAGTGTGTAATTCCTGTCAAAAGGTAAAACAACACAAAGATTCTTTTAATTCAAAGAAGGAAGTCTCAAATTCTCAACCACTTGAGTTGGTTCACATGGATTTGTTTGGACCATCAAGAGTTTCTAGTTTAAATGGGAAGCATTATGTCTATGTCCTTGTAGATGAATTTTCTAGATATACTTGGGTATACTTTATAGCTCACAAAAGTGAAGCTTGTCCTTACTTTATTAAATATTCCAAGTCTGTAGAGAACCTTAGTGGACTTAAGATTAAAACCCTAAGAAGTGATCATGGTCGTGAGTTTGAAAATCATGAGTTTGAATCTTATTGCTCACACAATGGCTACAGTCACAATTTTTCTGCCCCTAGGACACCCCAACAAAATGGTGTAGTAGAAAGGAGAAACCGAACCCTGCAAGAAATAGCTAGAACCATGCTCAATGAATATGAAATGCCTATTTACTTTTGGGCTGAAGATGTTAATACAGCTTGTTATATTATCAATAGAGTCTTGATCAGACCTGTTCTTAAGAAAACCCCTTATGAGTTGTGGAACAATAGAAAGCCTAAGGTTAATTACTTCAGAATTTTTGGTTGTAAAGTCTTTATACTTAATACTAAAGATAATCTGGATAAGTTTTCTCCCAAAAGCGATGAAGGAATTTTTCTGGGATACTCTATTTCAAATAAAGCTTATAGAGTTTTCAATAAGAGAACCAAATGTGAGGAAGAATCTGTTCACAACAAATTCGATGAAACTGATCCACATGCGCCTAAAACCTCTCTTGAGATTGAAGAAGATTTGTCTATTCTGGACCTTAATGACAAATCTAAAGAACCTGTTATAAAAGCATCCAGTTCTGGACTTTCTCCAGAATCTGCTTCTGTTGAACCCGAACCTATAGATGAACCTGAAGTTTCTAGTCCAACCTTTACCAAATCGACTAAGATTCTAATGAATCATCCTTTAGAAGCTGTTGTTGGTAATCTTTATAGAGGAACACAATCTAGTGCTTCTCTAAGGAACCAGGTTGAACATCAAGCTTTTCTGTCACAGCTAGAACCCAAAAATATCAATGATGCTATCAATGATGAATTCTGGGTAATATCCATGCAAGAAGAGTTGAATCAATTTGAAAGTAACGAAGTCTGGGAATTAGTTGACAGACCCAAGGACACCTTGAAAATAGGCACAAAATGGGTTTTTAGAAATAAAGTTGATGAATCAGGAAACATAGTTAGAAACAAAGCTAGACTAGTTGCACATGGATATATTCAAGAAGAGGGTATATACTATGGAGAAACCTTTTCACATGTAGCTTGACTGGAAGCTATTAGGATCTTACTTGCATATGCATCACATCTGAATTTCAAGTTATATCAAATGAATGTCAAAAGTGCATTTCTAAATGGTTTTATAATTGAAGATGTTTTTGTGGAACAACCACCAGGATTTACAAACCCTCATTTTCGAAATCAAGTTTTTAAACATTCTAAAGATTTATATGGTTTAAAACAAGCTTCAAGAGCTTGGTATGATAGACTCATCAATTTTCTTATTTCAAAAGGTTTTACTAAAGGGATTGCTGATCCAACTCTTTTTATTAAAAGAATTTCTAAAGATGTTTTAGTTGTACAAATCTATGTTGATGATATTATATTTGGATCTTCTAAACACTCTTTATGTACTGATTTTTCAAAAACTATGTAAAATGAATTTGAAATGAGCTTAATGGGAGAGCTTAAGTATTTTCTTGGTTTTCAAATTTTTCAAACTAGAGATGGAATTATTTTAAATCAAATTAAATATACAAAAGATCTTTTAAAACGTTTTGGATTGGATAGCATTAAGGAAAATGATACACCTATGAGTACTACATGTAAGTTGGATACAGATGAAGTTGGGAAACCAGTGGATAAAACCAATTACAGAGGTATGATTGGGAGCTTACTTTATCTTACTGCTAGTCGACCAGACATTATGTTCAGTGTATGTATGTGCGCTAGATTTCAAGCTAATCCTAAATAATCACACTTACTGGCCTTTAAAAGGATTTTTAAATATCTTAAGCATACTGTACATTTAGGTTTGTTTTATCCAAAAGGAAAATCATTTGACCTAACTAGCTATTCAGATGCTGACTTTGCTGGATGTAAGTTAGAAAGGAAGAGCACATCTAGAACATGTCATTTACTTGGGAAATCCCTAGTGTCATGGTGTAGTAAGAAACATAACTCAGATGCATTGTCTACTTCCGAAGTAGAGTATATAGCTGCTGGTAGTTGCTGTGCACAAATTATGTGGATGAAACACACTTTATTGGACTATGGATTTGAGTTTAAACTTTTTTTAATTAACTGTGACAACACTAGTGCTATAAACATATCTAAGAACCCTGTATCTCACTCTAGAACCAAACACATAGATGTAAGACATCATTTTCTGAGAGATCATTATCAAAAAGGTGATATTACTCTTGAATTTATTGGCACTGAACATCAATTGGATGATATTTTCACTAAACCTTTAAGTTCTGATAGGTTAAGTTACATTAGGCACGAGCTGGGGATGATCAATTCTCACCGATGTTGAAATTCTCATCGATGATCAATTCTCACCGATGATGAAATTCTCACCGATGATCAATTCTCACCGATGGTGAAATTCTCACCGATGATCAATTCTCACCGATGTTGAAATTCTCACTGATGATCAATTTTCACCGATGTTGAAATTCTCACTGATGATCAATTCTCACCGATGTTGAAATTCTCACCGATGATCAATTCTCACCGATGTTGAAATTCTCACCGATGATCAATTCTCACCGATGTTGAAATTCTCACCGATGATCAAATCTCACCGATGTTGAAATTCTCACCGATGTTGAAATTCTCACTGATGATCAATTCTCACCGATGTTGAAATTCTCACCGATGATCAATTCTCACCGATGTTGAAATTCTCACCGATGATCAATTCTCACCGATGTTGAAATTCTCACTGATGATCAATTCTCACCGATGTTGAAATTCTCACCGATGATCAATTCTCACCGATGTTGAAATTCTCACCGATGATCAATTCTCACCGACGTTGAAATTCTCACCAATGATCAATTCTCACCGATGTTGAAATTCTCACCGATGATCAATTCTCACTGATGCAATCTTTTAAAACTTCTATCTGTCACCAAGAATATGAATCGTTTTATATTGTTATTTTACTTTATTCATTAATTTATGATTCCTACATGATAAAGCTAAGCCTAAACCGCTTCTCACTCCACCGGACCCAAAACCTTTCACCTTTGAATCCTAGCTCCCTAATCGACTGAGAACCCTAAATCCGCGATGGAAAAAACAAAGATTCCTGCCAGTAGAGATGAAAGTGTAGAGCCTAAAACAAATAAGCAGAAAGTGCAGCAAGAAGCTCGTGGAAGTAATGTCAGAACTAGGTCGGGAAAGCGACCAGTAAACCCTCATTTGCAGAATAGAGATATTGTGATTGAAAAGGAGCTTTTCTTAGATTGGCTGCTACCAAGCAAGTCATTGGTGCTTGCAATTCTGGAAGATCAAATATGGGTAGATTGTTTTTCAAATAACAATGGTCCCTACTACCCGAAGTTAGTGAAACAGTTCTACGAATTCGTAACCTTTGAGAAGTCTGAAAATGAGGATTGGGTAAGTTCTTTTTTAAATGGAAAAGAAATGTCGTTTTCTTCTGTAGAGTGGGCAGAATGTTTAAAAGTCCCACATGAAGGTGTATCCAGGTATGTCTCAAGAGAAATTCCACCTACCATTAACATCTTTGACTATGAGATCGCTTTAAAAGAGCTAATGGGTAATGGAAGTCAAAGGCAAGTGGTTGCTACTGAATTGGATGGAGAGAACAGACTGCTTTTCAAATTTGTTCAACTTGTTTTGATACAGAGGAGAGAAGAAGTTTCTAATATGAGATATCAAGATATTTATCTTCTACATCTGTTAAGACATGGTGTGAAAGTTAATCTGTGCAGACTGCTGTTGAGTCAAATGGAAGACATGATTAGGACGAAATCAATGACTAATGCTTTATTCTTTGCCAAAATGATCTCTGTGATGATAAAAGTGAAAGGGATAGCTGAGTCTCAGGATGAGACAGTTGTAGTTAAGAATAACTTCTGTGACACTACTACAGTTTGTAAGTACATGAAAATCAATTGGAACCCGTGGAAAGGAGAATGGGTCAGTGATGACCAGAAGGTGTGTGATAAATTTAATCCTGTGGATTATCCTTCAAGGCCAAAGGATAAAAGAGATCCCGGTTTAGGATCTGATGAAGAGGAACCCGAGTACAGTGATGAGTCAGAAGAAGAAGAAGAAGAAGAGGAAGAAACTCCTATGGATATTGGAGGAGATCCAGACATGCCCCCAAGTCCTGTTACTGAGTTTTTATACTCAAGAAAAGGAAAAGTAGAGGAAGTGTTATCTATTAATGAGGAAGACCAGCCAGTTCCTCAGCAAGGAGAAAAATAGAATGTATCTAAATCATCTGATTTGGCTAGCTTGAGTCTGAGTCCATTGATTGAAAACTCAGTTGTGCCTACTGATGAAGTAGAAAAAGAAAGAGAAGAAGATGTACCTGTTTCAGAAAATCTCCTTACTGCTGCAGAGATAGAAGTTGTTGTGGAAGATTCTGATGAAGAAAGACCAGCATTGAATGTAGTTATTGTACATAAGAATGCACCCATTGAGGGGGAGCATCATTCCAATCTTGGAAATGTTACACTGGCTGTTGAGATTGAAGACTGGGTAGAAGACCCAGGTTTTATAGTCTGTGGTTTGGATTATCCTGATTCGGATAATGAAGTATCCTTGAATAGACCAAAGATCATATATGACATCAATTCTGAGTTATTACCTGATGATGTGGTCCGAGTACATGATTTAGATGTGCTGAAAGAAAATCTCAAAGTCAGTTTTGTAGAAGAAGTAAAGACAATGGAATCTTTTTTAGTTTCCTCGATTCAATCAGTCATGAATGATTCAGTAGTAAGCTTAGCTTCTGCAAGAGTATCTACTACATTTGCTCCTACTGATTTTGTTACAAAGTCTGATCTCGAATCCCTGAAGCATGAGCTAAAAGAATCCTTCAGTGCCTCAGTTACTAAGATAAAGCATTGTTTTCGTGAAGAAATGAAGTTGTTAGAACAATATCTTGAGCTTTCTCTTGGTTTCAATCTATCAACATTTATGGGTGAGCTAATGGAAGCAGTAAAAGAGTGCCAGACCCAATCTTCTAGAACAGATGCAGATCTTGAAGCCTTAAAGAAGTCTGTTACTTCTTTAGATTCTTACATGAGCTCAAAGCTTCAAGATGATAAGGATTTAGCCTATGTGAATAGTGTTGTAGGCCAAATGGTTTCAGTATATTAAGATTTCTAATATTCTATAAATGATCATGTTAAAAATCAGGACTCTCAACTGAAAACTCTGATTAGTGGTTTGACCAAAAGTTTTAAAGAAACTGTATCTTTCTCGGTTGGTCCTCTAGCTTCAAAACCTGCATTTTATTTGAAACAATTATGAGCTATGATGAAGGAGGAGCTTGGTTCTATTTCAACCAGTGGCTCTGTGGACTCATCCGATCTAAGTCGAGTAGTGCTCTCTACAAGAGATTCAGTCAGGGAAATAATGACAATCGTCCACAACCATATGAAAGCGGCCTCTGCCTCTCAGGAGGAACTCAAGAACAAGGTGGATTATTATTTCCAAAGTATTTTTACCAAGCAACAACTCACCCATCATTTCAAGATGATGTTGGAAAACATGAAGTTACCCCATGTAACTCAAGCCTTCTGAGAACAAGTGAGCAAGCTAAGACAGCTGACTCCTGCCTTAGAAAAATTTATGGAGAACAAAGATGATTTTATATCTGCTATGGAAAGAGGGGGAGTAATCATTATGGATTTCAGAAATCTGTTGCTGCCCTTTTTGCATGTTGATGCCAGACCGATTATTGTCCCTCCTGCCTTGCCTGCCTCTACCTCAACTGAGTCTCCACTCCAGATGACTCCTGCTCAGGCCATCCGAAGCCTCACACCTATGATCATTCAACAAACTTCCCAATACAGGCCAGGCACTGTATCAGTGGCTCAACCTCCTGTGATCATTTCTGGGATTCCAAAGCCCTCACTCACATCCTCACCACCTGCCTCCTCTTCTAATCCAAAAGGCAAATCTCATGTTGAAGATTCAGATTGCTGAAGTGGCCAGGCTATTTGATAGGAATTTTTTTTTCTTTTCTATTCTGTTTATGTATGTTTTGTCTAGTCTGATACAAATGTTTTTCTTTACACTATCTCTGTTTCTCAGTTTTCTCCGTATGCTTTCCCACTTTTTGATTATCACAAAGGGGGAGAAAATTATAAAGGGGGGGGAGCAAATATAAAGAGAGGGGGGGGGGAATATCAAAGGGGAGAAATTTTGAGCCTTCGCTACTATTCCTACATTTCCTTCTTTGGTACCAATTCTTTCAAAGCTTATCTCTGATACTATTGTATTTAATACTTCCTATGATAATTTTTTGATCTATTTCATTCTATCACTATTTCCTCTATTTCCTCTAATTGCTTTCTTTGAGAAATTAAAATATAAACGTTATATTCTCTTATACTTTATTCTCATTATTTTTGGTCATATCATAAGTTGTGATTATCAAAAAGGGGGAGATTGTTGACCTCACCTGTTTTGATAATCCCAATTATGTGTCCATATATTATGCTATTCTCAATTACTGATAATTTACATTTTAATTCTTTCAAAATCAGTGATCAAATTAATAATAATGTTTAAATAATCTCTGATTTATGTTAATATCGATTATCCTTGTTTATACAAGCTTTGAAACAATTCTAAGTAAATTAGATGTGGTTTGCACGATAGCCAGAGCTACCGATAGCCAGAGCTACTGATAGACAGAGCTACCGATAGCCGGAGCTACCGATAGCCAGAGCTACAGATAGGCAGAGCTACCGATTTCCAGAGCTACCGATAGCCAGAGCTACCGATAGCCAGAGCTACCGATAGCCAGATCTACCGATAGTCAGAGCTACCGATAGCCAGAGCTACCGATAGCCAGAGCTACCGATAGCCAGAGCTACCGATAGACAAAGAGCTACTGATACAAAAAGAGCTACCGATGCACAAAAAGCTACCGATGCACAAAGAGCTATCGATTCACAAAGAGCTACCGATGCATAAAGAGCTATCGATGCACAGAGAGCTACCGATAAGAGCTACTGATAAGATCCACCGATAAGAGTTTGAAGGGCTGCCGATGGAAGATCCATACACCGAGTCAACCGTACACGTCTACCAACAAACAGCTACCTATAATGAACTGCGGAGTCAAATCCTATATCCTCGACCCTATTTGTTTATTATACTAACAGTTACATTTGTTACTTTTGATGCATTTAATGTTATTAAATGATTTGTGTTACCATTTCAGGAAACCGTACCAAGTACGATCAAAAAAGCATAATCATTCATCCTTAGAAAAACAAAAAATAAGTGGCATAAAAAGGACATCGTGTATGTATCAATGGGACACACAGTAGACCAAAAAAAGATCAAGCACATAGAACATACTGGCGATCAAGATCAAAGCGTGCCAACAACAACTGGAGAGCTTGCACTCACGAGACTACTACTACCAGCCTCTAGAACATAGAGCATACATCGAGCAATCTATGCTAAAGAAGAACCACACAAGACTCATCATTCTTTGAGCCCATAAGCAAGCTGAACCTGGAAGTCAAGGAAGCAGATGGTACTCTGTTTTCTAGACAAAAACCAGAAAAAGACTCAGAACGAATCCTAATCAACAAAAGGAGTCGAGAGCTGCACGAAGATCACTAGAGCCTTTTCTAATCTCCAAATCTTTATCTCTGTGATTTACTTTTTACATTACGAGATGTGTGTGTTATCTATTGTATTTTACACACACACTGTCCCCTGAACCTTAACTAGAGGATTTGAAAATCCTCACACACTATCTTTTCATTCTCTTTCCCACTGTGGATAGTGGTAGAGGTTGTGTGTGACCTGGACAGCTGGTTGCTGTTATTTTGGTTCCCACGGATAACAGTGGTAGAGGTCTTGGACCTGGACAGTTGTAAACTGTTGAACCCCGATCCAGGGTGTGGATCATCCTTATATAAACTTTTGAGAGGACTAAGTCTCGACTTGAGACTGAACCTCTTGGTTAACTCCTCTGTGTTTTTTAGTTAATGTATATATCCATACAATACATATCTATTTCATATTCTGCTGTTATTAATTTGAAATATAATTTATTTTCAAGGCTACTTTGATAGTTAAACTCGCAAGTGTTTATATTTATTGTAAACCAGTAAGTTAGTTTCAAAAGTTAAATTAATCATAAGATTAAGTTAACTGAGAACTAATCAATCTTTGAGAAACTAATTTAACCTTTATAATATGTATAAATTCACTACAGTTTAATCTGTTTTTGAAATTGGGGGATTTTAATAGAAATTGTTTTTAGCAGAAATTTTAATTGGAACTCAATTCACCCCCCCCCCCCCTTGAGTGTCCACTCCGACCAACACATACGGTGTATATTTGGAAAGTTATTTTAATTATGGAAGTTTTGACAAATCTGTATACTCTACTCTATACGGATATTGATTAGGCATATTGCTCTTGTATTGAAACAATGTATAAAGTACTCTTTTGACATGAAGTGGAGGTTGGGGCCCTCTATAGCCCCTCGATCCATCGGTAGGTATCATGAGACAAAACAATTTGGCGACAAACCCTTCGAGTTTGTTTCCAAAAATCAGACTGGTTTCTACCCACATAACTAAACCGTTTTACGGTATTATGGTTTCATGTGCCCGATACATGAAATCCAATTAATAAGAATTCTATTTAATCATTATCAGTTATTATTATTATCCATGATATTTTTACTATGAATAAATATATGTATGTAGTTTAATTTATAGTTATTAATGGAATTGGTTATTTATTTATTCCTTATGCCATACTGATTATGTCAGATTATTTTTGATTAAATTATTATTGTACTCATGATTCTGCTATTTTTAACCCTTAATGAGCATTTTATATCACCCCTTTCATTTTATACATTAAATAGGTGATGAAGAGAAGGTCCAGTTTTGAGTTCCTGTGGATGAAGATTTTAGTTTTTGTTATGTATTGTATTTTGTAACCTTTTCGAATGAAATTTGAGTTACATATATGTATCTAGTTTCTTCAAGAATACTAAACCAACTGTTCATTCTGGATTTTCATTCCTTCTAACCATTCCAGTATCACAAGTAATGCACTGGCTCCAGCCTAGAGGGGTCGGGGTGTTACAGTTGGTATTAGAGGAAGTTTAGTAGAAAACATGGAAACTAGAGTAGGAAATTTATAGTATTGAACAAAGACTAAAGGTAGTATCTGAGGATTAACATACAATAATGTCATGGTATTTTGGTAAGGAATAGATTATGTGGATATTTTAAGAAATATGTCCATGTCTGGATACGAGCAGGTAGAGGCGGCTCTGGCACATATGTAACTAGGGGTAAAACCAGAAAACACAACTTTGAGATAAACTCGAACGGGAACTGGTGACGAAAACAGGCCTTGCTAAACTCTTGGTTACAAAACTCCCGGGGATATGCTTAGGATAATTCATGTTTTCATTACAAGACATTATGAAGGAGTTAATGTAAATTTTTCCTTAGAGGAACCATGTTTATAAGATTAGCTATGAATAGAATTTCAATCTATGTTGAGTGATTTTCTATTTGAGATTCATAAACTAATATAGTGTATCCCATTATTTAGAAAATGTGTCTAATGGAATAAGGGGAATCAATACTCGTGGGAAATGTAGGGATCTCCCTATTGAGCAAGTCCACATAGTCAATGTTGGAGAAAATCAGATAATGAGAATATTGGGACAACTTACTCAAGTTGCAACGAATAACAATTCAACACTTGTGTTGTATCGTTTCATGCGGAAGAAGCCCCCATATTCTAGCAGGACTACTAATCCAATGGTTGATGAGCAATGGATCAAGTCCCATGAAAAGATATTCATGGTGCTAAGATGCTATGAAAATGAAAAGGTAGAAAGTGTAGTATATTGTCTCAAGGGAAACGCTGATCAATGGTGGTCCCTGATTAAAAATACCATGGAGGAAGAATAGATAGAGTATATGGAATGGAGGACTTTTAAGGAAATATTATATGAAAAATATTTCCCTCTTGAGAAATGAACTGAAATGAAGAGGAAATTCCTTGGCTTGAAACAAAGGGAAGAGGACCGTGTTGTAGATTATGAGGCTACCATCACATCGCTAGCCAGGTATGCCATGGATTAAGTTCATGACCCAGTGTAAAAGATTGATCATTTATTTGATGGTCTTAAGCCATGTCTTTGAAGGGAACTGGATTCTCAATCATTTTCATTATATGATGAAATTGTATCAATTTCCATCAAAACAGAGAAGGAATTTGCAAGATCAAAATTTTTTAAAGGAAACCAAGAAAAGAAGTGGAATTCTGATAACAAAGGAAAAGTAGAATCACCAAAAAAGAGAAAGGGAATGAATAGTTTCCCATTATGCAAGAACTTTGGAAAGAATCATCCCGGGAAATGCTTGAATGGGAAGGGAGTCTGCTATAACTGTGGAGAAAAGGGTCATCGATCTGATGAATGAAAGGGGAAGAAACAATTAAATGATGTTCAATGATACAACTGTAGAGAGATGAGACACTATGAAAATGAGTGTCCCAAGAGCCCAAGAAACATGCCTCAAAAAAATACAACAGAGAAAGGTAGAGCCTATGTGATTACAACCATGGAGGTTGATGTTCATAGTGACATGGTGGAAGGTACATTAATTGTTTCCTCAAACATAGTCCACACCTTATTTGATTCTAGATCATCACGGTCATTTATATCCTCTCAGTTTTACAAGATAATTAGATATATCGAATTTGATTTAAGAAAGGAGTTTCCAGTCAAAACTCTTGTGGGATGTATCATAAAAACAAAGGCATGTCGACTAGTCCCCCTCCAAACAAAAAAACATTCTTTATTTTCTAGCCTTATCATCATACCCATGACTTAATTTGATATAATTCTCAGTATGGATTGGCTATCAAATTATGATGTGAGGATTTATTTCATGAAAAAGGAAGTTACAATTTTTGGTAATGGTGTGGAATCCCTTGTCTATAGGGCAGAAATTTTCCACCTGATTATTATCTAGAACCACCCCCATTATCTCTATTGAATGCAATACTAAGAGAGGACGATAAACCAATATCTATGGGAGAGGAAAGAAATATTCAAATTGAATATGTGCATATAGTGAAAGTGTACATTGATGTATTTCCAGAGGATTTACCTGGACATCCTCCAGAGTGGGAAATTGAGTTTTTCATTGACTTAATTCCTGGTGCAAGACCTATATCAAAGACACCATATAGAATGGCCACTGTGGATATAGTGGAGATGAAGAAACAACAAGAAGTGTTGAGTGAAAAATTATTTAATCGACCTAGTGTTTCTCCATGTGGATCCCCGGTCTTGTTTGTAAAGAATAAAGATGGATCCATGCGGCTATGCATTGATTAGAGAGAAATCAATGCTATTATAATAAAAAATAAGTATCCTCTACCCCGGATTGATGGTTTAGTTGACAAACATCATGGAGATCAATAATTTTCAAAGATTGACCTTCGATCCTAATATCATCAACTGAGTGTGAGGAAGGAAGCTTTCCCATAGACAACATTTCGAACCCAGAATGGGCATTACGAGTTTACAGTAATGCCTTTTGGACAGAAGAATGCACTATCTATTTTCATGGATTTAATGAATAGAGTTTTCAAGGAAGATCTTGATAACATTTTTGTGATATTCATCGATGATATCGTCATATACTCAAAATTATATGAAGTCCATGAGAGTCACATGCGTGTTATTCTGGGAACTCTTAGAAGAAATCAGTTATATGTGACTTTATCAAGTAAAAATTCTTGCTTCAGTCAGTTTCTTTTCTTGTCTGTATTGTCCCGAAGGATGTAATCCTAGTTGATCCTGTAAATACAAAGGAAATCCACGATTGGAGCATTCCAACAAACATAACCAAGTTACACGGTCTTATTAGCATAGCAGGTTATTATTGGCATTTCGTGCAGAATTTTGCCTGACCGGCTAACCCTTTAACGAAGCTAACACGAAAAGGGGTTAATTTTTTTTGGAAAAAATATTGTGAAGAATTTTTTTAAGAACTGAATAGAAGATTTGTCAATTCTCCAATATTGACTCTACCATCGAGGAATGACTGGTTTGTTATTTATAGTGATTCTTCAAAGAAAGGACATGGTTGTGTCCTTATGAATAATTATAGGGTTATTTATTATGAATCAAGACATCTAAAAATTCAAGAGAAAAACTATCCTCTGCATGATCCTGAGTTAGCTGCTGTAATATTTTCTTTGAAGATATGGAGACATTATCTTTATGGTGAAAAATGTGAGATTTATACTGATCACAAGAGTTTGAAGTATATTTTCTCTCATTTAGAACTCAACATGAGGAAAAGGAGATGGTTTGAACTACTAAAAGATTATGATTTCACGATACACTACCACCCGAGGAAGTCAAATAAGGTGTCATATTCTTTGAGCAGAAAAGATCATGGACTTTTGAACAGGATGAGAGTTGAAAGGGATCATATTTCCATGGATCTAGTAAATATGGATATGGTAATAAACATGTAAGGTGAAACATCAATTCTTTTTCAAATGGTTTCAAAACTATCATTACTAGAAAGGATAAAAATTTCTCAGGCTAATGATGGGGAGTTTCAAAATAAGATTAAAGCTATGAATAATGGGAGGTTGAGTGACTTCCTATATGAATATGGAATTTTGTAATTTGGGAAGAGAATTTGAGTTCCTGATATTCCTTATCTAAAAATGGAATTGTTGGATGATGCTCTTAGTTCCAATTTCTCTATAAACCTTGGTAGCACTAAGATTTATAGAGATTTGAAGGAACATTTTTGGTGGGACAAAATGAAGAGGGAGATTTCTGATTTCGTGTCAAGATGTATGGTTTGTCAACAAGTGAAAGGTGGAAGGAAACATCCTGGAGGAGTATTGCATCCTCTTCCCATACCTGAGTGGAAATGTGATAATATCATGATGGAATTTTTCATGGGACTACCAAATACTCCTAGAAGGAATGATACAATATGGGTCATTGTTGATCGTCTTACCAAGTAAACACATTTTCTTGCTATAAGGGAAGATCTCCCACTTGAACTTCTAGCAATACTATATATTAATGAAGCTGTGAGACTTCATGGAGTTCCCTTTATCGATTGTTTTTTATCGTGATCCATGTTTTACATCACGGTTCTGGAAAATTCTCCAAAAGGCTATGAATATAGAGCTTCATATGAGTACTGCATATCACCCTCAAAATGATGGATAGTCTGAAAGGACTATTCAAACTATGGGAGACATGCTGAGATCATGATCTCTTGACTTCAAAGGTATGTGGGATCAATACTTGCCTTTGGTGAAATTTTCCTACAACAATAGTCTCCATTATAGTATTCAAATGGCTCCATATGAAGCATTATATGGAGGGAGTTGTCGAACTCCAACTTGTTGGGACGAAGTTGGTGAAAGGAAACTTATAGGCCCATAACATATTTAAGAGACCACGACAATGGTGAAGAAAATACAAGCCCATATTAATGCAGCCCAAAGTAGGCAGAAGAGTTATGCTGACAACCAGAGAAAGGACTTGGAATTTCAAGTGGGAGATCATGTATTTCTGAATGTATCTCTATGGAAGGGTGGATTAAGGTTCGGTAAGAAAGGGAAACGGAGCTCGAGGTACATCAGACCATTTGAAATCTTGGGAAGAATGGAAGTTGTAGATTACCATTTAGCGATGCCGCGAAATCTCTCCAGAGTTCATGATGTGTTCCACGTATCATTGTAAAATAAATAAATGCCAGACCCAATACATGTACTCACATATGAAGGAATAGAACTGGAACCAGATTTGTCATACTGTGAAAATCCCCTCAGGATTCATGACACAAGAGAGCAGGTATTTGGAAATTGAAAAACTCATCTAGTAAAGGTTGTTTGGAGAAACTAGAATATGGAGTAAGCAGCATGGGAACCAGAGGATTTCATGAAGAAGAACCACCCACATCTTTTTTGTGGGCTATGTACCTAAAATTTTGAGGGCGAAATTTTCGAAGGAGGGAATAATGTAGCACCCCAAACATTTTATTGTATTTTTTTGTCAAATACATTATATTTGTCACTGTGTTCCATAAAAAAAATAGTAGATTATTTAGGATATAGTCAAAACCTAGAAATTAAATATAAATATTCCACTTCTATGTTTTGAATTTTGAGAAATGGTCATGTAGATTTGTGATCAACAAGTCATTTGGAGTCTAACAGAATAAACTTATTTTTGGGGGAATTGTAACAACCCTTTATGAAAAGTAATATGAATAGTAATATGACCCTTATGAATAGTAAATAATAATATTATTTCATTTTCATAAGGCAACAAGATAATGATATCTTAATTAGTTTTTCAATGAGAAATAAAACTTATTTCACTTTAAGATTGTTTTTTTCGAATTAACTATGAATTTATTTAAAAATTAAATTAATAATATTTAGAAAATTAATTTTAAAAAATGGAGTTCATTTTTGAATTCCACATGTCGAAAAATGGTTAGGTTAAAGTTTTGGTAATTTCCTGAAATTCTAGAATTTTTTTTGAATAGTGAAATACGATAAAATACCGTATATACAAATTATCAGTAAAATACACTATTTATGACATCATAAGTGATGCAAGGACACTTGGTTCGAACTCACATGCCATTATTACTATTTTAGGTCACATGAACTATGAATATTCATAATCTTGTGCAAAAATATTATAATAATGATTAAAATATTGAAAAATACCCCCTCTCCTCCACTATACAAAAACCCCCTCACCACTCCATCTTCTCTTCACTCCTCTAAGCCTTGAAGATACTCAAAGATCTTCCCAAATACCATTCCCTAGTCACACCCCACGACCAGGAATCTCTTGGGGTTTCCAAAAGACCAAAATCCCTTCGCTTAAGGTGGTTCTCGAAGATGTTATTTCAAGAGGTAAAACACCTTTCTTTTTCTTTTAGTTTCATTTGAATTTATCTTCATTTATTATCCTATCCTCACATATTCTATCCAAATGATCATGATAACTCCAGTATCATCTAAATACTATATTTATATCATGTTAATGGAAGAACCATCATCAAAATTCTTACTCCCTCCCTTTGATTTTGATAAACAAAATCAATGTCCTTGAGGTTCCAATTTATAACCTTCGTCGACGATGAAGTTTTTTCTTCAGTCATTCTTTCATTACTGGTAATGAAACCATAATTATGGTTGAACCAGGTGATAACATATTTATTTTATCTTGATTAATTTTCTGGTATATTTTCACGTACATAATATGGAATAATAATACGAAACAAGTTTATTGAGCACAAAACTGCCATGCCAAATTTAAGCGTTTATTTTTCATACTCATCAAATGAGTCACCCTCATGGTATATAACCAGAATAATTATATGATCATTTATATCTCTTTAATTTCACTAATAATTTATATTAACAATTCTGGATGTTTAACCATATTTCAATCCAACTTCCATTCACAAATACAAGTAAACAAATCATGAAACAATGTAAGATAATGCTTCCAAAACAATAAGATTTAATCTCTTAAACCCATCATTGAGGACATTAATGAACATAATAAGGTTATATCATATCAATTACATGTTGATTAGGTTCTGGAATTTATTAATTAATTAATCTAATATTGATTATTCATGTCATTAAGAACAACCAAGAACACACTGGAGGAAAAGATAAGGGGTTTCTCATCTCACTTTCATTTCTGTGAGATTTTCAATGTTCTCCACTTAATTCATGTATGTGGTCTATGTGTACATAAATTTGACATATAATAATGTGATTCTACTTATATTCACGTTATTAAATGATTCATTTGATGCTCATTAAGTTCGGGTCATAATATTCGACTGATTACATTGTGGTAAAGGACTTTGTCTCAACTACCTTTTCGTTGTGACTAACATTGTATTGTGTACCTAATTATTATTTTGTGGTGTACCTAAATCCCATTTTATATCACTTTTCATTTCAAATTATGTTTATATTAAATATCCATAATCTCATATCAAAGATATGATTATTGTCTAAACCATATACCATTTTACATACTGTGTTTATTTGGAATGTAATTTTTATTATGGAAGTGTTGATAAATCTGTATACTCTACTCTATACGGATATTGATAAGGCATATTTCTCTTGTATTGAATCAATTTATAAAGAACGATTTTGAAATGATGTGGAGGTTGGGGCCCTCTATATCCCCCCAATTCATCGGTAGGTCTCATGAGACAAAACAGCTTGGCGACAAACCCTTCAAGTTTGTTTCCAAAAATTAGACTGGTTTCTACCCACGGAACTAAGACTTTTTTACGGTATTATGGTTTCTTGTGCAAGATACATGACTTCCAATTAATAATCATTCTCTTTATTCATTATAAGTTATTATTATTATCCATTATATTTTCACTATGACAAAATCAATGGATGCAGTTTCATTTTTAGTTATTAATGGCTTTGGGTATTCATTTATTCATAATACCATATTGATTATGTCAAATTACTTGTGATTCAATTATTATTTTACTCATGATTCTTCAATTTGTAACCCTTACTGAGTATTTGAGCTCACCCCTTTCATTCTCTACCTTTGACAAGTGATGATGATAAGGTCTTCTTTTGAGTTCATGTGGATGCAGATATTAGTTTTTGTTATGTATTGTATTTTGTAACATGTTCCAATGTAATTTGAGTTAAATATATGCATCTAGTTTGTTCAAGACTACTAAACTGATCGTTCCATTGTGATTCTCATTCCATCTAACCATGCCAATATCACAAGTAATACACTGGCTCCAGCCTAGAGGGGTCAGGGTGTTACATAAATTTACCCCCACATTGGCCCATAATAGAGGATTTAAAACAGGTGACTCACCCAACCACAAGAAATAATGTGTGTACTTAAAATATACATAAGTGCTCCAAGATATTTAAACATAAAAATCCATTAATGTCAAAACTCAAGGGATAATTTTTTGGTTTCCACATGATGACACACATTTACCAAGCTCTGAGAGTCTAATAACACTATAAAAACTAGTGATAAGAACTCTAATAACTCTAAGTGAAACATTATAGAACAAAATAGCATATCATAAAAAACCGAATAAATAAAATAACATCAGGGTATCTAAAACTATGTCCCATGTTTGAATAATATCTATAACCATGAACCCCCAATCCCTAGCTAGGTTAATATATCCTCAACCATTGGGTGGGGTTGTACTCAACTAGATTATCTCTTATCTATCTATACACATCTAACAGTAACCATCCAATGAAGGAGAGAATAAAATGAAAACCTAGGTCCAATGCCTGGTCTAGGATATCCCAAGGGCCTCCTACTCAAACAAATTTTGAGAAAGAAATTTCTTAACATCGTGGACAAAGGCCAACAATTCATGGGTAGATACAACTCTCTAATGAAATATCAAAATATAGAAAGTATCCAGGATTATTATATATTATATAATAAATCATTGAGATCCCTTCATACCTTCTATCTTGTCGTCCCTCAAACAACCACCATGGCCTCTCACTAACAATCCTTAGGGATAAACAAAACTCAAGGCACATATAATACACAATGTCACAACACAATTTTACACCCTATTAGGAAATTCATATCTATACCAAATACATCAATCCAAACCCCTGAAAAATTATGAAATATCAATAATTCCTCAATAAGAATAGAACACCCAACCAGGGGTTTATCTAATGATGTAAAAACTAGGTCCAATCATTTTTTTGATAAATTAACTCCATGAATCCTCCAACATACTTCAAATGATCCCCGATCAACAAAATTCATGATAGGTCATCCCAAAACAATAAAATTCCTAAAAGAAATTTATTAATTGTTCTCATTACTAACTTACGGGAATGAAACCCTACAATGGGATTCTTATAATATGTGAAACATTGTGGGAAATCCCATTTCTTGATATCCTTATTCAACCTCATTGATATACAACACATCCTCAGGTATTATGTTTTCCATAATATAATCCATAATGGGTCCCAAAATCCATATTATCATCTCCCCAACAACTCATACCCATACCCAACACCCTAATGTATCAACCCATCTGGATGTCCCCAGTATAACTGGTGCACAAACACCAAATCTAAAACCATTAGCGAGTTCAGTAGAACCATCACCTCCTAGACCTCAAGAAATAGGTCTAAAATCAATAATATTGTACATCATTGAGTCCAATATTTTGGAGATTTAAAATTAAAATCCTAGTGTAACTCCTTGGCATACATAATTATGGCTATTTACCAAGATCATAGCCCTAACAAAGGCCTCACATCTCAAAAAAACCCCATGTAGTATTTGGAATCTAAACATTAAAAAACCAACTAAAAACAATCACCTAGTCAAAAACTCCATCCATACATAATCTAAATGTTGAAATGCTTAAATCATCATGATCCATGTAAAAAAACACTCATAATGAACTACTGAAGGGTCCAATATTGACATCCGGGTGAGAAAACTAGTATAATTACTAAAATGGGGAGGTATATGGAAAGTACCTCTTGTACACTGTGTGTACCAACATCTATTAACCCATTTAACATACCACCAACCAACTTATCAAGTACTTCCCATAGAATTGTGATATCATATGGTACATATTTTGCACTCCCAAATGGGGTCCTATTAAATTTACATTTTTCCCCTCTAGGGAGTCAATACAATTATAAAACATGTCAACATTATTCATTCCTCACATAGGCTCTTCCAATATGCACCACATAGCCCTGCACCCCCAATACAGAGTTGTTTTTTGAAAACTCATGAACACCCAAAGAAACACTTAGGTGGTATTTCCGACATGAATTTTAGTCATTTATTCCATTAATACGCAATATTGCCATACTAAATTACAGACATCATGTGTTCTATGAACTTCACATCTTGTACATGGTATTATCTAGACAGAAACCCTCCCCCCCAAATAGCCTAAAACACCCAATTTCACCAAAAAACCCATATATTGACAACATAGGAGTCCTAATAACCATATAAGGCTTTAAAAACATAAGAAAGTAACTATTTGTATTTTTATAGAAAAACCTAAAACATACTATCCATCGATCATAAAAAAATAGAATCACGTCAGATCTATGCCACAAACCAGTCGGGCTCCGATCTATCACCCAACAGATCTCTCTAGAGGTGGCTCCATCTCCATATCATTCTTCTCTCCTCTCCATCTCCTAGATGTATGACATCAGGGTATCAAGGGGAATACTTGATAAAAAATTATGATAGGATAAAAAATTAAAAAAAGAATAAAAAAATAAAATTGGCACACGCCCAGCCATGACATATATGATAGGATTATGTGTTGACTATAAAAAACACACATGTAACATCACTTGTTCTTACTTGTATGGCTATAAAAAATATTAAGTAAATTTTTCAATTCCATGAGCTAAGATGGTGTAAGATTCTGAGGCTCATAGAGACTTGGTGTTGACGTTATAAAAATATTAAAATATTATATCATGTGGGAGAAGTTATTCAGATATAATGGAATTACACTAAAACGGGGACTTGTATGTAAAATTTGAGAATATTTTTGTGTCTAAAACTCAATTTTTACACTAGTTTTGTCAAAATCATTGTCAGTATCTGGTGTTGGTCTTGAGTGTTATCATCGCTGAAATAATTAAATACATTACCAATATTTATTCAATTGTTTCATTAAAATCATAACTTAATATTCTCTATACATAAAAAATTATTCAAAATCACTATGGTTAACCATGTAACAAAAAGATTTATATGTGATTTTGGTTGAATGTCGATGGATACTGAGCTTTTGGATGAATTATTATTTCTACAATAATCACAAACAATAATGGATATCATGGATCTTTCCAACAACGACAGTTCATATTCGTTCTTCAACAATGATCAATTGTAAATAATGGTATTGTGTATTGTTTATTATGACTTGTCCCATTTTTATATGCCCTATTTATTGTAAAAAAATTCAGCCAATTAAATTGGTCGGTTGAATGATTTTTTATTCTAGTTGATCATTTATCATCATATGGTTTAAGAATTTATTGATTTATTTATTGTTGGCTCTTTGTTAGATTTTATAATCACAGTCAATATAGTCCAACAGAAACAATGGATTAGATTCATTCCTCTTATTTAATTTTTACATTTATTCTTTGTTCCTTAAAACATTTATCTCTTGCGATTTCTTTTTCCAACAGGTCAACAATTATCCCATATTCTGTCATTGTGAAATCGTTCTTCAGTGAAATTAATCAATACCAAGTGTTTAGGATCATGAGTTATGGAAATATAATTTATTTATTATAGTGATAGATGATAATATGTGTATTTGGATCATATCTTTGGATCAAAAGTAGCATTTTGGAATTTGGCATGTGGTACCGAGCGAAGAGAAGGGATTTCTATGTGAAAGATGTGTCTAAAATCCAGCCACTGTGGATGAAAATCTCAGTGGATCGTAGATATTTTATTATCATATTTTCTTTTAGTTGAATCAAAAGTAGTGTTTCTATGTTTTAAACATGTAGAATAAATATTTATTTATGATAAAATCTTGACTACATTGCATATAGTCTGTAGAACACACACAATGTAGTTCCTATTCTTCAATGCTAGGATTTAATAATTGAAACTACAATATCATATGCCATGGGAAATGTGTCTAACACTATGTGAACCTATAATGGTTTCTCGACATGTATCCCAGAGGGTATAAGGTCATAGACACAGCTGGGAATATAGGCATGGTAAGAGTACACAAGCACAGCCTGACACTTGAACATAGTCAGGTAAATAGACGTGGCTAGGTAAATAGGCATGCTGCAACGTGCAGATTCATATAAACATGTATACAGACGTGAGATAGTGTCACACTAAGTGTCGTCCAACCTCTAAATCTCATGCATCCCAGAATAAGTTTCCATGTATATGGAGTATTACATGTTGTGGTAGACGGTGAGACATGAGGAGACCCGTGGTAGGCAATACATTCCATGTACCTTTTCTACAGTTGGTTGGGGACATACCTCTCTTAATTTTGGACTAGTATCAGTTGAGTGTGTTCCCTTGTTCCATACCTATGAGATTATAGTGTGTTATTATGTCCTTAGTATAAGATACTTATTCCCTCTATTGATTTGGTATTACTTTGAGTTTATAGTACCCCTTTATGATAACGTAATGGCATCCTATATCAATGCTTCATCTATTCTAGGTAGGGTTTGGGGAATCATCTTGACCAAGTTACACGAGATTACAATCCACAACATTGTAGGTTATTTCAGATTGAATTTTTAAAATTCATAGTGGTCCTATGTGTGGTCACCTATATGTGTTCCAAAATCATTGAAGATTGAGTGAGTAGTTATTTTGAAAGGCCCAATGATCATGAAGCCTCATATGAGTTCCATAATTTATGAAAAAAAATTTGTATTGAATTCTCATAGATTAAAATTACCTTGAGGCCTCAAGTAGAATGATATGGCTTGAAGTATATTTGAGACTTCATGATACATGAACTGTACTCGTAGTATATCAAGGTTATTTATGTTTTAATTTCTATGTATCATATACTATTGGTGTACCTTTTGATGATATTTTTACTCAATTGACACTTTTGTTTGGTTATTTTAGGGTTTCCTACTTGGTTTTTGTTAAACTCGCCCATGTATGGGAGTTACCCACAAAAGTAATGCCTTATTCAGATGAAACACCACTAAAGGGTGTCCTAGGAGGATTGGGAGTTTATATAGTAAATTTTAATAGAATAAAAATTTATATTCAATGACATTCACTTGATAGCTATTCACTCTGTCTGAGTAGGTTGGACTCTGTCAATTTTATGAGCTTAAATTTTCTCTTTTATTATTCAGTACATTTTCATACTATGATTATGTAAGTAATATGTATGCATACTTAATAGTATCATATAAAATCAATAATATTATTACCAATAAGGTTTTTGAGGACATACATTTGGCATTCCTTTTGGAATTTATCAATTGTTGGTAGGATCACCTACCCTTGGTGGAGTTTGTATAAAAATCATTTTCCATTCCACCAATAGTATGTCACAATTTGAGGCCATGTAAGGGAAACCCTACAAGTCACCAATGTGTTGGAATCATCTAGGTGATTACATACTTCTGGGCCCAGAATTGGTGTGAATAATGATATAGAAGTTGATGTTCAACCCATAGACGATGAAGACTACCGAGATCCATCATAATTCTTATACTAACCAAAAAAAATCGACCTTTGTAGTTTGAGTAAGGCATCTATACATTCCTAAAGGTATCACCTAGATGTGGATTATATTGATTTATTTGAGGTGGAATGTTTTCTTTTATATTCATTGGCCCTTTCCAGATACAATGTTTTCTAGGTGAAGTTGCATAACACTTGTCCCTACCACCATTGTTAAACTAGGTACAAGATGTATTTCATATTTCATAGGCAACGAGGTAAGAGTATGAAAATTAGAAGGTTATAGACTTGGATGATCTGGACATTATGGATGGATCTACCTTTGTAGAGTACCCTTTAGAGGTCAAGGGTTTACAAGAGATTATCATTAATGGGAGAAAATTCCCTTGGGGTGTCTCTTTGGGATGTACGAGAATATATAGGTGATCACCTAGAAGGGGAGAGCTAGATTAGATCTCAGTAACCTCATCATTTTGAGAAGGTTGTTTTTGGCCCAAAAATCCCCATGCTGGGGATAATGAAACATCACAATGATTTTTTTGTAAGATACTAAAATATATTAGGAACATTTGATGCCATTTACTGATACTATGCTGGATTCCACGGCCATGTTAGCCTCTAGTTCATTGTAATAAAAATATTAAATATATTATATCATTATCATCCAATTTTACATAAATAATGGAATAAATTTAGAATGGGGACTCATAAAAGAGTCATAATACCACTATTTAGTTTGGAATCTTGGTTTTATCATAGGAATGACATACTATTTTTTTGTTTTGAGCGTTTGGTTTGATTTCCATCATGTGATAAATAACTAAACAATTTATGTATATTTATTTTATATTTGAATTGAAATACAAACCTAATACTCTCTATAAATACATTTTTATGAAATATCTCTAAGGATAGACACATAACCCTTGGATTTGAGAGTACAATGTGGTTGATTTTTGGTGAATGTCGAGATCATTGATCAATGATAAGGAGTCATAAGGATCGCTAACAAAGGAGTTCAAGGATCTCACCAATAGTGAGAACATGGAATATTTATTTTCCAGTGATGAATATTTTCTTTATTTTATCATTTCAGTTATTTAGATTTATTCTATTTTGTTATCCCACGTCGAATGTGAAGCAAGTCACCCGAAAAAAGTTGGAACATGGATCGATGGTTGATTTCATTTGATGATTTTTTTCCAACTGTTGAAGAAGTGATTTATTTTTTTATTTTTGGTTATTTTTACATTAAAATAATGGGAAATATTAAATGAAAACATGAACAATGGATAATGTTTTACCACTTTTTTTATTTGTTCATTTCTTCCATGTTTCCCCGAATGTCTGTCACCAACAATTATATTGGTTAGAAGTTCAACAAAGACTTGATTTTCCGTCATTGTGTGACCGCTATTCATCACAACACATCAATATAAAGGGTTATGGTGTGCGATTGATGGAGTAATTGGGGTGAAATAGAAATGGTGGATTACCAAATCTGGATTGGGATTGGATTTTAGGATCTTTGATTGTGGTTTGGTGTGAGATGTGTTGCGTGAAGTGATATGAGGTAACTATCGAGTGGAGGGTGTGTCTATAATCCACCCCCTCAGAGATGAAAAACTATATCGATCCATGATCCATAGTTATTTTATGGACTAGTGGGGTGATCTATGGTGGTGTAGGCATGAGAAATATGCCTATAAGAATCTATTATTTCTAATAATCTTTTTAATCTGTGATGTGTATTCTGAATATCACAAACCATCTAGTCCATCATTTGTAGTGCTTGGTCTTAGACATAGAAAAAATATCTAATGTTGTATGACACATGTCACATGACTAGTGAACCTAGTTTGGATAATTTTTGTGAATCCTAGAGGTTACGTGGTAATAGACCGGTACACTTAAATGGGCATGACTCAGTACTCATCCACTAACAGGTACTCAGACATGGTCATGTAAACATGCAAGTTTTCAAGTACATGGGCACATATAGATTTACACGAGCACAAGCTAGTGGAACAACTAGTGTCATATGGCTTCTGCATGCCATGTATCCCATGAGAACATTCCATATAAATATGGTATTACATATCCTTAAAGATTGTGAGACATGGGAAGACCTAGGGTTGGAACGTCACATCATGTATCCCCAACAACCCACCATGAACATCTTCCAGTGATAGGTGAGATCCTCCATATATTTAGTTTTTACCATAATTATATTAGTGTGTCCCCTTGGTTTATCCCTATGAGGGTATAGTATGGAATTAATTCCTCATCATAATATTTTTATCCCCACTATATTTTTTTCCTAGAAAATAGTCTTTAGTATCCCTACATCATACATGGGTGAGATCCTCTATCATTACATTGTTTTCCATAGTTAGGTTTGGTGAGTAGTCTTGGTCAACTTACAAGGGATTATGATCCCCTACGTACTGGGTTATTTCTGATTTTTATTGTGGAATTCCATGTAGTCCTACATGTTATCCCCATTAAGCGTATCAAAATATTCAAGATCAATTGAGTACTTATTTGTGAATTAATGACAAGCATGGTCCCTCAGATGAGCGCCATCAGTGATAGCATGGCTCGTAGAGAATATTCTTCAAGATGATCATTACCATGAATCCTCAACCAGAATCTATTGGATGGTAGTATAGTTTAGATCTCTAAAGACCTGGTGTTTTCTATAAATATATCTGGATTATTTTTATATAGATTGTTATGTCTCACATCCTGTTTACATACCTTTTGACGAGATGACTACTCTTTTGATACTTATGTTTGGTGATTTTTGGGTGTCTGACAGGGTATTATTACTCTCACACCTCTATGATATCTACCAAAAAATTTCATGTATTATATAGATTATAGTCTATTTTATGATGTCTTAGGAGGATCGAGAGATAGAGAGCATAGTGAGCTAGATTAACCATGATCTTACTTGAATTTTCACTTGATAGGAGTCCCCTCCTTCTGATTAAGTTAGAATTTATTTAACTATTGGTTACGTGGTATTTGAAACATTAGGCTTCAATAATTATTTTTTATGTTGATTGTGGTATTTAAATATATGTTTGAATTATTGTATCAAATGTATTATTTTTCCTTTCAATGTTTTATCAGATGTTGTAGATATGTGTGTGTGTGTGTGTCTGTTTACAAGTACCTTAGGATAAGGCCTCCCATGTGTGTGATATTCCTACTTATCACTGGTCACTAGCCTCTGGCCTATTGGAAGTGGGCTAGTGGTGTCACATATGGATTATCAACAACCGGTTCATCGTTATTAAGTAGGGTTTTGAAACCACATTTTAAACTCAACTATGGATTCTTAAATTCAATTTGACTCTCTATTCATAAAAAATACTGAATGATTATAAACAACTAAATTAAATTTTAATTTTATAATATTAAATATTCTATGAATATTCAAAAAATAACAATTTCATCAAACTTATATTAATGTATGAACACCTCATTATATGAAAAATAATGTTTTTGGGAAGAAACATATATGAGATCAAATCATAGGTTTAATTATTTTTTTCCCCCTGAATCAGTCATGAGAAAAAAATTCAAAATTTTTAGTATATTATATACCGATGGTGATGTGGGTCATACCAAGAATACATGCTTCTCTCCCCTATTAACCCATAGTGGTAAAAATAGTACAATGTTTTTCTCCCATGCACTAGATCAATTGATGTTATCTCAAGCCTATAGAAATTAGTCATGTAATACCAACAAAACTTTCATAGTGTAAGAGACATTAAAATATGATTGATAGGATTATACCAATAATATAGTTATCCTTATCATATCCCAATATATGAAGTATCATGTAATAAGTCCCATGCTTTATTTATCCCTGAATGAAATGATTGGACATGACCAAACCGCTCATACCTGAGCACAATTATGAAAACCTCAAGAACCACAAATTATTTTCTCCCATGGAATGGATATATGAATTCTCAGAAAACTTTTTTAAATTAGCTTCATGACCACTAATGGACTTGGTGAACTCCTCAACATAATGGTTTCCTTATACTACTCCTCAAGTAGCAACCACATCAGGCCCATCGTGGATACACCACATGGGATTTCTAAAGACATAAACAATCATGATGGACCCACACGTAGACTAATCGATATTGTTCAAAATAAATTACAAAATCTACTCACTCAACAAGTCTATATACCAATGAACCACACCAACCATCACTCTAATCCTCAAGAAATAGTGATCTTCCAAAAAAATATAACAGGTTCCAACTCATAGATGATCCACACACCATAAATACTTGGCTAATGTGCCTAAAATATGGACCATTCCATAACATAGGATTGATTCAACATACCTAATTGCCTCATTACTCTTCATAAATATTAAGACATCTCCCTTATTCCATGATACACCATGAGACCTCCCTCCACTCCAGAGTCGATCCTAAACCATGAGGAAAAGGGAACTCTAGGCCCTCCCCTCCCTAAAACAAACTATTTCACATGAAAAAACACATTGTAAAGATGGAATACCTTAATGGATCCATTAATGAAGATCAGACGCACCCACACAATCTCTTGATGATAGTATGCACATCTACCTCACAAAATGTGATGAAAGACAACACATGTATAGAATATATCCCTCCCATAAAACATGAACTTGGGAAATCATGAAAATAACCACCTATGGAAAACTTGATCATAATCGAAAACATTTCTTAGTAATCCTTTCCATCGTCAATATAATAATAGTTGATGTAGAGAAAACATGTCCATAACTAGTAAACATCTCTCTAGTGGATCAATATATCCACTCATTAGAATAAAATATATGCATGTGGTTCAGTTAATTACAATTACACAGAGGAGATATATGTGACTCACCATATAGGTAGTTTTTTACAATTTAACCAATTTGACCTCCATCATCGATGAAATCACCACATATAAGAAAATCTCATCGGAATCCTACATGCCTAAATTGAATCATAAACATTTGACTCCTCAACATGGTCCAATAACCAAAAATCAAAAAATCCATAAAACCACAAACATAATTTTATCACAATAAGTGAAATCATATAACAATAAAAACTGAAACAAAAAATTGAAATCACATTCCTTGTAAACATGAAATTCATAATGGAAAAGTTATTCATGAGAATCCAATCTCGTATCTATCACATGTTCTTTAAAATAACCAAACAACCTATCTACTTACTCCCTAAACATGATGAAATGATAGGCTTTATAACCATTTAATAGTGCACCTACCTAGGTTGACCTGAGATGTCACCTAGTCCATCACACCACAAAACTACAAGCACACCTCCCCATACGATAGAGTATTAGGACTAGTGGTGAGGGTCGTAAATTAACCATGGGGAGAATATAACCATTGTCCAATGTTCTAAAAAATTGTAAATAACCAAAACATCCAAACAGATAAACATCAGAGAACAAATAGATAAATAAATTGAAACAATATCATGTTATATTAAATGAAATGTGGCATATAGACTCAATTGGTATTTCTATAACAAATAAATTAGTTACCATGTAGGATAACCACATAAAAAATATGAACAAACTAAAAATAAAATGGAAAGGGATCTTTTAACAACACTATTCCATACTACTAACTCGATCTCCATTACTCTTGAGCTCCACTATCCCAATCTCTAGGTTTTACATGAGTATTTCCTTTTGGTCAACAAGAACTTTTCATATTAATTATCCTCCTAACAATATGCTCTCTAACCTAAATGAATATATATAGTATAAAATCTCACAATGTTACACATACATGCTATGAGAAATAAATCATAGGACGCCACCCCCTACAAAGAACCTATAATACTGTATCATAACATGTTCATGAACATGCGATATTATCGTCATAGTCAAAAACTAATAAAAATTGAAGTAAAATAAAAAAATGAATTAAAAAAATTTGATTAAAAAAGTAATGAAAATAGTTTAATTTATGTTCCAGTCAATACGGGAGGTAAATCTACCCTTCTCTCGCATGTGTGAGATGATTTATAACACATGGATCACCTAACCATGTAGCATCAGGAACATTTTTTAGATATACACAAGAGTTAAACAATGTCTAAAATGAGACATGCATAAATTCTAGTCCCTTGGTTCTAAAGGTAGGAATCCACATGAAAGCATGCATTTTCCATTATCTAAGTCTCCAATGGCATGTTCCATAATAGTGACAAGAATTATACTAACTCTAAGTGAACCATTCAAGAACATAATTTTCATATAGAGAAAAAAAATACATAAAACAATATCATGGTGTATAAGATTATAAATTAGGTCCATAAAATTTGTGGGAACACATAATTACAATACCTAGTAAGGTTAATATATCCATAGGCAAAGAGATTGTTTATACTGCTCTAGATCATCTATTAACTCCCTTTAAATTTATAAATTTTCCATCCAATGAACAAGATAACAAAATAAAAACATATGGATAACTCCCAATATAATATATCTCTAGGTTCTCCTCTTCAATCCAATATTGAGTAATAATAACCTCTACAACATGGTCAAAGGCCATCAAACCATTTTTTAGTCCAACTCTCAATCCAGTATCTAAAAAGCTAAATGATAAGAGTCAATCAACTCTCAGATAACAAATTATATGTATACCATGGTCCCCTTTCTATCATCATCCATTAATGAACCACCATAGGCTCTCACTACCCCCATCATGGTCAAAGAGAACAAATTTATCACATTGTTCATAAGATCATAATGGAATGAGAAGCCCTATTGGGGCTCACTAGCTATACAATAGATCATATTCCGAACCCATAAAATAATCATAAAATTGTCATAAGGACACACCGTGAATTGGGAAAATATCTAGGGGTTACACTATCTTATACAAAAACTCAATCTAAGCTGGCTATGAGAAATTATATCCAATAGGAACTCAATGGACCTCAATTTAGCTATGATCAACAACATGGCTGATATAGAGTCCTAAAACACTTTCACACCTAAAAGTGAATTCTAAATATTAATCGTTACCACCTCATTAGTAGGAAAACATATAAGTGTCACCTTATCATAATAAAATCCATGTGGAAAATCTCATTTCAATACATCTTCTACTGTCATCCTAGACATACAAACCATCATTGGGTATTTTATTACCAATAAGGGTGGCTGTAATGGGTCCCTCAAACCATTATCCGCATCTCATAATTGGATCCAAGGTATACACATCACCCCACAATGTCTTTCTATCAAGTAGGATCCACCAGAACCGATCCTCAAATAGTAGATCGAAATCCATAATAATGTTTCATAGAAGCTATACCACCCAAAACTCAAGAAATAAGGATAAGAATCCATAATTTATGACATAATTGGATCCCATTTATAAACTATAAAAATAACCTCAAAATATATCTTCATGAAATAATTATGTTAGGTTAGTTACCAAGCTCATGCCCCTCACAAGGGCCTCACCACTCACAACCCAACCTACTAGAATATTATACACCTAAAATTTAAATAAAGTCTCTTGTAAATGCTCTCCTGATTAAAAAATCCATCAAAATTCCACTTAATGATTAAAGGATTTCATCATCAACATATATGAGGAAAAGACTTATAATGGAATACGAATGAGTCCAATCTTGACTCTCAGGTGATAAAACTAGGAGAATTAATACAAAAGAGAGGTAAATGACTTGTACCTTGTGTACATGGAATTTAACACTAGTCAACATCCTAGTTCATGTACCTTTGGACACCCATGAACAATATTGACACTCACCAAATGATCATTGGAATGTTTTATGATAAAATACACATGTACAAGAAGTATTACTCTAGATAAAGAAAATATGAAAAAAGCATGATCACCTAGGTATTACATGCTTATGTCACATGATTGTGTTACCCTTTGTTAGACCCATAATTTTTCAATCCGTTAAATATCATGTGATGCACCAAGTGGCAACCAAATGTGTTTTCCCAGAAAAGATGTGAAATATGAATCAAGATCCTTGTTTGACCATGGAACATACTCTTTGATCCATGTCATCAATACCATGAAAATAGTTTCATGAAAAGGGTTCATGTGATTCGTGTGATTGACCAATCAATCACACAAGGCCCCAATGGAATATTGGTGGGAATGATAAAAAAAGATTCCATATTATTTATCTGATAAAAGATATAATGGATGGGATACTCATGTGAAGGGTGTTATAAAGTTTTCATGTAATAGGATGACATGGTTTTCATGATAGTTCTTTGATCACGTGATTCCTATCGACATGTTTTAGTGGTCATAGAAAGCAACTTGGACAAGTTGTGTTGAACACTTGATTCTCTAGTTGACAAGCGCTTGATAGCTCCATTTGATTTATGTGATTAAATCATCAAATGATGGTACCCATTTGTAAAGGGAATTCCAAATTTTTAAATTAATGGAATAACCATTCCATGTGTTTTGTTCATTTTTTATTCTAAATCCATTAAACATGATGGAATAATTGTACAAAGTTCCTTAGACATGTCAATATGATAACATTAAGGCCTTTGGTCATGCCCAAATTTAATTTCACGTGATTCAATTCTTCATACATGTGACCCTATACATACCATGGGTTCATGAATTTTTCTAATGAATGATTGATCATGTAATTTTTTATTAAATAATAAGTGGAGGAAATCACTAATGATGCATGGATTGATCATTTGGATCACATAAATGATGACAACTTATATGGACAGTCCTTCTTCTGACTAAAGCTGAGTTACATGGATTTTCAACCCTGAAAATCAGCATTGATATAAGGGTTTAAATTCATATAAAAACTTCCCTTTGAAGAAATAGAAACACACCGATTTGGCGGAGTGTCGTTTCTAGAGTGAATGGATCAATCGATCATTAGATCCTTCTTCCGAGAAATGTTTGTTAGGTTACATAGGGTAAATAAAGATAATAAGTTAAAAAAAAAATTTTAGAAGATTTCCTCTAGATCATGTGAAAACAAATAATCATGTATTTATGATCATCAAAAGGCCTCTGGCCATGTCAAACTAATCACATAATTACATAACGGACAACTAATAGAAACATTTTTGGAGACAGTTGCCAAGGGATGAAAATGATGGGACCCTTGCATATTAAAAGTCACATTTTTTTATGTGAATGTCTTACATGGATCACATAATCGGTTAATTGATCCTATGATTATATCTAGTAATATTATATGTATCATTAAATAGCCCATGTACATGTCATATTAATCATTAAAAGGCCTCCAGACTTGTCATCCATGTCAGTAAGATACCCTCACACTTATTAGATGTATCACGTGGCCGACCACTAGACATCACAACTGGATCACATTGTTCTTATGACCATTTCAATAATCATGTGAATTCCATAAAACATGTCATATAGATTACGTTACAGTACAATACATGTCATATTGATCACTCAATGGCCTCTGGATATGTCTCTTATTTAAGAAGACACCCTTGATCATGTCTGGAAGATCATGCGACAATCCTTTGGACAATCCATCTAGATCATGCGGCTCCCATGATCATTTCATTGATCACATAATGGAACCCAAAAAAATAATACTTGATCTTGTAACACCCCTTAAATTTACATCCTTACAATGTGGCTTCCCTAGACATATCCTCATTATCTAGTGATATCCTTATGTTGTGTCAAGATTATCAGGATGGCACACTTAGACATTAGCCAGGTAATCCCCATCCATGATCCATCAAACAAGAACCCCATTTATAATGTGAGTTTCCATAATAGACTACGGTTATGCAATTATGTAAGACCATTCTATAAATAGGTCCTTCATTCAATATAAACTTATTCAATAAAACTTCTATTATCATCATCTCTCCTTGTCTATGAGAGGATGAGGAATGAATATCTATCTATTCATCTGTCAGAGGAAATGGAATAAATATGTGACTTGGGCCTCCACCCAGGTGTAATTTCTTTATTATTCCAACTATCCTAAGTCATGGTAACAAATTATTCTATGATTCTATCATCCTTTCTTATCCATCACTGCGATAGAAGCTACATCTAAACTTTCAGGACACGATTCCTATAGTAGGTAGGATACATATGGAACCTTCATAACTCCCAAGCTTTAAACCATGCTCTACATTAGATTGGTAGTCACACATAAAAAACATATGGTCATCCTTATTGTCTAAGCCCCATATAGATTTTCTCTCATGTGATGTGTTAAATATTCCATTATCTGTTGTTTATCACATCGATCCTAAATCCCATTGGATTATAGACCAGAAGTGATTATACCAATAACAATATGTACATTCCCCCAACAGTGGAAAAAATCTTTAACAAGTCGGTATTTTTCACGTCGTTTCTATATAACCGACATAAAAAGCAGTAAAAATTGTTTTATCACATCGTTTCTTTTACAAATGACCTGATAAATTGATGAGAATCAGTTTTTATGTCCATTATAAAACAACAGACATAATAAAAACTGATATTAGCTTTATTATATCAGTAATTTTATAACTAATGAGACATATAAAATCTCAGTGCTTTATCACAACGTTTATAATATTACCGACGTGATAAAGCTAATCTCGACAATTTATCATTTTGGTTATCAAAAGAACCAACGTGATAAATTGTTTTCTTCATCGACTATTAAATAACTGACATTATAAGCTTTAAAAAATTATTTTTCACATCAGTTATTAAATAACCGACGTTATGATGATTTTAAATTATTTATCGCACAATGTATTTAGTCAATATGTTTTCATGGATTGGGAGACATGTGATTCATCTCTCTCAAGTGGACAACCTAGAAACGAATCATCGAATTCGTTCCCTACATCCTCTTTTGTCAACATCATTGTTCGTATTTATTATCATTTGATATTTCATGTCAACTCGCAACACTCAAGTAAGCCTCACATAGCTCGGTTTCAGTTTTTATTTTCCACGATGCCCTAATCTAATTTTTTGAGATATTATATTTCTTTTTTCTTGCTATCTTGGTAAGTTTCATAGTGTTTATTTATACAATGCTAAATTCTTTTCAGGTAAAATAAAATTATGGCAGTGATATCAAGAAGGTTTACAATTACTGTGTGTTCTATCATGTGTGTGTGCACGTACAGGGGGTTTCCTAGGGGGTGTGGGTCTGTGCAAGTGGTTGGGTGTGTCCAGGTGGGTTAGGCGCTGTCCAGGGGGGGTCAGGATGTCAATGGGGGTGGGGGTGGTGTCCAGGGGTTGCGGGGGTTGTCCAAGGGGTTGGGGTTTCCAAGGGTGTGGGTGGGTTGGGGGTGTACAGGGGGGTCAGGGTGATGTCCAAGCGAGTAGGGGTGTGGTGTCCAGGGGGGGTGAGTGGGTTGTCCAAGGGGGTAGGGGTATCCAGGGGGTGGGTTGTCCATGTGGGTGGGGGGTATCTAGAGTGATGGGGGTTGTCTAGGGGGTGGAGGCTGTCTATAAAGTTGGGTTATTGTCAGGGGGGATGTCCAGAGTGGGGGGGGGGCTGCCTAAGTGGGTGGGGTGTCCAGGGGGTTTCCTAGTGGGTGGGGTGGTGTCCATGGACGTGAGGGGATGTTCAAGTGGGTAGGGGTGACTAGGGGTGTGGGGGTGTCTTGGGGTGAGTGGGTTGTCCAATGGGGTAGGGCTGTCCAGGGTGTGCGGGGGCCTTGGGGGGATGTTGTCCATGGTGATGGAGGGCAGTCCAGAAAGTGGGGTGCTATCTAGAGGTTTGGGGGATATCTAGGGGGTGGGGGTGGTGTCCAGGAAGTGAGGGGGCATTCCAATGGTGTAGGGGTTTCCAAGGTGTGCGGGTGGTGTCGAGGAGGTGAGGGGGCTGTCTAGTGGGTGTCGAAGGGGGTGGGGGTGGGGTGGTGTCCACAGGGTGAGTGGGCTATCCAAGGGGGTATGGGGTGTCCTGGGGGTGGGGATGTCCAGGGGCTGGGGGTATGTCCAGGGGGTTTGGGGGGCTGTGCAGGGGGTATGGGGTTGTCCAAGCGGGTGGTGGTGTCTAGGGGGTGTCCATTGGGGTAGGGGTTGTGTCCTACGTGGGTGTTTTTAAAGGGGGTTTGGGTGTCCAGGGGGTGGGGGGGGATGTCTAGACGGGTTACCGGGCTATCCCGGGGGTGGCGTGTCTTGTGGGTGTAGGGGGTCCAAGGGGTGTACAATTGGTTAGGTGTGGGGGTTGGTGTACAGGGGGTGAGGGGGCCTTCCAATGTGGTAGGGGTGTCCAGGGGGTAATGGGTTCTTGTCGAGGGGGGTGAGGGGGCAGTCTAGTGTGGTGGCAGTGTCTAGGGGGTGTCCAAGTGGGTAGGCGGTGGGGGTGTTGTCCAGGGGAAGTGGTGTAATACCCCAGGTAAATAAATAATATGACATTTTCATATTTATCCATATTTGTGAATAAAATATTAATATGACTTTAAAGGGGATGCTATGCTTGATGGCGTACCCAACACGCAACAACGAGTTTCTTGGGAATCTTACGTTGCACTATAATAATAAAATAACATTATTTTAAATGGTAGTTAACATGTAGCTGTTGTATTGGCGGGAATGGATAGAAATAACTATAATATGATTATATATGTTTTTAAATGTTTGTACAATAAAAGATAAAGGCATGAAATACGGAAAGAATTCAATTTTAGGCGTATATGCCCTAGTTTTCAGTAAAGGTTCACTTATCGCCTTTTGATGGAGAACCGTCATTAAATATAGTTTTGTTCACTCTTATACATAATTTTGGACCAAATAAAACTCTTTTTTAGAATTGGGACATCAAAATTTACTTTGTGTAAATTTTTGGTATCTTTCTGATAAAGTTTATTTTTTAATGAATAGTGTAAAATGTTGTATTTAAATTCAAAACCTATTTTTAATATTATTTATTTATATGATTAGATTATCTTTTGAATTGGTTTTAATGTGAAATTAGAATATATTTTTACCATTAAATCCAATAGTGGTCGTTGGAATTAATTTCACATTAAAATCAGACTTAAACTAGTGTCAATCTTTTGATACATATTGTTTCATAAAAACACGCTATTTCCTCTGACAGCGGGAATTAATTATTAAACAAATTAATGTGACTTATATGATTTTAATTTTTTTAAATAGACTTCATTTTTGAATTCAGAATATCAAATATAGTTTAGGGTGAATTTTTGGGATTTTTCTGAAAAACTTCAATTTTTGATGAATAGTGAAACCACTAAGTGGTACTTATAAAAACTGATTTTTCCGTTTAAATGAAATTTTTCCATATTTTTGTTTTGAATTTCAAAGATCCGACATACTTGGTTGTCATTAAGATGTAAAATGTGGTTCAATGGGATAAAAATAATTTTTTGGTGAATAGTAACTTATTAAGTTTTTAATCGCGATTAGAGGTAATTAGTGTAGTTTAAGGTAAAAATAATGTTTTAATAATATGAAATGAACTTGACACATGTCCTAACATCATTGGATGTGTCATGGCCGGCAAATACTACCCATGGGTCATCTTGGAGACCCCATGAAGCCACTTTGGTTTGAAAATGACATTAATATCTTTTTATTTAAAGTTAAAGTAAAAATGATACAAACATGAAATGTTTTACTAAAACAATTTTTAAATGGGGTTATACAAATCCGATTTTTGACTATAAATATTCATTAGAAAGATAAAAAGATTTACTACATCATAGTAGTTTGTTTGAAATTTTTAGACATTAAATAAATTAATATATTTATGACATCATGATGATGCAGTGATGACCTCATTATTTAATGATTTTAATAAAATGGAAAGATAATTTAACATATAATACCTAAAAATGCCCAAAACCTATTGGATGAGTGGATTTAGAACCTGTATCACCTTATCCTAAAAACACATCAATGTGGGCCCTCTTAAATCCGAATACCATTTTAAAATAAAGTGACTTTTCTTTACCTTCCAAGAGTGCCCCTCCTCTCCTCTTATAAAAGGCCCACACCACTGCCTCTTTACCCACACTCCCAAAGCCTTTGACCCGACCAACCTCTGCCGATTTTTCTCTCCACTTCCATATCTTACTCCTTGAAGCCTCACTTTGGGCATAAGTCTTCCCAAGTAAGCCTTTGAGCTCAAACCAAAGGGAGTTACCCGATTTTAAGGTAATGTCTTCACTTTAGTCCTTTTGTTTTATTTTGCTTCTCCAACCCCCTAAACTCTTTTTATTCATTTCTTTTGTAACAACTCCAGTATCATAAATATACTAGGATGTTTTTATAAGAAGTATTATAGCTACACTTTCACACACCTACATCTAATGGTTAATGAACATACTATTTCTGTGGATGGCGAATTTCAGCCTCCCGAAACGATGATTGTTCAACTTTATTTTAACACCTTAAAAGGTGGCCATTAAGATGACACTATATTTATATATGATTTATAATATGTTTATGTTTTTCATTAAGATTCTGTATTTTTCATTTTGGGCATACCTTTATGGTTTCCATTATGGCTAAACGCGATATCTTCATTTAAGGAAGTGCAGACTACCGCCCCCTCAAAGTGATGTGATTCGTTAATGCCATATGTGGGACGTATAAAGGATGGATTTAAAGTTATTATATATGATGTTATACTGGAATTATAATATACCTTTATATCATTATTATTCCATTCCATAAAAATATGAAATAGAAATGAAAGTAGCGTTAATGCGTACGTACGGCTTACGGTCTCCATGAACGGTGCATTTCATTTCTTACCTCTAAATGATTATGTAATATTATAAATACATGTATATTCTGGATATATATGATATATATGATATCAAAATCATGAATATAATTCTGGATATAATGAAAATTTTACCACACGAACAACATGTAATTGTACGAAGTCCACTTTCGACTTAAGAACCAAATATCGACAAAACAAGCATTATTAACTTAAATGATTACATAATGTTTATAACATGGAAATAAGTGATATAGAAGGAATAATGAACTAGAAAAAGGTTCTTAATAAAGTGGAAATTAACTCATGTTTATTATTCAGGATGTTATAGAACGATCGAGTCAAGTCGGACCCGAGGTAAGGGATCCTACTCCACTCATTCCTTTTAAGTACACTGTTTTATGTCATTCCTTTTAAAGCTCATATTTCTTGTTATTGGGATGTTCTTTTATATTAATATTACTGTAATTTTTATGTTCATGTGATGAGAGACCCTATTCTCTCTCATCAATCCATTTTGGATGTTTTGAGTGGTGCCGTTAGGCTGCCGAATTTTTGTAAGAGATCTAACCTCTCTCTTTCTTTTTAAGTACTCTCCTTTTTGTCACTTATTTTAAGCTCATCTTTGTTATGTTGGGGTATGTTCCTTTATATTCCTATTTCTATAAAAATTATGTTAATATAATGAGATACCCTATTTGATCTCATCAACCCATTTTTGTAAGTTTTATGTGGCGCTGTTAGGCTGCCGAGTTTTTGTAAGGGATTTTTCATGTCACTTTTATTCCCGTGAGATTTATGATACATTTGCCAAAAGTTTCCTTTTACTGGTGTATGTACTACCCATTATTTTACTAATTGTGTAATATAATTTCTTTTATGAGTATTTACGTCAATGTTGTATTGTCCTTCGTTCATGAGGTGTATGTTTCGAAAGATACCCATGTCGGTAAGGGAACTTTTCACCCTCCTCTTTTTAAAAGACTTCTTTTGTTGGGTCTTCTAATTAACATGTTGTTATGTTGTGATATGTTCTCATATATCCTTATTGATGTAAATTTTATTTCCAAGTGATGAGATACCCATTTTTTATCTCTCATCAACTCATTTTGATGTGACGCTGTTAGGCTGTCAAGGGAACTTCTTAAGACAATTTCGATTTCTTTGGGTTCAACATGTAGTTATTGAATATTTCATCCTTTGAATATGTGTGAATTACCTTTGATTATTTTACACTTAATATTCACTTATATTTTGTGTATTCGTTTGTCACACATAATTAGGTAATTGATTTATCCTTAAACTAAGGATATCGTCTTTGTAAGGGACTTCTTCTCAATCTCCATTCATTGAGGAATATTTTGTTTTATACAAAACCATCTTTTATACGGTGTATAAACTCCCTTGAATTTCACGTTTATCCAAAAAATAATCTTTTTTTATTCGAAGCTTTTTACTAAACGACAAAAGAAAATGTTTTTGTCGTACGTATGCGGCGACAACGACCTCTCTGCCTCTGTGACCATTATTTGAGTTTCAGCTTCTTCTACAAGCCATACCTTCTTTTTAAAAGAAAAATAAATACCATGTTTTACTTTTCTTTTATTTTGGTATTGAAAATGGTTTTAATAATGTTTTTGTATCAATGTGTTGGATAGATATCTTGTTATTGAAAGGTGGAAATGTTATGTTTCCTTTATGCATATTTTATGTGATAAGATTATGTTATGGTTCTTGGGGATTGTTATGAAGATGGGTGGTTCTGTGATAAACTAATGGCGGGTGAGCCTGATATAGCTCTCTAATGCATTGGGTAACGCGAAGGAGTGAAATTTTAAGGTTTCTCCGAAGAGATTTAGGGAATATACTGTGATGGGTATTCCAAACGTAACCAAGAGGGTTACTCCCTACATAAGAATGTTATGAATTCCTCAAGTTACCTTTATGTCTTATGATTTCTATAATTTATTCATGGTTTGATGAGGTATGTTAAAGTGCCTATGTTTTATAGGTAAATGATGATTTCATTCTTATGTATATATGAACTCATGTTTCCTTTCCATATTTTTATAACCCTTACTGAGCTTTTTATGCTCATCTAATGTTTTTGAAATGTTTTTCACAGGTCAAGGGAAAGGTACATGATGTGATGATAGTGTCAATGATGTGTCAAGAAAGAATCCATGTTTTATTTTAAATATGTTTCTCTTGATGGGAAGAACGAATATTGTCTTTTATGTAACCACTTTGTTTAAATGTGGAATGTAATGCAAGTTTCATGATCTAATTCTCTAAAACACTAAACCTAAAAAGATCCTCAATGTGTAATCTTGAAATAACTCAAGATTAAGTAAGGTTTAAGGCTGGGGCCTTATAGTTGGTATCAGAGGTCGGTTTAGATAACTTTAGAGGTTAGTGTATTCATTATGCATAAGTGACATTACCATAATGGTTAGGATTTCAGAAAGAGTCCTAGTTTTAGATAAAGTGAATGAGTAAGTATATCTTAGTGTTTACCTTACCCATTAGTACATGATGGTTTTTTTGATATAGTCACACTGACATTTCTATTTTTAGTGAATGGATGGATCTAGCAGGCACCAAAGAGACAACAGGTTTGAAGGAAACTGTGGTGGTTCTATGATTAAGATGCTAGATAAAATGAAAGATTAAATGAGGAAACTTGTGGTTGTTCTAAACCAAATATCAAGGAGTCATGATCAACCACTTGAACATTGGTATGTTCTGTAATGCATCATGTACGAGATGACCAATCGATGTAGAAGTTTAGGTAATAATTATAAAGGTAACCATTAGAGTTTATATGATCCTTACTTTTGAGGTAATTATGGGTTATTATATGATATGCTGGAAAATGAAAGGCATGAGATAATCTTGAGGTTAAAATATGTTATGATCATTTTTGATGATTTTATCTCCTTTTGGGGAATGATATAAGAATTATATGGTTTTGGAAAAAGGACAACACACAGACCGTGTGACAACCCGTCGCGTCGGACAAAGCTGCGAGAATCGAACCCACAACCAAAGTGCGACTGGTATTTATCGTCTACCACTGGACTATGTGAAGACCCTGGTTAGTTTGACTGATTCTTTTTAGTTATATGATTTTATGAATTAAGAGTAAGTTGATTTTGGGTTATTTATGAAAATTATTAACCTATCATGGAGGATATGTGATTAGGTTGATTACTTTTCAATACGAGAATTTAGGAGCAACTGATGTTGTTTGGAGATAAATGTTATGATTTAACATGGAAGACTATGTGACTAAATCCTTCAAATATTTGGGTTTCAATCTTATATTGGTTTACTTTGAAGAATTTTATGGACAAATTGTTTATCGGATGGTCCTCGTTGAATATTGGGTTTCGTTGGACAAATTTTGGAGATTAAGCATAGATTTTCTTTTTAATGGGTTATCCTTTTATGGATTATCTGACCATGTACTAACCTTTTTGGTTTTGGTTTTGGTTAAAGCCTAAATAAATGGGATTTATATAGTTCTCTTTGGTGTATTAGGTGATTATCTCGAAGTTGATTATAGTACTCTTAATGCGAACAAGTCTCCCTTAATACTCATCTTTTGGAAAAAAAATATGAGTTTGATTAAGGAATCTAGTAAAAGTTGAAAGTCAACATGATAAGTGATTATGTTTCCTTATGAATTAATTCCTCAATAAAAAGTAACTTGAAACAAAAATGTTGTCTATTAACTTTTCCTACTGGGGAATCGAATACCGTTTACCCCATCACAAGTTTCTGATTTTCTTATGGTTAACTTTCTCCTAGACATGTTTACAATCACTCTCCATCAGAACATGACCCTATGTTTTCTCCTCCATGTCAATGTTTTCATACTTGGAATCCTAGTATGGGTTAACTCGGGTGACCGGTGTACTTATCTTTATTTATCTTAAAGTGATTTTTTACCGACTCTTGTTCTGATGTGGGACTTTCAAGGATGTTTCCAAGCTAAATTTTAAAAATTGCGAGGACGCAATTCCCAAAAGGGGGAAAGTATGTAACACCCCATGTAAATAAATAATATTACATTTTCATATTTATCCATATTTGTGAATAAAATATTAATATGACTTTAAAGGGGACGCTATGCTTGATGGCGTACCCAACAGGGAACAACGAGTTTCATGGGAATCTTACATTGCACTCTAATAATAAAATAATATTATTCTAAATGGTAGTTAACATGTAGCCTTTGTATTGGTGTGAATGGATATAAATTACTAAAATATTTTTATATATGTTTTTAAATGTTTTTACAATAAAAGATAAAGGCATGAAATACGGAAAGAATTCAATTTTAGGCGTATATGCCCTAGTTTTCACTAAAGGTTCACTTATCACCTTTTGATGGAGAACCTTCATTAAATATAGTTTTGTTCACTATTATACATCCTTTTGGACCAAATAAAACTCTTCTTAAGAATTTGGACATCAAAATTTACTTTGTGTAAATTTTAGGTATCTTTCTGATAAAGTTCATTTTTTAATGAATAGTGTAAAATGTTGTATTTTAATTCAAAACCTATTTTTAATCTAATTTATTTATATTATTACATTATCTTTTGAATTGGTTTTAAATTGAAATTTGAATATATTTTTACCATTAAATCCAATAGTGGTCCTTGGAATTAATTGCACTTTGAAATCAGACTTAAACTAGTGTCAATCTTTTAATACATATTGTTTCATAAAAACACGCTATTTGCTCTGACAATGGGAATTAATTATTAAATTAATTAATGTGACATATATGATTTGAATTTTTTAAAATAGACTTCATTTTTGAATTCGGAATATCAAATATAGCTTAGGGTGAATTTTTGGGATTTTTCTGAAAAACTTCAATTTTTGATGAATAGTGAAACCACTAAGTGGTACTTATAAAAACTGATTTTTCCGTTTAAATGAAAATTTTCCATCTTTTTGTTTTTAATTTCAAAGATCCGACATACTTGGTTGTCATTAATAATTAAAATGTGGTTTTATGGGATAAAAATAATTTTTTTGGTGAATAGTAAATTATTAAGTTTTTAATCGCGATTAGAGGTAATTAGTATAGTTTAATGTAAAAATAATGTTTTAATAATATTAAATGAACTTGAAACATGTCCTAACCTCATTGGATGTGTCATGGACGACCAAGAAAACCCATGGGTCAATTTGGGGACACCATGAAGCCACTTTGGTTGGAAAATGACATTAATATCTTTTTATTTAATGTTAAAGTAAAAATGAGACAAACATGAAATGTTTTACTAAAAAAAATTTGCATGGGCTTATAAAAATCATATTTTTTACTAAAAATATTCATTGGAAATATAAAAATATTTCCTTCATCATAGTATTTTTTTATAATTTTTAGATATTAAATAAATTAAATTATTTATGACATCATGATGATGCATCGATGACCTCATTATTTAACGATTTAAATAAAACGGGACGATAATGTAATATCTAAGACCTAAACATGTCCAAAACCTATTGGATGAGTGTATTTAGAACCCTTATCACCTTATCCTAGAAAACCATCTATGTGGGACCTCTTAAATCTGAATACCATTTTAAAATAAAGTCACTTTTTTTTACCTTCCCAGAGTGCCCCTCCTCTCCTCTTATAAAATGCCCCCACCTCTACCTCCACACCCACACTCCCAAAGCCTTTGGCTCGGCCAAACTCTGCACATATTGTCTCTACACTTCCCTCTCTTACTCCTTGAATCCTCACTTTGGGCAGAAGTCTTCCCAAGGAAGCCATTGAGCTCAAACCAAAGGGAGTTACCCGATTTTAAGGTAATGTCTTCACTTGATTCCTTCTGTTTTATTTTGCTTCTCTAACCCACTAAACTCTTTTTATTCATTTATTTTGTAACAAATACAGTATCATAAATATATTAGGATGTTGTTATAAGAAGTATTCGAGCTACAATTTCACACACCTACATTTAATGGTTAAAGAACATACTGTTTCCGTGGATGGCGAATTTCGGCCTCCCGAAACGATGATTGTTCAACATTCATTTAACACTTTAAAAGGTGGCCATTAAGATGGAACTATATTTATATATGATATATAATATTTTTATGTTTTACTTAAGCTTATGTATTTTTTATTTTGGGCATACCTTAATGGTTTCCATTATGGGTAAACGTGATATCTTCATTTAAGGAAGTGCGGGCTACCACCCCCTCAAAGTGATGTGATTCGTTAATTCCATTTGTGGTACGTATAAAGGATGGATTTAAAGTTATTATATATGATGTTATACTGGAATTATAATATATCTCTATATCATTATTATTCCATTCCATAAAAATATGAAATTGATATGAAAGTAGCGTTCATGCGTATGTACGACTTACCGTCTCCATGAACGGTGCATTTCATTTCTTACCTCTAAATGATTATGTCATATTATAAATACATGTATATTATGGATATATATGATATCCAAATCATGAATATAATTCTGGATATAATGAACATTTGACAACACGAACAACATGTAATTGTAAGAAGTCCACTTTCGACTTAAGAACCAAATATCGACAAAACAAACATTATTAACTTAAATGATTCCATAATGTTTATAACATGGAAGTAAGTGATCTAAAAGGAATAATTAACTAGAAAAAGGTTCTTAATAAAGTGAAAATTAACTCAAGTTTATTATTCAGGACGTTAAATAACGATCGAGTCAAGTCGGACCCGAGGTAAGGGATCCTACTCCACTCTTTCTTTTTAAGTACACTCTTTTAAGTCATTCCTTTTAAAGCTCATCTTTCTTGTTATTGGAATTTTATTTTATATTAATATTACTGTAATTTTTATTTTCATGTGTTGAGAGACCCTATTCTCTCTCATCAGTCCATTTTGGAAGTTTTGAGTGGCGCCGTTAGGCTGCCGAATTTTCGTAAGAGATCTAACCTCTCTCTTTCTTTTTAAGTATTGTCCTTTATGTCCTTTATGTCACTTCTTTTAAGCTCCTAGTTGTTATGTTGGGGGATGTTATTTTATATTCCTATTTCTATAAACATTATGTTAATATGTTGAGATACCTTATTTGATCTCATCAACCCATTTTTGTAAGTTTTATGTGGCGCCGTTAGGTTGCCAAGTTTTCGTAAGGGATTTTTCATCTCACTTTTATTCCCGTGAGATTAATGAAAAATTTGCCACAATTTCCTTTGAGTGGTTTATGTACTGCCCATTATTTTACTCATTATTTAATATACTATCTTTTGTGATTATTTACATCAATGTTGTATTTTCCTTCTTTCACGAGGTGTATGTTTCGAAAGATTCCCATGTCGGTAAGGGAACCTTTCACCCTCCTCTTTTTAAAAGAATTATTTTGTTGGGTCTTTTAATTTACATATTTTTATGTTGGGATATGTTCTCATATATCCTTATTGATGTAAATTTTATGTCCATGTGATGAGATACCCTTTTTTTATCTCTCATCAACTCATTTTGATGTGACGTCGTTAGGCTGTCAAGGGAACTTCTTAACCCAATTTCCATTTCTTTGGGTTCAACATGTAGTTATGCGGCAACAACGACTTCTCCGCCTCCGTGACCATTATTTGAGTTTCGGCTTCTTCTACAAGACATACATTCTTTTTAAAAGAAAAATAAATACCATGTTTAACTTTTCTTTTATTTTGGTATTTAAAATGGTTTTCACAATGTTTTTTTATCAATGTGTTGTATTGATATATTGTTATTGAATGGTGGAAATGTTATGTTTCCTTTATGCATGTTTTATGTGATAAGATTATGTTATGGTTCTTGGGCATTGTTATGAAGACGGGTGGTTTTGTTATAAACTAAGGGTGGGTGAGCCCGATATAGCTCTCCAATGCATTGGGTAATGCGAAGGAGTGAAACATTAAGGTTTCTCCAAAGAGATTTAGGGAATATACTGTGATGGGTATTCCAAACGTAACCAAGAGGGTTACTCCCTACGTAAGAATGTTATGAATGCCTCAAGTTACCTTTTTGTCTTATGATTTTTATGATTTATTCATGGTTTGATGAGGTATGTTAAAGTGCCTATGTTTTATGGGTAAATTATGATTTCATTCTTATGTATATATGAACTCATGTTTCCTTTACATATTTTTATAACCCTTACTGAGATTTTTATGCTCATCCCAAGTTTTTGAAATGTTTTTCATAGGTCAGGGGAAAGGTACATGATGTGATGATAGTGTCAAGGATGTGTCAAGAAAGAATCTGTATTTTACTTTAAATATGTTTCCGTTGATGGGAAGAATGAATATTGTCTTTTATGTAACCACTTTGTTTACATGTTGAATGTAATGCAAGTTTAATGATCTAATTCTCTAATAATCTAAACCTAAAAATATCCTCAATGTGTAATCTTGTAATAACTCAAGATTAAGTAAGGTTTAAGGCTGAGGCCTTATAAGTGGGGGGTGTCCAGGCGATGGGGGTGGTTCCCAGGGGGATGAGTGGGCTGTCCAAAGGGGTAGGGTTATCAGAGGTTGGGGGTGTTCAGAGGGGGTCAGGGTGCTATTTTGAGGGTTGGGTGTGTCCAGGGGGTTTAGCCTAACCATGCGCAGTGCCCGAGTTCTTTAAAAATGTTTTTACCATTTACCATATCAAATTTTAACACCAAAAAGCCTCTTTCTACTTCATCTAGGAACATGAAACCCTATGAGTTTCATCCTTCTATTCTCCATGTCTCTCACCTCCTTCCAATGGTGATTCAAAGTGGTTTTACAAGTTTCTGGTTGATTATTCCATATAATATCCTCTTTCTCCAACTTCTCCCTTCTTCATTTATCTTCTAAGTTGTTCTTTAGTCATCGATTCCTTTGGTATAGGGTTCTTGTATCTTTGTTTATAAATTTAGGTTTTTTTCTTGTTATATTTCTTCTTAGAATTGCTTGGTCATTAGGACCTTCTTGAAGCCATTTTGAGTGCTCATCATTGAAGGCGTTATGGATTGATGTATGATTCCCTATGTATTGGCCTTTATATTTAAGAATCATTGATTTATTGATGTTTATACCTTGATTTGATGCTTATAAAATATATATAATTTTATGAAAGATTACTTGAATTAAATCATGTTAAATTCCCATTGAATTAAATTTTGTGGAATTATTTTACATAGCCCGACACAAAAAGTGTTTAATTAAAAGCCTGGTTGGCCCTTTATAATTGATTTATTATTTCAAAATGATGTTGTGCATTTTCAAACATGTTTCAACTATTTCTTGGATTTCTAAATGGTGTGTTTGGATACTTTTGAAAACATTTTTCTTTTTAAAGAATGGGTGTGGCCTAGTTCACACTTTCAGAAAGTGGGTATTCTTTGCAAAACTCTACTTGGAATGTGTCTCTTGCCTTATAATTATACGAAAAATGGGAATGTCCTTGGTATGGGACTTCGATTGTACGTTGATGGACCAAAGGCTAGTGGAATTCCTTGGAGTGATGTTATCAGGTGATTCTTATGGGTGTGTAGCTTATGTGTGTCTTGTGCTATTCTTTATATGTGGTTGATTGTTTGATAATCCTCGGATCACCCCCGTTTTAGAAATAACATGGTCACCTATAATTGGTAGTGTTTTTTAGAGAATTATTGTTGAAATAGATTAAGATTATTCTCTAGCTAATTGACCCCAAGTATAAACACGCTCTTCTTTGGGGATGGTTCCCCTTGTGCATTAGGGCTGTTTGATTGCATCAGGCATGAAAAAAGGATTTATTTGGTTAAAATATGTTCTAGATTTTCCCCTAAGATCCTTGGTATTAACATGTTCTCTGAAACTTGTTTATTCGTGGAGGATAATCTAGGTGCTTCATCTGGTATGGTTACTTGAATACAGCTTACCCATTGCCCTCATTATAAAATTATTGATTATGATCCCTCATTGTTGTGTGTATATATGGTAAAATTGAATGATAGTTTTTAAATTTTTTAATTAGGATTATTTTTATAAAAACTATGTTTATTGTCCTGTATTTCAAACTAGCAGCAAATGAATCTTTTTATTAAATGAAACGCATAGGGACATCCCCTACCCCCTGGTCACCCCTACCCCTTAGGACACCCATGACAACCCCTACCCCTGTGGATAGTCCTTACCCCCTTGGACATCCCCACCCACCCCCATGGACTACCCCTTCCCCCGTGGACACCCCCTTGATAAGATATATATCCAAACAGTTTCATTGAAACCGTTTGAATAATTTCACTTCTGGAATTATATACCAACTGTTCCTATAGAATCGTATGTATAAGGATCTTGTAATGAACATCATGCCAACATTGTGTTAATCCATTGGGGTATTCTATCCCATTGGATTCAGGTTCAATCCCAGTGTTTTCAAATTGTTGGGATATGTGTAATTTTCAGTAGTGAATTTATACAAATTTTTATATATACACTTAATATTTCTTTTTTACGGAAGTGTGAATTTGGTATCCTATTGCATTAGGATTTATTCTTTGTGTACATTAAGTAGAAGGATCCAATATAAATTTAAAACTATTTTCTCTAACTATATTTTCTCTTTAAAATCATTGTTTTTATGTGAATGTCTTACATGGATAACATAATCAGTTCGTTGATCCTATGATTATATCTAGTAATATTATATGTATCATTAAATATCCCATGTACATGTCATGTTAATCATTAAAAGGCTTCCATACTTGTCATCCATGTCAGTAAGACACCCTCACACTTATTAGATGTATCACGTGGCCAACCACTATACATCACAACTGGATCACATTGTTCTTATGACCATTTCAATAATCATGTGAATTCCAAAAAACATGTCATATAGATTACGTTACAGTACAATACATGTCATATTGATCACTCAATGGCCTCTGGATATGTCTCTTATTTAAGAAGACACCCTTGAACATATCTGGAAGATCATGTGACAATCCTTTGGAAAAGCCATCTAGATCATGCAGCTCCCATGATCAGTTCATTGATCACATAATGGAACCCAAAAAAATAATACTTGATCTTGTAACACCCCTTAAATTGCCATCCTTACTATGTGGCTTCCGTAGACATATCCTCATTATCTAGTGATATCCTTATGTTGTGTCAAGATTATCAGGATGGCACACTTAGACATGAGCCAGGTGATCCCCATCCATGATCCATCAAACAAGAACCCCATTTATAATGTGAGTTTCCATAATAGACTACGGTTATGTAATTATGTAAGACCATTCTATAAATATGCCCTTCATTCAATATAAACTTATTCAATAAAACTGATATTATCATCATCTCTCCTTGTCTATGAGAGGATGAGGAATGAATATCTATCTATTCATCTGTCAGAGGAAATGGAATAAATATGTGACTTGGGCCTCCACCCTGGTGTAATTTCTTTAGTATTCCAACTATCCTAAGTCATGGTAAAAAATTATTCTATGATTCTATCATCCTTTCTTATCCATCACTGTTATAGAAGCTACATCTAAACTTTCAGGACACGATTCCTATAATAGGTAAGATACATATGAAACCTTCTTAACTCCCAAGCTTTAAACCATACTCTACATGAGATTAGTAGTCACACATAAAAAACATATGGTCATCCTTATTGTCTAACCCCCATATAAATTTTCTCTCATGTGATGTGTTAAATATTCCATTATCTGTTGTTTATCACATCGATCATAAATCCCATTGGATTGTAGACCAGAAGTGATTATACCAATAACAATATGTATATTCCCCCAGTAGTGGAAAAAATGTTTAACAAGTCGGTATTTTTCACGTCGGTTCTATATAACCGACATAAAAAGCAGTAAAAATTGTTTTATCACGTAATTTATTTTACAAACGACCTGATAAATTGATGAGAATCAATTTTTATGTCCATTATAGAACAACAGACATAATAAAAACTGAGATTAGCTTTATTATGTCAGTAATTTTATAACTGATGAGACATATAAAATCTCAGTGCATTATCACTACGTTTATAAGATAACCGACATGATAAAGCTAATCTTGGCAATTTATCATTTTTGTTATCAAAAGAACCAACGTGATAAATTGTTTTCTTCATCGACTATTAAATAACCGACATTATAAACTTTAAAAAATTATTTTTCACATCGGTTATTAAATAACCGACGTGATGATGATTTTAAATGATTTATCGCACACTGTATTTAGTCAATCTGTTTTCATGGATTGGGCGACATGTGATTCATCTCTCTCATGTGGAAAACCTAGAAATGATTCATCGTAGCTGTTCCCTACAACCTCTTTTGTCAACATCATTGTTCGTATTTATTATCATTGGATATTTCAGGTCAACTCGCAACACTCAAGTAAGCCTCACATAGCTCGGTTTCAGTTTTTATTTTCCGTGATGCCCTAAACTAATTTTTTGAGATATGATATTTCTTTGATCTTGCTATCTTGGTAAGTTTCATAGTGTTTATTTATACAATGCTAAATTCTTTTCAGGTAAAATAAAATTATGGCAGTGATATCAAGAAGGTTTACAATTATTGTGTGTTCTATCATGTGTGTGTACACGTACAAGGGGTTTCCTAGGGGGTGGGGGTCTGTGCAAGTGGTTGGGTGTGTCCAGGTGGGTTAGGGGCTGTCCAGGGGGGGTCAGGATGTGAATGGGGGTGGGGGTGGTGTCCAGGGGGTGCGGGGGTTGTCCAAGGGGGTTGGGGTTTCCAAGGGTGTGGGTGGGTTGGGGGTGTACAGGGGGGTCAGGGGGATGTCCAAGCGAGTAGGGGTGTGGTGTCCAGGGGGGGGGGGGTGAGTGGGTTGTCCAAGGGGGTAGGGGTGTCCAGGGGGTGGGGTTTCCATGTGGGGGGGGGGGGTATCTAGAGTGATGGGGGCTGTCTAGGGGGTGGAGGCTGTCTATAAAGTTGGGTTATTGTCAGGGGGGATGTCTAGAGTGGGGGGGGGGGGGGGGCTGCCCAAGGGGGTGGGGTGTCCAGTGGGTTTCCTAGTGGGTGGGGTGGTGTCCATGGATGTGAGGGGATGTTCAAGTGGGTAGGGGTGTCTAGGGGTGTGGCGGTGTCTTGGGGTGAGTGGGGTTGTCCAATGGGGTAGGGGTGTCCAGGGGGTGGGGGGTGCCTTGGGGGGATGTTGTCCAGGGTGATGGAGGGAAGTCCAGAAAGCGGGGTGCTATCTAGAGGGTTGGGGGATATCTTGGGGGTGTGGGTGGTGTCCAGGAGGTGAGGGGGGGATTTCAATGATGTAGGGGTGTCCAAGGTGTGTGGGTGGTGTCGAGGAGGTGAGGGGGCTGTCCAGGGGGTGTCGAAGGGGGTGGGTGTGGGGGTGGTGTCCACAGGGTGAGTGGGCTATCCAACGGGGTATGGGGTGTCCTGGGGGTGGGGATGTCTAGGGGCTGGGAGTATGTCCAGGGGGTTTGGGGGGCTGTGCAGGGGGTATGGGGTTGTCCAAGTAGGTGGTGGTGTCTAGGGGGTGTCCAATGGGGTAGGGGTGGTGTCCTACGGGGGTGTTTTTTAAGGGGGTTGGGGTGTCCAGGGAGTGGGGGGGATGTCTAGAAGGGTTATGGGGCTATCCCAGGGGTGGCGTGTCTTGTGGGTGTAGGGGGTCCAAGGGGTGTACAATTGGTTATGTGTGGGGGTTGGTGTCCAGGGGGTGACGGGGCCTTCCAATGTGGTAGGGGTGTCCAAGGGGTAAGGGGGTCTTGTCGAGGGGGGTGAGGGGTCAGTCTAGTGTAGGTGGCAGTGTCCAGGGGGGTGTCCAAGTGGGTAGGCGGTGGGGGTGGTGTCCAGGGGAAGTGGTGTAACACCCCAAGTAAATAAATAATATGACATTTTAATATTTATCCATATTTGTGAATAAAATATTAAAATGACTTTATAGGGGACGCTATGCTCGATGGTGTACCCAACACGCAACAACGAGTTTCTTGGGAATCTTACGTTGCACTATAATAATAAAATAATATTATTTTAAATGGTAGTTAACATGTACCTGTTGTATTGGCGGGAATGGATAGAAATAACTATAATATGATTATATATGTTTTTAAATGTTTGTACAATAAAAGATAAAGGCATGAAATACGGAAAAAATTCAATTTTAGGTCTATATGCCCTAGTTTTCACTAAAGGTTCACTTATCGCCTTTTGATGGAGAACCGTCATTAAATATAGTTATGTTCACTCTTATACATCCTTTTGGAACAAATAAAAATCTTCTTAAGAATTGGGACATCAAAATTTACTTTGTGTAAATTTTTGGTATCTTTCTGATAAAGTTCATTTTTTAATGAATAGTGTAAAATGTTGTATTTTAATTCAAATCCTATTTTTAATATTGTTTATTTATATGATTAGATTATCTTTTGAATTGGTTTTAAAGTGAAATTAGAATATATTTTTACCATTAAATCCAATAGTGGTCGTCAGAATTAATTTCACTTTCAAATCAGACTTAAACTAGTGTCAATCTTTTGATACATATTGTTTCATAAAAACACGCTATTTCCTCTACAGCGGGAATTAATTATTAAAATAATTAATGTGACTTATATGATTTGAATTTTTTAAAATAGACTTCATTTTTGAATTCGGAATATCAAATATATCTTAGGGTGATTTTTTGGGATTTTTCTGAAAAACTTCAATTTTTGATGAATAGTGAAACCACTAAGTGGTACTTATAAAAACTGATTTTTCCGTTTAAATGAAATTTTGCCATCTTTTTGTTTTGAATTTTAAAGATCCGACATACTTGGTTGTCATTTAGATGTAAAATGTGGTTCAATGGGATAAAAATAATTTTTTGGTGAATAGTAACTTATTAAGTTTTTAATCACGATTAGAGTTAATTAGTGTAGTTTAAGGTAAAAATAATGTTTTAATAATATGAAATGAACATGACACATATCCTAACCTCATTATATGTTTCATGGCCGACCAAGACAACCCATGGGTCAACTTGGAGACCCCATGAAGCCACTTTGGTTGGAAAATGACATTAATATCTTTTTATTTAAAGTTAAAGTAAAAATGAGACAAACATGAAATGTTTTACTAAAACAATTTTTAAATGGGTTTATACAAATCCTATTTTTGACTATAAATATTCATTAGAAAGATAAAAAGATTTAATACATCATAGAAGTTTTTTTGTAATTTTTAAACATTAAATAAATTAATATATTTATGACATCATGATGATGCAGCGATGACCTCATTATTTAACGATTTAAATAAAATGGAAAGATAATTTAATATATAAGACCTAAAAATGTCCAAAACCTATTTTATGAGTGGATTTAGAACCCTTATCACCTTATACTCGAAAAAAATCAATGTGGGACCTATTAAATCCGAATAACATTTTAAAATAAAGTGACTTATCTTTACCTTCCAAGAGTGCCCCTCCTCTCCTCTTATAAAAGGCCCCCACCACTACCTCCTTACCCACACTCCCAAAGCCATTGGCCCGGCCAAACTCTGCCCTTTTTGTCTCTCCACTTAAATCTCTTACTCCTTGATGCCTCACTTTGGGCAGAAGTCTTCCCATGTAAGCCTTTGAGCTCAATCTAAAGGGAGTTACCCGATTTTAAGGTAATGTCTTCACTTGAGTCCTTTTGTTTTATTTTGCTTATCCAACCCCCTAAACTCTTTTTATTAATTTATTTTGTAACAACTACAGTATCATCAATATACTAGGATGTTTTTATAAGAAGTATTAGAGCTACACTTTCACACACCTACATCTAATGGTTAAAGAAGATACTGTATCTGTGGATGGAGAATTTCAGCCTCCCGAAACGATGATTGTTCAACATTCAGTTAACACCTTCAAAGGTGTCCATTAAGATGACACTATATTTATATATGATATATAATATTTTTATGTTTTCCTTAAGCTTATGTATTTTTTATTTTGGGCATACCTTTATGGTTTCCATTATGGGTAAACGCGATATCTTTATTTAAGGAAGTGCGGACTACCGCCCCCTCAAAGTGATGTGATTCGTTAATGCCATATGTGGGACGTATAAATGATGGATTTAATGTTATTATATATGATGTTATACTAGAATTATAATATACCTCTATATCATTATTATTCCATTCCATAAAAATTTGAAATAGAAATGAAAGTAGCGTTCATGCGTACGTACGGCTTACCGTCTCCATGAACGGTGCATTTCATTTCTTACCTCTAAATGATTATGTAATATTATAAATACATGTATATTCTGGATATATATGATATATATGATATCCTAATCATTAATATAATTCTGGATATAACGAAAATTTGGCCACACGAACAACATGTAATGTAAGAAGTCCACTTTCGACTTAAGAACCAAATATTGACAAAACAAACATTATTAACATAAAGGATTACATAATGTTTATAACATGGAAATAAGTGATCTAAAAGGAATACTGAACTAGAAAAAGGATCTTAATAAAGTTTAAATTAAGTCAAGTTTATTATTCAGGATGTTAAAGAACGATCGAGTCAAGAAGGACCCGAGGTAAGGGATCCTACTCCACTCTTTCTTTTTAAGTACACTCTTTTATGTCGTTCCTTTTAAAGCTCATCTTTCTTGTTATTGGGATGTTATTTTATATTAATATTAGTTTAATTTTTATTTTCATGTGATGAGAGACCCTATTCTCTCTCATCAATCCATTTTGGAAGTTTTGAGTGGCGCCGTTAGGCTGCCGAATTTTCGTAAGAGATCTAACCTCTCTCTTTCTTTTTAAGTACTCTCCATTATGTCACTTCTTTTAAGCTCCTCTTTGTTATGTTGGGTTATGTTATTTTATATTCATCTTTCTATAAACATTATGTTAATATAATGAGATACCCTATTTGATCTCGTCAACCCATTTTTGTAAGTTTTATGTGGCACCGTTAAGATGCCGAGTTTTCATCAGGATTTTTCATCTCACTTTTATTCCCGTGAGATTTATGATACATTTGCCAAAAATTTCCTTTGAGTGGTGTATGTACTGCCCATTATTTTTCTCATTGTGTAATATACTTTCTTTTATGAGTATTTACATCAATGTAGTATTGTCCTTCTTTCACGAGGTGTATGTTTCGAAAGATACCCATGTCGGTAAGGTAACCTTTCACCCTCCTCTTTTTAAAAGACTTCTTTTTTTGGGTCTTCTAATTAACATATTGTTATGTTGGGTTATGTTCTCATATATCCTTATTGATGTAAATTTTATGTCCAAGTGATGAGATACCCGTTTTTTATCTCTCATCAACTCATTTTGATGTGACGCCATTAGGCTGTCAATGGAACATCTTAACCCAATTTCGATTTCCTTGGGTTCAACATGTAGTTATTGAATATTTCATCCTTTTAATATGTGTGAATAACCTTTGATTATTTTACACTTAATATGAAATATTATTTGGTGTATTCGTTTGTCACACATAATTATGTAATTGATTTATCCTTAAACCAAGGTTAACATCTTTGTAAGGAACTTCATCTCAATCTCCATTCATTGAGGCATATTTTGTTTTATACACAACCTTCTTTTATACGGTGTATAAACCCCTTTGACTTTCACGTTTATCCAAAAAAGAATCTTTTTTATACTTAGCGTTTTACTAAAAAACAAAAGAGAATGTTTTTGTCGTATGTATGTGGTGACAATGACTTCTCTGCCTCCGTGACCATTATTTGAGTTCCGGCTTCTTCTACAAGTCATACCTTCTTTTTAAAAGAAAAATAAATACCATGTTTTACTCTTCTTTTATTTTGGTATTGAAAATATTTCATAATGTTTTTTTATCAATGTGTTGGATAGATATCTTGTTATTGAAAGGTGGAAATGTTATGTTTCCTTTATGCATATTTTATGTGATAAGATTATGTTATGGTTCTTGGGCATTGTTAAGAAGATGGGTGGTTCCGTGAGAAACTAAGGGCAGGTGAGCCCGATATAGCTCTCTAATGCATTGGGTAACGCGAAGGAGTGAAATGTTAAGGTTTCTCCGAAGAGATTTAGGGAATATACTGTGATGGGTATTCCAAACATAACCAAGAGGGTTACTCCCTACATAAGAATGTTATGAATGCCTCAAGTTACCTTTATGTCTTATGATTTCTATGATTTATTCATGGTTTGATGAGGTATATTAAAGTGCATATGTTTTATAGGTAAAGGATGATTTCATTCTTATATATATATGAACTCATGTTTCCTTTCCATATTTTTATAACCCTTACTGAGATTTTTATGCTCATCCCAAGTTTTTGAAATGTTTTTCAGAGGTCAAGGGAAAGGTACATGATGTGATGATAGTGTCAAGGATGTGTCAAGAAAGAATCCGTGTTTTATTTTAAATATGTTTCTGTTGATGCGAAGAATGAATATTGTCTTTTATGTAACCACTTTGTTTAAATTTGGAATGTAATGCAAGTTTCATGATCTAATTCTCTAAAACTCTAAACCTAAAAATATCCTCAATGTGTAATATTTCAATAACTCAAGATTAAGTAAGGTTTAAGGCTGGGGCCTTATAGTTGGTATCAGAGGTCGGTTTAGATAACTTTAGAGGTTAGGGTATTCTTTATGCATAAGTGACATTACTATAATGGTTAGGATTTCAGAAAGAGTCCTAGTTTTAGATAAAGTGAATGAGTAAGTATATCTTAGTGTTTACCTTCCTCATTAGTACATGATGGTTTTGTTGATATACTCACACTGAAATTTCTGTTTTTAGTGAATGGATGGATCTAGAAGGCACCAAAGAGACAACAGGTTTGAAGGAAACTGTGGTGGTTCTATGATTAAGATACTAGATAAAATGGAGGATTAAATGAGGAAACTCGTGGTTGTTCTAAACCAAATATCAAGGAGTCATGATCAACCACTTGAACCATGGTATGTTCTGTAATGCATCATGTACGAGATGACCAATCGATGTGTAAGTTCAGGTAATAATTTTAAAGGTAACCATTAGAGTTTATATAATCCTTACTTTTGAGGTAATTATGGGTTATTATATGATATGCTGGAAAATGAAAGGCATGAGATAATCTTGAGGTTAAAATATGTTATGATCATTTTTGATGATTTTATCTCTTTTTGGGGAAAGATATAAGAATTATATTGTTTTGGAAAAAGGACAACACGCAGACCGTGTGACAACCCGTCGCGTCGGACAAAGCTGCGGGAATCGAACCCACAACCCAAGTGCGATTGGTATTTATCGCCTACCACTGGAATATGTGAAGTCCCTAGTCAGTTTGACTGATTCTTTTTTAGTTATATGATTTTATGAATTAAGAGTAAGTTGATTTTGGGTTATTTATGAAAATGATTAACCTATCATGGAGGATATGTGATTAGGTTGATTACTTTTCAATACGAGACTTTAGGAGCAACTAATGTTGTTTGGAGATAAATGTTATGATTTATCATGGAAGACTATGTGACTAAATCCTTCAAATATTTGGGTTTCAATATTAGATTGGTTTACTTTGAAGAATTTTATGGACAAATTGTTTATCGGATGGTCCTCGTTGAACTTTGGGGTTTGTTGGACAAATTTTGGAGATTAAGCATAGATTTTCTTTTTAATGGGTTATCCTTTTATGGATTATCCAACCTTGTACTAACCTTTTTGGTTTTGGTTTTGGTTAAAGCCTAAAGACATGGGATGTATATAGTTCTCATTCGTGGATTAGGTGATTCTCTAGAAGTTGATTATAGTACTCTTAATGCAAACAAGTCTCCCTAAATACTAATCTTTTGGAAAAAATATGAGTTTGATTAAGGAATCTAGTAAAAGTTTAAAGTCAACATGATAAGTGATTATGTTTCATTATGAATAAATTCCTCAATAAAAAGTAACTTAAAACAAAAATGTTTTCTATTAACTTTTCCTACTGGGGAATCAAATACCGTTTAACCCATCACAAGTTTGTGATTTTCTTATGGTTAACTTTCTCCTAGACATGTTTACTATCACTCTCTATCAGAACATGACCCTATGTTTTCTCCTCCATGTCCATGTTTTCATACTTGGAATCCTAGTATGGGTTAACTCGGGTGACCAGTGTACTTATCTTTATTTATCTTAAAGTGATTGTTTTACCGACTCTTGTTCTGATGTGGGACTTTCAAGGATGTTTCCAAGCTCAATTTTAAAAATTGCGAGGACGCAATTCACAAAAGGGGTAAAGGATGTAACACCCCAGGTAAATAAAGAATATGACATTTTCATATTTATCCATATTTGTGAATAAAATATTAATATGATTTTAAAGGGGATGCTATGCTTGATGGCGTACCCAACAGGCAACAACGAGTTTCTTGGGAATCTTACGTTGCACTCTAATAATAAAATAATATTATTTTAAATGGTAGTTAACATGTAGCCTTTGTATTTGTGTGAATGGATATATATAACTAATATATGTTTATATATGTTTTTAAATGTTTTTACAATAAAAGACAAAGGAATGAAATACGGAAAGAATCCAATTTTAGGCGTATATGCCCTAATTTTCACTAATGGTTCACTTATCGCCTTTTGATGGAGAACAGTCATTAAATATAGTTTTTTTCACTCTTATACATACTTTTGGACCAAATAAAAATCTTCTTAAGAATTGGTACATCAAAATTTACTTTGTGTAAATTTTTGATATCTTTTCTGATGAAGTTCATTTTTTAATGAATAGTGTAAAATGTTGTATTTAAATTAAAAAACTATTTTTAATCTAATTTATTTATATGATTAGATTATATTTTGAATTGGTTTTAAAGTGAAATTTTAATATATTTTTACCATTAAATCCAATAGTGTTCCTTTGAATTAATTGCACTTTGAGATTAGACTTAAACTAGTGTCAATCTTTTGAAACATATTATTTCATAAAAACACGCTATTTGCTCTGACAGTGGAAATTAATTATTAAATTAATTAATGTGACTTATATGATATGAATTTTGTAAAATATACTTAATTTTTGAATTCGGAATATCAAATATAGCTTAGGGTGAATTTTTCGGATATTTCTGAAAAACTTCAAATCTTGATGAATAGTGAAACCACTAAGTGGTACTTATAAAAACTGATTTTTCTGTTTAAATGAAATTTTTCCATCTTTCTGTTTTTAATTTCAAAGATCCGACATACTTGGTTTTCATTAAGAATTAAAATGTGGTTTAATGGGATAAAAATAATTTTTTTGGAGAATAGTAATTTATTAAGTTTTTAATCGCGATTAGAGGTAATTAGTGTAGTTTAATGTAAAAATAATGTTTTAATAATATGAAATGAATTTGAAACATGTCATAACCTCATTGGATGTGTCATGGCCGACCAATAAAACCCATGGGTCAACGTAGGGACCCCATGAAGCCACTTTGGTTGGAAAATGACATTAATATCTTTTTATTTAAAGTTAAAGTAAAAAATGAGACAAACATGAAATGTTTTACTAAAATAATTTTTACATGGGGTTATAAAAATCCTATTTTTGGATATAAATATTCATTGGAAATATAAAAATATTTCCTACATCATTGAGTTTTTTTATAATTTTTAGACATTAAATAAATTAAATTATTTATGACATCATGACGATGCATCGATGACCTCATTATTTAACGATTTAAATAAAATGGAAAGATAATGTAATATATAAGACCTAAACATGTCCAAAACCTATTGTATGAGTGTATTTAGAACCCTTATCACCTTATCCTAGAAAACCATCTATGTGGGACCTCTTAAATCCGAATACCACTTTAAAATAAAGTCACTTTTCTTTACCTTCCAAGAGTGCCCCTCCTCTCCTCTTATAAAAGGCCGCCACCTCTACCACCATACCCACACTCCCAAAGCCTTTTTCTCGACCAAACTCTGCACATTTTGTCTCTACAATTCTCTCTCTTACTCCTTGAATCCTCACGTTGGGCATAAGTCTTCCCAAGGAAGCCTTTGAGCTCAAACCAAAGGGAGTTACCCGATTATAAGGTAATGTCTTCACTTGAGTCCTTTTGTTTTATTTTGCTTCTCCAACCCACTAAACTCTTTTTATTCATTTATTTTGTAACAACTACAGTATCATCAATATACTATGATGTTTTTATAAGATGTATTCGAGCTACACTTTCACACACCTACATCTAATGGTTAAAGAACATACGGTTTTCGTGGATGGTGAATTTCGGCCTCTCGAAATGATGATTGTTCAACATTCATTTAACACCTTAAAAGGTGGCCATTAAGATGACACTATATTTATATATGATATATAATATTTTTATGTTTTACTTAAGCTTCTGTATTTTTTATTTAGGGCATACCTTTACGGTTTCCATTATGGGTAAACGCGATATCTTCATTTAAGGAAGTGCAGACTACCGCCCCCTCAAAGTGATGTGATTCGTTAATGCCATATGTGGGATGTATAAAGGATGGATTTAAAGTTATTATATATGATGTTATACTGGAATTATAATATACCTCTATATCATTATTATTCCATTCCATAAAAATATGAAATAGAAATGAAAGTAGCATTCATGTGTACGTACGACTTACCGTCTCCATGAACGGTGCATTTCATTTCCTACCTCTAAACGATTATGTAATATTACAAATACATGTATATTATTGATATATATGATATATATGATATCCAAATCATTAATATAAATCTGGATATAATGAACATTTGACCACACGAACAACATGTAATTGTAAGAAGTCCACTTTCGACTTAAGAACCAAATATCGACAAAACAAACATTATTAACTTAAATGATTACATAATGTTTATAAGATGGAAATAAGTGATCTAAAAGGAATAATGAAATAGAAAAAGGTTCTTAAGAAAGAGGAAATTGACTCAAGTTTATTATTCAGGACGTTAAAGAATGATCGAGTCAAGTCGGACCCAAGGTATGGGATCCTACTCCACTCTTTCATTTTAAGTACACACATTTAAGTTATTCCTTTAAAGCTAATCTTTCTTGTTATTGGGATGTTATTTTATATTAATATTACTGTAATTTTTATGTTCATGTGTTGAGAGACCATATTCTCTCTCATCAATCCATTTTGGAAGTTTTGAGTGGCACCGTTAGGCTGCCGAATTTTCATAAGAGATCTAACCTCTCTCTTTCTTTTTAAGTACTTTCCTTTATGTCACTTCTTTTAAGCTCCTCGTTGTTATGTTGGGGGATGTTCTTTTATATTCCTATTTCTATAAACATTGTGTTAATATTATGAGATACCCTATTTGATCTCATCAACCCATTTCTGTATGTTTTCTGTGGCGCCGTTAGGCTGCCGAGTTTTCGTAAGGGATTTTTCATCTCACTTTTATTCCCGTGAGATTTATGATACCTTTGCCACAATTTCCATTGAGTGGTGTATGTACTGCCCATTATTTTACTCAGTGTGTAATATACTATCTTTTATGAGTATTTACATCAATGTTTTTTTGTCCTTCTTTCACGAGGTGTATGTTTCGAAAGATACCCATGTCGGTAAGGGAACCTTTCACCGTCCTCTTTTTAAAAGACTTATTTTGTTGGGTCTTTTAATTTACATATTTTTATGTTGGGATATGTTCTCATATATCCTTATTGATGTAAATTTTATTTCCATGTGATGAGATACCCTTTTTTATCTCTCATCAACTCATTTTGATGTGACGTCGTTAGGCTGTCAAGGGAACTTCTTAACCCAATTTCAATTTCTTTGGGTTCAACATGTAGTTATTGAATATTTCATCCTTTGAATATGTGTGAATGACCTTTGATTATTTTACACTTAATATGCACTTATATTTGGTGTATTCATTTTTTACACATAATTATGTAATTGATTTATCCTTAAACCAAGGATACCGTCTTTGTAAGGGACTTCGTCTCAATCTCCATTAATTGAGGCATATTTTGTTTTATACACAACCTTCTTTTATATGGTGTATAAACCCCTTTGACTTTCACGTTTCTCCAAAAAGGAATCTTTTTTATACGAAGCGTATTACTAAACGAAAAAAGGGAATGTTTTTGTCATACGTATGCGGCGACAACGACTTCTCCGCCTCCGTGACCATTATTTGAGTTTCGGCTTCTTCTACAAGCCATACCTTCTTTTTAAAAAGAAAAATAAATACCATGTTTTACTTTTATTTTATTTTGGTATTGAAAATGGTTTTCATAATGTTTTTGTATCAATGTGTTTTATTGATATATTGTTATTGAATGGTGGAAATGTTATGTTTCCTTTATGCATTTTTTATGTGATAAGATTATGTTATGGTTCTTGGGCATTGTTATGAAGACGGGTGGTTCTGTTATAAACTAAGGGTGGGTGAGCCCGATATAGCTCTCCAATGCATTGGGTAACCTGAAGGAGTGAATCATTAAGGTTTCTCCAAAGATATTTAGGGAATATACTGTGATGGGTATTCCAAACATAACCAAGAGGGTTACTCCCTATGTAAGAATGTTATGAATGCCTCAAGTTACCTTTTTGTCTTATGATTTATATTATTTATTCATGGTTTGATGAGGTATGTTAAAGTGCCTATGTTTTATTGGTAAAGTATGATTTCATTCTTTTGTATATATGAACTCATGTTTCCTTTCCATATTTTTATAACCATTACTGAGATTCTTATGCTCATCCCATGTTTTGGAAATGTTTTTCACAGGTCAGGGGAAAGGTACATGATGTGATGATAGTGTCAAGGATGTGTCAAGAAAGAATCTGTGTTTTATTTTAAATATGTTTCCATTGATGGGAAGAGTTAATATTGTCTTTTATGTAACCACTTTGTTTAAATGTGGAATGTAATGAAAGTTTAATGATCTAATTTTCGAAAACTCTAAACCTAAAAAGATCCTCAATGTGTAATCTTGTAATAACTCAACATTAAGTAAGGTTTAAGGCTGGGGCCTTATAAGTGGGGGGTGTCCAGGCGATGGGGGTGGTTCCCAGGGGGATGAGTGGGCTGTCCAAAGGGGTAGGGATATCAGAGGGTGGGGGTGTTCAGGGGGTTGGGGGTGTTCAGAGGGGGTCAGGGTGCTATTTTGAGGGTTGGGTGTGTCCATGGGGTTTAGCCTAACCGTGTGCAGTGCCCGAGTTCGTTAAAAATGTTTTTACCATTTACCATATGAAATTTTAACACCAAAACGCCTCTTTATACTTCATTTAGGAACATGAAACCCTATGAGTGTCCCCCTTCTCTTCTCCATGTCTCTCACCTCCTTCCAATGGTGATTCAAAGTGGTTTTACAAGTTTCTAGTTGATTATTCCACATAATATCCTTTTTCTCCAACTTCTTCCTTCTTCATTTATCTTCTAAGTTGTTCTTAGTCATCGGTTCCTTTGGTATAGGGTTCTTGTTTCATTGTTTATAAGTTTAGGTTTTTTTCTTGTTATATTTGTTCTTGGAATTGCTTGGTCATTAGGACCTTCTTGAAGCCATTTTGAGTGCTCATCATTGAAGGCGTCATGGATTGACGTAGGATTCCCTATGTATTGGCCTTTATACTTTAGAATCATTGATTTCTTGATGTTTATACCTTGATTTTATGCTTATAAAATATATATAATTTTATGAAAGATTACTTGAATTAAATCATGTTGCATCCCCATTGAATTAAATTTTGTGGAATTATTTTACATAGCCCGACACAAAAAGTGTTTAATTAAAAGCCTGGTTGGCCCTTATAATCGATTTATTATTTCAAAATGATGTTGTGCATTTTCAAACATGTTTAAACTATTTCTTAGATTTCTAAATGGTGTGTTTGGATACTTTTGAAAACATTTTTCTTTTTAAAGAATCGGTGTGGCCCAGTTCGCACTTTCAGAAAGTGGGTATTCTTTGCAAAACTCTACTTGGAATGTGTCTCTTGCCTTATAATTATTATAAAAATGGGAATGTCCTTGGTATGGGACTTCAATTGTACGTTGATGTACCAAAGGGTAGTGAGCTTCCTTGGAGTGGTGTTATCGGGTGATTCTTATGGGTGTGTAGCGTATGTGTGTCTTGTGCTATTCATTATATATGGTTGATTGTTTGATAATCCTCAGATCACCCCCGTTTTAGAAATAACATGGTAACCTATAATTGGTAGTGTTTTTTTGAGAATTATTGTTGAAATAGATTAAGATTATTCTCTAGCTAATTGACCCCAAGTGTAAACACGCTCTTCTTTGGGGATGGTTCCCCTTGTGCATTAGGGATGTTTGATTGCATCAGGCACGCAAAAAGAATTTATTTGGTTAAAATATGTTCTAGATTTTCCCATAAGATCCTTGGTATTAACATGTTCTCTAAAACTTGTTTATTCGTGGAGGATAATCTAGGTGCTTCATCTGGTATGGTTACTTGAATACAGCTTACCCATTGCCCTCATTATAAAATTATTGATTATTCTCCCTCATTTTTTTCTGTATCTTTGGTAAAATTGAATGATAGTTTTTAAATTTTTTAATGAGGTTTATTTTTATAAAAACTATGTTTATTGTCCTGTATTTCAAACTAGTATCAAATGAATCTTTTTATTAAATGAAACACATAGGGACACCCCATACCCCCTGGTCACCCATACCCCTTAGGAAACCCATGACAACCCCTACCCATGTGGATAGTCCTTACCCCCTTGGACAACCCCACCCACCCCCATGGACTACCCCTTCCCCCTTGGACACCCCCTTGATAAGATATATATCCAAACGGTTTCATTGAAACCGTTTGAATAATTTCACTTCTGGAAGTATATACCAAATGTTCCTATAGAATCGTTTGTATAAGGATCTTGTAATGACCATCATGCCAAAACTGTGTTAATCCATTGGGGTATTCTATCCCAGTGGATTCAGGTTCAATCCCAATGGTTTCAAATTGTTGGGATATGTGTAATTTTCAGTAGTGTATTTATACAAAATTTTATATTTACACTTAATATTTATTTTTTACAGAAGTGTGAATTTGGTATCATATTGCATCAGGATGTATTCATTGTGTACATTAAGTAGAAGGATCTAAGATAAATTTAAAACTATTCTCTCTAACTATATTTTCTTTTTAAAATCATTTTCATGCATATTTCTTTCAAATACACATAGATTTGTTTTCTATTAAAAAATTGTTTTACATTCAAATTATGATATTTTTCATATAAATAAATATTTGTATTATCTTAAAAAGTTGTATAATTTTGGTATTTTCTATATGTAATAATGAGTGGATGTTGGGTTATATAACATTTAATGAGAAATGAATATAAAGAAGGTGCTGATTCCTTTTTGGTATTTGCTAAAAAAATGTTTCAAGAAGTGAATTTTTTTCTGTCCATTCTGAAAATGTTTGAATATAATGAATTTGAAAAGTATAGAGTTAAAATATCATCTAATTTTTCATGGTTTTATTCCTAGTTACAACCCTTGGATTTGGATTGGTGAAACTGGACAGAATGTCAGATCTACTGATGATGATTATTTGAAAGATGGTAACTCTAATGGAATTGAATAAATGATCTGTGATATTGTAGTAGAACAAATTGAGATAAAACCGACAGTTTCTCATTTATATGGTGATGCAGAAAAACCATTGTGTCATGGTTGTACAACATTTACAGTTTTTTTTGGCAGTGATATGATTGATTAACCTGACGGTGAAACATGGATGGAGTGTAAAAAGTTTAACAGAGCTGCTATAATTGTTGAAAGACATTATTTGAAAACACAATGATCTTCTAGATTAACATTATAAGGCCAGAAAATTATTATGCCTGATGGGATTGGGATACAAAAAATACATGCCTGTCTGAATGACTATATGATATATTGGAAGGAATATTAATTTCTATAAGAGTGTCCTAAATATGGTACATCACGGTATAAGTTGAAAAAAATCACAGGGTGATGTAAATATTACAAAGATCCCTTCCAATGTATTTTGTTATCTTCCTATAATTCATCATTTGAAACGATTATTTTCTAATACAAATGATGAAAAAAGGTTATGGTGGCATGCTGATGAGTGGATATGTGATTGAAAATACGTCATCGAGATGATTGTCCACAATGGATGAAAATTGATGAGAAATATCCTTCATTTAGAAATGAAATTATAAATATCAGACTAGGGTTGTGCACATATGGAATGAATCCATACCGAACCCTCAGTATCACACATATTTAATGGAATATTTTATTTTTAATTTACAACCTCTATCCAAATGTTTGTATGAAGAAAAAATATTTCATGTTGAGTATAATGATCTCTAGTATCAAGAAACCCATAAATTATATTGATGCTTTCTTGTCACCATTGATGGATGATTCAAAAATATTAATGGAAGATGGTATTAGGGTGTATGATTCTTATAAAATAAAATATTTTCAATTGCATGCAGTGCATATGTTCACTATAAATGACTTCCCAGAATATGGAAATTGTCTGGATATAGTCTTTAGGGGCATAAAGCATGTCTTAATTGTGAACAACAAACTACATATTGTCAATTGCCTCATCCGAGGAAAATAGTGTACATGGGCCATCGATAGTTTTTTTCAAATGGATCACCCTTATAGAAGACTTAAAATGAATTCTATGGCTCACTAGAATTTGATATTTCTCCAAAAACATTATCCCCTGATGAGTATTTTGAGTGCGTGAAAAACCTTGATGTGACATTGGGAAGGACATAGAAATATGATAATGGTATACATATTTGGATGAAAATATCAATTTTTTTGAGCTACCATATTGGAGATATCATGATGTAAAACATAATATTGATGTCAAGCACATGGAGAAGAATATCTGTGACATTTTGATTGGAAAATTTCTATATATTGAATGAATGACAAATGATGGGTTGAATGCAATATTAGAATTACTATTAATGGGAAAACTTTTGGAGTTATCTCCCACTCCTAATGGAAGACAATCATTTCTCCCCTGGCTTGTCATACATTTTCAAAGAGGGAGAAAATTATCTTTTTTCAGTGTCTTCCTGATATCAAACTGCCTTAGGGTTATTCTTCAAGTGTAAAAAAATTTGTCTCTTTGAAGGATTTGAAGTTGATAGGTATGAAATATCATGATTGTCACGTCATGATGCAACAACTTCTACCATTTTCATTGCGTGGAATATTTTCCATATGTGTTAGAAAGACTATAATGAAGTTGTGTTATTTTTTTAATTAAATTTGTAAAAAGGTTATTGTTGTGAATGATTTGAAAATTTTGATAAAAAGATGCAATTATTATACATTTTGAATTGGAAATTTATTTTCCTCCAACTATTTTTGATATAATGGTGCATTTAGTGATTCATATGGTTCTAGAAATAATTCATTGTGGACCTGTTTATCTTCTTTGGAAGTATCGTTTTGAAAATTATATGAAAATATTGAAGGGGAATTTTAAGAATCCATATCAACTTGAAGACTCCATTATTAAAAAATATATTTTTTAGGTGGTTTCAGAGTTTTGTAAGTGCTAATTGGCTACAGTGGAGCACATAGGTTTGTCTCCATCTCACCATGAACGAGTTTATAATGAGGGAAAGGGGATTCATGTCTGGAATGTCAAATCGTTGTCAGCTAAATAGATACAGAAGTTATAATTATACATCATGAATAACATAGTTAATACTCAACTGTATATCACATTTTATATGAATGAGTTGAAAAAAATTCATCCAAAGAAGAATGAAATGTGAATTTTGAATGAGGAAAACAAAACATTTTTTTTCATGGTTTAAAAATTCTATTCTTGGTAGATTAGATATATCAGAGACAATAAGATGGTAAGTGGGTGGACCATGTTTAAATGTGATAACATGGTCCGGTTTTGAAATTAATGGCCATACATTTCATACGAATGCTCAGGACAACAGAAGTGCAGTTCAGAATAGTGGTGTATTGGTGTTTTCGGAAGCAATGCATTTTTCGAATTCTAAAGTCAAAAACCAAATTTCTGCATCAACTACATATTATGGAGTTATTGAAGCAATATGGGATGTTGATTACATTAAAATTAAGGTTCCTATTTTTAACTGAAAATGGTTTATCGATAACAACAGTGTCAGAAACGATGAATTTGGAATGACAGCTGTTAATCTGAATAGATTGGAAGACACATAACATTTTTTATAATGGAAACACATGAAAAACAGATTTTCAATGTAGTTGATCAATCAGATATTCAGTGGTATGTTGTTTTACAAGGGAAAAAACAATATATTGGTGAGGATAAACTTGATAAAGATGCTGCTTTATGTGAGATCCCTACTTCAATGGAATGATTAGCAGAACATAATGATGAGCATGTTTAAGACATGGTTTGTGCCAAAAGGAATGATCATGATGAAGGAATTTGGGAAAACAATCCATTTATACCTTCCTAATATTACAGGTAACATATGATTATTTCTTGTTTATATATATTATTTTCATAAAATGTTTGATATTGTAATATTTTTCTTTATTGAAACATTTATTGAAACAAATAAGTATATTTTTTTGTTCATTTTATTTTTTTAGTTTAGTTTATCATGTTTACCATTACGTAAATTATATATCTTTTTTTCAATGAAAATTATATTACCATGTTTACCATGTTTACCAGGTTTACAATGTTTAAAATGATTTCCATGTCCTCCATGTCTTCCATGTTTACCATGTTTACCATGTTTACCATGTTGAACATTTTCACCATAGTTTATCATAGTTTACCTTGATTTAATATATATATTTATTTATTTTGTTGAATGAAAATTACACATACATGTTTACCATAGTTTACCATGTTTATCATGTTTAAAAATATTACCATATTAACCATGTTTACTATTATGTAACTTAGATTAATTTTCCATTTTATGTTTACATTAGTATTATAGTATTTGAATTTTTATATTTATGAACTAATATTTGTGTTTTTTGAAGGATAATGATCGATCAATTAGTTGATCAACCACATGATTCTGGGGATGAGCATAATGATCATACCTCTAGTGAGTAAAATTCACATGATCCTTTTGAAGTTCCCCAATATTTCTCATGTGCTCCCATAACGACAAAGAAGAGTTCAAGAGTTGGTAAAGGTGTGTGCACACATTTACCAGAATTATCACTTACCTGTATGCAATACAAGAGGATAATCATTGAGTTTGATGAGAATGACATTTCATGGGGTCAAAATGAAAAAGATTTTAACAGTTTTGTATCAACTCACAGTAAGGGAAAATTATGATTTTTTTATGATGATTGGATAATTCTGGACAAAGATATAATATCTCAGTTGTGGGAGATTATTTTGGTAATATATTTTGCAATTGTTTTCCTGTTCTTTAATTTTTTTTATAGTATAATATGTTTTTCCTCTTCTTTATCAGATGAAATTTGATATTCCTAACATTAGTGGAGTAATGAATAAATTCTTATCAATGGATTCTTGGATATGGATGGATTTCAAATATGCCCCAAAATATGATATCATTTTTTGTCATAGGAGCCAAGAAAATCCATGTCATGTATATCCTTTCATAGAAGAAGAGGCATGGACACCATTTTTTGAAATTAGAAGAAAAGATTCATCTTTGGAATGGAAAATGTAATATTTTATAACATATATTATATAAATGATCTTATTAATATTTTTTTAATAATTTATTATTCTTAATTTACATCAAACATGGACATATCATCAGGATATCCAATCAAACAATGTAAACCCTTATAGTTTATCTCAGGAAGGGTATAAATTATTGGAAGGAAAAATGATGGAGGAAAATGTAAAAAACTGAGAGTTGAGTCTTCAAGCTCTATTGAGGTTTCCCCTACATCACATTCATTTAGACATCAAAAATAAAAGATAGATCAGATGGGGAAATGGGGGAAATATCTTTCAGAATATTCGACAATCATAGCTGAGAGGATTGTTAGATATTTATTTTATAATTTTAAGATAACTATATTGTTTATAAAATTTTAATCAATAAATAAATGTTCAATTAATTAATACAAGATTCTCATGAGGATCATAGCTCAAAGGGGGCATTTACAGCTGCAGGGAGGAAAGATATATTATCTACAGCCTTGGGAATGCTCGAACATCCTGGTCATGTACGAGGATATTCGGTGGGTGTATCAGTAATAAAAGTGTTTCCACGTTCTTCAACTTCTTTCGTTGAGGATGTTTATAAAAAATATAGAATACTTGGAGGCTGAGTTTCATTATATTAATGTGATGAAGGATGAAAAGATTAGAGCGTCGGTACAGTCTATGTTTACAGACATGCACAAACAATTTTAGATGGCAGCTCCCACTCCTCCACCTCCCCCTGCATTCCGGTTATTTATCCACCACCACCGCCAGTAGCTCCCACTCCCCTACCTCATCCTACAGACTACAGTTTGTATCCTACTCATTTTCCACATCTTTATTTTTATTATGAGTTGTATGTTGATGATCCTCAACATCATACAATTTCATATGGGTTAGTATATTGTATAGGAGATATAGTTCATCATCAATAGTTATATGTAGAGAATCATATGATCACTATACATGATATTATTGATAATAGAGATCGAGTACCATTACCTATAGATGTGGTGACGACAGTTGGACATAGTATCGCCCATTTTTTAATTTTTCCATCCTGACTTCTGCAAATTTTTACCATAGAGGTATGTATGTTATATCTTCTATTTTATTTTTTTATTAATGTTGTTTTAAAATTTGAAAACTAATATATTTTTCTATTAATTTTTATAGGAATACTTCAATGGTAAATAAATATTGTACAGAAAACAACAAATACAAATGGATTTGACATCATATATAGATTATTGAAGTGTTGATCGATGGTCCTGATTTTAAAATTTGTTAGTGGGTCATTATGAGTTTCCAATGGAAGATCATGTTTGTGGAGGTTCAATAAATGTGGGGATTATTAAAAATGGTATCATGGAGCTTGTTTCTGGAGATAAGTCGGGCATCAACGTGGTGCAAATATTTTCCATGTAAGTCATAAAACCTTTTTCCCTACATTATATTTATTAAAAATGTATACTTATGCCTATTTTGTATTAGGTATATTTATAACATGTGTTTGAATAATGAGCAGAGAGATGTATATGGATTCATGGACCCGCATTTTATTTCCACTGAAGCAAATGCATTGGATGAGGAACAAAGGATGATTTATATTGCTGAAGGATTTGAGTAGAATATAATCACACTGGGTTGGATGATTAGTTTTTGTGAGATTTATGAATCATATCTTTGTAAAAGAGTTCACTGTCATTTATCATAAAAATCACTAACCTTAAATTTTATTCTTTCAGTGATTAATGGATGTAAGGTGTTTTTTTGCATGGGAGGAAAACTTTATTGGATATTCTCTATCCATTGTGATGTGTGGGAAAATTTTAAGAATATATGGGAAAAGTATATATAAATTTTATATTAGTTTTTATATTATAATTAATTTTAAATTTATCCCAATCATATTATTTTATAATTGTGGATGGGTCTACATTCGAAAAAACACAAAGAAAAGGAGTGCCAGGATCAGATATGTAAATGTAATTGTGAATATCCATATATAATTTGTACATTTTTATGTTTTAAATAAAAATAATATTATTAATTTACACTCATTTAAAAAAAAATTAATGAACAAAAATGTGTCATTGAATGCGGATATTATATGTTAATATTTTTTATGAAATAATGACAAATATAAATCTTGTACACTAAGACCTAGAAATATTTACTTTTAATAATTCCCATAATATTTCATTTTATTTATTAATTATACATGTTAACTAATATAATTTTAATTTGTAGATATTTTTTGGCCCTCAACCCTATAGTTCCCACGATTTCAAACACTTACAAGTGGAATGGTCAAATTATTTTACTGGATTGATTGGATTTTTGTTTGTTTGTAGTGTAAAATGTAATTTTGAATATTTTCGTTATAATTTTGTATTTCGTAGTCTTTTTGGTAGGATTTATTATTTTCTATTTGACATTGATTGTTTGGAATTTTATATATGAGAATGTTTAATTTTGTTCTACTTCTTGTTTTGGTCTGGTTCTGATGGTTTTTATGGTATGGATTCTTGTCTTGGGGGGTGTCCTAGGATGTTGGGGGTGTCTAGTGGGGTGCGGGGTTTCCAGATGTGTGGGAGTCTTGTCCAGTGGTTTGGGGGGTGTCCAGGGTGTCAATGGGGGTTGGAATTTGTCCAGGAGGGTGGGGATATCTAGGGGTGTGTGGGGTGTCCAGTGAGATGGGGAGGGGGTCCCATGGGTGTGGGAGGGTTGTCCAATGGGGTGGTGGTGTCCGGGGTGTCCAAGGGGGTGGGAGGTTGACCAGGGGGAGAGGTTGTCCAAGAGGGTGGCATGCTATCCACAGGGCGTCCAGGGGTGGGGGGTCCATTGGAGTTGGGGGGGTTCCAAGGGTGTGGGAGGGTTGTCTAGTGGGTGGGAGGGGGATTTTCCAGGGGGTATCCAGGGGTGTGTGATGGCCCTCCAGTGTGGTGTGGGTTTTCCAAGGTGTCCATGGGGGTGGGAGGGTCTCCAAGAGTGTGGGAGAGCTGTCCAAGCAGTACATTGGGTATCTAGGGGTGTGCGGGGTGTCTAGTAGGGTGGGGGGGGGGGGGTTGTCTAGGGGGTGTCTATGGGTGGGGGTGTCCAGTGGTTTGGGGGGTTTCCAAGGGGTGTGGGAGAGTTGTCCAGTAGTATGGGCAGTGTACAGGGTGTCAATGGGAGTGAGAGGGTGTCCATGGGGGTGTGAGGGTGTCCAGGAGGGTGGGTGCTATCACAGAGGGTTGGGGGGGGGGGGGGGGCTGTCCAGGGGTGTCCGAGGGTGCAGGGAGGTGTCTAGTAGGGTGGGATGGTTGTACAATGTGTTGGGGGTGTCCTTGGTGTCCATGGGGGTGGGAGGGTTTCCAGGATGGTGGGGTCAATCATGGGTGTATCCAGGGGTGTGTGTGTGGGGGGGGGGGGGGGGGTCCAGTGGGGTGGGGGATATCTAGTGTGGTGGTGGTGTCTAGGGTGTCGATGGGGATGGGAGGGTGTCCAGGATGGTGGGAGGGTTGCCCAGGGGAGTGGGGGCTGTCTATGAGGGGGGTTTTCAAGGGGTAACTCAGGGTGTGCGTGGTGTCTAGTGGGGTGGGGGTTTCTAGGGGTGTTCTAGGGATGTCCAATGGGGTGGGGGTCAATGGTGTCCATGGGGGTGGGGGTTTTCCAGGAGGGTGGGGGGACTGTCCAGGGGTGTCTTGGGGGGGGGGGTGTCCAATTGGGGGGTTAGGGTTCTAAGGGTGTGGGAAGGATGTCCAGTGGGGGGTGTCCAGTAGGGTGGGGGGTGGGGGTTCAAGGGTGTGGGAGGGTAATCCATTGGGGTGGGGTTTCTAGAGTTTCCATTGGGGTTGGAGGGTGTCCATGTGGATGGGAGTGTTGTTCGAGGGAGTGGGGGTTGTCCGGGGGTTATCGAGCGGTGGGCGGGGTGTCCAATGGGGTGGGGGTATCCAGGGTTGTGGGAGGGGTGTCCAGTGGTGTGGGGGTGTCTGGGGGGTCCATGGGGGTGGGAGATTTTCCAGGAGGGTGGGGGCTATCCAAGAGGGTGGGGGGGCAGTCTAGGGGATGTCTAGTAGGGTGGGGGATTTACAGGGGTGTTGGGGGGCTATCTAGTGGGGTGGGGGTGTCCAAGATGTCCATGGGGGTGGGAGGGTGTCCATGGGGGGTGTCAAGGAGGGTGGGGGCAACCTAGGAGGGTGGGGTCTGTCTAGGGGGTCTCTAGGAGAGCAGGGATCAATCCAATGGGGTGCGGGTTTCCAGGGGTGTGGAAGGGTTGTTCAGTGACGTAGGGGTTTTCTAGGGTGTCTATGGGGGGAGGGAGTCCATGAGGGTGGGAGGAATGTCCAGGGGAGTTGAGGCTATTAATGAGGGGTGTGGGAGGGTTTTCTAGTGGGGTGGGGGTGTCCAGGGTGTCCATGGGTATGAGACGTTGTCTAGGAGGGTGGGGGTATGTCCAAGATGTTTATGGGGTGGGGGGGGGGGCTATCCAGGGGGGCGTCTAGGGGTGGGGGTGGGGGTGGCCAGTGGGGTGGGGTTGTTTCCAATTGTGTGGGATGTCTGTCTAGTGGGGTGGGGGTGTCTAGGGTGTCCAAGGGGGATGGGAGGGAGTCTCTGAGGTTGGGAGGGTTGTCCAGAGGAGTGGGGGCTGTCCAAGAGGGGTGGGGGGCTTTCCTGGGGGTATCCTGAGGTGTGGGGGTGTCCAGTGGTTTGGGGGGGGGGGTCCAAGGGTATGGGAGGTTTTTCAATTGAGGTGGGGGTTGTCCAGGAAAGTGGGGGTTGTCTAAGGTTGTGTGGGGGTGTCTAGTGGGACGAGGGTTCATGGGTGTGGGAGGGCTGTCTAGTGGGGTGGGCATGTTTTGTTCTATTATTGGTCTATTTATGGCATGTTTCAGGTTTTCTTATGCAGGGAATAGTTGTGGTTGAATGGTTTTATTAAAAATATTGGGTTTTTATGTTGTTTATTTTATAACCGATGTAAAAAATTCATGTTTATGGGTTTTAACGTCGGTTAGTTGAGAACTGGCCTATCAAATTCATGGTAAGGGTTATTACGCCTGTTCTTTCATAAACGACGTAATAAATGGAATAAAAATAAGTATTTACGTCAGTTATTTGATAACTAGCGTAATAAATGGAATGAAATAGGTTTTTACATAGGTTATTTAATAACTAATGTAGTATATATGTTTTCACGTCGGTTATCATTTAACAGACATGAAAAACCATGTGAAGACTGGTTTATCTCCTCGGTTATGAACATAACTGACGTGATAAACTCTTCGGAGGAATATTTTAGTACATTATTTAGTCTATAATAGACATCACAAAGTAGATACCACATTGTAAATTTAAAAAAATTCCGTAATAAAGCACAACCTTGAATCATTTTCAACGATTGTTTTTGAGGAACCGACGTGAAAAACCATTCAGAATATTGTTTTTTTGTCAGTTTTAGAATAACCTCCAAAAAAACAATATTTATAACATCTACTCTAATAACATTGGCCAAAATCCAAGGTAAAAAATAAAAAATAATTGCCATAAAATACATTTTTGGCACAAGTTCCCCAATATGGGACTCCTGTCAAATGGAAAAAATATTACATATATTCTTATCTCCTAGGGACATTTCTCGATGAAACGGATTAGAGAATCCTTATATTTATATGTCCTATCAAAAAAATTTGATGTTTTACTTTTGATGGAACAAAAATAAAGTAGTACAATGGGGACTCAAATTCTTGTTATAGACAAGATATGTTGGATTCCTTTATAAGGACCAATATTCCAATCCAATGATTAAATTCTCCCATATATTCATGTCTTTATGATGTAAAATTACACTGCATTGTCCTAAACAAACTATGTTTATTTTGATTCTTGTTTATTTTATATGATATATAGGAAAACTCCTTCCATGAATTCAACTACCTCCATGGATAATGAAAAAATCTATAGAGCTTAGTAACAATAATTTAAATCACAAGTAGTACCTAAATGTTAGTAAATAATGTCGAATGATATTGGGAAATTATAACACATACTGGTGGTTTCATTAGTAAAAAAACCACATGAATATATAGGGATTAAACTCCCAATAAATTTGTTAGGGTAACCAATCTAGTATCAAATATTGGGGAGGATTCATGAACAAATCTTAAATCTATAAGAGAGTCCCAGAGTTCGGAATGACTCCCCCAAAAAGGGTGTGATGAGCCTGACCTCCCATTCTCTCATGTAATGAGAGTTATTAAGAATCATTAAATGAAATCTAAAATGTCGTTATTATTTTTAACACTAATATCATTTCTTGTTTTGGATTTAGGATCCATTGGATATTTCAATTATCCAAAAATGGTTAACCAAAGGGGACAACATGTGGTTACAAAATAACTGGGTCACACTCATGGTTCGGGCATTATGTAGACTTTTCATGGGGAAATGATGAACCTTATGTGAAATAAAGTCGTAAAAAATAACTATTTCACAATTAATAATTTGGTCTTATGTCCAATTTTATCAGAAAATAAATGGTGAACCTATTGTGAAGATATATGGTTTTTAAATAACTAGTTCATTATCTAGGATCTAGCATTACATGTACTTTTTTTGGGAACCAAAATTTTGAATCCAATGTGATTAATTTAACAATTAATTATTATTGGGTTCCCCATGGGATGTTCCATTTAATTTGGAATATTCTACACAGGAAAAATAGAAAAATATAAAATAAAAATAAATAAACAAATTCACCATGAATTGATATTTAATAATGTTTCAAACTCTCAGTGATTAAAAAATTAGTGAACTTTTTTTACTTTTGATTATAGATACCTTACTCACAAGATTCACCTTGAAAATAATACATGATATCATTAGATAAACATTTTTGGAACATCAACTACATCAGTGGCCTTCGCGGATCAATAAAAATATAAACCACCTGATGCATTTAACATATGGTCTCAAATGCAATTGTCCTGGTGTACCACAGATAGTGTACAATCACCATCATTGAGGCCACAGATATGGGTCTATAAGAACTAAGTTCTTCTAGTCGACTTCAATTTGGGAAGTCAGTGGAAAATTTGTGAGTTTTATCACAAATGCAAACCTCATCAGGTGCTTGTCAAAACTGTGTGACCAACAACACCTTCCTTACATTTGGATGGGAGATAAAGTAGTTAATAATGTATCAATTATAGAACATGATCACCCCTGGGGACCACCTTCCAACTATATCCATCAGCTCCATCCCACCAATGCTCTTAAGTTTAATTTTGATTGAAATACATGAAAATTCAACATCATAGGGACTCATTCATAGGAACCAAGGAGATCACACTGTGTACAAGAAAGATATAGACCATAGGGAGAAGGCTCATATCCATTCCCCCACTTAAAAAACCCACCAACATATTTTAGATGTGGACAATGAGTAGGCTTACATCCAAAATCACCCACACTAAGTCTACATGAACAGTTAGGTAGAAAACATGGAGACGACACATATCACCACCCCCATGCATGAAGTCCATCAGCATATCTGAATAGAATAATATGGATTTGAGAAGGAACACATACTCACTTCAATCAAGGACATATGAATATATATCCTTGAGACTGAGAACATAGATTACTATATACCTTCATAGTACCTTCTAAAATTCCATTAAATTTTAGTAGCATAATAAGTCCTTTCTCGACATATTTTATAAATTATACTGGGATAGTAAAATATATCTATCCCAATAGACAAATTATCACATAAAAAATATAAATGTGAACACATGGATACATTGAAGAAAGTGTATATAATTACTCTATTCCTGGAGTTTTATCAATATATTTTGTTAAATGATGTGTCATATGACCAGAAATGCATTTCAATTTAGAAAAAAATCATATAACCTAGTTTGGTAATCACATCATGAAAGGATCATATTAATGTTGAATAAATCTAGTTGAATACTCAAATGGCTCAAGACTAGGATCATACTCCTATAATAACTAATGAATGATTGCACCATCATCCTTCAAAATTTATATTAGAAAATACCCATATCCCTTCTCCCATTCTAATAGTTTGTGTGTATGTTCTAGTGATGAAATCATAGTTCAACCAGGCTCATCCCCCCCCCCCCCCCCGTCAAAAAATATTTACTAGAACATTTCATCCCCACCCAAAGGCATGGTCACATTCCTGCTTATAATATAGAATATCACCATAATCTTCTTGCATCTTCATGATTGTGTGCTCGTTTTTCAGTTGCAACATACGATCATAAACATAATCCTGAGACCACCACATAGTAGGATCACATTCCAGATCAACCATAAAAGGAAGATCAGAATCTTCTATCCCTGACATTGATTAAATCTCACATTCATATTATGCTCAATGTCATCATCCTTGCGGATATATGATGGATATCTGTAACACATCGACGGTCTATAAAAACTTAATATAAAGAATATGGTAATCACTACCATGATAGTTATCCTCATTTTAGTATAGGGATATATTATAGAAATCATATTCTAGATATCCTCCATGGACAACCGCCCCATGGTAATATCTCACCCATAAAATTAAATTCATCCCTTTCCAACACAATATCATATAGAGAGGTTCTAAAAAAATTAGGTTTAACTATATATAGTGCACCCATCAACTATTAGTAATACATCGCCTCAGACAGAAAGCGACCTAGAAAAGTGACCATTGTAGTCTAACTAGCTGAAGTAATGTAACCTTGATGAATAAGTGGTCAACATGTATATATGGGGAGTGTTGTCTGGATTCAACCTCCAGACATTGTTTTTATCACATTTCTACTTCCAATTATAAATACATATATCAGCTAAAAGAGGAGGTCATTCCTTACATATTCTAGAACATGTTAGAAAAATTTTATTAGTAAAATAGTAGACACATCATTTATTACGTATATAATGGATGAATTCCTAAGAAAAAAGGTCTCTGTTTTTAAATAGATCTAGCCAAAATCACTATGTCCATAGACTTGAGAAGAGAATGGAACCGTGAAATTCTATAGCACACATTCCTCCAAAGCATGGAATCTCTAAAAAAAATTAAAAATCTAATCACCTCTGAACATTTTTTCTATTGGGATAGGGTGAGGGTGGATCATTACACTTCCCCACATCCTCAAGATAGAAAAGTTCCATAGACACATCATCTTGTAAATCCATATCCAGAGGATTGATCGCGGGGTATAGTAACTATTAGGGTATTTGGACAATCAAATGAATCTCCCCCACTTTTAGAACACCAAAATTCAATGAATGGAGAGAGAGGACCACCAACAATATCATAATCCATTCCTCTCATAAAATGGGAACACATCTCAAGAACATAAGTTAAAGTCATATAAAAATAGAAATCTCCCCACAGTAAGTGTCTCCCACCACTAAAGGCCACTACACTTATACCATGAACAAATTAAATTTCTTCAAATCTGGAAGATCTTATTGGAAATCACCAATGCATCCATCTAGGAGAAAACCCATCCCATACAACTTGGTGGATTTGTCCCAACACTATTACCCCCATGTCACCAAACTCTATGAGGTACATGATGTCATTGGTTTCTATATCAAATTAAGCCCATAAAAAATGTATAGTAGCATTTATATCTCAAATAACACTCAATGAGTAATCAGATAATCAAAAAAATATTATAGTCTATCAATGATGGTCCCAAATAATCCCCATCCCATAGTGCTAGACATATTTTTATAAACACTCAAAATAAAATTGGATAATTCCAGTATATTTGGTAAATACCAATGTATGACATCCTAGTTGATACTCCCTCTATAAGACATAACCCATTAATTTAGGGCACACTCGGTAGGTATAATCAGAAAATCCCTCCCAGTTACTATCTCTAGGCCAGAACAGGGGGGACATTTGGAAAAGTTTGTCAAAAACTAATTGGGTGGTAAGCCAAGACGGGCAAATAATACCAATTGTTAGGGGAGTACCCCCATGTGATTCAATACGGGGGTAATAGGTTGTATGAAACTTCACTACTATTTTTTAATGATGAGATGACTGCTGTCACATGATATGACTCATCAAACATCATCAGATCTAATTTTTAAAATGACACTAACCAAGATGTGAGTGTAGAGGGGCACAATGGAGAAACGATACTTCAAGAGACTGGTGACTTTGACTCACAATATGATGTGGAATATATGAATAATCACAAGAGAAACTAGAATCTGGATCTCCAACTAATGATTTTCCACCTCTATAATGAAATTACACCAAGGATAATAAGAAATGTGTCACTCAATACCACCACCACATAGAAGGGTTGAAATCCCTTCCATAGTGAAACTGTTTACCCAGTAATAGAGGGAGGAACATGTTCTCAAACAACTCAATGATGAATTACTCAAGGGAAATATTCCCACTGAGTTACACCTTTAAAAAGAAGAAAATACCCATTCTACACACATCATAGGTATTTTTTATTATTGTAAATACCAAATTCGATGATCGGGTAAGATATAGATTCCCATTTATATTTATAAAAACAAGGGGTTTTATGATGACCATGCTTTTCCTTCATTATATAGACAACTTCATACTTAGAGGGGTGATTACCTGGCCTCATTATGAACTAAAAATTAGTAGGGTGGAATGTTAAGATAACCATGTCATGACATTACTATTACTCAGGTTTAGGATGTGGTCCATATAGGGGTACCTTAGGAACTCCTTCACACCATGGAATAACAAGCCATATATATGGAATCCATATAAGGGTTGTGCTCCCCCGTATACTCTGAGAGGAAGACATGTCTTGAATGGTTGGATAACAGTTTACCCCACATAATTTTATCAATCCTATATTTTCAACCATTGATGGTGTAGTGGATTCATAATAGATTCTCATGTAATTTTTATCTTTATGTGGCCTTATGATGTTCCCAAGAGATCAATAAGAGGTGATAAAGCTGAGATTCATTGTATAGATTTCGTGGGTAGATTTTTATTGGTACAACAACCTTCCAGTAGGATCCTTCATGGGTTGGGAATGACATTATCAATAATTCCTTCACCAATTTAAATCCACACTAACGAAATTTATGATTTTCTACCTCAAAAAATTTAAACATCATGAAAATAAGAGTCTCTGAAATTACCACATGATGGAAGGGCTTAATGCAATCAATAAGAATCACAATATCATAAAATATATTATGGGGCCATTCTTTTATGAACCGTTGTGATTATTAGTAAGAACCATTGATCCATATGAAATTCATCTATGGATTCATTGAATTTGTAAAAATAGAACAATTCATAGAATATTCCATTTAGTGAAATCTGGAAAAATATCATCCCAAACACTCAATATATGTAAAATGACTATATAGGGTAGATAATATTTCTATCACCTTTAAACTAGTAATATTATCCCCCAGAGCACCCAGGTAGGCCTCAAGTCATCATACACCTATGATTGAGTAGAAGTAGTAATAAAACCACACTCGATTGAAGGTAAAAATAGATCAGGGTTTCCTGTGTTATAATGAACAAAAGTAAAATGTATATTCCTTCTCAAATAAACAAGTTCCTAGTATTTTCCTCATATCTATGGAAAATAATATTCACAAGATAACATATCTTAGGATGCATAGACATGTTAGACATAATAATCATCCTATCAATTTTCAATTTCCTATGAGACAATGTCACACTATCCATGATTTCTTTGTCATCAAATATGGCCCTGAGGGCACGGTGGATTCTGGATAGGTGTTATAGGGGAAATCACCAGCCTAAGTCACTTTTGTGACCACCACTTAACTATAAGTACCTTGTTAATATAAAAAATTTACCTCTAATTATGGAATGAATTTTTATAATTGGATACTTGAAAGACAATTGACGAAGCTCACACCACCAAGAAGGAACATCTTCATAAAATATCCATGATCCTAGAATACAAGGACGATCCACTTAATCCAAATCCTAGAGGTATATGAAATCTTAAAATATTGGATAAGTTAAATGGTAAACAGTCTTATCCAAGAACTACATTGGATATGATGCTTGTATATTTCATTTCTTCAACATCGAGAGTACATGAGTCATCCCACAAAACAAAATCCTCTTCGAATATAGATATCAATTTTTTATCTATTAATTTCATTCACTTAATGGACCCCTTCTCCTATGATGAATAAACAAATTAGTATGAGTTCCTTATACATGATCGAGGAGCCAGATTCCATGGTAATAGCAGTCGAAGGCATAAGGGATGGTGAAATTATGTCCAACCCCCAGCCATATATGTGTCTGGGACCAGTGGATGAGCACTCCACGAATCCAAATAAGATATTTTGATGCCTTATATTATTTTAGTGGTCATTTATAACCAATAATGTTTTATGACTAGCTGGTGGGGTTGAGATTTTCTAGTCATCCCAAACAAAGGGGAGAGGTCAATGAAACCTATCAAATTAGTAGATGATGTACCCTAGACTATCTCTAAAAACCACATATATAAACATCAAAAAATACAAGAATCCAATCTTAGTGCTACAAAATAACCCACCCTTCGGAATTGGAAACCTATGGAATGGATCTATGAAATAATAGAATAGTTAGAAGTGGTTAAAGAAAAACTCTCAATCCTAGATGCTCTTTAGCTTTGAATTGATCTCATAAGAGAAATTATCTAATCCCTATAGAGTACCTAGGAATTTGTGATAGAATTCATTGGAACAGAAGTTTATCATTTGGATGTTACATTACTATAATGTCATATAACCATATAATTAATTGAGAAAGATTGAGAATAATCTATCTTGGGATATATAATACCTCTATATGTTTCATGAAATTTCCATAATGATAACAGACAATGGGACCATTTTGAAAATTGTTCTGGGATCACCTATATCCTGGACCAAACCATAGAATGTTTAGAATATATTTATGATGATTCGTCTGTAATGAAGCTAACCATTCAAGGGCACAAAAATTGAGAGAAGATATCCCATAGAAAGATCTTTCTGAATGCCCAATTCATGGACCTCATGTATAATGTTGAGTTAATATTTATCTAGAATGACAGAACATAATACATCCCTCTTGGAAGACAATGACTATATATATACATTGTAGTACATTCAACCATTCACCAATGTTTTAAATACTCCATCAAAGAAATGGTTGAAATACTATATTCAAATAGTTTCCCCTTTTAATCATGAAAATATAGATATATCGAGGGGTGTTTCTACATGAGGGAGGTAAAATTAGTGATTATATATGATTACATGTAGCTTTCCACCCAAAGAACATGGGAAACTCCCCCGAAATCCCTAGGATGATGCCCAATTGTAATTATGTACTTCCCAAAACATGATTTTGTTAGTAGAATCATTCATATTGAGTTTTTATATAAAAAAAACATCCATATCCCATGTTGATGAGATTCAAATTATGTCAACTGATGTTTGTTTTTGAAGGATGGACAAACTATTTCTCTATTAGTATCTAAAAATTCACTCACTCCATTAGAAAAAAAACCTAAAATTCCCTCAAGACATTCCATATAGATTGTGATGTAAATATCACTCCTTTACCTGGTAATAGTATAAAGGAATACAAGTATCCCCAAAAATCCCCTATAAGGATTTAAGTCATTTATCATGTCAATGTCTCTCATCCTGGAATCACATACTACAAAATGCATAGAGATTCCCCGTATTTTTCTACAATACCTAGAGATTCCATCACAAACACAGTGAAATAAGAATAATACAAACTCCTGAATAATGACTCTACTTCAATTGAGGATGGTTTATCCACCACCATTGATGAGCTTATGCTAGTGATTATTGGAAAAAAAGAGGGCTTGCATTGAACATTGAATAGAGTCTCAATACCTCTTGAGGAGAGTGAGATGTATATTTCATTTCTAAATAATCATTTATATGTGTTCACAAGAAATAATATATGTATTGTTATACTGAATCATTATATATCTAGTCATATTCTTGGATTTCTAGATTACCACTAATATTTAAAACCAGGTTCTAAGAGAATGATCCTTTATAATGCTGACAAGGTATAATCTAATGTTTAAGAATTGATCAAAGAAATTTTTGTTTGATATGTGTAGTATCCAAATTTGACTTTCTAACATCATTCCAATAGACAAAAATACTTGGAAAATTAAGGTCTTCATTGATTTCAAGGATATTAACCAACATAGACAGTATGACTATTTCTCCATTCCAATCATTCCACTTTTGGTGTAAAGAATCCCTGGAATCCAAGACCATTTCTTTATGGATGGTTAATCAAGGTATAACCATATCAAGATTTCTAATGAAGATGATGAAGACAAGACCTTTAGAGAACCTCAATGGATACATTTCTACCAAGTCATGACCATTGGATTAAAGAAATATAGTACCACACTTCATAACTCCATTAATAATATATTCAAACCCTTCTTAGAATAAATCATAGAGTGCTATATCTATGTTCAGTTAGTTAAATCTTGATATTTTTGGGATAATATAACTAATATTCAAACAATATTGGGAAAATTATAGTATAAATGTTTGAAGATGAATCCTCTAAAGCTTAATTTTGAGTAACTTCATGTCAATTCCATGGATTTATGGAACAACACGATAACATATAAGAAGACCCATAAAATACAAGATAAATCCTTGAAATGACACATCCATGAAATTTTAATGAATTGAGATGGCTCCAGGGGAACCTCTATTATATTAGATGTTTTATTGCGAACCAAACTAGAATATTTATCACCACCGACATTTTAATGAAGAGGGTAGTCGCATACCAAGGGTATGGGGACTTCTATGAACCTCAAGCAATACCTACAATATCTAGAGGTCTTAATATTGCTGATGGAAGGTAATCTACTAACCGTATATGTGGCTACCATGGAAATATCACCCAGTTCCCTCCTCGCATAGAAGAATCGTATAGGGAATGAAAAAATTATCTACTATATATTCCAAATTATGTAATATATTGTAACATGATATTCTCATGTCAAGAAGAACATCCTTTAACTCATAATTATAATGTAAAAGTTGAGGCATTAGTTTCTGCATCAAGAATTGCAGTTGGTATCATATATCAATCCCCTCAATTATAATCTCAATTGATTTATACTTACTAGGTGTTTATATGAATGGGGATCATTCTCAAATAGTTTGACATCTAATTTTTATTTTAGCAAATATTTAATGGTAGGTGATGAATGATTTCCTTAAGGAACATCCTTCACTAGAGAGCATTACATTAGACACAAATATTAAAAATGAAGAGGTTTACAATTAAAATAATTCTACCAAAACATGGGAAATGTATTTTGATGGAGCCTCCCAAAGTCTGACAAAGAACAAAATAAAAAACCAAAATCTCAACCAGGTTAGTTCGTCATTGTCTTTGTTTCCATAAACATAGAAATTTTAACCTACTCCTTCTCACAATTAATTGTATATACTAATGATTAGAAAAAGTATCAATCTTATATTATAGGCTTTGAGGAACCATTCCAACTTCATATATCATATTTGAATATTAAGGGTTATATATAGCTAGTGATCAAACTTATCAATGATAAATATACCATCAAGAAGTAATAATCCCCCCCATTAGTTATATGAGGGGAATAATTGAGAGTTCCCTTTGAAACCAAAGCTACATCGCATCTCTATATTGATGAATTGTCATACATATGCACTAGAAAATGTATTCAAAATCCTAGTTGATCATAGTTAGGATGATTAAATCTTATACATTACACAATAAAGGAATGTTTCTCCAATTATCATCTGCCATGTGGATGAAATTAATCTAATCACTTCCACCTTATTGAATAATGATTCTATATCCACCCCTGAATAGATGGATCTCACAGTATATTACCTAGAAAATGGGACCATGCCATTGAATCGAGCCAACACACAATTGATTTGACAATAGAATGAAAATGTCACCCATAAGGAAAGGAAAAATGACAAGAAATCCCTCTATAAACGAGGCATTGATTTTTTCCTCTTCCGATGAATTATAGATAGAGAGTGTTATAGGGAAATGAAGAAAGTTCATGCAGGCTCCTATGGTGCTCCCCAGTCTTGAACTAGCCTCTCCAAACATATTATTAAGCGTTATTACTACAAGAAGATGATAATGAAAGACTATGTATAATTCATCCAGTTGTTCCACCCATGTTAGATCCATGAAAACTTCAGCTATCATACCCCATATTATATGCATATGGAAATTTACTAATAGTCATTTTAAATATGTGGAATGGACATAAAGGGGAAATACCACCATCTACAGATAATAATTTTAAGTATATCCTTACAACTACAGATTACTTTTAGAATTGGGATGAGGCCATACCCCATAATTTATTTTGGAAAACCGATGTCATCAACTTCTTGAAGTCCAACGTTATCACCATATTCAGTTTCTCTCCCACGATATTGATGGAAAATAGCACCAACATTTTATTTTCCAATATGAAGAAAATTTATTAGGAATATAACATTGATTTCAACCATTCATCTCACTATCATGATGTAGAAAATAGATATATAAAGTCATTCAATAATAAAATATCAAATATATTTCAAATACAAGTGGACAATGTCAGAAATCGAATCTGGTCGTCAAAAAAACAAGTAAAAAAACTAGCATGTGTCAAGACCCAAAGGGTGTTCTCTATCCCCAAGGGATGGCACAAGTTCCCAGGTATAAATAAATTAGGCCTAGGAACGATTTACTCGAGTATAATGGAAGAAAACTTTAAAAACAATCAATAATATGAATCTTAAATTTTAATGCCAAACACGAATTATGAAAAATCTAGATCTGAATACATGGTTTTAAATAAATTAAAAGATGTTGAAACATAAATTTAAAATATAACAAAATATCCACAAAGACTTCACATGACAAGGGGTCATCACCCTTGACCCATCTCTACAACCCCACACCATATGAGGGGACTAACAACAAAAACCACCTTCTCTTGAGGCATTAACGCTACCAATGTCAATCATAATCATGTCCACATAAACCCAATGGTGTAATTATGGTGTGAGAATATGATCAATAGGATACCAACAAAAGATTTCGAATATTATTAAATAAAAGGTGAAAAAGCACTCAGATTTAATATGTAAGGAAAAGCGATAATAAATTCATGAAATGACACATTCAATTGAGAATAGTTTTCAAACTAAAAATTTAATAATACTGACACATTTAAATAGGAAACATTATATAATATAAATTATAGAAAAAAAAACCCTAAGACAAGGGTAAATACAAAAAATCCAATGATCACTAAGAATGGGAACACCCCTAGGTACTAGATTGTCTCGGCCCTTATGTACCTCATACCTCATTGTAAAGTATCAAAGTCAAAATATTTTACAATGAATGAGGAAAAACTATGGAACATAACCCAAACATATTGGTCCCCAATAATCATATACATAGTTTAGTTAGAGTTTTTATTATCGATTTTACAATGAAACAGGAAAAAAACTCATCCGGAACACTTGCCATACTGGTACATATCTGCCCACCTAGGTACCCGGGCTTCCCCCTTTGTGCTCAAAAAATTTCAGCATGCCAAATATATCCCTTTTCATATAAAACACTAATACTGGTAACATATAAACAATAATGTATCTATACACACTTTATACAACTTAAAACACACAACAAAATATTTTTATTTTCAAAAAAATGATTCTCAAAATCTCATATCGTTTTGCACCTAAAACTCCTTGAAATACCTAATTTTCACACTATGTACACACTCACAAGTCACCAAAATAGAAATAGAAGCCCAATACATTTCAATGAAAAAACAAAAATCTGTTTTTTGGCAGCTCTATATGATCCATGAAGTTATATCTCTATAAAACCAAAATTTCCAAAAAAACTCGGTACCTAAAATTTCACGTGTTTCACAGACACTATTAAAACATATTTTCTCACAACAACATAAGGTTATAATCACTCCAAAACGTATTTTAATCGTTATTACACTACAACAAATTCATCTATGTAATTATAGTGTATCCCCAAATGAACCAACAAGATATATCTTTGAAAACCCCAAGATCTCACATACAAATGGCACTAAAAATTCATTTGCATTACAAACACCACTAAACCCACTTTTTTCATCAATAATCAACTGATATAAACATAAAAATACAATAAAAACAGAAAGATAACTATCAAGGATTGCTTAAGTACTAGAATCACCTACCAAAAAGGTTATAACCTTGAATAATTTGTCGAAAAAATCATTCGCACCACCACTGTAACTCAAGTAGGGAAGAGCAAGACAAAAACAAAATATTGGAAAATGAAAACCCAAGGTTAAATCCTATGTTTGAAACCATACCCTATGGTCATTTGGGCCATCAGGGAAAGGGAAGAAACTCTTTGTAAATTGATTGTAACCCCAAGAAAATTGAAAGAAGAATGAAAGAGACCCACTTACTTGAGGGATCTGGATGAAATCTCCCCAAATAAACCAGAAGATGACTTTTCAAACATCAAAAAATAATATTGAGGTTGGAAAATAGAAGTTAAGTTTAATTGAGAACTCAAATGGGGGAAAATAGTGAAAAAATGAAGGAGTTGTGAAGGAATCAAATAACATTTTTTAATTTAGAAGAATTGTGAATACTTTAGATGTTTCAAACTAATCTTCAATAAAAATGAGCCCCAAAGTGGGGAAGAGGAGATTGAGCACATGCCCAGGTTCAATGGACTCAGGTGAGAGGTGGAATCACAAATATATCATTAAAATAGAATAATAGATTAATTAAACAAGTTATTTTATAATAATTAGAAATGTGATTCAATAATGGCACAAATTGTTAAATAAAAAACCAAATACACCATGATTATGGATTCTTAAAGGGCACAAATTGACACGGTGGTCTTAATAGGTCAGAGAAGGAAATGTAGGAATTTTAATGGATAAAAAATATTGAAAAATGATGTATTTATAAAAGAATAAAACATTATTTTTAAATGTAGAATTGGGATCAAAGTTTGGTCCAAATTTTGAAAACCAACCATTTCCACCAAAATGAATGAGAAACACCAAAATAATGGAAATTAATTGAAACAATACCTTTAAAATAAGTCTTTTAGGTGAGAGAAAAAGTAAAATCATCTTGGTAGTACAAACGCATGCATTCTTTATGGTCCTACCATTCTAAAACCCTCACTACTACATGATTGACACCATATTCACTAGTTTATGGAATAGAGGTAGTTTTACCCAAAAAAATAGTCTCCCTCACTATATATATATATATATATGGAATACTCTAAAATTATGAAAAATGAGAAAAGTGGGGGGATGAGTTTGGGAAACATAATGAGAAAAGGTTGTGTATTATTTACAACTTCAAATATCACCAAAATAAGATTGTCTAGGACTTCAAAAAATGGTTCTTATCCACTTGTTTATCAATAGAGATTTGATGACGATTCTCAAAACCCCAATGATACCCTATAATAATCCCCCCACTAATATAAACCATGTGGTAATGGCCTTAAATCAAATAAAATCTCTATTACAATAGAGCTTAATCATTGTCCATAATCGATGGGGATTGAATTATGCACCCACCAGCTGGAGGTTTCTCAAGAAGTACTTTGCATAGTTGTTACTAGGAAGACCAAGTCCTAGAATCATGAATTTAATTTTTATAAAACAGAAAGATCCAAAATAAAAACATTAAACTATAAAACACTATACGTCATACCTATAAGACATTAAACTACATACAACTTCATATCATGGTTGTAAGAAATTAAAGTAAAAAATAATCCATGTTAGGAAGGAACTACATTAAACTATAAAGCACCCTTTTTCCTCCATTCAAGACTGAAAAATATGTGAATCTTTACCTAGTCTTGTAAATCTAAACCACATGACAAGGTCCTCATCACAAGACCATAAACCATAAAACCATTGTCTACCTAGTGGGGTATTCTTCACTTGTTATGTGTGATCTAATTATATATTTAAGGTTTATAGTGTATGGGTTTACCTCCATGCACTGTTTTTATTCCCAAAACACCACATGACGAAAATGTAGCCCCATCATGATCCAAGAACTGAAACCAAATCTAGGAAAGGATTCTCTTATTTTAAATCCAGAAAACCACTCCAACTGAAATTCATTATGCCAGTGAAAGATTTATTTAGAATAATATGAAATTATTGTTGGCATCAAGGTTGTGTATTGACAATATTAGAGTTTGGTTTTTGTTTGTGGTCAATCTTTACATGGATTTTTCATGTTTGTTGTCAATCTGCACATGGAGGACTAGGGATTTTGTAAAGAATGGGGTTATTTTTTTGAGACTAAAATAGTATTGAAGGTTAAAACTTCTCAATCTATTCATCACATCAAAAATTTAATAAAAGTCACCAAAAATCATACCAAAATATCCTCCTCATCAAGAGGTTCCCAATGCCAGAAACGGCTAGTCAATCAAATGTCCAGTATGCCCGATATGACCGTTTTAGTGAACAGGGGGACGGTTATATAGAATGGTAATCGGTGATGACATGCAGTACATGGTACAGTAAGCGGTGAGGGCCTTTAGTACATAGAATGTTGCTGAAAACAGTTCACAACATTGTATATGGTGAAGGAATGAGGTACTCGTCGAGGGAATGTGGTACGCAGAATGCTATCAAAACGGTTCACATCAATGATACACGGTGAAGGAATATAGTACAAAGAACAGTTTTCATAACTGAAAATAGTTCTTAGTGACAGTACATGGTGAAGGCATGTGGTATGAGAAATACTTCCGAAAAAGTTTTACAGGGATGGTACATGGTGAAGTGATGTAGTACACGGACCAACAGACATATGGTATACAGAAGGATAGTGGTACACGATACAGGTTCGTAGTTTAGAGGATTGAAGTACGCAGTGGAGGCTAACAACAGACAGATGGAGTTCATTATCAAGTGATTGTCCCACATTGATGTTTTGTGTAAATAAGATTATCGAAATTTGTGGAGTTATGTACCTATTTACGTAGTTGTAATCTCATTTGATAAATCACGAGATTGAAGGTTAAAACTTCAGGAAGAATTTGATGAAGTCTGAAGTGGTACGCAGAGGAGAATATGGTACACATAGTGAATCATCCATGTAAGGAAAATAGATCACATAAGGGAGTGTGGTTCACACATGAAGATTTCATAATAGGTGGCCAAGCAAGGCAGTACACAGTGTAGGATGGTTCGCAAAGGTGTGGAGTAGTATGCGTTGGAAAAAAGTAGTATACAGAGTAGGGCAGTACACAGATATGGGCAGTGCATGGAGGAACTACATGATATGCAAAAAATAGCAGCAGTACGTTGAAACAGCTGCACTGTATGCTGAAATTGAATATGTCTGCAGAAACAACTACACTATATTCAGAAAAAGCTATACATTATGTGAAAATAGTAGCAGTATGAAAAAATAGCTATTGTACATGGAAATAAAATATAGAAATCCGAACACCCATGGAAGCATGAAAATTGAACAAATCAGTCTGTGAAATAATTTTTCATAACATATTAATGTCTGAGAAAATAAATTATATCTATGGGTGATTACATGACATCAAAATAAAATCTATTTACAGTTTAGGATGCATGATCTAATGCTAAATCTTTAAAGGTACATTCAAGTCAATAAACTGAGTGATGATTCTTCCAAATCTGTCAGCAATGGGAGTCCGTGGAAGTTGTCTGAGAGATGTAGTCTGTTGTCCCAAAATCCATGTAATGACACTGCACTTGGAATAGATTTACTATTCTAAAATCTTGTAAAAATAAACTTGTGATGATTAGTGGTTTTTGGTATGACAGACACGTTGTCGGCACATGCTACTTGGACTTAGCCCTTAGCGGTGAACCAAGTAAAATTGTTCTGTCATTGCTCTGCCTGTGATTTTTTATTTTCAGCACTTCCTCTTCCGAGAGGATTAATACGTTCCTACAAACATGGGTACAAGATCCTTCAAGTGGTATTAGAGGAAAAAGGTTGTAGGTGTTGAATCATTCTATCATGCAGTATCCAAAAAACATTAGGGGAGTTCCCATCTTCGATGGAAGTAATTTTCAAATATGATAAAATATGATGAGATATCACCTAATATCTCTTTTAATGGATGTCTTATTCGCTAATGCATAGGGAATATAATTCATTGATCTTACAAGACATTCGATGACAGATACAGATAGAAAATAGCTTGATGTTGATGCAAAAGCACTTAATGCCCTCACTGCATCCATTTTTTATAATATTTATCTAAATATAATGAGTTTCACATATTCCAAGTCAATGTGGGGTAAAATAGAGAATATTTATGAAGTATATATCTAATTGAATGAGAAAAAACATCATGTACAACACAATAGGTTTTATGATCTAATGATTCTCCCAAATGAAAATGCAGATTCATCCTTCAATCGAATTTATGATGTTGTTAGAGAAATTCGAGGGCTTAGAGAAGAGATAAAAGACATTGATATCATATATAAAAAATTTCGAAGACTTCCTCCCATTTATAATGAAAAAGTTTTAGCTCTTGGAAAATGGATTTTTCCAATATTTCTCTTGATAATCTTCTCAACATCCTGGTGGCATATGAGATGAGACTTATCCCAGAAGATGCAATGAGTTGTTTAAGAAATGAATTGTCAACCAAAGCCACAGAAAAACCAGAAACATTAAGATATTTTAATGAAAAATATAATGTAGGAACACAAGTCATTCACTCATTTAAAGGAAACTCATAGAGGAAACATGGAAATTTAATGGAAAGCTACCTTTATCTTGTTTTCTTTTTGGAAGAGTTGTGAATATTGTATTGCATTTCCCAAGAAAGTACAATGATAAAGAAAGAGAATATGGAGACATTAAAAATCCCCCAAATCGGTTTTTCAAAAATAGAGACTTCAAATATGGAAAAAAGTTCAATGAAGGTGTTTTGTTTGTGAAAAAAAGATGATGAAAATGAACTCGTTAGGGAAGAGGAAGCATAATTCCAATCTGATTACCATGCTTCTATGATGGAAACCATTGAATATTCATAACCATTCATAGATAAATCTAGATATAATTAGTTGTATACTAATGTCTATCCCATGTTTCAACTTAAGGATTCTTCTGGTTGTATTTAGAAAAAATAAAAGAGATGAAATAAGTGGAAAGTAGTGGTGGAGAAATAAACGAATATATTGATCATTTGGAAGTATAAATTGAATGACTGGAAGATCTGGTGAATGTAAAATCATCAATATTTGAAATCAATGATGATGGTTTGTAACTAAAACTCGGAATAAAGAATAAGAAAAGGACATTAATGACCTTACCTCCAGATTGTAGGAGAATTCCATGATCTTTGAGGGACTCCAAGAAGAAGTTGCTACATTTAGAAGAAAACTCAAAATTGAATCCATTTCAAAAGGGGACAAGAAGAAAATACAATTTTGAAGGTTCTATGATGTTGATATTATAGAGAGAGAAAAATGGTTCTTATGGTGTTGAAATGATTTTGTGTGATCAAAGACCTGCATGTAAGGGAAATAATGGAATTGGTTGTGATGGTGAAATGTCAAACTCTATAAATAACGTGAATCATAATAAATGCATGTTGAATGTGACTCAAGATGAAAATCCACCCGAATGGATGAATAAGAAATAATTAAATAAAACTAAAAGGAGAACTAAAGATTATCCATGAGTTTCCAAAAATGATAGAGAGTCAAATTATTTTCCATAAGCAGAAGGCATGAGGAGAAATAGAAGTGAGAAGACATTTCCTTCCTTGAAGTGTCAATTTTGTGGCTATATGGGACACTCCATGTCATACTGTGAAGAGACAAGGGGATCTATGAATTGATAATAGTTAGGAGTTCACTAAATGAGATCATATTCATATCATAATTATTGTAGATGAAATATTTTTTTTGGATATTACTTACACAATTCTAACTTGGGTCCTAAATCATTGTATTGATGGTAGAGGTATAATAGAAAAAATTCATTCAACGAAAAAATAAGAGTAAAAACTCTTCAACCACATCGTGCTTCTATTTCAAATAGGATTTCTCCTTTGGAAGAAGAATTTGAAGAAGAAAAACCTGTTTACATAGAAGAGTTAATTGAAAGACCATAGGTGTCCTATGCTCAATCCAATATGTCATGGAATGAAATGTGGAAAATAAAAAAAACCCATTTTTCAGAAGAATACCTCAATACTAAAAAGAACTATGACACTTGGATTCTTGATAGGGGATGTTCATCCCACATGACTTTTAATGCAGACCTATTAACAAATGTCAAGAAAAATGTAAATGGAATAGTGAGGTTTGGTAATGATGGGTTTTTTAAAATAAAAGGCAGTTAAAGTACTGAATTAGAAAATGGAGAGCTGGAGAAAATTAATGTTTATTATGTGGATGTTCTACGTCACATTCATCTCTGTGTGAGTCAAATCTGTGACTCATTCCTTATTGTGACAGTCAATCAGAATGGTTTTAATATAAGAGGAATGTCTAGGAATTTTCTCCTGAAAGGCTATAGAAAAGAAGGAACTTATATCAGGTTGACAATAAAGGGATCATTTTGTGCCTAATATTTGAAGATGAAAAAAAATATGGAATTAGATATTGGTGAACATAAATTATCTAGACATGGAAAAGAAATCTAAGCTAAAGATAGTCCCTGATATCCCTAATCTGATGTGTAAACGAGAAAAGACATGTGATTATTACATGCGAGAGAAAATGGTATGATGTTCCTACCAACCAATGAATAAAAGAGCATCAAATCTCCTTGATCTCATCCATACAGATGCATGTGGCACAATAAATGTTGCTAGAACACATGGATAAATGTAGCATGGTCTTTTCGTATATGATTATAGTATAATGGAATGTGTGATTGTTATACACAGTAACCAATAAGTGATTGATTTCATTAAAACATATCGATGAATTTCTGAGAATGATACTAGAAAGATTGTCACGACCTGCCCTCGAGGCCCGTGCCGTGACTACCCCAAGCCCGCCTTCCATAGGCCAGGGGCTGGCGACTAGCACCAAGGCGTAAATCCCAGTAAGAAGGGAAGGCATTGCCTTTGAAAAGTAAACAAACACCACAGAGTAAGCAAGCGGAAAGGTAAACACTAAGTAAGAACAGAGTACAACTGAAAGTGCGGAAAAGTAAATGGGCCAATATACAAACCCAAACTGAAAGTAAAGTACAACTCGAAAGGGAAAACAACAACTGTAAAGTAAAATCATCTACACCGAGCTGTCCACTGGAAATCCCACCTGAAGGGTGGGTACAGATAGCTCCACTGCTCCATGGGTCCCGCTGTCCGCTCCGGGTACGTCCCGCCCAGTGTTCCACCTCCAGGTATCATTCTGCTCTGCAAGGCTCATCCAAGATCAATGCTATCCGTCGTCTGAAACCAACACAATGTAGTGCGGGCATAGCCCGTGCATGGGTGAGTATAAGCTACTCAGTAGGGACCCCGAGACCCCTGAAGGTCTCTCAAAATCCACAAAGGATAAACCACAAAGAAACGTACAATCACGAAGTAACAACTAACACTGCTTAGGTATATGCCCATACATATACCTAAGTCATCTATTCCAATACGCTCCAACCTCCGATCCCAAGTACAACTCAGTCCACACAGGAATGTAAACGTATTCCGCACAAGAAAGCAAAAAGAAATCCCCACAGGATAGCACAACTCAATCCACACAGGAAAGCAATAGGATTCAGCTCACACAGGTATACTTCTTCAAAGGACAATAAAGATGATCTCTGATCCATCTAAGTCGTCGGACCCACGAAGGATCGATAGGTAACTAACCCCCGCAAAGACCCACACAGGATCGGGCCCACACAGGACCTGTAGGCATTGGTTCACACAAGACCGCTGAGCACAAAGACCCACACAGGATTGGACCCACACAGGATCGGGCCCACACCGGACCTGTAGCACTGATCCACATAGGATCGCTGAGTGTTGTAGTCTTCGTCGTCGAATCCACTAAGGATCTCTGTACTGTCATCGTCGCAGTCACAGTAGCAGTAGCAGTAGCAGTAGCAGTCACAGTCGCAGCCAGCACTAGGGTTCCCGCACATAGCAAGCTCAATCGGGAGGGTCCGCTCCACGAGTCGAGAGGCTGATGCATCAACTGTCACAAAGTCCAGAGTTGATGTATCCAAAAGTTCCGTATCGTCAACAGGAACTCAACGCAACAGACGGCCCGTCGATCGGACGCCTGGTCTGAGAGTTATTGGCTTTTTCGTTCCAAGGGCCCTGTTCGTTTTTAAGGCAAAACCAACCCGACCGTACTCCACCTGCGTCCAAACCTCGGGCGGAGTATGCCAAAAGATCCGTCTCACTAAGAGGAACACAACAAAGCTGACGGCACGTCAATCGGATGTTCATAGCTCAAGATATTAGCGTTTCCGTTCCGAAGGCCCGGTTGGTTTCGTGAACGAACCAACCCGGCCGAACTCAAAGTATTCTGAAACTTTGAGTGCGATATACCGAAACGACCTTCTCGATCCAAGGATCACGTTGCCGCAGACTGTTCATCGATCAGAGGTCCGTGGCTCATGTTATGACCAAAAGACTGAAACCGTCTCGAAAACGGGGGGTCCGGGTCCGGGCCGTCCCGGCCCGACCCCGCCTGGGTCGGCCCGAACCGGGTCGACCCAACCAGGGTCCGAACCGGCCAGGCCGGCCGGCCGGCGGCACGGAGGCGCGGCGGCCTGGCGGCGCGGCGGCCTGGCGCCGCACAGATGCAGCGTGCGCGGGGGGAAAAGCCCCCGCTTCTTCAAAAGGTGGCGCGGCTTTTAGCCGCGCCTTTGGAAACCCCCCCTGCCCCCTTCGTGGGGGGCGTGTTTTGAAGAGGACCGGGGGGCGGCTTGCCCCCCTCAAGGTAACCACCCCCCCCCCCCCTCATAAATGGGGGGGGGTTTAGAGCTGGCGTGGGGAATTAAATTCCCCCGGCCTTTGACCTTCCGGTCGGCCATCTTCCGGCCGGTTTTTCTTCAAGGGGACCGGAAAACCAGTCCCCTTCCGGCTACCGACGCCGGTGGCCCGGCCCCCCGGTCTTCTCGTCCCGCCGCGGCCCAGAACCGGCTGCGGTGTTCGTCGTCCGGCGCGGTGCGACGGCACCGCGCTCCTCCTCCGCGCCTTTGATTCCCTTCAACGCGGCGCGATGGCGTCGCGTTCTTGATGATCCTTCCACGGCGCGGCACAACGACGCCGCACAAAATAAACGTGTGAATATCTGCGTAGTGCAACGGCACCACGCCATCTTATTTCAACCACAAGATAAAACATCAAGAACTAAGGAGGGGGTCGGCCGTGTTCATGCGGTCCGGCCCCCCTCACATTAAACAATAACACATATTTGAAATCCTCACGTTAGTCTTGCTAGAACCACGAACAAGGATAAATAAATAAACAATTAACAACAACCCCAACCTCTGTTTCAAGATCGATGATTGTCAACGACCCGCGGAAGATGAGCGTCGTGGTGGTAGGCGTCACGGAAGAAGGACGTTGATGTCGTGAAGCGAGGATTCGAAGTTCTTTGACGACGATTTCGTCTCGGGAAATCATCGTGGAAGAGATGACGCGGAAGAAGACTTCGTTGGTGTCGCGGGAGACGATTTCCGAGAACGTGGCGTTCTTCGTCGATGCTCGATGGTTCTTCGCGTTCCTCGTCAAAGCTTGAAGAAGAAGAAGAAGAAGAAGAACTCCAAATTCTCTCAAGGAGGCTAGAGAATTCTAACCCAAATAAAATAAGTTATAGTCTTATTTTATTCACACTCAACAATTTGAATTTCAAAGGTTTGAAATTCAAACAATTCAACTCCATTAATTAACAAAGTTGTCATGTCATTAAAAGAGGAGTTTAAGGGAGTTTTAAAAGAGATGAAGAAGAGTTATACTTCGGGTAGGCCCCACCACAGTTAATCCTCCCAAGGGAGGTTAAGTGGATGTGGGTCCCACCACTAACTCCCTTTGGGAGAAGTTAATCAATAAGTTAAAATAAAAATTTGTATTCCACAATTTTTATTTAACTTATTCTAAACTCCCAAAAACTAACTCTCAGCCCAAAATAAACCCAACCTCGGAATAGGTCTGCTTAAGCGAATATCGGCACTGCGAGTTCATCGGTGTCCTCAGATTTCAATTCTGAACACCAGATCAAAAGTTAGAAATTCCCGCTTGTTCGTTCACTGAACGTACCCGAGTCGAACTTCGGAAAATGATTCCGGGCAATCTGGGCCTCGGAATCAGGTGCCGTCAGAAACATCGCTCTTGTAAAATTCCAAAGAATATTAAAAAAAATTTCCATTGAATTTTACAGGTCTTTACATTACTCCCACCTCAGGGCTTTACGTCCACGTAAAGATACATCAAAAACTAGGGAATCAAATGAGGGTTCTGAGCACGCATCTGAGCCTCCCGCTCCCATGTTCTCTCCTGGAGGTTCCCGTTCTGCCATCTGATGTGAACAAGATGAATCGATCGCCCTTGTAGGACCCTCTCCTGTCGATCCTCTATCTCCACCGGGACCTCCGTAAAAGTCGTCCCATCGTCAACGTCAAGGTCCCCATGGTCAATGATGTGTGTCGGGGCGTGCACGTATCTCCTCAGCTGAGATGCGTGGAAGACGTCGTGCACCCGATGCAACTGAGGTGGTAGAGCCAGGTGATAAGCCACCTCGCCAATCCTGCTGAGGACCTGGAAGGGTCCGATGAAGCGCGGAGATAACTTGCCGCCTCGGCCAAATCTCTGAATACCACGTCGGGGTGAGACTCGCAAGAAGACGTGGTCTCCATCCTCGAACTATAGTGGCCTCCGCCTCCTGTCAGCGTATGACTTCTACCGACTCTGAGCTGTCCTCATACGCTCCTGGATGACCTGGTCCTTCTCTGTCATGGCCTGGACCATCTCCAGTCCCCCAAGTGCTGACTCCCCAGGGTCTATCCAGCATAAAGGAGATCTACAAGGTCAGCCGTACAACGCCTCGTACGGTTCCATCCCGATGGTGGAGTGGTAGCTGTTGTTGTACGCAAACTCCACCAACGGTAAGTGGTCCTCCCAGCTGCGACCAAAGTCGAGGACACATGCGCGGAGCATGTCCTCGAGAGTCTGAATTTTCCTCTCCGTCTGACAATCCTTCTGAGGGTGAAAGGCTATGCTCAGACATAGCTGCGACCTGAACGCCTCCTGTAACCCCTTCCAAAGCCAGGAAGTAAAGAGAGCATCTTGATCGGAGAAAATAGATGATGGCACGCCGTGGAGCCGCACAATCTCCTGAACGTAGAGACGTCCCAAGCTCTCCACTGATCCCTGCTCTCTGATGGGTAAGAAGTGTGCCGACTTGGTGAGTCGGTCAAAAATCACCCAGATAGAGTCGTGACCTCTAGAAGTGCATGGAAGTCCAGTCACGAAGTCCATAGATATGTCATCCCACTTCAACTCTGGGACCTCCAAGGGATGTACCAAGCCTGCTGGAACCTGATGCTCTGCCTTCTCTTGCTGGCAGGTGAGGCATCAAGAAACGAACTCTGCTACAACCTTCTTCATTCCAGGCCACCAGTGCTGTCGTCTGAGATCCTGGTACATCTTCGCCACTCCAGGATATACCGCCAAAGGAGAAGTGTGAAACTCTCTCATCACCTCCTCTCGCAAAACGACTGGTACCATGGTTCATCCTCTGAAAAGGATGTCGTTCTCTACTCCAAGGGAGAAACCATCAGGTGCCTGTCCCGAGGATATCTGTGCACGCCGCGTCTCACAATCAGCTTCCTCACGTTGTGCCTCTCTGACCTGCTGTAGTAGAGGAGGGGTGTCTATGAGATACTGGAGGAAGGTTGCTCCATCTCTATCCACGAAGGATATCTGCAAAGAGGCTAGCTGCTCTGTCGCCTCCTCGAGTAGCTGAATTCCCATTCTCCTGCTGAGGGCATCGGCTACTACGTTCCCCTTCCCAGGAGTATAGACTATCTCAAAGTCATATTCCTGGAGGAACTCGAGCCATCGCCGATGTCTCAGGTTCAGGTCCTTCTGCGAGAAGATATACCTGAGACTCTGATGATCGGAAAATACTGTAAAGCGCTCGCCCATCAAATAGTGTCACCATGTCTTGAGAGCGAAGACCACCGCTGACAACTCCAGGTCATGGGTAGCGTAGTTCTACTCATGCGACCTCAACTGTCGTGATCCATAGGCGATCACTGCCCGCTCCTACATCAGGATGTAACCGAGTCCGGTCCCTGATGCATCGCAGTAAAATACGTACCCTAATCCCTCCTCAGGAAACCTCAAGATAGGTGCGCTTGTCAAACTCTGTCTCAGCTCCTGGAAGCTCTGTTGACATATGTCTGACCACACGAAGGGTTTCCCATTCCTCCTTAACGTACGGCAAAGCTGCAAAGATTTCTCCTTTGCTGAAAAGTGAAATCCGGTCTCATCCCCTGGATGAACCACGTTCCTTACCTAAAACAGTCAATCCCGTCATGATTAGTTATTTCATGGCATGGATGATGTCATAAGGCCTCGACGCTGCTACCAAGAGATCCAACCGTTACTCTCACCTCTAAGTGTTGAGTCACACTGTCGGCATCAGTGTGTGGTCACTGGGTTTCCTCCAGTAAGAATCTCGCATGTGAGGGTCAAGTCAACATTTTTTAACCGGAACCTCTTAGTAAAAACAAACAAAAGACAAGAAAAAAAAGTCACCAAGGCAAGTATCTTTTATTACTTCAACTTAAAGTACATGGACACAAGGAAACACAAACTACGAAGCTAGAGGCATTATGGGAAAAGGCCTCTATGCCTGGAGCTAGTCCCGCACTAGTCCACCCGCTTCCGGAGCTCCATGATCGTAAGCTTCAGCTGCCTGAAGCTATGCTCTCCCCTGAGGTCGGGGTGGACCTCCTGGTGGTGGTGGTTGTAGATCCTCAAAGCGTCGCCCACCACCTGCTGCTCGACCAGCTCCTCTTCCTCGTCCGCCTCCTCCCTGCGGACCGCCACGGTCGAACCTCTGCCTCTGCCTAGGTGGTTCCTCAACCGTCTACTGCTCCTCTGCATGGCGGGTCGGGCAGTCACGAGCCATGTGGCCCTGCCCGCCGCACGAGTAGCACTTGTTGGCTCTCGAAAGACTGGCTCCTCGCTGTGTGCCCCGCACTGCTGAGCCAGTGTCCTGAGGTCGTCTGCCTGAAGGTCTGGTCTGCCTGAACCCCTGAGTCATCCGTCGACTGCTTGCTGCAGATGACTCTGCCACGTGCCGCCCTGCGGTGGGTCTCGGCGCTGGTGTAGACTCAGCAAGGAAGATCTCGATCAAAAGAGCCTGCTCCAGTACTCCTGTCTGAGTCAGTATGCTGAGGGAGATCAGCGATGCCCTGATCTCGTCTCTCAAACCCTGCTCGAAGGTCCGGGCCTGGAAGAATGTGTCTCATACCATGTCGGTCGAGTAGCACGAGAGATCAGTAAATCTCGCCGAGTACTGAGCGACCGTCATTCTGCCCTGCTGCAGCTGAAGAAGCTCCTGGATACGCACCGCACGAAGGGTGGCTGGGACGAACTCCGAGTGGAAAAGGCTCTCAAATTCCATCCAAAGTAAAGATGCCTCATCATGCACATGGAGAATCAAGCTCCACCATCGTCCTGCTGCTGCGTGAAGTAGGCTCGCAGCGAGGATCACCATGAGGTCTGCTAGTGTCCTCACTAGCCAAAACACACGTACTACTGCCTCCAGCCAGTCCTCGGCTGCCTGGGGATCCGTCTCCCCGTGAAACCTGGGTGGTCGCTGGCGCTGAAACTCATGAAGTGTGCTGAGGCGACGTGCATCGTCAGCCGCTGGTTCTGGAAGCATCGGGGGCTCGACGGGTAGAGCTACCGACGGGGCCACTGCTGACAAAGGGCCCTGCACCGAGGCCTCGTCGCTCGGTGGGCTGTCGTCACGCTCGACTCTCGGAACCCTAGCTGGCTGCCGTCGTGGGGCCATCCTGAAAAGGAAACAGGTGCGCCACGGTCAGAACAGTATACCTGGTGAGCTGATATAAGTAATCACAAAGAAAAATTTGAAACACACACGCAATCAATGTTTTCGTGCATTAAGTCGGAAATCAGATGTCAGGGTCCTGGTGTACGGATACGTCGGCCGCCGCACCAACACTGGACTCCCTGGACTGATAACCACACTCAATACGCTAAACATTATTGCTTCACATAGAAAAGATCAGAGTTCGCGGTAGAACCGAACTCCTCTGATACCAATTTTTCACGACCTGCCCTCGGGGCCCGTGCCGTGACTACCCCAAGCCCGCCTTCCATAGGCCAGGGGCTGGAGACTAGCACCAAGGCGTAAATCCCAGAAAGAAGGGAAGTCATTGCCTTTGAAAAGTAAACAAACACAACAGAGTAAGCAAGCGGAAAGGTAAACACTAAGTAAGAACAAAGTACAACTGAAAGTGCGGAAAAGTAAATGGGCCAATATACAAACCCAAACTGAAAGTAAAGTACAACTCGAAAGGGAAAACAACAACTGTAAAGTAAATGCCGCTACACCGAGCTGTCCACTGGAAATCCCACCTGAAGGGTGGGTACAGATAGCTCCACTACTCCGTGGGTCCCGCCGTCCGCTCCGGATACGTCCCGCCCAGTGTTCCACCTCCAGGTACCGTTCTGCTCTGCAAGCCTCATCCACGAGCAATGCTCTCCGTCGTCTACAACCAACACAACGTAGTGCGGGCATAGCCCGTGCAGGGGTGAGTATAAGCTACTCAGTAGGGACCCCGAGACCCCTGAAGGTCTCTCAAAATCCACAACGGATAAACCAAAAAGAAAGGAACAATCACGAAGTAACAACCGACACTGCTTAGGTATATGCCCATACATATACCTAAGTCATCAATTCCAATACGCTCCGACCTCCGAGCCCAAGTACAACTCCGTCCACACAGGAAAGTAAACGTATTCCACACAAGAAAGCAAAACGAAATCCACACAGGATAGCACAACTCAATCCACACAGGAAAGCAACATGATTCAGCTCACACAGGTATACTTCGTCAAAGGACAATAAAGATGAGCTCTGATCCATCTAAGTCATCGGACCCACGAAGGATCGATAGGTAACTAACCCCCGCAAAGACCAACACAGGATCAGGCCCACACAGGACCTGTAGGCATTGGTTCACACAGGACCGCTGAGCACAAAGACCCACACAGGATTGGACCCACACAGGATCGGGCCCACACAGGACCTGTAGCACTGATCCACGTAGGATCGCTGATTGTTGTAGTCGTCGTCGTCGAATCCACTAAGGATCTCTGCACTGTCGTCGTCGCAGTCACAGTAGCAGTAGCAGTAGCAGTAGCAGTCACAGTCGCAATCAACACTAGGGTTCCCGCACAAAGCAAGATCGATCGGGAGGGTCCGCTCCACGAGCCGAGAGGCTGATACATCAACTATCACAAAGTCCAGAGTTGATGTATCCAAAAGTTCCGTATCGTCAATAGGAACTCAACGCAACATACGGCGCGTCGATCGGACGCCCGGTCTGAGAGTTATTGGCTTTTTTGTCCCAGGGGCCCGGTTGGTTTTTAAGGCAAAACCAACCTGACCGTACTCCACCTGCGTCCAAACCTCGGGCGGAGTATGCCAAAAGATCCGTCTCACTAAGAGGGACACAACAAAGCTGACGGCACGTCAATAGGACGTCCGTAGCTCAACATATTAGCCTTTCCGCTCCGAAGGACCGGTTGGTTTCATGAACGAACCAACCCGTCCGAACACAATGTATTCCGAAACTTTGAGTGTCATATACCGAAACGACCGTCTCGATCCAAGGATCATGTTGCCGCAGACGGTTCATCGATCGGAGGTCCGTGGATCATGTTATGGCCAAATGACTGAAACCGTCTCGAAAACGGGGGTTCCGGGTCCGGGCCGTCCCGGCCCGACCCCCCTATGGTTCGGCCCAAACCGGGTCGACCCGGCCTGGCCGGCGGCCTGGAGGCGCGGCGGCGCGGCGGCCTGGCGCCGCACGGATGCAGCGCGCGCGTGGGGCAAAGCCCCCGCTTCATCAAAAGGCGGCGCGGCTTTTAGCCGCGCCTTTGGAAACCCCCCCCCCCCTCATAAATGGGGGGGGGGGGGGTTTAGAGCTGGCCGGGGGAATTAAATTCCCCCGCTCTTTGACCTTCCGGCCGGCCATCTGCCGGCCGATTATTCTTCAACGGGACCAGAAAACCGGTCCCCTTTCCGGCTACCGACACCGGCGGCCCGGCCACCGGTCTTCTCGTCTGGCCGCAGCCCAGAACCGGCCGCGGTGTTCGTCGTCTGGTGCGGTGCGACGGCACCGCGCTCCTCTGTCGCGCCTTTGATTCCCTTCAACGCGGCGCGGCGACGTCGCGTTCTTGATGATCCTTCCACGGCGCGGCGTGACGGCGCCGCGCAAAATAAACGTGCGAATATCCGCGTGGTGCAACGGCACCACGCCATCTTGTTTCAACCGCAAGATAAAACATCAAGAACTAAGGAGGGGGTTCGGCCATGTTCATGCGGTCCGGCCCCCCTCACGTTAAACAATAACACATATTTAAAATCCTCACGTTAGTCATTCTAGAAGAACGAACAATGATAAATAAATAAACAATTAACAACAACCCATACCTCTGTTTCAAGATCGATGATTGTCAACGACCTGCGAAAGATGAGCGTCGTGGTGGTAGGCGTCACGGAAGAAGGACGTCGATGTCGTGAAGCGAGGATTCGAAGTTCTTTGACGATGATTTCGTCTCGGGAAATCGTCGTGGAAGAGATGACGTGGAAGAATATGTCGTTGGTGTCGCGGGAGACGATTCCCGAGAATGTGGTGTTCTTCATCGATGCTCGAAGGTTCTTCGCGTTCCTCGTCAAAGCTTGAAAAAGAAAAGAAGAAGAACTCAAAATTCTCTCAAGGAGGCTAGAGAATTCTAACCCAAATAAAATAAGTTAAAGTCTTATTTTATTCACACACTTAACAATTTGAATTTCAAAGTTTTGAAATTCAAACTCTTCAACTCCATTAATTAACAAAGTTGTCATGTCATTAAAAGAGGATTTTAAGGGAGTTTTAAAAGAGAAGAAGAAGAGTTATACTTCGGGTAGGCCCCACCACACTTAATCCTCCCAAGGGAGGTTAAGTGGTTGTGGGTCCCACCACTAACTCCCTTTGGGAGAAGTTAACCAATAAGTTAGAATAAAAATTTGTATTCCACAATTTTTTTTAACTTACTCTAAACTCCCAAAAACTAACTCTCATCCCGAAATAAACGCAACCTCAGAATAGGTCTCCTTAAGCGAATATCGGCGCTGCAAGTTCATCGGTGTCCTCAGATTTGAATTCCGAACACCGGATCAAAATTTAGAAATTCCCGCTCGTTCGTTCACTTAACTTACCCGAGCCGAACTTCGGAAAATGATTCCGGGCACTCTGGGCCTCGGAATCAGTTGTCGTCATAAACATCGCTCTTGTAAAATTCCAAAGAAAATTAAAAAAAAAATTCCATTGAATTTTACGGGTCTTTACAAAGATGATCAAAGTCATCCTGTCAAACAATAGATAGGAATACACATCCGTTGAATTTGAAAATTACATAAAGAAGCATGAGATACAACATGAGGTGGCATTTTTGAGAAGCCCATATCAAAATGGATTTGTAGAGTGTAGGAATGGACAGGTAAATAACCTCTTCAGAACTATGTTGATTTAGTGTATTATTCCGTGACATTACTAGAAAGAGGCATTACAAAATTCATTTTATATTCAAAGTAGAACAGAGATATATATGGGTGAGACAAAAAAACCATATAAATTGTTTCATGGAAGGAATCCATCTTTGAAATATTTTCATATGTTCAGAAGATAAAGATTCATACGAAACAAAGAAGGGAATCAAGGAAAGTAGAGAGACAATGAAGACGAAGGAGTATTTATTGAATGTTCAATGAATATAAATCCCTACAAGTGTTTCAATAAGTGATTGGGAAGAATTGTGGAAAGTAGGGATGTTAGGATCATTGATCAGAAAAACATGAATGCTTCATGGAATTATTATTATGATGTGATAAAATATGAGGCAGAATGTGAACATGTAACAAATTAAAATACAGAGGTAGTGTAGGGGGTACAAAACTCTTTGGAGTCCCATTATGATTTTGACTAAAAAGAAAAATCATAAGAGGAATCCATAGCTGTAGTGAATTCAATCAAACCCTAAATGATAAATCTTAGAGAAGTAATTGATTAGTCCAATATTATTGGGTATCAAAATTCACCTAAACATACAAGGAAAAATAGGAATAATGCACAATTAACATTTATATTAGTTGTAGAAACATCCTCTTTTGAAGAGGCTATAAAGGATGTGTCATGGGATAAAGCAATGGATGAAGAGTTAGATCGGATTGAAAAAAATCAGACATGGGATCTTGTTAAAATACCTAAAGATCATAATATAGTCGGTATGAAGTGGATATTCAGGTAATTATTTGATGATCATGGAAATGTGATAATAAATTAGACATGATTGGTTTGTAAGGGATATTCATAAATCAAAGGTGTTGATGTTGAAGAGACATTTTCTCTTGTAGATATACTAGAGTCAATCAGACTATTTCTTGCCAGGGAAATCCAAATATTTTTTAAAGTGTATCAAATGGATGTCAAGACCGAATTCTTAAATGATGTATTAAACAAAAAAGTCTACATTGTACAAATTTTGGGGTTCTTTCATAGTAATGATGACTAATGGTTTTCAAATTAAAGAAGGCTCTGTTTGTCCTAAAAGAAGAACCACAAGTGTGTTACACTCGGTTGGACTATTATATTAGAAATATTGAGTTTAAAAGAGGAGGAGTGGATCACAATTCCTAGGTGAATTACTCTTAATAGGGTATGTTCAACTTATTGGAATACATGTATAATATTATTTATGGTGGTAGAAAACACGGATCAGTGGATGAATATTCCAATTACATGAAATAATAATTTTAAATTTATATTATTGGTGAAGTGACATACATTTTAGGGTTTCAGGTTCTTCAGAAGAAGGATTACACATTCGTTTATAAAGAAAAGTATGCAGGAGACATGATGAAGAAATTAAATATGCATGATTCTTAACCAATGTAGACTCCAATTTTTGTTGTATCAATGCTCAGAAAGCATCAGTAAGGGGCTTCAATGGATCCCCCCATGTACAGAATAATCATTGAAATCCTATTGTACATGATGGCGACATAGCCAGATATATTGTATTTTCGACTTTCATTAAGGCCCTTATTAAGAGTAATCTGAAGGAAGAACATATGGAGGCAGTGAAAAGAATAATGAGAAAAATTCAAATAACACATAACTATGGGATATAATTTTCTACAGGAAGAGATAACGCACTATCATCATTTTCTAATGCTGATTGGGCAAGAGATGTGGTGGACAGATAGCCTACCAGTGGTGGAGCATTCTATATTGGGAAGAAATGTGTGAGATGGTTAAGGAAGAAATAGGAAAGTACTTAAATTAGTACTAATGAAGTTGAATATATATCTGCTACCAAGTTGTGCAGTTAGTTATTTTGGATGAAGAAACAACTGGGTGACATAGGTGATGAGTTGAAACAACCAATGGTTATTTACTATGATAAAAAGAACGAAATTTATTTTACCAAGAATCATATTCATCATTATCATATGAAAAATATTTAGATATGATATCACTTCATCAAGGAAAAATTTGAAAAAGTTTTGATCAAAATAGACCATGTGTTAACAGATGACGAAGTGCCTGGCATTATGACCATGCCACTATCAGCAGATGCATTTGATAATTATTAGATGACCCTTAGTGTTCACCCCCTTCTAGTGCGTAAGAATGTAATGAGATTCCCCTCCCCCCAGTTGTTTTTACAATTTTTAATCATTTTGTGGAGATGATACAGTTTTATGAGGGAGAAACGATCCTAGGGGAGCATGTATTTTTTAACACTATAAGTCAAGATTCGGATTAATGGGTTTATTGCCAATGGGGGAGAATGGAAAAATTCAATGGAGATTTTTCTATTTATTTCATGATATAGGAAATTTAGAGAATGGATGAATCCAAAAATGAGACTATGGGGGAGAAAATAGAATGATGAGAAATCAATTCATGTCATCTCTCATGATTTCTACATCGATCACTACTCACGTATACTTTGAGTGATGGCTGAGTTGTTTCTTCAAGGTTTGGATTTTGATCGTGGCTAGCACATCAGTGAATTTATCAAGAGATTTCCAACAAACCCAAATGGTGGGATTGTTGGAACCATGGGTTTTAATTGACAATATTGGAGTTCAGTTGGTGTTTTTTTCAATCTATACATGGATTTTTCATGTTTTGTTTCAATCTACAAATGGATGACTAGGGAGTTTGTAAAGAACGAGGTCATACGTTTTATACTGAAATTAGTATTGAATGTCACTTCTCCTCAAGCTATTCTTCATATCACAAAATTCATGAAGGTAAAAAAAATTCAAAAAAAGGATACCCCTCATCAGAAGGGTCCCAACGCCAGAAATGGATAGACAATCAGATGCGCGATTTGCAAGATATTGGCAATTGAGAAACAGGGTGTCAGTTTCACAGAACTATATGTTGGGATGGCATGCAGTATGCAGAATGGTACGTGGTGAAGGCATTCGGTATAAGTAATGTTATCGAAAATAGTTTTTATCACGTTATGCTGTGATGGCATGTGGTATGTATAATGTTTTCGAAAACGTTCGGTACAACGATATGCGGTGAAGGCATGTGGTATGTGGAATAGTGTTCAGACCTGAAAACTCTTTACAGAGATGGTATGCGGTGAAGGTGTATGGAAAAAATGCTTCAGAAAAGGGTATGTTGAAATGGTATGTGGTGTAGAGATGTAGTACGTGTAACGAAAGACATATGGTAAGTATATGGTTAACGATATGTGATACAAGTTCGCAGTTTTGAGGTTTGTAACACCCAGTGGAGGCTAATAGTATGAAGATAGAGTTCAGTTTCCAGTGATTATACCACACTAATGTTTTGGGTAAATTAGATTAATAAAATTTTGGAGTTATATCCCTATTTATTTAGCATTAATCTCGAATGTTAAATCATGATATTGAAGATTAAATTTTCAAGAAGATATTCAGTGATGTATGAATTGGTACGTGGAGGAGAATATGGTACACACTGATTCATCCATGTGAGGAAAATTGTTCACTGAAGAAAGCATGGTTTGTACTGGAAACTCTCATAGTACGCAGCTGAGCAAGGTAGTATGCAGAGAAGGATGATATGCAGTGGAGTAGAGTAGTACATGGTGGAGAAAAGAAGTACGCGGAGTAGGGAAATACATATATTGGGGCAGCATGCTGAAAAACTGCATGGTACGTGCAAACAGCAGATGTACTTGGAAAACACTACAGGAAATGTAGAGACTACATTATTATGTGAAAACAGCTGCACTATACACATAAACAACATCATGGTACATAGAAATAGCAGTTGTACATAGAAAAAATGTATTGCACAGAAATATAAAAGAGTACACAGAAAACCCAACGAATCCTAAAAGTTGACTAAATTATCATGTCAAATAAATTTCCATAACATATGAGTGTATGTAAAAATAAATTACATTTGTTGGTGATTACAAGACTTCAATGGAGCATCCATTTATAGTTAAGGATGCATTATCTAATGATAAATCATTAATGCGACCTTCATGTCGATAAACTAAGTAAAGATTCATCCAACAGAGTGAGGAATGGGGAGTCAACAAAAGTTGTAAAAGTGATGCGGTGTATTATCCCTAAAACCTTGTAAATGTTGTGCGCATGTAATTGAATGACTATGGAAAACTCTTGTAATCCACAACTTGTGAAGATTAGTTGTTTTGGGTATGATAGACTCAGTATCGTCCTATGATCCTTTGACGTATCCCTTAACAGAAAACCAAGTATAATTGTTTTTTCATTTCTTTTCATGTGATTGATTATTTTATTCACTTCCTCTTTAAACAGGTTTAATAGATTTCTACCAACATGGAAACCAGATCGATCAGTTTAGAAGAAAAATATGACACCCTAATTCACCACTACCCTCTCAGGGTGTTCTAGGGTCATTCAATTACCACATCTCTATGTGAGAAGAAAATGTGCATAAGGAATGATACATGATAACTATGCGTGGATTTATTTCTATTTATAAAGGATACATAGTAATTCTCATGTAGAGACCTGAAGCTTGACGTACATGAACATTACATTACTTTTGCGGAATACTTAGTACATAACAAAAACACCCACACAAGGATCGTAATAGTTTAGTGTCTTTGGAAACTCGTAATATAATCTTCTAATCATGGTGAAAGATCTTCAACATCTCCCATAAAGATCTCCTTTTTTTTACCTAAAACCTTTCTTTATATCCTGGGGAAAAGAAAACATAAATGGGTGAGCTCAAATGCTCAGTAAGGGTAACCAAAAGAAATATCAATCACATCATATTCATAAGAACATAACATTTTGGAAATCATATCCTGCAAAAGAGAGCATAATTTCATAACATGGGATAAATCATGGTAGTGAAATGTAATAAAAATAATCATAACATAAAACATGAAACTTTGTGGCATTCACACATAATCATAGAGAATCATTTCTTGTTAGTCAAGACTCATTTCCAAGACTATCTTAGTGGACAAAGTCCCTTTTCTGAATCGAGTAACCCTCGTTTCAGTCCTGTTTCACTGAACCGGTATAACCTACCATTTCATCCATGTCTATCTCATGAGATATAAAATCTTTACCCAATGCATTGGAGGGAGATATAGGTCCCACCCATCTTATAATGAATCCTTTCTTATGTGTGCCACATAATCATAACCCATACATCATAGCGTAACCCATGTAATAAAAATCGGATTCTTAAACATCATGACATCATAAAACAATTCATATAAGATAAAGGAATTCATAAAAATATTTCCATCACAACATAATCAAATCCATGTAATAATAGGGATAAAAACAGAACCCTTTTATTATCTTAGATGGAAAATAAGTTTGATAAAATACTTGAACTCCATTCTTGAGGAAAATATACTTTCTACTTTAAAAACATTTTTCCTTTCTTAACATGTCATACAACTTTAAACTAAAAGAAGTTGATTAAAAATAAACATGAAAACTTGTAAAGGAAGCTTCTTGGAAATAATGTTTTAAAAATCCATTCATGTCGTATAAGTTAAAAAAAACATTCTTCGTACCTTTGTCGGAAAAGTCAAAAAGTACCTCGTACAAAAAAACGACAAAAGATTCCTTTCATATTCTTTACTAAAAACTCACCGAAGGGTAAAATTGGATTTAAACTATTGTAAGTGGATGGAAACAATATTACATATTGAGGTAACATGGATGTGGATGATAAAATACACCCCAGTAAATATCAAAGTATAAACAATCTCGGATAAAAATGAGATTGTGATATTTCCCTTACCTTAGGTCCGACTTGCTTTGTAAGTGTCCGAACCTCCTGTATAATGATTTAAATCATGTTATTGAATTATTCCAGAATCATATTCATTGTTATTATATCATATATGGTCCACTTATAACTTTATATTACCTGTTCTTTTGTAAATTCATGTTAAAGTAGCATTTTGGGTAAAATCGTCTCATTTGTCGTTCATGTTTTTAACTTGTAATTATTAATATGATTACTTGGATCATGATTACTTATATCCAGAATGTAAAACATGATTTATATATAATATATATTCATAATATATATATATATATATAATATCGATAAATGTAATGAAATACACCATTCATGGAGACGGTAGTCCGTACGTACGCATGAACGCTATTTTTGTTTCCTTATTGAAGTGAATGGAATTAAGTAGATGACATAAATAAAAATTTACATAAATCCAGTATCATTATTATGTCATATATTTCATTAGTACTAATTATATATACTTTATAATCATTCATGAATGGTTAATCATTGAGAATGAATCTCATCGCATCGTGGAGACGGTAGTCCGTACGTACGCACGAGCGATGATATCATTTCCATAAATATTGAATTGAATTGGAGTGGATTATACAATATATCAGAATCAATATGATGTTGTAATAACTATTTATAGTTATTCTTTACACCATTATACCCATCCATGTAAGGTGGTGGTGGAAAATAGATTGCACCATGGCGTGGAGACGGTATTCCGTACGTACGCACGCGCGGTGATTTCATTTTTCCGTAGGATGGATAGAAGGTGAATTAGGGTTGTTTCATATTTATAATAACATATCAGTATGTAAGTAATACTTATGTTATTACTTTATAATGAAACAATTAAATAAGAAGAAGTTGAAGAAGAAAGAAATTGAAAAGATCGGTAATGGATATTACCTCTTCTTTGGAACGCTTCTTTGAATCCTCCACTTAAGGAACTAAGATTGGTATTTGAATAAGACCAAGACCTCTATGATTATTATAGGGAAGTGGAGAGGAGAACATGGCAGGGTTTGGCTGAGCTTGAGTGCTCAAATTTCTGTGAGGAGGAGGGGGAGGAGATGTCCTTTTATAAGGGAGGAGAGGGGCACCTTAGGAATATCTCAAAATATTATTTTATATTAAAGTAATAATCGGTTTATAATGGTTCCAAAGGGTCTTATTTCGAAGATAAAGTGGGGATGGGTCGAAATCCTATCAACCAATAGGATTTAGACAAATTTAGGTTATTATTTTAACCTTATCAATTAGATTTAACTCTATGTTAAATAATTTAACTTTTACCGTGTCTTTTTGTTTTCTTACACTATATGGTTAATACACTTACTATAACATGGCAAACGAACCCCAAGTTGGTTATTATTACTATATATATCCTTATCTAAGTCATTTGGCCGAACCTTAGATTTTTAGGAATGAAATAACAATTAATAATATAATATTTGATTTAAAAACTATTTTGTGTCAATTTTGACACTATTTGATATATGATTTGTTTTAAAGTCATAACAGAATTATATGTTCGAACCAAGTTTATTAAATCAATACTAATATATCATAGTAACCTAGAAAATTAGTGTAATTCATAAAAAGTCTTAAATTACATTTATTTTGGTATTTATAATATCAATTATGTCAATATTTCATTAATAAGATAATTACTACATCATCTTTGTGTCATAAATAAATTAAATTATTTGTTGTCTAAAAATTACAAATAAAATACCATCATGTATGAAATAGTTTTATCTTTCTAATTAATATTTACAATCGAATTTATCTTATGTACAACCCTATATTAAAAATGTTTTATTAAATAAACTTTGATTTTAACTCTTTTAACTCTTCTTTGAATTAAATAATAATAAATGTCCTAATCTAATCCAAGTGGGCCTAAATGGTCATAATTTATTACTAAGCTTATTTTTGGTCGAATTACACTTGTCCAATAGAATTAGGACATGTGTTAGGGTAATAATAATATCATTTTTACCCTTAATTACCCTATTTACTTTTAACCGTGGTAAATAAAAGTAAAAAGTTACTATTCACCAAAAATTATTTTCATCTCATTGAACCACATTTTACTTACTGACATCAACCGTGTCTCTCAGATTTTTGAAATTACATTCACAAAAGCGGTAAAATTATGTTTTATGAAAAATTCAGTTTTTTAACTACCACTTAGTAGTTTCACTATTCATCAAAAATTGATGTTTTTCAGAACAATGCCAAAATTTCATCCTAAGCTATATTTCATATTCCGAATTAAAAAATGAAGTCTATTTTACCAAATTCATAACATAGAAATTTCATTAATTAATTTTATAATTAAATCCCACTGTTAAAACAAATAGCGTGTTTTTAAGAAACAATATCTATCAAAAGATTGACACTTGTTTATGTCGGGTTTAAATGTGAAATTAAATCCAATGAACAACATTGTATTAAATTGTAAAAATATATTCTAAATATACTTTAAAACCACTAAAATTAATAATTTATCACTATTAATTATTTTGATTAAAAAAGTTGTTTTTAATTATAATTTAGTAATTTTCACTATTAATCAGAATATGAAAGTTATCCGAAAAGTACCAAAATTTCACCTTAGGCTAAATTCGATACTCCGAATCCAAAAATAAAGTCCATTGTGAGAGGTAAAATTTCTAAAATTTTAAAAAGTGGTTATTACTATTCATAACGGCTAGTTTTAATAATATTTTAATAGCATATTGTTGTTTCGTGAAACTCGTTATTGCGTACTACACACGCTCTCGAGGAAGGTCACGATTGCGTGTAATGCAAGGCAAATCAAGGATGCGTGTTGTGGAAGCTCCTTTTGGTGTAGCGTACAACACAAGACATTAGTGAAATTAAAAATAATATTTTTCATAAAATCTCGGGGTGTTACATCTCAGATATCTATTAATATGCCCAACCGCAAGGAAAAAATAATGTCCCTTCCCATGCATATGTTTCAAATCAATGTGGGGGTTTTTATTATGTGAAATAAGTGTGGATTTATATATATTTATATAATAGACATATTGATTTCTGGGTCTCTTTGAAAAATCCTAGCCTTAGTTCAATGAAGGCAACAATTCCGTTTCCCTTTCATATATGTCAGACCTGTGCATGGGACATTCATATATCAGAACATGATATCGATTCATTCTCGTCTCTATAGAATATATAGGGATTTGTAAATCATTCATTTGAGGGAAATAAATATATTTTCATCACTCCCATCCATGTATCTCAATGAGATCCAAATATTTGTATATATTCTAGTCCACATTAAAAATGTGAACACCACCAAAAGGTCCCTCTCATGAACTCCCATAAATATTAAATTACATCAAAGACATATCATTTTTTCTTATGTTGAGCATGACTACTCTGAGAATAGAGGACCCATAAATATTCACTGAATAGAAATATTTAATTTCACCACATTTTATGACAGATAACCGCATCCTAGCCACATTTTGTTTAATTGGATGACCATATCAATGTCGCATGAAATTTAACTACATGATATGTTGTCTTTACATTGAAGATATCATCCATCCTAGTTATTTTATAAATGGAATCACATATTTTACACCTCCACCTATATAATTTCATCAATGCACATAAACCTAACCTATTGGGTTGTCTAACCATCCAAAAATATTTGACATTCTCTAACCCAACTTCATATCATTGAAACGCCATTGACATGGATCACATGTAATATTAGTTTCCAAGTGTAGTAAATTGATAATAGGGACTTTATAATTTAAAGGGACCCCTCTAGGATTCACTATTTAGTGACATAATTAATAATACCCTATTCCTAGTGTATTTTTCGTTCTTGAATGAGAGGTCCCCTGTGTAGAGACCCAAAGCATGACGTACATGGACATTGCATTACATATTAATGAATAATTAACAAATAAAATAACATACACACAAGGACCATAATAGTTTAGTGTCTTTGGAAACTCGGAAAAAATATAATCTTCAAAACACGGTGAAAAATCATCAACATATCCCATACAGATTTTCCCCTTTGTATTCCTTACCTAAATCCTTTCTTTATATCATGGGGAAAAGAAAACATAAATAGGGTGAGATCAAATTCTCAAGAAGGGTAAACATAGAGAACATTAAACAATCCATAAACATTTGAATGCAAAAACATGAACATAAAATCTAAACATCAAAATCTTGAGCAAAGAAATCAATCTTGGATGTACATAAGGCATATATCATAAAGGAACTTCAATAATGATAAAATTTCATGGGAATAAAACATGTAATTGTGGAAAACCATTAAACACATGATATTACTTCAATAGTAGCCAAGGCATTGCGGCCAAGACCATCTTAGTGGACAAAGTACCTTTATGAATCGAGTTCACTCCTCGTTCCAGTCCTGTATCACTGAACTAGATTAACTTACCGTTCCAGCCATGTATATCTCATGAGATATAAATCTTTACCCAGTGAATTTGAGGGAGATATAGGTCCCACCCATCTCATAATTAAATCATTCTTATGTGTTCCGCAACATAAACATAAATCATTCATCATAACCCAAAGAGTAAAATGGGCTTCATAAACACCATCCCATCATAACATAATCCATATAAAACAAATGCATATCATTTCATCATAAAAAAGTGAAACCATATAAATCATAAAGATAGTATACTTGAAACATAAACATATAAAATAATGTCATCTTAGATGGAAAATGGTTTTGATAAAACACTTCAAAATAATTCTTGAGGAAAATATCTTTTCTTCTTAAAAATCATTTTCTTTTAACAAAATGCCTTGAAATTTTAATAGAAAAGGACTTAATTGAAAATAACCATGAAATATTGTAGTGTAATATTCATGAAAATAAGGCGTTATGAAATTGTAAAAATCCATTCATGCCTTATAAGTTATAAAAAAATTCTCCTCATACTTTTGTCGGAAAAGTCAAAAAGTTCATCATATGGTAAACAAAAGAAATATTCCATTAATAACATGTGGTAAAAGTAAAAAATGGGTAAAAAAGACATTAAACATACATAAAAACTCTTTTATAAAACATCGACATGGATGATAAGAATAACTCCAGTAAATACTTACGAATAAACAATCTCAGATAAGAACGAGATTGGATTAATTATCCCTTACCTTAGGTCCGATATGCTTTTCACTTATTCGAACCTCATGTATAATGATTTAAATAATGTGATTGAATTATTAAAAATTCATATTCATTTTTATGATATCATATATGGTTCACTTATGACTTTATATTACTCGTTCTTTTTTAAATTCCATGTTAATGCAGCATTTTGGGTAAAATTGTTTCATTTATTATAAGAGCTTCGACTTGTTGTTCCTGATATTATTACATATATCCGGATTTAATTAATTCCATAATTTAAGACATGATTTATATATAATATATATTCAGCATACACATATATATATATATGATAGATCGATAAATGGAATTAAATACACTGATCATGGAGACGGTAGACCGTACGTATGCTTGAACGCTATTTTCGTTTCCTTATTAAATTGAATGGAATTAAGTAGATTACATATATATATATATATATATATATAAATAAATCCAGTAGAATTATTATGTCTTATATTTAATTATTATTCGGTATATATACTTTATAATCATTCATGAATGGTTAACATGAAGAATGAATCTCATTGCGTTCGTGGAGACGGTTGTCTGTACATACGGACGAGGGATAATATCGTTCCCATAATTATTGAATAGAATTGGAGTGGATGATATTATATCTCAGAATCAGTATGATGTTATAAAAAAAACTACAGTTATTCTTTACACCATTATACCCATCCATGTAAGGTGGTGGTGGAAAAACTGATTACACCACAGCGTGGAGACGATATTCCGTACGTACGCACGCGCGGTGATTTCATTTTCCGTAGGATGGATAGAAGGTGAAATATGGTTGTTTCATATTTATAATATCATTTAAGTATATTAGTGATACTGATTTTATTACTTCATAATGAAACAACTAAAGAAGAAGAAATATAAGAAGAAAGAAACATGAAACAATCGGTAGAATAGATTACCTATTCTTTGACGCACCTCTTTTAAGATTAATCTTAAGGCACTAGTGTTGGTATTTTGAGGAGACCTGAACCTATATATTGTTTCTAGGGTAGTTGATAATGGAAATTGGCATGATTTGTCTGAGCATGAAATCTCAAAATTGTGTAAAGAGAAGAGGGAGGAGGTGCCCATTTATAAGGGATGAGAGGGGCACCTTAGGAAAAACTTAAAATATTATTTTATAATAAAGTATTATTCAGTTTATAATATCTAAGAATTGATTTATTTAGAATATAATGTGGGTATGGGTCGAAATAATCTCAACCAATAGGTTTTAGACAAGTTTAGGTTACTATTTTACCCTTATCATTTAGATTTATTTCTATGTTAAATAATTTAACTTTTACCATGTCTTCTTTTTTTCTTACACGATATGGTTAATAAACATACAATAAAAAGCCAAAAGAACCCCAAGTTATTCATTATTAATATTTATATCCTTATCTAAGTCATTTTTTTGATCATTGTATTTTTAGGAATAGAATAACAATTAATAATATAATATTTGTTTTAAAAACTATTTTATGTCAACTTTGACACTATTTGGTAATTGATTTTTGTGAAAATTGTAAAAGCATTATTAGTTCAAAAAATGTATATTGAATCAATACTAACATGTCATATTAACCTAAAAAAATTATTCTAATATATAAAAAAGTCTCAAATTACATTTTTTAGGAATTTATAACATCAATTATGTTATTATTTCATTAACAAGATAATTACTACATCATCATTGTGTTATAAATAAATTATATTATTTAATGTCTAAAAATTATAAATAAAATGAAATTATGTAGGAAATATTTTTATCATTCTAATGAACATTTATAGTCGAATTTATCTAATGTAAAACCTTATATTAAAAATGTTTATTTATTAAACATTGATTTTAACTATTTTAAATCTTCTTTAAATAAAATAATAATAAATGTCCTAATCTAATCCAAGTGGACCTAAAGGGTAATCTTTTATTTCAAATGTTGGTTTTGGTCGAATTAAACTTATCCAAGAGAATTAGAACATGTGTTAGGGTAATAATAATATCATTTTTACCATTAATTACCATATTTACTTTTAACAGTGGTAAATGAAAATAAAAAGGTACTATTTACCAAAAATTATTTTTATCTTATTGAACATCATTTTACTACTTGATATTAACTATTTCTCTTGGATTTTTGAAATTCCACTCACAGAAGTGGTAAAATTGTGTTTTATGTAAATTTTCAAATTCACCTAGGAGGTGGGTAAAAGGCGGTGAAAAGTTCAATACACTTTTAATATATCTAAAATTTTTATAAAATGACACCAATGAATTACATTGAACTTATATAGGTATTATGTATCAATTTTTACATAAAATAAATTTAAATAAAATAAATAATTATTTAAATAAAAAACCGGTTTTTAAATAGTAACATAGTGTTTTCACTATACATAAAAAATTGAATGTTTTTAGAAAAAGACCAAAAATTCACCCCAGGGTAATTTCAATAATTAGAATCCAAAAATGAAGTCCATTTTGAAAGATAAAGTTTATAAAATTTTAAAAAGTGGGTATCACTATTCCTAACGACTAGTTCATAATAATATTATAATAATATCTCGTTTAGTGAAACTCGGTATTGCGTACTACACACGATATCGAGGAAGGTCTTGATTCCATGTAATGCAAGCCAAGTCAAAGATGCGTGTAGTGAAAGCTCAATTTGGTATTGCGTATAAAATAATAAAAACTTATTTCATTTATACATTAAGAAAAATATATACTTAATGTTGCGTAGAATAATTTCCACAAAACGAATTTGAAATTGTGTGTAACACGAGGCAAGAATAGTGTTGTGTATACTGCAAGATAATACAGTGTTCTATATAGCGCAAGATAATATTGGTGTTGCATACAACACAAGACATCAAATAAATTAAAAAGAATACTTCTCATAGAATCCCGTGTTGTTACATTCTACCCCCCTTAAAATGAATTTCGCCCTTGAAATTCGTCGGGGTTATAAATGGTTTTCTACTTGAATTTTTCTTTAACAGAAACCCACATCGTAAAAAGGAATACCAAAACATAACTTTAAAAACTAAAGTATGAAACGTAAAGGTTACCCAAATTAACTAATAATTGGGATTCGACATTGGAGAACGTAGGTGAAAATATGGATATGGAAGAGAAATATAACCATCATGTTCTGATGGAGAGTGGTAGAGAACATGGCTATGAAAAATCCATCAATCACAAAGCCATAAATATGTGATGATTTAAGGTACCATCTGATTCATCATATATAAGGACACTAGGACAACATTATTTGTTTTCAAGATCATTTCCCTAAAGTTTAAGAATTGTTGAATTAAAAGAAATACATAATTGATTTTGGTACAATATCACCGTTGTTCGTGCCTTGAAAAATTTCCACATCATCTCTTAAAGAAATAAAGTTGAATTTTTCATTCATGATGTGTTTAGAGATCATGTGATAGAACGGTGGGTCATTCTATCTATCTGAAATAAAAGGTTAGAAAAAGTTATTAAATATACATAAGTCTATCTATGGTGAGATTAATCATATATGGTTCCTAAATTGGACGTATACTTCTAATATCATACCACAAAATAAATTGAAACTAATTTATACTAACCAGAGACTTCCTGTAGGCCAGTGGTATGCGATAAAGGCATGCCGCACGTCGGTTGTGGGTTCGATTCCCGTATCCTTGTCTGACGCGACAGGTTATCGCCCATCCTGCAGGTTGTCCTTTTTCTAAAACTACACTATTATAACATTACAAAAATAATATCGAAAAAATGTTCTAGGCTCAAACAATACTTTCTGATGTCCAGCATAGTCCATTCCAATCATTAGACTTATCCAAAATACATCTATCCAATCTCATAGTATAAAGAAAACAATTACTGGAAATGTCATCTAGTGAGCAGGTGAATACCATCATTCATCATACGATATATATTGTTGGTCACATTCCAAACATGTGAATACGTTAATCATGTATTCTCTAGAAAAATGAATACCCATGAAACCTTTTTTAAAACACGAATGTTGTTAAAAGATAACTCTTTCCAGATACCAAAATCCCAAAATTTATATATACTCAAACCATGATATCACTTTGTCCTTATATTACTCATGAGCTCATGAATACTATCAAACATTCCATATTCTCTTTATTCATTCATTATACGCATATCATCTTCTTTCCAAAAACATTTCCATCACTTTTCATGGTTACCAGTACCGTATTCTTATGGAAAACCATAATGGACCAATTCATAGATATTCCAATATACCATAAAAGTACCTCAACAACATTATTCTCGATTACCAATACATAAAAAATCAATCCATCCTCTTCAATGATTTTCATGGAATAAGTCCTTCCTTGATTTATAAGTAACCTATTAGGTCAGGGGATTGAGTTGGGTAATGTCCATGTTCTGCATATATAAGACATTGAACTCCATAATAGTCTGTCACTCTATGACCCTTCTTACCACACAGATAACATCTTCCCCTCCATTTTATGTATTCATCAAGGTTCTTCTTCCCTTCTTTATAAATATCAATCTTCCTTTCTCTATGCTCCTCACCATGCGAACATGCCTAAAAGTCTATCTACATCTTATTTGATGAATTAGGAATTCCACAAAACATCACCATGTTAATCATATATCGGTATGACTGATTCAAAATAATCATAATATCTCTCTTTCAAGGCACTATGAAATTTCGTTGCTCATAATCACCAATTTGTCCATTGGATTCAATGTTGACCCAATTCCTTCTGGTTCCCTCAATTAACTAAAACCAAAAACCATGGTGTAAGAAATAGTGTAAATAATGAGGAACCACATAATTAAAAAAATTCACTTATGGGATGTCTAACATATCACACATTATTTTATCCTTTACAACTAATGTTCACCCTAGGATATTCACGATCGTCAACATAACTCTAGGACTGTAACCTATAGTTATACTAATCCTTAGGGATATCTCTAGACATACCTTAGAAATATTTCTAGGGATTTCACTAATGTTTTCCAATTCTAGTTTCCAAAGGTTAACTAAACATTTCCTCTGATACCAACTGTAGAGACCCAAATCATGACATACATGGACATTACATTACTTTTTGCAGAATACATAATACATAACAACAAAAGACACATAAGGACCGTAATAGTTTAGTGTCTTTGGAAACTCAGAAAAAAATAATCTTCTAATCACGGTGAAAGATCGTCAACACCTCCGATAAAGATCTTCCCCTTTTGTTTTCTTACCTAAAACTATTCATTATATCCTGGGGAAAAGAAAACATAAGAAGGGTGAGCTCAAATTCTCAGTAAGGGAAAACCTAGAGAACATAAAACAATCCATAGATATTTGAATACAAAAACATGAACATAAAATCTAAACATCAAAATCTTGAGCAAAGACATAAATATTGGAAGTATGTAATGCATATATCATAAAGGAACATCAATCATTATAAAATTTCCTTGGAATAAAACATGTAATTGTGTAAAACTGTTAAACACATGATATGATTTCCATAGTAGCCATGTCATTGCCGAAAAGACCATGTTAGTGGACAAAGTCCCTTTCTGAATCGAGTTCACTCCTCATTCCAGTCCTGTATCACTGAACCAGATTAACATAGCATTCCAGCCATGTCAATCTCATGAGATATAAATATTTACCCAATGCATTGGATGGAGATATAGGTCCCACACATCTCATAATTAAATCATTCTTACGTGTTCCCCAACATAAACATAAATCCTTCATCATAACCCAAAGAGTAAAATGAGTTTCATAAACATCATCCCATCATAACATAATCCGTATAAAAAAATGGATATCATTTCATCAAAAGAAAAGTGAAACCCTATAAATCATAGAGATATAATAATTGAAACGTACACATATGAAATAATGTCATCTTAGATGGAAAATGGTTTTGATAAAACACTTGAAGAAAATTCTTCTGGAAAATAGCCTTTCTTCTTAAAAATAATTTTCTTTTCACAAAATGCCCAGCAATTTTAAAAGAAAAGGGTTTTGTTGAAAATAACCATGAAATCTTGTAGGGTAAACTTCATGAAAATAATGAGTTATGAAGCCGTAAAAATCCGTTCATGTTGTTTAAGTTAAAAAAACATTCTCCTAGTACTTTTGTCCGAAAAGTAAAAAAGTTCCTCATATGACAAACAAAACAAATATTCCATTCATAACATGTGGTAAAAGTAAAAAATGGGTAAAAAGGAATTTAAACATACATAAAAACACTTTTAGAAAACATGGTCATGGATGATAATAGTAACCCCAGTAAATACTTATGAATAAACAATCTCAGATAAGAACGAGATTGAAATAATTATCCTTTACCTTAGGTCAGATATGCTTCGCACATAACCGAACCTCATGTATAATGATTTAGATAATTTCAATGAATTATTGAAGAATCATATTCATTGTTATAATATCATATATGGTTCACTTATGACTTTATATTACCCATTCGTTTGTAAATTCCATGTTATAGCTGTGTTTTGGGTAAAATTGTTTCATTTATTGTACGTGTTTCGACTTGTTGTTTTTTGATATTATTAAATATATCCTGATTTAATTAATTCCAGAATGTAAGACATGATTTATTTATAATATATATTCAGAATAAAAAGATATATATATATATATATGAAAGATCGATAAATGGAATGAAATACACTGTTCATGGAGACGGTAGGCCGTACGTACACATGAACATTATTTTCGTTTCCTTATTGAATTGAATGGAATTAAGTAGATTACACACAAACACACACACACACACACACACACATATATATATATGTAAATCCAGTAGAATTATTATGTCATATATTTCATTATTATTTAGTATATATACTTTATAATCATTCATGAATGGTTAACATGAAGAATGATTCTCATCGCGTTTGTGGAGACAGTAGTCCGTGCGTACGCACGATCGATGATACAGTTCCCCTAATTATTGAATAGAATTGGATTTAATGATATAATATCTCATAATTTTTATTATGTTATAATAAAAAAATAGTCATTCTTTACACCATTATACCTATCCAAGTAAGGTGGTGGTGGAAAAACTGATTACACAACGACGTGGAGATGGTATTCCGTATGTACGCACGTGCGGTGATTTCATTTTCCGTAGGTTGGATAGTAGGTGAAATTGTGTTGTTTCTTATTTATAATAACATATCAGTACATGAGTGATACTTATGTTATTAATTCATAATGAAACAAATAAAGAAGAGGAAGTAGAAGAAGAAAGAAACATGAAAGAATCGGTAGAAGAGATTACCTCTTCTTTGACGCACCTCTTTTGAGCTTCATCTTAAGGCACTAGAGTTGGTCTTTTGAGGAGACCAGAACCTATATAATGATTCTATGGTAGTTCATAAGGGAAATGGGAAGGGTTTTTCTGATCTTGAAAGATCAAAATTGTGTAAATAGAAGAGGGAGGAGGTTCCCTTTTATAAGGGAGGAGAGGGGCACCTTAGAAAAAACATAAAATATTATTTTATAATAAAGTCATATTCGGTTTATAATAGATCAAAATTGATTTATTTTGAAGCTAAAGAGGGGATGGGTCTAAATACTCTCATCCAATAGGTTTTAGACAAATTTAGGTTACTATTTTAACCTTATCATTTATATTTATCTCTAAGTTAAATAATTAAACTTTTACCATGTCTTCTTGTTTTCTTACACTATATGGTTAATAAAATTACTATAAAAACCCAAAAATCCCCAAGTGATTCATTATTAATATATATGACCATATATATGTCATTTGGCCTAACCTTAGGTCTTTAGGAATATAATAACAATTAATAATATAATATTTGTTTTAAAAACTATTTTATGTCAATTTTGACAGTATTTGGTAATTTATTTTTCTGAAAATCATAACAGCATGAATATTTCAAAAAACAGTTAATTGAATAAATACTAACATGTCATATTAACATAAAAAAATTAGTGGAAATTATAAAAAGTATCATATTAAATTTAATTTGGTATTTATAACATCAATTATGTTAATATTTCATTAATAAGATTATTACTGCATCATCATTGTGTCATAAATAAATTAAATAATTTAATGTCTAAAAATTATAAATAAAATACCATTATGTAGTTAATCTTATTATCTTTATAATTAATATTTATAGTCGAATTAACTAATTTATAACCCTATATTAAAAATATTTTAGTTATTGAAGTTTGATTTTAACATTTTTAACTCTTCTTTAAATAAAATAATAATAAATGTCCTATTCTAATCCAAGTGGACCTAAAGGGTTATATTTTATTAATAATGTTGTTTTTGGGCGAATTAAAATTTTCCAATAGAATTTTGACATATGTTAGGATTATAATAATGTCAATTTATCCTTAAATACTTATTTACATTTAACCGTGGTAAATAAAAGTAAAAAGTTACTATTCACCAAAAATTATTTTTATCTTATTGAGCCACATTTTACTCCTTGATATTAACTGTGTCTCTCGGACTTTCGAAATTCCACTCACAGAAGTGGTAAAATAATTTTATGTAAATTTTCAAATTATCATAGGAGGTGGGTAAAAGACGGTGAAATGTTCAATACAATTTTTATAAATTTAAATTTTTTTAAAATGACTCTAATTAATTACATTCAACTTATATAGGTATTATGTATCAATTTTTACCTAAAATAAATTTAAATAAAATAAATAATTATTTCAATAAAAAGGCCGTTTTTAAATTGTTACCCACTGTTTTCACTATTCATCAAAAATTGAAAGTTTATAGGAAAATACCAAAAATTCACCCTAGGATAATTTCGATAATCCGAATCCAAAAATGAAGTCCATTTTGAAAGATAAAATTTAAAAAAATTTAAAAAGTGGGTATTACTATTCATAACGACAAGTTCATAATAATATTATAATAATATTTCATTTAGCGAAACTCGTTATTGCGTACTACACACGCTATCAAGGAAGATCTTGATTGCGAGTAATGAAAGCCATGTCAATGATGCATGTAGTGAAATCTACATTTGTTATTGCGTAAAACATAATCAAAACTTATTTCAATCATATATTAAACCAAATCTATACATAATATTGTGTAGAATAATTTCCACAAAATGAATTTGAAATTATGTGTAACACGAGCCAAGAATAGTGTTGCGTATACTGCAAGATAATATGGTGTTGTTTATAGCGCAAGATAATCATATTGTAACATACAACACAAGACATCAAATAAATTAAAAAGAATACTTCTGATAAAATCACAGGTTGTTACAGCCTGTAAATTTACCAGTTATTATTCTTCTACATGTGGTATGGACCTATTCAATTATTAATGGTTGACTCCAACCCATTATTCTCCAGTTATTATTGACTTATATTTTCTTTGGGTTTGAATTACATTTCTCATTACACCAATATTCAAGTGGATTTGGATAACCTCAATGTTACTCACCTATGAATCATACTCATTATCCAATAAATATTTTAGAAACATATTATTGAATGATTTAATTATAGGTTACACATATTATATGTGGAACTAATTTTCATGAGTTTATAAATAAATTTGGAGTCACTATTTTTTTAACCAAACGAACAACATGATCCCCTTTTATGTCTGATTTGATGGATTCCTTGAGTGTACATTCTATTTTAACTTCATATACCTTAATCCCATGTCATGAGTTTACCACATTTAGATAATTGTTAATAAAGAATGATGGATCTAAAGGGACCCCACAATGATACATTGGTGAATAAATAAATTCCTAAGAATTTTGCCTATTTTTTTGTTTTTGGTCATAGAATAAAGGTCTCCCTTTAAGATCTATGTGTGGATTTATTCTCATTACATTGGAATATATAGTTATTTATAAATTATACATCCCAGTGTGAAACCATGAATTCTCCCCTACCTGATAATTAAATCTATATAGAATCTATTGGAACATGGGTAGATTATGCCTGAGAAAAATAGTCTCCCTCTTCCATAAAAATGAGTCATGTTATTGTAGGGAATCTACCATAGAAGAACTATATGTGGATTGATTCCAACCCACATAGGATATGTAATGATACCAAGATCCTCCAATCCCATGTACAATTGTGGTGTTAAATAAAAATAAATTCCCCATCCCATATCAATATATGAACCATTATTGAAAAATACATGGTTTGTTATTCATGTTTTCATGGGATATCTAGTGATTTCCAGATCTCAACACCCAGTCCCAACCACAATATATAGGAAAAACACTCCCCCTCTCGACATATGGACAATGGTTGTGTAGGGATATTTCATTATAAGAACATTATTTTCCTTGTTTCCTTTAGTCACATGATACATAGTGAACCCCAATTCATTAATCTCTGGATCGTACAAAATATTCAAAATTATAAATGTCCACATACCCACACATGATCTTGATCTTTATTGGGGAATTATCTATAGAACTATTTATGGATGGATTAATATCTTATGAGGTTATATAGTGATTCATGGAAGACACATCCCTGATCCCAAGTGAGGATATCCATGAAACATATATTCCCCCACCTCACATGTGAGTTTGATATATAGGAGGATCTGTAATATAAGTATGTGTGGAATGACTCCTATTATAACAAGATACACAATGACGCTTACAACTTTCAATCCTAGAACATGATGTAAACTCAAACAAAAAATGATCTTCACATTTCACATATGAGAAATATATATAATAGGTATCTCATTTAAAGAGTTGATAGTGGAATGATTTATCCCCTAACAAACTATATAGGTAATCCTAGGGAAGTCTAACCATAGAAATTGTATATTCTTGTATGTCCTTGTCTATCTTTTATCTCCTTAAACTTCATAATAATGGTTGAGTTATATAAAATCACTTCATCTATGTATGAATAAAATTCATGTGTGGATTATTTTTAAATGAATCACATATGCGTAAAATGAACTCAAACATGTGGCTTCCAACTAGTAGGACAATGAGCAGAAAAAAAGAAGCCTCTTGCATATGGAATCCCCTGAAAAATGTAGGGTTTCCATAAAATAAATGATGTAATAATGGAATTTCAGTCTTAAACAAACATGTCATTGTCACATGACATTAAACTATAGGTCAATTTAAAATAACTCATTGATGTTAAAATAATAAAATTTGTCATCCATGATAACTCCTTATCAAGGGACCACAACCACCTACCCATAGTTAACTAGAGTCTATGGGTTTTATTTCATATTTTAAGAACCTCAATCCATAAAACATAATTCATGTCTTGGGAATATCATATTTCCACAAATATTCCATGGACCATGGGAAGGGATGGTGATCCATCTTCATGACCATGCACAATTTCGATATGTATAAGGGACCTTGACCAAACTTCCAAAGGCATCTCATCATTATAAAAATGTCCCCAAATCCACATGATCCCTGATATCATTGTAGTGTAACTCATCACTACATAGTGATTCATGATCATCCTCTATGTGAATGTCCCATACAATTATTCATGATTCAAGAACCTTTATTCATGAAATTCAATAATCCCATTTCATTGTAAAAATGTGTTTGAGTACCCTTGATCATTGAATCCCAAAAAGGGTATTCTGTAACACTTCCCTGTTACTAGGTCCACATAAAATGATGTCAAAATATATGCACATTATTAAACATTGTACAAATTTAATATTTATCCCTTGATGGTAAAAATAACAGGACCTTAAACTAATTGTGAAAGAGACATAAAACATATCAGGACAAAAACCCATATAGGTATTTCTGAGTAAAACTCAATTCTCCACCCACAATGATTTTCATCTATAGAGTTTAGGTAAAACATAGGGGTAAATACAAAAGTCAAAAATATAATGGGGCCCATCATTTAATCCTAGTTAAATACGCTCAATGCTTGTTGGACCCCTTTGTTCGTGGAATATTTTATAGCAATGATTTTTCATATCCCCTCACCCTGATAACATATTTAGTATATAGACAAAAAACATTTATTGTACTTGAACCCTTCTTGAATATTATCTCTTCCATAAATCTCCTTTATGACATTGATGTCTTGGTTGATACCCACCAACTCCTTGAGTTGTTATAATTTTATTGGATACTTGTGTCCTTCAATAATTTCTCTTAGTTCTTCAAAATATTGTATAGGGTATAAGGATTTCGTACTTTTTAGGTATGCCACTAGAATTTTTTGGTGAATAACGCAAAACCATAGTGTTTTATCTTATTGGATGTTCTATTATTATAATAAATTTACCCCTAAATATTTGATTTATATCTTGGGATGTCTGTTATACTATTTTGGAATAGTACCCACTAGTCACAATTCCTCAGTGACTCAGATATCCCCTTATTATGATTTACATATCCCATGACCAAAACTATTCTACTGGATTAAACAACCTCAATGTTATATTTCCTTATAGTGTATACATTCCCAAAATAAGAGTTTTTTAATTCATTCATGAACATTTTGGTTATCTAAGCCTCATGGATATAGAATGACATTCCTCTAAGGAATCATAACCCTCTTATAGATTGTCATTCCACCATATCCTACTTCACTATATAAGTGATTGAATCTTGAATAAAATATCCCAACCCATAGAAATGAGTGGTGACACATCTTATTGACTATTCATAAGTTTGATCTTCATAAGGGCATGTTACCTATGAACTAGAACCATACCAATTTATATTTGAACATTCTGATCTCTAAAAACATCATAGTAGAACTCAGAAACTCAGATTATTTTGAGATCAATCATGTAATATTGTCACAATATCATCATATATGGTTCAAATTCATTAGGACATGATTTACACAACTCAAATTCCAAATAACCAGGTGGTTTTTCATCAGTCATATTATGTCATTATCTATAATGGGATTCTGAATTAATGTTTTTTTGGTGTCACAACCCTTCATGAATATAATTCCTTAATATTCCTCAATAATGATATAGTGAATCAGAAACATTCATGAATATTTGCCTTTAATAACCCTTAGAACAATATGTCTGATCTAGAAGAACCTAAACTATAGAAACTATAGGTCCATGTGAGAGGAAACTAAACTAAAGAAACAATAGGTCCAAAATAGAAAACTATAAACTATAGTAATAACATCTCCCACATAGAAAAACATAAACCCCAATAATAGCAGGTCTATGTAAGAAGACACTAAACTATATAAACAATCGGTCTAAGATAGAAGACCCTAAACTATAGCCACAATATGTATGAGCTATAAAACCGTAAAATATATCAACAATAGTTATGGTCTAGAAGACCCCAAACTATAACTACCTTTGGTCCAAGATAGAAGACCCTAAATTATAGAAAAAGATGGTGTGTGCTATATGAACCATAACTACCACAAAATAACGATGAAGTTATAATTAACAAAACAATAAGGCTATGATTTATGCCTTGTCTCAGACATAATTCTTTTTCATCCTTTTTATGAGTTTATGGATTGATTCCAAGGCTCTCAGAACTCCAATCAAAGAAAATCAAATATCTAATTGGTGGATATTTTCCTATTTCGACATGTAATATCTTCTTGATCAGATTCCTCTCACTCCCATATTTATTTTTTTATATAGATTATTCTTTTATCATCCATTATAGAGTGTTTAGATCTAGGTTTTTTAGATATTTTTCTGTTTGATCATTTTTCTATGATTTGGTTCTATATAATTCATTCCATCTTGTTCGAAATTATTTCACATCAATTTTGGATTTTGGTTAGTGAGCACACTTCTGTAATATTGAGGTTGGTTGTCTAATTATAAATTCTTATAATCTTCATTTCAATTACATGTATATAATTTTGAAATTTCCTTTGCACATTTTGAAATCTATTCTTTAATTGGATTAATTTGAATATGAAGTTGGGTGAATATTGGGATTATTAAATAAGATATTTAATGATATTGTGAAATAATTGATAATGGGAATAAAGGGATGATTATCTAATCATTGTAGGGTTAAAGGTTTATTTAATAAAATTTTGTTATATGGATTAATGGTGAACTGTTCATATTATTCCATGTGATTAAATTGAGGAACTATGATTGTTGTGATAAATTGATTTGGTGCACCGTGATGAGATTGTTGATAATAAGGTTAATGGTTATTAACCTTCATAAATGTTGATATATTTTATATATTTAATTGATTGATAAATTTTACGTGGGTTAGGGAATGATGATATAAATACCCACAGAGTGATAGACATGGCATTCTATACCCAAATGCATGCATGTGACTATTATTGTGTAGGATAGTGACTGATGCTCCAAATAACTATGGGTATGATATATGGACTGATGCTCCAAATCCTCATGGGGTGCTAAAAATGGAATTATAGGCCTAAAAATTATCATTAGACTATAGTTCTATGTAGACTTCATATAAAATTAGAATTTAATGATATATGGAAACACGTGATATAATGAATGTTGATTTTCTATGAAATATACTTCAGTCTATGGCACATGATGATGCATGAATTGATGCATTGGTTTGTAGGTTCTGGGTGTAGAGGAAGTGTGTTGGTGGGTATGAAAAAACTTTAATTTTTGCAGTTAACAACGTTCAATACGAGATCTATCAAAATAATATAATTTCAGTTCTTCATAATAGAATGATGAATGAATGAAAAGATGGGATTCTAGGAACCACACATAGGATCATCATATGTTGGTTATAATTAATTTAATTAAAATACAATAGTTACAATGATGTAATTATCTTTCCCTTGATGGTTATGATTATGATCTAATGTGATCCATCATTGCGTTGTAGAATCCAGTTGTAGGATTCCTATAGCAGAGATCCACTTGTGCTCCATGTTTCTCTAGACTTCGTTGAAAGGATCTCCGGTTGCTAGCGCGGAAGATCCTTCGCTTCCGATGTTTTCCTTCAATCACCTTGATCTAGTGGAGGGGGATCTCTCTCTCTCTCTCTCCTAGATTTAGAGCATTCTTGGTGAAAAAAATTCTCTCTTGGCTTGAGAGCCTTTCCAAATCAATTGTGCACAAAAAATGGCTAGGCTAATGAAAATTATATAATTATGATTTTAATTACATAGTATAATAAAATGAATTAATTACTCAAAAGTATTTATTCATTTTATATAATTCCTAGAAATATCCAAGGACTAATAATAACAGTTTACTATTATTATAACATGACATGAACCCATCAAATTACACATAATATTATTTAATTAAATAAATAATATTATTTCTCATAAATTCACAAAATACACAGCATGTATATTAATATATACACGATGTGCACTTTTGTTTTTCCATTCCCTTTATTTCCTCCCCAACATTTATTAGACCTTAAATAATGGTCGTTTATTTCAAAAATAAATATCGCTACATTACCCACTAATAATATGTTATTTCACCCACAATATATCCTCTCGAATAAGTACTGTCGAAATAAATTCAATCAGACATACTTGAATAATTATTAAACCACAATCAAGAATAATCTTGATTCAACATGTTTAATTAATATTTCACTAAGATACTTGGACACACTTATTTTGTGACCATCTAGGCATTTTTCTCAGTGGCATTAGGCAGATCCAGCCTAAAGACCAAGGATGGCATCTAGAAACATGCCAAAGAACCCATAGAGAAAGAAGTTAATGCCACAATGACATGTCACCTCCAACAAATTCTTATCGTGTAATGTAATCCCTTTGTCTCGATATCTCGAACCAAGAAGGTGTCATACTAATTCCATCAAACCATGTGCTCGATTCTTCTTTTTTTGACATTCCATAATTGAACTTCACCATTCCTCACCATGTCCATTGATTTATTTAGGCTATGTCAATTCCATCAAAGGGCCTGAGATATCTACTTCTGTTATGGAACAAAAGGTTCCAATCCTTTCTTGCATTATATATTAATGTTGTATCACTTGAGACACACCCAAGGTATCCTACATCACTGTGAATGGTGTTTCGCCACAGTTTTAATCAATACATCTAAGTGTGTGAGTTGTAATACCAATTTATAATAATATTAATGTCTAAGGACGAATACACACATACGCAGATAGGAACAACCAATGACTATGATATGTGGATTTTCTACTGGTGGGTCTCTTTCCCATAATATCCTCCTAGATATTACCAAGGGGGTACACCTTGAGATGGTGAATCAATGTTTTATGAGTCCCCGACCCTAATGTTTTATATTATTTGTGTCCCTCCAATACTATCATCTGTCCATAGAACATATATTCAAGAACTGTGCCATGGAACATCCTGGTTCTCATCATAGTAGGGATCCACCAGATCCTTTTAATGAAACCATTATCCTTAAGACATTATCAAATGCATTGTCATTCTGAAGAAAACTCAATATGGGATAAGGTATTTATTAATTAATAATATCCAAAGTAGTTGGTTCTAGGCCACCAAATCCAATAGTATCCCACTTGGACTAGAGCCAACATCTTACAGCTTTTAACCCACTGTCTATCACATGATATTCATGATTTTTTTGAGATAGTCCTTTAGTCATGGATTCTTCCACATTTTCTTCCATGGACACTCTTCTCACTACAACTTCACCCCTTTTATAGAAATCCCTAAATAGGTGTTACATTAAGTGTATGTTCTTTGTCTGTTGATGTGACCCTGGTTCTTTGGCCAGAACCACTGTTGCATTATTATCACAATACAATCTGAAATTTTTTTTACTGATAAACACCATATCAAGATCTTAGATAATGTTCTAAATCCAGACAACTTCCTTGGTAGCATTAGAATCTGCAATATATTCAGAATCCACAGTAGAATCAGCGACAAGAGGTTTCTTTGAACTCTTCCTCTTCACATCTCCTATACTAAAACAAAAAACATATCTATATTGTGACTTTAGATAATTATGATATATCTAAAAACCAGCATCAACATACCCTCTGATGAAATGCTCATCATCTCCTCCATATACTAGAGACATATACTTAGTTCTTCTCATATACACAAGGATAGTCTTAACACCATTCCAATGCTGTTTTCCTAGATCTTCAGGATATATTCCTACCATGATTAGTGCATTGGAAACATCGATCTTGGTACATAACATGGCATAAAAGATGGATCCTATAGATGAATCGTATGAGATCTTACTCATTCTATATTTATCTTGTTGTGTATGAGGACACGTTATCATAGAAAGATGTAGACAATGTTACACTAGAACATATCCCCTCTTGGATTGTTCCATAATAAATCTATTTAGTGTATGGTAAATATATGTACCATGACATAGTCCAAGAAGCCTCTTTGATCAATCATGAATGATCTCGATCCCTAGAATGTAGGTTGCTTCACCCAAGTCCTTCATGGAGAAGCACTTGTTCATCCACTCCTTAACTTTCTATAAGACTCATACATCATTTTCAATAAGATATATGTCATCAACATATACTACTAAGATAATGACCACATTCCCATTAAACCACTTATAAACACATGGATCACATTCGTTCTTAATGAATCCAAATTTCATAATGTCTTCATAAAATCAAATTTTTCATGACCATGATGCTTTCTATAACCCATAATCGGGTTTCAACCACTTGATATCCTATTTTGCTTCACCAAGTCTCTGAAACCCTTCTGGTTGTGTCATATAGACATCATCATGAAGGTTTCATTAAGGAATTCTATTTGAACATCCATTTGAAAAATCTCGTATTCATGTAATGATTTTATGGAATGTATGATTCTTGTGGATTTAAACATGGAAGCTGGAAAAAGGATTCATCATAGTCTACTCATTGATGTTGTCTGAATCCGTTAGCCACTATCCTTGATTTATTGGTGCTAACATGACCTTCATATCCTGTTTTCTCTTGAATAAACATTTTTATCCAACTGGCATTACATAAACTGGATCATCGACCAGAACCCATAATTGGTTCTGATACAAGAAATACATCTCAGAATTCATAGCATCTAGAATTCTTGCATATTATGAGATTTATATTTCTTCCATATAGGAGAGCAGTTTAGCATTGTCTATCAATATTGATTCGCCATTCTCAGTGACTAGGAAATCAAATCTCTTGGGTTCCTTACCTCTCTTGATCTCATAAGCAGTACTTGGGTTTCTGTAAGCTCTTCCCCGATGACCTGTGAAACTTTTTCCTATACAAACTATTGTGTATCATGAGCAACAACTTAGTTGAAGTCTATAATTCCCCCACTATACATTCTGAGGATGTACTCCATCTCAAGAAACACAAATTTTCTGGTGATAGTCACTTTTTTGTCTGAAGTGTTATATAGGTAATATCCTTTCGTTTCCTTGGGATATCCTATAAAGATACACCTCATGCCCCGAGGTACTAGTTTGTTCCCTGAAAAGGCCTTAACAAATTCCTCACATCCCCATACACGTGTGTGTGACAAAATGGGTTTATTTCCATTACATTACTCATAGGAAATTGCATGTTTTTCCTTAGTTGGTACTCGTTTTAATGTGTATGCTACATTTTGTAATGCATATCCCCAAAATGATAATGGAAGATCTACACGACTCATCATCAACCTCACCATGTCCAACAAGGTGTAGTTCTTCCTTTCAATAACACCATTCCACTATGGGGTATATGAGGAGTGAGTTGAGAAAGAATCCCAGACTCCCATAAAAGATTGATGAACTCTTAGTTTAGATATTCCCCATATCAATCTGATAGAAGTTTTCATTATTTTATTACCACAATAATTCTCTACATAAATCATGAAGTCCTTAAATTTCTCTAAGTCTTCTGACTTTTAATTAATTAAGTAGACTTATCCATATCAACTCAAATCATCAGTAAACGTAATAATGTAAGAATATCCACCTCAACATTCTGCTGGAAATGGTCCACAAACATCCTTATGCACCAATCCTAGAACCTTAATAGCCCTTTCACTGTGTCGACTGAAAGGTGGATTGGTCATTTTTCCTTCTAAACAAGCGTGACATCTATCAAGTGCATTTATCTCAGTAGAGTGTAAATAAACATCTTTTCATAGCATCATCAAGCACTTCTCATTTACATAGCCGAGATGGTGATTCCATAAGTGGTTGATGTATGAGTCATGTGAGTTTATTTCGTTATCAATTTCCAACACTTGATTTTAATAATTTAATACATACAAACTATTCTTTAAATGTGCCATAGCATAACATATGGTTTTCTAATAAAATAAGAAACCCTTATATCCAAACATGAAAATAAATACATCCATATCCAAACATGATCTAGAAATTAAGTTTTTGGTAACAATAGGAACATAATAAAAGTAATGTAAAACCAAAATCATCCTATTTTGCAATGAGAGGTGGTAATAACTATTGTCTATCACAGATATCCTCGCACCATGGGCAGCTCAATGATCTACCTCTCCTCAGGAAATCATTCTAAATTTACTTAGTTCCTACATTTGAATACATATGGGATCCCCACCAGCTGTTTCTAATAAAAAATGTGTAGAAATAAATAGATTACAATTGATAATGAATGCACCTTTATCATCCCCATGATTTTGGGTGCAGTTCCTCTTCTAGTGGCCTTGTTAGCCACATGAAAAACATAATGCCTCTTATTCTTTTCCCTCCATCTTTATCTTCCCCTTCATGGAGGGATCGTTCACAAGGGCTTCAGACTATTTATAAGTCATTTGACCCTTTTCCTTGTACTTCCTTTTCATATTCACCATAAGGAATGTGGTTTTGTCACGCCCCATGTCCTTATATACCTAGAGAATTAATGTCTGATGTTCCAATAAACTATTCTCATTTTTTCTCATGTTATAGTTTACTATAAAGCTAGAGAAGGTCTTGAGTTGTGATGATAGGATGTGATTGCTACGCAACTCATCCAGGAACATAGTCCCTAAGATGTACATGTGTTCAATGTAGCCAATTAGGTTGACTACAAGAAATCCCACTAGCACAGACTCTCTATGCATAGTAGTAAACCAAGCGTTGAATATCTCATATCTCTCTTTTCTTGCCTTATCATGGTATAGATCCTTAAGGTGAGACATCATGCTATATGTTTCAATTCTTTCACGTTGCTTGAAGAGCTCATAAGACATGGCTGATATAATGATACAATGGAAATTTGTGGCATCATCATTGTTTTTCATATAGATAGAAAGTTCCTCATCACTGGCCTCTTTTCCAAGAGCAACTGGAATAGTCTTTTCCATTACATTCAGTTTCTTCTTGTGGCGAAGGATGACACGTAAACGCCTCTACCATTCCTATAATTTGGAGTTTGTGGTATGGTTTTCCTTCATGAGTATGGTTCACAGTGATATGTTTGATGTCATTTTTCTTTTCATTTCTAAAAAATAAGATTAGCAACGTTTTAGTATATTATTATGATCAAACTGAGACAATAAATAAATTTATACTTATTAGTCTCCCTCTATTTTAATGAAATCTAATATCCCTCACAATTTTCGTTGTAATATTTTGTTTCTTGAGTATTATAGTGGAAATGATCCATATTTTTCTTCTTATTACCCCAACTTGGGTTGGTGAATCAAAATGAATGGTTTTAGGTAGGCATTCCAAATTCCAATTGCATTCACTTACAGCTCCATAATCTGTTATGTGGATTCCCCAGTCCCAAAATTCCTTTATTTTGTGTTTCCTCAAACTTTGGCACTTGGTTACACCATGTCCTTCCATGGAAGTCAATCCTTGAAGTGAACCTAGTGAAGTCAAACCAAAAAAATTAATCAGAATTCCCCTATTATTGAAAGTACCCCAATAATGGTTGGTCAAGCATTTTGAACTATGGATTGATTCTAACCATGAATATAGAAGGATATAGAGACTTAATATATTTTTGATGGATTTCATCCTTATACTTAAATTCCCATGTTACTATCTTTGATTACCTGCTTATTAATATTAAGTGGTATATACTTATGTGATTAGCCATGTCTAAGATAATATTTACACAAAATCCTGTCTTATTTTTGTTCTATCTTTCATGCTTATTTATTTCATTAATTGTGTGATCATGAAAAAACACCCATAATAAATAAACTATGAAACTGATACAAATAAAATAAATGGTATGATCATGAGTTTTCTATATTCGTTAGTTTATCTAGAGGTTAATAAACTAACCCAATACATAGGGGAGAAACACTTTGAACTTTTTGGTTTCATGTTTAAAGCATTCCACCTGTACACCTCTGTAGAAACCTAGATTGGTTTCACCTTGGCTTCTATAGTGTGCCGCCTCCACTATAATGGGAGCCCCATCCATTATATATACTTTTATCACACTAGTAGGTTAATGGTAAAATGGGGTTTTACATAATAGAATCCTTTGGAATGCAGGCCCTATATCTTAATGAGTAAAAGGATAGCATGCCAAAAAATTTAATTTAAATAAATAAATTAAAAGAAACCATTCACATAAAATGATCTTCGTCTAGATTATGATCATCCACACATGAAACGATATTTATACATACATTAAAAAAGTATTCAACTCTATAATTGTTCTCTGTTTAAAATAAATCACACTTGATTCAATTAATTATCATTAATTAATCCATCCTTTTATCATAAACCCTTATACTGAATTTACTTGAGATTCGCATCAATCATAATTTTAACCAAATAAATTCATTTAAATATTTCATTTTATGTAACTTGAACCTTGGAGGAAACCTGAAGAATTCCCATTCATAACTACCCAATGAGTAGAAACGAACATCACACAGTTGTTAAATTAATCACATATATATAAAAAACCATTCACGTGTTGTGCCTCAGTTGTACACCTACACTTTGGTACACGTCTCAATGGTTTTCAAAATATAATAATAAATATTAATAAATCTATGTTACTTGCATTTGTACATGGTGTGTAGTTCCGACTACATAGTTTTCACTTTTGATCATCATCCATCCAAAGTACACGCTCAAGGGCATGGCATGTAAATGTACATCGGAAATCTACGGAGTATATGAAATGTCCAATGGAACACGCATTTTGTAGTAGCCATGTTACATGGTTTCTAGTCAGGCGAGCCATGCATGAGGTACTTGGTCCAGCCCTAACTAGAAGAGTCTAAACGCCGTGTTCAGTGGGACACATGACATGTAATCCAGAAACTGTTTTCCACTTATTCCTAGTGACCACATAATGTCATTAAAGACATAGAAATACTCCAACACACTGTCAGATTTAGCAGACCAGTCTGATGCATTGAAACATGACTACACAGCGTGTACTGCCAAATACACACCACGTATTCTTGTGTTGTATGGCCAGCAATGGTTGACACCTTTGGATGAGATCATATGTTTTATTTTAATAAAAAATTAATAGAAATGTCATTCCAGTAAGGTGAACAAGAATCTAAAGAGGAGGAACAAATATGGATATTCAGATTTGTAGACTGATTAACTTGAATTCAAAACACTAAATTAATAAATTCATAAATTAAAAATAGAAAACGAAATAATTATAATAAATGATAGGACCCCGTTCATTCCACATGTAGGTTTCGGGCGTTTTCGAAGGGTGTTGGTGGGTGTTCCCATCATTATTTTTTTCCATTAACGCCATTTAATATGAGATCCATCCTGATAATAAAATGTTGGATCTTCATAATAGAATGAAGATCAAAAGAAAATATGGGAGTCTATGAACCATATAAGGAATCATCATATGTTGGATGTAATTAATTTAATTAAAAGACATGAATTATCTTGATGGAATTATCTCATTGATGATGTTTTTGATCCCGATCTAATGGATCTGTCATTGCGTCATAGATTACAAGTGTAGGATTACTCTAGCGGTGATCCCCACGTGCTCCACCTATCACTAGACATCTCCAAAGGGATATCCAGGTGATAACATGGAAGGAAAATTGCATACTATGTCCGGATTCAATAGCCTTGATCCGGTAGATAAGGATATCTATCTCATAACTTTAGAGCTTTCTTGGTGGAAAAAGAATTCTCTCTTGGCTTGAGAGCTTTTCCAAATCCTTTGTGCACAACCATAATAAAATATAATGGCTAATGAGAATTATATAATTGATATTTTTATTACATAGAATAATAAAATTAATTATTTATCTGAAAGAATTAATTAATTAATTTAATTTTTTGTAATACCCCATTTCTAATAATAACAGTTGACTATTATTATTACTTGAAATTCACCTAGCGAATTACCATAAATATTTTTTAATTAATTAAATAATATTATTTTTCATAAATTCCTAGAATACATGCCATGTACTTTTGTATTTTCCTTTCTCTTTGTTTCCTCCACAACTTTTATTAGACCTTGAATAGTGGCAAATTTTTCTCAAATAAATATCACTCCATTACTCGCTAATAAATATATTACTTCACCCATAATATATTCTCTCAAATAACTAGTTTCGAAATAAATGTGATAATAAATCTTTGAATAATTATTAAACCACAATAAAGAATAATCTATACTGAACGTGTGAAATTAATATTTAACGAAGAGACTTGGACACACTTAGTGTGTGACCCTCTAGGCCTCTTTCTGAGTGGAATTAGGCGGAGCTTACCTAATGTCAAAGGTTAGCATCTTGAAATATCCCAAGGAACCCATAGAGAAATATATTAATTTCTTAATGATGTGTCACCTCCTAAAAATTCTTATTATGTAATGTAATCTATTTGTCTCGATATCTCGAATAAAGCGGGTTGCATGCTTGTTCCATCAACCCATGTGCTCGATTATTCTTTCATTGACATTCCATAATTGAACTTTCCCATTACACACCATGGAAAGTTATTTATTAAGGATACATAAATTCCATCAATGGGCCTGATATATCTACTTCCATATTTTAAAATAAGTGACAAATCCTTTCTCTCATTGTCTATTAATACAGTATCACTCGTGACGCACCAAATGCATTCTACCTCGCTACGAACAGCGTGGCTTCATTGTTTATGTCAATACATCAAAGTGTGTGAGTTGTAATACCCATTAATAATAATCATAAATTATATGGAACAATACACAAATTCAAATATAGGAACATCCAATGACACAATGAAATGTGGATTTTCTACTAGCGGGTCTCGACCTCATAATATCCTCTGAGATATTACCATGGGGACACACCATGAGAAGGTGCCTCACTGTTTTATGAGTCCTCACCCCTAATGACCTATATTATTTGTTCCTCTTAAATAACATCATCCATCCATAGAAAATATATTCAAGAAGATTGTTAGGGAACTTCCGGGATATCATCATAGTAGGGATCCACTATGACACTTTAATGACACCAATATCCTTATGACATTATCACATTCTTTGCGAGGAAAAATAATAATCAAGACATGATAAGGTATTTATTAATGAATCAAGTACAAATTATTTGGTTCTTCACCACCATCTACCACAAGGGATTCATCATAAACCTAGGATATTATAGTAAAATTAATGAATGTGTTAATTAGAAAAGTATTTATTATGTTACATGTATTTTAGTATTTATAAAATTACATAAACTATTATAGACTGAATATTGTTTTAGAAACTGTTGGTGGGGGCCTACTGAATTGTTCTTAAACCCTACTCAGGCTTACTAACTGGTATATGAATAGAATTATTGTTTTTAGTATATGTACTGGCAAATATCCCAATGAATAATGGCTGAGATGGGATGGATCTTGGATGAAGGAACCAGATGATATGTTGAGACCCTCGTAGTGATTTTTCTGTGTGTTTTTATTTCGGTTTCTCATATTGACACTTGACAGTTATATTTCATGACTTGTATACTATTTGGGTTTGAATATTATTTTCATTTTCTAGTTCATCATGTTGTAATGGTTATTATTGGATATGGTATTATTATAATTATTATTTATTATATTTTGGTTATTGTTTATTTATTTTTGAAGTTGTATTACTCTAATAAAAAATTTATATTATCCCCATGTTATAAATGAGACCCTCGCTACTAGTGACAAACCTCAGGAATATTGGGAAGCACACCTAAGGCCATGTGACCAACTAGCTTGGGATACTTGTGTGAGGTACCTTGGGTGGTATATTACATAAGTACTATAATCATGAGGGGATTTATTCATACCTTGAATGAAAAAGGTACAGTCACTAACTTACCTATATGGAAAGTGTACATCTAGTCTCATTAACTAATGATAATATTATTTTTTCACTAAAGGATTTAATTCCTAGCTCATACCACCATGAATTATATTCCAATATTACTATCCTCATATGTATAATCTACAAGGTTAACACCCTATCATTCCTACCAATAATTAAATTCAATCATTTCTCATGCATTATTAGTTATGTAATTGTTTTTAACATACCCAATGAACCCCATATTCCATAATTTATAGTCTCATATGTTTCTAATCCATTCAAGTGTCTCATGGATATATTCACCCACCTCCAGAACTATTATTCCCATGTTTATCCAAAATAAATACATCTTCTTCCTCTACTCAACCATAATCTACGAAACAAATGCCTTACCACCAATTAAATTATTATCATCACAACACCTATGTATACAAATAGGCATAAATAATAAATAATATCAACAATCCATGTCCAAAGGGTTCATATAATTAAAATTCCCCATATAAGTTATTCAAATAAATGATATGTAATTTATTTCAGATATGAACATAATTTTATTTACATTTATTTTTTGAAATAAAATTATTTTCAAATTATCTTTTCCAAACACAAAGAAATATTTACATGTAATTTTGAACCTATGTGTCAGGTATAATGCATTAATACACACACTATTTTTAATTTGAAACCTGTTTATAACAATAAATCAACACATAAACATAAAACAATAATAAAGAAATAACTATAAATAAATATATAAATAATAACAATCCCTCCAACCTTGTAACATGGGTTTCCACTGTATAGGTGCTTGCGACACAAAAGTTTGGTGTCCATCCTATGTTTATAATAATACTATTTATAACATGTGTACCCTAAAATCATAAATGAAGAATAACAAAATGGGTAATTGATAACATTTTTAATTACATGTCCTACAACACAACAACTGTGACCGATCTCAATGATGCTACAAGACCTACAAAAATCTCCATATATACTCAAGTCTATTTCCTTGAAGTGAGGATCTAATCCACAATTCAAGGGAAAATACTCTTCATATCATCACAATAAAATATTTATAAAAAAATAATCACTAAAAACATTAATTCCTAAAATGAAATTTTAGTAACATGTTAAACATAATAAAAATATAATAATGTTTTATTAAAATAATATGACGCTTACATAAAAATAACTTGTATTGAATAGATTAATCTACTATGGTAATCATATAAAATAAATTAAAAAAGAAATAATAATAACATGTAGTGACTCTTCTATACAAAGATAATTCTCTACTTGGTCCCATATAAAAACACCATCACACTACTTTATCATGATACCCCTATATAAACTATGACTAGTCTTACATATGAGACATAAAAAATCCACATACAACAAGGTGAACCTGCAGGCTGTGAGTAAGAAACTTATATCTTAACGAAGAAAATTTCCCTTAAAATATTCCATGATGTTCTCATGGGAGTGTATAATTAGAATAATAAATAATGTTACCAAAATCATCATGTAGCACAAATGCTTATTTGTCATGTGCTAACCTAGCCACCGTAACACTTAATAATACTAACCTCAACCTATGATGAAATGAAATATAGATAATGGAATATATTATTAAAATTATGGAAACACGTTATAACACACTATAACTCACTTTTCCCTATTAAATCTAACGTGGTCAGTCAAAATGACACATTACATACTCTATTTCATAGTTAGTCCTCATTTACATGACATTTTCATAATGGAAAATATAAAAGTTACAATAGCTCGTAGTAATTTCTTATATAACTAAATGTCTCAAAAATGAGCATATATGAGGTTCCACCACTCACTAGAACTCTCTACATATCAAAAAATAATTAGGAAGGAAAAAATATGGGACACCCTATCTCATTTCATTTCCTCCTATATATAAACCAAACAATAAATAAGAAAAATAAATTCCTAGAAATATTAGTGCCCAAATGTGATGTACCATGTTTTACTGGGCTATAAAAACAATTAAAATTTGAATTTTTTATCTCATGTACTTATAAGGGTAAATTGTAATTTACCCACGAAATAAAATCATAGAAATATTCTCCAGTTAATTTTTTAATCTCATAATGTGGTGTTTATCATTATGATGGAGTTTGGTCAATTTTCAAGTATTGATTATATTAATATTAATTTAATAAATATTAATTATTCTACTTACAAAAATATTGATATATCATAAAACTATTATTGTAATAATGTTATGACTTCAATTTTGATTCTAGAATGGGAGGTTTTTTTAGATTAGGTATAAACTCTTCTCCGGTTTTAAGACCACATATGATATTTTTATTGTGTTTTTAAAATGAATTTTTTTTCCTTCATCCCCCATTCCCATTTATCATTATCAATAATTCCATGGGGAGGTCCTCTACCTCAAAAAATACTCAAAAAATATATGAAGAGGTAAAGAGTTGCACTGGCATCATCTATGGAATCAATTAAGGACAGATCAAGATGTAGAAGCTACATAACATGAATTCAGGCTTCATTCTTCAATGATTTTACCATGAGGTATTCTTGGTTATGGGTTTTTAACATTCTTAATATTATTATTATTTTTAATTTTTAATACATAATATAGAGAGATAGAGGTGATTTATAGACCTAAAAGGCCTGACTTAGAGACAAATTAGGGTATTGAGTGATTCATAATGTTTTTTCCATTGGGGATACTTAATCATTTAGAATGTTGTTCAAGAACACACATGAATTTTTCATATGTATTACACATATTAGAATATGGGAACTCCATGGTGTGTAGTATATAAGGAAATGTATGCTGGGATAACTCCAATTTGGGTATATTACTAATCCAATCACCCCATGTCCGGGAACCTGTCATGTAAAGTATAAATCTATACCTCATGTGTGGTATATATCAATAGGTTGTGTCATGTATTTTTTCATAATCCATGTGAGACACATGTCCAAGAAGAAAATGTGATTTAAACAACATATAGGGTTGGAAAATGTAATGTGTTTGGGATATAAATGTCAATAGGGAATGAGGTGCATTCTTAGAAGATGGATTTGGAAGTACACACCATGTACTGTATGGTACATGTTGTGTATTATTCCCCTAGATGATTTTTGTTAGTTTGTATGACCAATATCCATATTTGGTCTTGTCAGTAGTCCATTCTGGGTGTTTTCAAAATATAATGTGATGGTGGGGTCCTCTAGGTCATTTAAGGTCTTTTAAGTGATGATTTATGACTAAAGAGATATGGCAGAGGGAATTCAACACTTAATGGTGGATTTTGAGATCCCCTATAAGAGATGGGATATAAGAACAAAGTAAGGTTCATGAGGATAAATGTATGACTTTTCATTAGATCTCCAAGGGACATGGTTATAAGTGGTATCCTTGTGAAACATGGACCATGGAGGGGTGTGAATTTAATGATCTTTGGTAATAGAGTATACTTGAATAGGTTTCATTGTTTTTCTTCACTGTGGTATATTTATTATTTGGAATGATTTTATTGTATAGGATGTGATGGGATCAAGAGACAACTAAGATCCTTTGGGATCATTCAAATATATTTGGTTGAGATGTTTTTCACAAAATATATGGCTGTTCCCCATGAGTTTTTATTGTGGTCAGGATGATACTGATGGATGTTACGTCCTCTAAGTGGGGGGATTGACCCAAGATATGAGACTAAAATTGAGTAAACCATGTACGGTTTCTATATTATTATGTTCCTTAGAGGATACATTATAATATTTTAACACATAAAAGGTTTACTGTGACATCTAGTTATTGATTATTTTGATTATTACCTCAGAACATGAATTTTCATGTGATCTTGATATGGTTATAGTGATGAAGATAGTTATGCACCTGAGTGGACAACCTAAAAATATTTTAAGGGTTTTATAGGATGAACAACCCTCGTGATATATGTTATATAAGATAGACGTGGTAGGCCATTCTTCCCATTGATCATTTTTGTGCGAGATATTTTGGGAGGGACACACTAAACATGAGCCATTGTGATTTATTTTTTGGAAACATACTGATATTCATCCATTAGGTCTACATTTAGTTCCTTGGTAAAAAACATTGGATTAAATTATTAGTCCCATATATAATGATTTGATAAATCCCATTTGGTTCACCAGTTATAAAAATATAGAGTTCCTTAGTAAATAAAATTGGATTCTATTTTTACTCCTATATGTAGTGATTTGGGAACTCCCCATCGATTATTCTACTGTTAATATGTGGAATTCATTGTGAAATCCTATTGGATTTGACAAGATGATTATTTACAAGGTGGATATTATTCCCTAAGATGAAGCTACAAAGAAAGGAATAATCCCCCTAGATTGATGATATTTGATTACTAGGTTGGTGTTCTTCCTTATGGAAATATGATTTGAGACTACCATGAGGGGGGATATTCCCATCAACAAATGATATGAGATAACCAAGAATGGTGTTATTCTCTTTAGACATATATCATGGGACTACTAGCAGGGACACAAATCCCCATACATAGTTGATATTAGTTTAAAAAGATTGGTGTTTTCCCCTGGACATATGGTACTGGGTTATTATGAGTGGAACTATTCCAATTGGATAGATTATATGATATTACCAAGTGGGGAGTTATTCCCGCTTGATAGATGATATAGGATTACCAGGGTGGTTATACTCATCCTATACTGATACTAAATTTCCTTGTTGGTTACCTATGAATGAGCTTATATAGATACTTGATTTCATATTATTTCCTCCTAGGAAGAACCTGATTAGTCTAGAACGAATCTCAATTCTTATTTATTATGTTTATAAGAACTATGGAACTAGATAAATCTAGTTTGGTTGAAACCTATATATCACAATAGAACCCAAGGATCGATGAGATTTAACTATTTGTTTTCATTGAGTTTTTACCTAGGCTGGTCACATCATTGATGGAAGTATATTATATGATATTAAGTGCTAGGTACACCATTGGGGTGGCATAAAAAGAATTTATACCACCTTTTATATGGACACTCTGGTACACATGTAGACCATATGTTTCTATGAAGGAAGAGAAAAAGATTTTTATCTTATAAATTAGTGTCTTTGTGTTATAATATCAGGCCCGAGTTTCTTAATTGGGATTTTAGGTCATAAACTGATGTTCAGTATGGGGATGGATGTAGTAGATCAAATACATTTATATTATATTATCTCATTTGTATATATGGTCGATATGGGGGTAATATATTTATTATGTTATTATGATCCTGATGGGTTGTTATAGTATTCCATAACATATTCAGTTAATATAGATTATAGTGTTTTATTTATGTTGTATATTCAAATCATTTGTAAAATATGTTATTTATATATTTTTATACTTTCTTTTACTTTGATATGAGGGTTTAGTGTCCTTATGGTATCACCCAATACCATTATTGACAGCCGAAAGACTCTAGAATATAGAGAGGTATGCTTAGGGACATTTGGTTCCATCAGTTGAGGCACTAATTAGTGGTGTTTGGCCAGGAACACAATACAATATAGTTTCAAACATTTTTATTTTTGTTATGTATTTGGGTAGTTGTAAATATATAACGTGAATTTGATAGATATTATGATAGACCTTCTATGGGATCATCCTTAATAACCTTTTCAATGAGATGTACTTGTTTCTATGGATGAGTTATTATTATTCTTGATTTATTCTATTTACTATTTTATGATTTCACATAGTGTGACACACTTTAGATTTGGATTTATGATTTAAGATTTTGGTTATTGTCCAATTTTTAGGAGACTAGGGAACATGAATCATATTTTATGAATATAATTCACAAGAAATATATAATCTTATGTGTTATTGATATGACTATTTATAGGGTTCAACAATTTATAGTGTTAATAAAAAAAATTTCCATGTATTCCTAAAGATCATTTGGGTGGAATTCTACATAGTAAAACCACAATATATATCCTATGAATATTGGTCATGTGGATTATACGTGGGGATTATCCTTGATTAATACTATATATTCCCTATAATAAAGGATGTATAACGACCCTTATATGGTCATTACATGTATTATGTACCTTTATGATAAACTTCTAATTTTTAATTATGATAATGGTTTTGTTAAAAAACTGTTATCTAATGTGTCAACAATAATATATATGATTTTACCTAATAAATTTAAAGTGGTGTTACAAATAACTCAACCATATGAAATTCAAATAACTGAAATGGATTATAATATAATAATTAAACTATTTATATGTGTGTGTTTGTGAGATTGTGGATCTCGAGGGGCGATTTATTATGCAGATACCTAGTGAGGATCAGTTCCCTAGTAGTCTGATGACTCGAAAAATGATTTAATATATATATATATATATGTATGTATGTATATGATGGCCCTATAATTGGTGTTTTGGAAAATGAGTTTTCAGGTGATGTTTGAGATAATGATGTATATTTTTCCCATGAGTTGTGAACCATATATGACATTGTTTATGAGCTAGGTGTGGTTGATTTATGCTATTCAGATATAGGTTATGATGTTGGTGAGAACAGTGATGTATATAAGGGTATTCTAAGAGTGGGGTTATCCTGGAAATGTGGGTGACATATCGATAGGAAAAATTGGTAGATGTTTTGGGTTATGATATCTGTGCATAGGATGTGATATTTTGAATTTAAGATAGTCATGGAGATGCCTTAGGATTTTGTGATGATGGGAACTTGATTTTATTCAATATCCAGATTTAGCTATGATGGGTATAATATGTAAGATGTTATGACATGTTGATTTTAGGCATGGTTTTCAATGAGATAGTGGATCATGTTCCTACATAAATATTTCTAGGAAGGATAACGAATGGGTAGATGAATCTCTATTATAGAAGACTCCCAATGTAGAAATTGGTGATGTGATAATCCTTTACATAAGTGATATGCCTTTGGTTTGATGGAAAATGGTATAATAGAAATTATTACTAGATGAGAGAGATACAAATGAGGACCATTGTTTATGGTTAGGAACATAAGTATAAATTAGTTGGTGTGTGACTCATGGGAGAATAAATCAGGTAATATGATTTTTTTCATAATTGAACATATGCCTATTAGGCTTCAATGATATTAGGATAATACATAGTGGTTTAGCATGGATCATGTTGAGTAGAGGATCAGTAAGAGGTCATGTGCAAGTTGAGAATCAATGATTTTGATAAATATTTCATGGGATTTCTTTCATAAATATTTGATGAAGTAGAACATGTCATTCTATGATGGGAGGTGGAATTTATGATGAATATATGCTTATGTATTTCCATAGTGAAGAGTATATTTTGGTCTTGAATATTAATTTGGATAGATCATGTTCATTGACATAGGGTATATGATGAATTTGACGTCAATTGATGGTATATTGGATCGACTGTGAACCAAATCCCATGTTGAGATAATAACATATTGTTTGTATAGTTGATTATGAAATCAATTAATAATAGTAAGATTCAAATTCCGGATTCCTTATTGGTGTTTGGGGATGATGTGGTGCTTCAATGGATTATTTCAATAGGGTCATGTGATGTGATAAATAGTTTGTCAGTGTAGCCGATTATTTTTTATACTGGTCAACAAAATGATGTCTAATAGGTGTTATTAAATGTATGCAGGTACAATGGGATGGAAATAAAAATAATAGGTTCATTTTTTTATTATAATTTGGTTTTAGTGGTTAATTAAAATGGATGTGAGCATAACACCTTGGGAATTTTCCTTTATGAGTATAGATTTCTTGTGGTAGTAACCATAAGCTAAGAGGTTATTTTTTAAATAACACCTTACTATTTAGAATATATGAGTATCATGGAAAATTTTCATAGGTATTTAGTGGTAGTGGTAATGATTTGGGGCTCATTAATTGATACATAATGCACCTCATATCATTATGTATAGAGTAGAATACTTTTTAATATATCTAGATAGGGTGTGATGAGTAAGTGATGAATTGGTGACTAGGATAGGTCATGGTTCAAGGCTAGAATCTCACTAACGCATCTCTAGGACAAGAAGTGCACTTCTGGGGGAGGATTTAAACACTCATGTTTTTAGGGCTGTGAAATTAGGTAGAATATTAATATTCAGAAAAAAAGTGATTATTAGGGGGAATGCTAATATCCTTTATGATAACACTAATCTTTGAATTGGGTGTTTACTCTTGGACTAGAGTTTGATGAAATTAAGAGATAAGAATACTCTACAAAATATATTAATATTTACTTATTGACTATTCATTATTCATATTATTATAACACTTATATCACCTAAAGAAAGTCTCATATATAAATTTTGAATTCCCTATTGCCTCTGGAAATGGGGGTTTACCAAGGTGAGGTATAATATAACCTGTTCTTGGGTTTTGGGACTTGGTTCTGTCATTTAAACAATGAATTTTTTTTATTTTTTTTCACACCCCCTCATTGGTTTTCTTCTAAATTTAAAGGGGTTCTCGTATAAGTAATAATTGTACAGAGAGACGAGATGAGAGAGGGGTGAGTTGGAATTATCTTTGGCATATCTCAATAAAGGATTAGGATATAGTAGCTAAAAATAATTAAATATTATATCAAGAGATAGTTTATGTTTATATATTCCACCATTTTACAAATTTGACTCATTATATTATGTTTTAAATTCATTATATAGATTTTTAGAGGTGTTTTATGATCCTTAGTGGCTATATTTTGGAAAACAATTAGGGTTTTGGGTAAATTGTAGGGAATTTTTATTCATGAAACCAGATCAGTTTGATTATTTTTCAAATAACACACATTGTGTTTTTATATGCGGTTTCGAGATGAAGATGCAGTCTTCAAGATGTATAGTTCATGAGGACAACCCATGATGGATGAATAACAGTATGGATGACTACACAGATATCAACAACGTGTGGGGGGACATTGAATGTAATGTAAATGGAAATACTAGATGTAAGGTACATGTCATGTGGCTATGTAGTGTATTTGTAAAGAATTCATGTCAGGATCATAGACAAGAAACTCGTGTGAGTTTCATGCCTTAAATAATTTTTATAATCCATTTTTATATAAATAATTGAGAATGGGTCAAGGTATATGACCAAAGGAAGCATTGGGGAGTACTCAACATTTACAATGAGTTCCACACTATTTTTATCCCCTAGATGTTTTTTCCTTATTTTTATTCATTTGATCTTAAATTGGACCTATGAGTAGTCCATTCTAATGGTTTTTTCTATGTATGTCATGATATTGGGACCCTCTTTGAAATATGTGGTCTTTTATGAGATATTCATAATAAGAGAGATATGGAAGAGCCGATTCCCTCTTTGATGTTGTTTTTTGAGTTTTCATAAAGTAGGCATGCTATCATGTAACAAATATGATATGGGTGTCACCCAATGGTGCCCCATATCTGATTGGCCATATGTCCTCAAGATCATTTCCCCAAATTCTAGAGGCTGTCAACTAGATATGATGCCCTAGAGTGTGATATTGGGGAAACTATTCACTCATTGGAAGAGTATGAACATCAGGAAAACAAATAGTAAACAATAGCGAATGTAGTAATACCATACAATAGAAGTAAATAGCAGAAGACTGAAAATAATAAATAAATTGCAGCATATAAAAAATGATGCATGCCACATGTGTCTAGGAAAGAATCCAAACTAGTCAAAATGTTGTAAATACAATTCAAAAACCTAAAGTATAGTTAATCATGTAAACTCCAATAGCATCGCAAGCATTAGCATGGTCCCACGCTCTCCAAAACCAACAATAATCAAGTACCTCACGGGGAAGGGAACATTGAACTCATCTATAACTATAACCAGATAATCTGTTTGGGTCCCAAACATGACCCAAATAGTGTGTGATATTAATCCCAATAGGAAACAACCAAAAGTTTTGTACCTAAATTTCAGGTAATATATATATTTGGTAATACGAAGAAATGTTGCGATAAACTATGAATTAATCCAAAGTAAACAATCATACAGTTTCCATTTACATTCATATATCATTTATTAATCATCTGTTTAATCATGTATCCCTAGAATATAGCCTAAGATCTATGTCCCCTAGTTATATTAAACGAACAAACGTCTCATAAGAACATCTAGGAAAACAAGTAAGATCAATTCCAAGATTGTAATTTGTCTTGGAAGACTCGTCAAAATCATTCAATTGGTCATGAAAAAACCTATTGGAAATATATCACAATCTAACCCCATTATTTTAATGAATCACCAATTTATTAAACAGTGACACTTAGAGAAATATCTCTCGTTCTAACTCCTTTGGTTCCACATAGTATAGATCAATTACAAATGATAACCTGGGTTGCTATCACGGTCAATACACCTTGGTAAACAAAGCACAAATACAATAACAAACGATTACTTGGGTAGCTCACATGTTCCATGCCCCTTGGTCAAAAAGCATCAATACATTAAAAATGACCTCCGGGGTAGCTTTCATGGTCAATACACCTGGGTCATCTTATACACAAAGGCTCTCCCGCTCAATTCTAAAAACAAAAATGTACATATAATATCAAAACAACTCATGTAATCTATAAATACTACATTTCTAATCATTTTCAATCATTCCACATTCATATCATATAATCAACCAAACTCCATCCTAATTGAACATGTCATGGAAAACAAGATACACCTCAAGGAAACCTATACCAAGCATCCATAACTGTCAAACACGGGAATCAAACCCATGGGGTGTCCCGCAAACAAGGTATATAACCTTAAGCATAAGAAAAAACCCCTTTTAAAACAAACAAACCATAGAAGGTAATAAAATTGGATAAATTCCAAATCATTCAATACCGCAATCATGGGAATGCAGCACTTTTAGCGTATATAATCTAAATACAAAAAACAAAAGGCACAAACCTCATACCATGATATCTTACGATCAATATACTTGAACTTTGACAATTGAATCTTCCTAGATCAGTATAGATCTACAAATAAAAGAAAACTCCCTATCTTGAATAACGTAATAGAGAAAATGAATCAGGATGAAAGGCTCAAGGGGATTTGAGAACACCCCGGTGGTATTCCAACGCTCCTGATGATATCTCAATCGGAGCTCAAACAGTGAATCAGGAGGGATTCGAAGTTCGTCAGACAATCTATCACTCTCTTGTACAAAAAATGAGGAGTATAATATTTTTACAAACATAAGATGAGATCCCACTCCAATATATAAAATAAAAAATAATATTACATGGCGTGTTAATTAAAACTACATGTCGTGTATTATCCTCAATCGGATGCGAACATTAGAGATAAACCAGGTCCCTACATGACCATGTATGTGGCTGTTACACGGCCAGTATGTAGCTATATGAAGCAACCATGTACACGACGGGTACACATATGTACATATCATGTACATTTAAAAACCTCATTTCATTATTTTTCCTAAAATTCAACCCAAAATCAAGATCCATAACTGTAAATAAGATACATGTTCTTACAAACATATTCCCTTAAAGCAATTAATCCCTGAATTTCCCTCCCAAGGGTTGTAAAGAAGTATATGTTAAAAACTCCGGCCACTACAATTGTACATTGGCCTCCCTCTACCAAGTATCATCCTTAACTCTCCTGTGCTGCCTTAACAGCAGTACAAGAGGAACAAACTGCCCATCTATAACCTTCCGGTTGTGATCCAATATCTGAATAGGGTGCTACAAGAAGGATGCAACCACCTCCAACTCAACCTCCTAACTTGACAAAACACGAGATGGGTCAGAAAACATACACGATAGATGTAATACATGAATGGCGTTGTGAAAAGCTCAATACATCTACATTAACTACAATAGATATTAAATTTACCTAACTCCCTCTCAAACCACAAAAGGCTTGACATATCTCAGTAGAATCCTATCCTATATATTAATCATCCTATGTCCCAACCACGGTGTGACATGCACGTAAATCTGATCTCCAACCTCAAACTCCATAGGTATTCTCTGTTGATGAACATAATATTTCTGGAGAGATTGTGTAGTATCTATCCTCTTCAAAATCAACTCTACCTTCCCAGTGGTCCTTCTATAAAATACAATGTCCTAACATAGCTACCTCTACTGCCTCCAGAAAACATAGGGGTTATCAGTATGGCCTTCCGTACATAGCCTCGTAATGTTCCATCTAAATCATTTCATGAAAATTTTTATTATAGGAAAACTCTACAAGGGATAGTGTTTCTCCAAAGATCCCCCAAAATCCAGAGAGCTTGCTTGGAGCATGTCCTCCCAAACCTGAATTTTGCGATCGAACTGGCCATCTCTATGGGGATGGAATGTTGTACTCAGAATTACATTTATACCCAATGCCCTCTGTAGTCCATTCCAAACACAAGATGTGAACTTGACATCCCTATCTGAAATGATAGATTGCAGAACCCCATGGAAATGTACAATATCATGGATGTACTACATTACAAGCTCGTCAACATTGAATGATTCCATAATTGGTAGGAAATGTGAAACCTTCATGAGCTTGTTGATAACAACCTAAACCACATCACCCCCTCAAGGTGACCTCAGAAAACCTGTCACAAAATCCATTGCGACATCATTCAACTTCCACATAGGAATGGGAAACTACTGTAAAATCCCTTATGATCACTGATAGTCCAAATAAACCTTCTCACAGGTGGAACACAACATAACAAAACTAACTAAGTCAATATTCATGTCTATCCACCAATACTGACGATGTATATCTCGATACATTGGTGACACTAGGATGAACTTCCGATACTAAGGAATGAAAATATCACATCAACTCCTAACATATTTTTGCTGACACCCATATGCATCCATGAAAATATAAGAAATCATCACGAATGGTCTACCCCAGAGTAGGTTCACCACCTGACACACTCATCCATAGGACTAGGAACTCAGAATATTATAGTTTCCTCAGTCGCACTCGATCCAGTATAGTATTGGTAACATCAATAGAAGAAAGAACCGTACAGCCTTATATGACATGCACCTCCAATTGCATATCAAAGAACAAATCCATAAGCTTCCACTCACTATGGGCCACATGAAATGCATGTATCTGATTCATCCTTTACAACACATCAACCATTGTGTTCCCTTTCCCTAGCATGTAGGAAAGGTCAAAGACAAAGGAATGATGGTACTCAACCCACATTCATCGTATAAAATTTAGATCGTGCTGAGTAAAGATATACTTGTGGATTTTGGGATCAGTGTACACAACAAAATTACCTCAAAAAAGATAATTTATTCAACAGTCCATAGCATGAACAACTAAAGCCATCTAGATATCATACATTAGGTAATTCCTCTCATGTGGCATCAACTACCGACACCCGTACACAATGAATCTTTCCACATGCATAAGAACTACCCCTATCCTGATACCTTATTCATCACAGTAAATAGTGTAACTCTTTCCCGACTTTGGAAAAATCATTATCACTGCTAAAGTCAATCTCTCCTTCAGCTCCTAAAATTATGAATCACCTGAATCTATCCACAAGTACTTTTCACCCTTCTTACTCAGGCCATATCAGTTTCATTTCATAGTGTAAAATTTCTGGAATAATTTGTATGTAGTAACTAGTCAGTCCTAGAAAACAGTGTACCTCAAAGACGTTTTTCGGATTCACCCAAGAAACTATTACTCTCACATTCTTTACATGAACTGATACTCCTGTTTCTGAGATAACATGACCCAGTAAGTGAATATGATCTATCCAAAAGTGGAATTTTGTTATCTTTGGATATAAATAATTCCCTCCCATTACACTCAATACAATATAAATATGGATGGAATGTTCATGTCGAGTGTGAGAGTACACCATGATATCATCTACAATGATTACAAAAAAAATAATCCAAGTCAGGATTAAACACTCAGTTCATCAGTTCCATGATAACTATTGGCACGTTCATGACACCAAACAATATAACTAAATACATTCATAGACTGTACCTACTCCAAAAGGTATTAAGAGGTATAAATGATGGTCTAATTCACAACTGATGATAACCAGATCTCCATTCAATCGTTGAGAACACACGTGCTCCTCGAAGCTGATCAAAAAGATCATCAATCGTCAGAAATGGATATTAGTTCTTGATTTTCAACTGATTTAGCTTCCAATAATCCACAAAAATTATGATTTACCATCTTCTTTCTTCACAAAAAGGAAAGGAAAACCCCAAGGAGAAGTATTGGGTGAGATGAAACCATAATCCTTCAACTCCACCAACTACTTCTAAAGCTCCTGTAATTTAGGTGTATCCATCCTATATAAAAAATTGGACGACAGTGAAACTCCTAAAAAAATCTCAAAAGGGAAATCTATATCTCGCTTCGATGGTAAACCTAAAAATATGTCTGGAATGATAAATCAGAAATGGTCCAACATTGGTAGAAAGTCTATCTATGAAATCCCATTATCATCCTGATATAAACTAACAATCTGGGTAGTAATTCATCCAAACCCATGATTCTCTGGTCTAGTTCTGGTTTTGTGGACATGTCATTCACCCTTTGTAGAAATGATCCTCCCTCTGGTTATGTTAAACTCCTGCAATGGTGATATAAGTCAAAAAAGTCTTTATAATAGACCAAAAAAGTCCATTCAAAGAATTAAATTGAATTCGGTCATCTCTAAGTCAAAGAGCTCCCACATGAAGTGACACCCACCAACCTCAAGAAGGATCTCCTTGCACTAAAATATATTATTCATCCTAATCAGAAAAACAGTGACTAGTGTCATAACATCATCAATAATAAAGATCTAGAGACCAAGGATCTCCACAACTGAAGTAGATATAAAACTATGGGATGTTTATGTTTCAAAAAGTGGAGAAGATAAAACTAAGGAAACTAGAATTTTACTTCTAACCATAGAGGGTTTGGGATCCTAATCTTTCTGGGTTTCTTCCATTGAAATTTTTTGGCATGTACTATTGGCCCGAGACCGTTCTTGGCTACCCCGAGCTGGTCAACCCTTTGGTCACTAAAAACCTATCATTTTACAACCCTGACCATGACCACCTCATTTTCCTGAATGGTATGGAAAACTCTAGTTCCCCAACTAATGAGAAATTGGTGCTCCTACTCTTGAATGATGAGTACTAATAGATCTCCTCTCACTTTCTATTACTGATATCGTCAGGAAAAGATGCTAATGATGGACAACTTCTCCATAATATTGGCACTCGACTGGGTCCTTCGAGAAATGTGGTCTTGTATGACCACTCGTTTTACACTTGTAACCAAATAAATGGATAACTGAAGGAACAACCCCATGGTGCTTGCTACTATTTGTCGAAGGTGTACATTCCTTGGATGCTGAACCACCCTAACTCGTAGCTCGAAACTCCTTCAAATTGTGCTCGGTAATCAGTTCCTGATTTACTATAGCAGTCATCGATGTCAGCCTAAAAACATTCACCTATGGTGGAATTTCATACCTTAGACCATCTGTGAGTCAACTAGCCTGTAATAGTTCGTCACCTCCCAAAATAGGTGTGACGTGTTGAAACATAGTAAATTGAGAACAGTAATCCATCACTGAAAGATCACACAAATCCAAAAGCATTAACTCTCAGGCTCTGTCATCTCTCAACCACTCGATCTATAAGAAATCAATGATGGTCCTCTAAAACTCTTAACAAACGATAACCCAATGTTATCCCACCAAATAGATAACATCCCACCATCTCTTGAAAGAATCATATAGCATGTATTTCATGATCATCACACTCCTCTATGGTGGCATCTCTGGATGTTCGATAATTGAAATCATGTACTAAAACTATGAATTTTCAGCATTTGGTCGTCCAATCCATGAAACATTTGGAGGATGCTGCTATTGGAGTACCCCTATCAACTCTTTTATAGTTGGTGTATGATATGGTTCTCCCTGATAAGTCTACATCATCATCATGAATCCTTCACTAATGTGTGCATCATCACGTATGTTTGGTATAATAGATGGTTCCAAGATGGGAACGACGGGAAGATCTACTAGTAGTGCTTGATCTACCTTTTTTGGTGTCTCATCATCGCCGTATAACATGCGTACAATTGGATGACTTCTTGGTGGCGTGACTCTAATGGTCAAGCACAAACCTTTGTAAAAAATTAATGAAACTAAAACTCAGAAGTGATAGAACAAAATTTGATATGAAAAAAAACACGTTTAAAAAAATTGGGTTACACATTGTAGAGAACCACTACACGGTGTGTTCCATTTAACCCTTAACATGGGTGTGTACCCCTTTAAACCTGGTTTTGAAACCCCACCTACACAAGAAGTGTTTCTCCTAATACATTGATTGAACATGAATATTCACTCATTCCCAAATTCATCTATGTGGCTATAAATACATGATTCTATCCTGGTGTAACACTACACGTTGTGCACACTCTGGACACGGTATGTACACCATAAGTTCCATACACCTATGATGTTAGTCACAGAGCCGGATACACAGTCGATTACTACACTGAATGTATAATCATGACACAACGTGTACAACCCAGGTTTCTTCCACCTGTTTCATTATTCACACGGCTAGATACACGGTTGACTATAGTCAGTCAAACAGTTAACAAATACAAGAAGTGTAAATAATTTACATGGATTTTAATTATCAAATGTTATTTCTTCAAGAATAGATAAACACATGGAGTGTATTCATAACATCGCACGATGTTTAGTCTAGGTTTTCTAAACAATAAGCCGCTGAAACTTCTCTCGAACCCCCAAAATCATAATATTTGACCGAGGAATGCAATGTTATGATCTTTGAGAGCCCATACTCCCCATGAATCAATTTTTTCATCATTATTCAAATAATATCATAAAATAATTCAATTAAAGTTCAAAAATGATCCAACAAATTCTGATCCAAGAGGGAACATTAAACCGCAGGGACAAAATCTTGGTCTCCCTCCAAATGAAAAATTACATATACCAAACCCCAATAATAAATAGTAGTCATTTTTATCATGAAATGTATCACAAAAGCATTAATATTTAGAACAACATCTATCACAACAGCTTGAAATTGGTAATGCTCCTTAAATGGCATGACAAGAATTCATGACATTTGATCTCTAGAATGTGCATATATGATAAATGAGATGAAATAACCTCATCTAATCGAGGTTCAATAGAAATAGAACCACAATGATAGAAATCATATTAGCACAAAAAAAGTGACTCACCAAATGGTGAAATCAAATCAACTATAAATTTTCAAAACCAGGAAATTTTCAATATTCAAGGTAACATGGCTTTTCCCTGTATACGGGTTAGCTAATCCCGAGCACATATTATTAATATCTACCTATTAATACCTATAACAGTCTATTGGATTCAAATAGTAAGGCATAGAAAAAAAGAAAACTGCTTTGATACCACATTTTAATGTCCCGAATATAGGTTTTTCCCCAATGAGCCCCATATTCTGTTGGCCACATTACCTCAAGCTCATTTCTCCAAATGCCAAAGGCTGCTGACTAGAAGTTAGGGCCTTGAGTGTGATAGTGTGCAAACTATGACCTCATTGGCATAGTATAAAAAGTGGAAAAACAAATAGTAAACAGTAGAAGAAGTAGTATTACCCTAATCCAAAATTAAATAGTGGAATACTGATAGCAATAAAACAACTAGAGCATATTTTTAAATGATGCATGTCACATGTGTCTAGGAAAGTAGCCAAACAATTCACAGTGATGGAAATATATTACATAAATAGTAGTTTACAAAAGCAAGTAAACTACAATAGTATCGCAAGCATCAGCTTGGTCCGATACTCTCCAGATCCAATAGCAATCATGTAAATAATGTGGAAGGGTTTTTTCAAATAACTATACCAACATCCATATAATTTTTTACGTCAAACAAATATCCCAAAAGTGGTATCAGATGAATCCCAGTAGGCAACCAACAAAATATTTGTTCCTAAATGATGATATCGGAGGTCATCATGGCCCTCAAACTAAAATTTATAAATCCTACACTAGCATAGTGGTAGAGGGTAGAACCCAATGGAAGACAAGAAAGAAATCTAATGTTTTAGTCAAAAGAAACACCACTATTACCAACAATGGAGAAAATAAACATTGTTTATATATTTATTACATTTTAATATTTTTGGATTTTTTTTAGAAAGTATTAAAGAAAAAAATAAAGAACATAATAATCATGTACTAATGTAATGATAACTAATAGAAAATAGTAACTAACACATAGCCGCAAAGACAAAGAAGCTAAGATCAACAATTCTCATGGGAATTTTAAACAGGTTGTTTAAAAGGATAACTCCCCAATAAAATTAATTGAATCACACCATAGAAATTGGTTGATATATCTTCCTTGACAAAAGACACATCAGACATAGGTATGAATTTGAGAGTTCACCACTCTAAAGATCATTGCCTGTTATGGATTTGAAAAAGTCCATAGTTGAAATTAAACACACCGTAAAATTCAAAATGTAATTACATTAATGATTCAACAAGTTGATGATCAAGTTCAATCCAGTCAATTGATCTTAAATATATGAATTTTATTATAGAAATTTCCGAATAATTTAATTTAGCATTAGAATTGATCTTGCAGATCAATTCTGATGTCAAAAAAATAGAAATTGAAAAATATAAGGGATAAACCAACCAAGCATAAATGCTTCCGCACTAGAAATTCAGCCTATGTTAATAATTAAATCTACTATTGATAACAATTGAAAATGGAGTACAATAATTAAATATAGGGGGAGGAACAACTCCCTTTGTGATGCTCTATCTTCAAGCTCATTAGCCTCCAACTCGTCTCCAATGCTCCTCTTGGGAGTCATTGCTCCCGAAAAAATGTCGAATGGAAATCAGAATGGGAGTTTTTCAAAATATGATACTACTCTGCCTTTAAACCCACTGACATAAACTGCACATCACCCCTTTGATTCTACCGACATACTATGTTTCCTTACTTTCGTACAGCACACATGCATTTTTTCGCGAACAACATGTCACACTAGCATCTCCCTTGTAACTAACCTCTTAGAATTTTGTTAAATGGATGTGGATGTGTTTTCGAAGTTGGTATGAACATGCATGTATAAAATAAAGGATCAATAAATCATCTGAAAAGAAAAGTTAAAATAAATAATTATATAAAACAACAATTTAGATTATAATAGATTATTATTAATGAAAAGATAACATTATTTTATATTTTAATTAATTTATTAAAAGTTGTTATAAATGTTATAATTAATATTTGTTTAATTATTACTATAATAATTAATTATATTAAAATGATGAAATATAATTAATAATATTTTCTCATAATTAATTATTACGGTTAATAATTTTTTTGGATTATAATTTTAATCTATTATAAGAAATTTTTTTATTTTAAATATTACGATTAATATTCTTTAGTTATTAAAATTTATTTATTATAATATAATATATAAATTGTTCATTATTTTAGTTAATTTATTTATTAATTCTATTTTATTAATATTAATTATCTTATATTCATAAATTATTTTTAATTACCATTATTTAATATTTTAATAAATGTTATTTTGTAGTTTATTTTATTTAGTTTTATTTTAATGAAATTTTTAACTTTTTCCTCTTCCCCCTGCCCAAATCAGTGCAACAGAGGGTGGGTTTTTCTTCTTCGGATTCTTCTCTGTAACGGCCGTAGGGGTGAAAAATCTCATTCCTCAACTCTGGCAAAGAGATCATCAATGCAAGTGGTGATGCTCTGTCTAAGGTGAAAATATCCTCCCCAAGAGGAATATTCAATTGTCCAAGAGGGTATCATACTCATGATGACAAATATTCATGTTTGTAGTCCTATATCTATACGGCAGTTTCCTCATCTTCTTTGGATCCAACATATCAACTCCACCTCGCTCACAACAGCGCATGATGGCTCAAGTCCTCATATGTGTCACAAAAAGAGACTCTCCTGACTCGTCCTCTGCGCATCACAAATATTCCCTCCACTCCTTGACCATGGCACTGGCTCTCTGTGAAGACAACTATTCACCCTCATGATTGATAAATATGGATTTGGTTTGCATCTGGGTTGATTTTCGGTTTCAGATTTGAGTTTGATTTTGAATTTTCACTTTTAATCTAGTTCTAGTTCGGATAGTTTCGATAGGATGAATAAGTTAAAATTTAGTTGTCGGTGAGATGAGTAGAGGTAGGGCAGTGAAATATGATTGGTTTCTATTATTTTGTTGGGTGAGAGGGTGGAAGTGAAGTTCAATCTAGCATCAGTCATAAGGATAGTGAATTAGTAGAAGAGTGGGAAAGGGACATGTAGGTTGAAGAAATGGTGAATCCAACATAAACAATTGGTGGGTTGTGAATTGGTAGCAAGGAAAAATATATAAGGAAATACATTTTTGATAGTAGGGTAGCAGCATTAGTGAGAAGGGAAGTAGTGCATGGTCACCGATAGTGAAAGAAATAAGGTTACCGTTAGTTATAAATAATTAAAGGTCCCTTACGCAATGACTAAAATTCCACCAATGGGATTGACTAAACGTACACCAATAGTTACAAACTTTATGGGTCACCGATAGTTAATAAAAATTCACTATAAAAAAATAAAAAATAAAAGGTCTCCATTAGTTGCAAAAGGTAAGAGTTTACTGATAGATAAAACTAAAGAGGTCACCGTTAGGGAGGAATAAATGGTCACCCATACAAAAGTAAGAGATAGCCCAATAATCATCCACAGTTGTAACATACATAAAATAAAACAAATGGGTAGTAAGAATAAATAAATTAACATCCGATGAGACAAAAGTCAGAACTGCATAAATTTATTTTAAAAATAAAACTTAAGTGAATAAAATAATATAATAAACTGATAAACTAAATTTAGTTAAATTGGAATTAAGAAAATAAAATAAAATAAAATAAATGATTTGAAACTAGGTTACTATTAAAATTGAAATTTCAAAATTTATATATAAAGGTTTTAAAGAACTAAATTAACTAATTAAATAACAAGTTTAACACATAAAACACATTTGATTATTGAATTAAAAACTTACATTATTATGTTTATTAAAACTTGACCAACAAATTAAATATAAAATTTTATAAATTTATTTATTTTAATGAGTCTGTATTAATGGATAAAATATTAAATAAAAAAATAAGTTGAATAATACACAAATAAAATGATTATATAAATCACTAACAAAAGAAACAATTTTCCCCTTCATCCTTCGGTGTTCAAAATTCCCCTCACATTAATGAACTCGTTTTTACCCTAGACACTTAATTTTATTTTTCCCAATCCACGAACCATGTGATAAGAACTGTTAAATGAACTTATTAAAGCTGTATATATGGCTTATAATTAACAGAAATGCACCCAACATCTAAAGTGTCAGAGAATCACCATGGGATCCCAGATGCACAAACTACTCCAGTTTCAAAAGATTTTTTTGAAATCCATTTACATTGGATCATTATGGTAATTACATTATTAAATAATAAAATTGTGTGTCCCCTATGTTCAATTCATATTTCACATTTCAAGTTTTATGATTGTAACACCCCAAGATTTCATAGTGTGTTATTTCGTCAAAATAATTCAATAACTTGCACTACACGCAACACCGAGTTCAATCACACCATGAATTACCAAAAAAAGCCATTCAAAAGAGGTTATAAATATTATTAACGTAATTTTAAACTCTATATAATCCTTATAATTTTAGAATCCATATTATGAGTTTCTTAGACATAATGCAAGAACAGATTCATTTTCAGTATTGCACTTTTATCAACTTTTAATAGTGAAACCTTTTTAAATACAATATTTTAAACTTTTTGACTAAATGGGGACATCAAAAAATTTAAAATGAAACATCCCAAGCTTCCACCATATGCTTTCCTTTGAATAATACAGTAGCGTGTGTTGTACGCAACTTCGAGTTCTAACACACCACAACCAATCAAACTAGCCGTGATGAATAGTAATACCTACCTTTTAAAATTATAGAAATTTTATCTCTCAAAATGGACATCATTTTTGGATTCGGAGTATCGAATTTAGCCTAAGGTGAAATTTTGGTACTTTTCGGATAACTTTAATATTTTGATGAATAGTGAAAATTACTAAATTTTAATTAAAAACAACTTTTTTAATCAAAATAATTAATAGTGATAAATTATGAATTTGAGTGGTTTTAAAGTATATTTAGAATATATTTTTACCATTTAATATAATGTTGGTCATTGGACATAATTTTACAATTAAACCGAACATAAACAAGTGTCAATCTTTTGATAGTTATTATCTCTTAAAAACACGCTTTTTGTTTTGACAGCGGGAATTAATTTTAAATTAATTTCTGCCACTTCTGTGTTTTGAATTTAGAAAAATGGATTCCATATTTGGAATCAGGATGTTCAAATTTTTTAAATAGGTAACTTTTATTTTTAGACATTTTGAATAATTACTGCGGTAAATATTTTATTTACCATGGTTAAGGGTAAATCCGGTAAATAAGGGTTAAAAATAATATTATAATAATACTAAATTACCCTAAAACGTGTCCTAGCCTTATTGGTTGATACATGTTCGACCATAGGCATCTTTGGGTCTATTTTGGGACCCCATGGTGCCACTTGTAGGTGATAGGGACACTTTATTTTAATTAAGTTAAAATGAATACAAAAATGACACAAGCATATATCTTTTAGAAAAAAAATTTTTACATAGGATTATATAAGTTGGATTTTATATTATAAATATTAATTAGAAAGATAAAAACATTTCCTACATAATTATATTTTATTTATAATTTTTAGACATTAATTAATTTAATTTATTTATGACACAATGATGATGAAGTAATTACTATAATAGTGAATAATTAAAATAATTGATATTATAAATTCCCAAATAAATATAATACGAACCTTTTAATGAATAAAACTAATTTTATAGGATAATATGATATATTAGTATTTATTTAATATACTTTGTTCGAAGTAATCAATCTGTTATGAGTTTTACAAAAATCAACTATTGAATAGTGTCAAAATTGACATAAAAGAGTTCTTAAAACAAATATTATATTATTAATTTATATTAAATTCTTAAAAATATAATGTTTGGCTAAGATACTTATATAATGATAGTTGTCTCATTAATGGACCACTTGGGGGTCTCTCGGGAGTATATAGTATGTTTATTAACCATATTATAAAAAAAATACAAAGAGACATTGTAAAAGTGAAACTAATTAACTTAGAGTTGATACTTAAAGATAAGGTTAATATAAGTACCCAAACCTGTCTAAATTCTATTGGTTGGGTTGTGTTCGACCCATACCCACTTTAACCTTTGAATAATCAACTTTGGAGCCATTGGAAACCGAATATGAAATTATTATAAACTAATATATCTAGCTTTTCCAAAGGTGCCCCTCACCCCTCTTATAAAAGGGCACTCCTCCTTCTCATTTCTTCACACCTTCAAAGCCTTTTGGTTCGGCCAAACTCTGACCAAATACTCTCCCAACTTCCCTCACTACAACCTAGAGGCCTTAGTGTGATCAGAAAGCCAACCTAAGGAGACCTTTTGATCAAATCAAAAGGAAGAACTCGAAGAAGAGGTAATGATTTCACCACCCTTTTCCAAGTTCCTTTCTTCTTCCACTTCTTCTTCCTTTGTTGTTAACATTATAAAATATTAACTCCAGTATCATATATATATTGTGATGTTATTATAAATATGGTACAACCATATTCATCATTCTATCCACCCTTTGAATAACATGTCACCATACGTGCGTACGTACGGCTTACCGTCTCCACGTCGTGGTGTAATTGTTATTCAATATATGATTATTTGGATGGTTATAATAATGATGTGTAACTCATTTAGATAATAAATATAACATGATAATGATTCTGTATATATGATATAACAACCATTTATATATTATTTCAAAAAAATGATATTTTCGCTCGTGCGTACATACAGACTACCGTCTCCACGAACGCGATGAGATTCATTCTCCATCGTATCCATTCAAGTATAATTATAATTTGATGATTTAAAAATGATTTTTAAGGACTTGATATCATTCTGGATATGAATAATATACAACGTATCTGTTACAAACATGGATTACGTAACAAAACATATAAATGAAAACAAGTATGTTAACACCCGAAACAACAATAATACTAAGATTATCAAATCAATATTAAAAGATCATATATGATATCATATTAATGTATATGATTCTTGTATAATTTAATAACAATTATTTCACCATTATACAGGAGGTTAACCTACCCCAATCAAGGAAAAGTACAAGGTAAGGGGTTTTCATCTCACTCCTTATTCCGGTTAGATTCATGCCATATTGCCACCATTACCTTTTGTGTGGTGTATGTACTTCTCATAATTATATTATTTGTGTAATAAACTCTAATTTATGTGTATTTACATATTCATTGCATGATACCTCTTTCATGAGTTGTATGTTTCATAAGTTACCAAATTGGTGAGGGTTATTTCACAATCTCTTCATTATCCGAGGTTGTTTATACGTAATAATCTACTAGGATCTCTTTATCATCCTCATCAATGTTTCTTAATAATGTATTTCAAAACATTTTTACTATTTACAAGAATATGGGTTAAAGTCAATTATACCCTTATGTGTTTCGAAAGGAATCTTTCTGCCGTTTTCCAAACAAGGCACTTTTAACCTTTTTCGACAAATTTAAGGTAAGAATGTTTTTTTTAACTTATACGGCCGGTGCGGCTATTTACCGCCGTTATAAAATCGCCAGAGCTTCCCTTACAAGATTATAAGAATATTTTAAAATTGAATGTATTATTTTATAATTATGTTACTTTTAAAATGATTTCAAAAAAAGATATATTTCTCTAAAATAGTTTTGATTTCATCTATGTCAACATCCTTTGATGGATTTTAAGCTTATTTGAAGTTAGTTTTTTATGATACAAAACATCCATATTTTATTGAAGGTTTTGTGATATTTTTGACTGTGGATAAGTTATTCTTATGTCACTCATGGTTTTTGTTTAGAGTATTGAAATTTCATAAGTTATTTGTAATCTGAATGTCTATGTTATATTTCAACCATTCATTCAGATGAATGTGTTAGACAAGTATGTTCCGGGTTGGGGACCGGTAAAAGTAAGCCCTCCGGTTTGGTCTCCAGTTATTAGAGGAACTTCGGTTTGGTCTCCAGTTATTAGCGGAACTCCGGGTTGGTGTCCGGTTATTAGAGGCACTCTGGGTTGGTGTCTGGTTATTAGAGGCACTCCGGGTTGGGTTCCGGTTACAGATATCCCCAAGGTCTTGGGACGAGGCCTTGACAAAGAAATTAAAGTTCAGCATTAAGCATTCCAACATTATGAAAGTGGTTATTGATATTGCTTGTGATTATTCGATTAGTAGAATATCCATGTGAACAAGTAAATGACATTATTTCATTTTACTTTTTCCATACTATGTTGAAGTTCAAGTTTAAAAGGCTTTTGTTTTAGTAATGCATTGCCTTAAATGTTTATGGTTATTTTGAATGTTCCGTTATATTTTTATCCTTACTGGTCATTTGAGCTCACCCCTTTTCTATGTTTTATTTTTCCCAGGATGTGAAAAAGTAAGTTATGAATGACCTGCAGGGATATTATGAGGGGATAATAGTGTGGACTGTGGAGACATTATGTTGTTGTAGTAGTTTCTCATTTTATGATGTAATGTAAAACTTATGAATATATCTAGTGTTTCCAAGGCTACTAAACCAATCGGTCTTTCGAGATTTGATCTTTCTTGTGATCATGCCAATGTTATGTAATAATGAACCGACTCTGGGTAACTAGGGTCGGGGCGTTACAGTTGGTATCAGAGAAAGTTTAGTACAAACATTGGAAGCTAGATTTAGATAAACTCTGATTAGAACACATAAATTTAAGATGAATTTTGAGGATTAGTATATAAGAACTTCCTAGAATTTTGGTATTGTAGAGATTTTGTGAGTTTTCCAAGAAATACATCCCTGTCTGGATACGAGCAGGTAGAGGCAGCTCTGGCACAGATGTTCCTAGGGGTAATACCCGAAAACACCGATTTGAGCTAGACTCGAACGGGAACTGGTGCACGACAACGGGCCTTGCTGCACTCTTGGTTACGACACTCCCGGGGGATATGCTTAGGATAACTCTCATTTTCTTTACAAATAATTATGAAGGGTTTATGAGTAAATACTTTCTCAAAAGAGACATTTTTATGATTATGGATTATATCCATAAACTATTTAATTTATGTTATGTGTTTTACAAGTTTGGGATTAGGTATTGTTATTCATAAACTAATCTAATGTATGCCATTGTTTAGAAATGGTGCCCAGTAGAAGGAATTAGAACTCTAGCAATGAACATGATACAAAGAGAAAGAAGGATCATATATTTTATGGTCTTAAGCCATATTTTACAAGAGAAATAGTCTCACATGTATTATCATCATATGAAGAAATAATATCATGTGTTGATAAGATAAGTAAAGAGTTTACTGAGTCCTATGGCTTTTAAGGGAAGCAAGAGAAGAAAAGGATGGAAGAGAGAAAGATAGATAAATGGAAGGGGGAAACGAAGAATTTTACCATATGTGATAACTGTGGAATGAAATACCATGGAACTTGCCTAAAAGGAATGGGAGTTTGTTATAAGTGTGGAGGAAAAGGGCACAAAGTACGTGACTGCAAGGGTAAGAAAATGGTTTCAAATGTACAATGCTTCGTTTGCAAGGAGTTTAGACACTACGCAAACCTATGTCCCAGTCATCAAACTATGCCGCAAATGATGCTATTGGATAATAATCAAGTTATGATACTACCACAGATGAAGAGGAATGATTAGAGTTCTTATGTTGATTATGTCAATTGAGTGTTGTATCAACAATGTACTTGTTATAATAATTATGGAGTATATAAGGATTGTACTGCAGTACTATTTCATTAAGGACTTGAGATTGTGTGGAATAATGAAAAATGACTCAAGAGTAGGATAAATTTTTGGAAAATATATGGTTGAGATAATGATAAACCATAATATAGTTCTGATACCGAGGTAGTGATTTTGGAATAATACATGATTGTTTTGGATAAATTATATTGGATATTCTTGACTACCTTGGAACTGATTAATGATTTGTATATTCCATCATTATTGGGGTTTAAAACATTTTTGGATTGATGAAGTATATCCAGCATTCTATATGGAATAAGGGAGCATGAATGTAATCAATAAGGAATATGGTAATTCAGGATGTTTCAGTGTATTAAAAGAATATATGATGAAGATATTCATATGCTATTACAGTGTAAAAAGGATCTACATTATGTTTACCATCCTTATAAATGTTGGACTGTGAGTTTGGACAGAAGTATTTTGGATAGTTCTAGTTTGGATTTTTTTGGATTTCCATAAAAGGACAACCCGGAGGTCGGGCGGCAACCCATCGCGTCCGGTAAGGCTGCGAGACTTGAACCCGCAACCGAAGGGCGACAAGGGTGTATCACCCACCACTGGCCCACGAGATGTCCTGGATTAAATAATGTAGTTTTTTTTAAAAGATCTGGTAGATGAATTATAAATTCATTTATTTTGGAACCCTGTGCGAATAGTATAAATAGAATTTTTTTAAGTTCTATTATCTTTTAGAGTGAAAGATGAGTTTTTGGTAGAAATTTATTAATGGATAAAACTATAATTATTAAGTAAGTATATGTCCTTATGATCTTAGCCAATCTCATAAATAAATTCTTCAACATTAACAAAATGAACTTAGAACAAAAATGTTGTCCGATATGGTACCTTAAATCATCACTAATTTATGGCTTTTGGATTATTGTCCTTTTCATAGCCATGTTCTCTACCACTCTCCATCAGATAATTGATGGTTAGATATCTCTTCCATATCCATATTTTCCTACATGGAACCCTAGTATGTGTTATTTTCGGTAATCTTCATACTTTCCACTCTTTATTTTAAATAGAGGCCTCATTAATTCATTTTTCGATGTTGGATTTCAACTAAGATATTTTGAAATGTCAAAAATGTGTTATCCCAATACCCTATGTTTTGTTGAACCGATGGTATTTCAAATCATCATAGATTGATGAGTTTTAAGACCTCAATTTTATACTTGTTTGTGATTGATGACCTCAATCACTACCTATAAATATTTACGTTTTCCTCCAATTATATGTCTCTAATTGCGACCAATGTTCTCCTAATCGAGATCATAATTTGGTGGTGACCCTTTCATTTCTCTTTTCCCCATATTAAGACTAAATTTTAGTAAACCAATTTCGGATGTGGGTTTTCCAACAAATATATTTTCTATTTTCAACCTTTTATTTTCGAAGAACAATTTCAAATTGCGAGGACGCAATTTATTGAAGGAGGGGAGAATGTAACACCCCAAGATTTCATAGTGTGTTATTTCTTCAAAATCATTCAATAACACGCACTACACGCAACACCGAGTTCAATCACACCATGATTTACCAAAAAAAAGCTATTCAAAAGAGGTTATGAATAGTATTAACTAAATTTTAAACTTTATATAATCCTTATAATTTTAGAATCCATATTATGAGTTTCTTAGACATAATGAAAGAACAGATTCATTTTCAGTATTGCACTTTCATCAAATTTTAATAGTAAAACCATTTTAAATAAAATATTTTAAACTTTTTGACTAAATGGGGACACACAAAAATTTAAAATGAAACATCCCAAGCTTCCACGGTATGCTTTCCTATGAATAATACAGTAGTGTGTGTTGTACGCAACTTCGAGTACTAACACACCACAACCAATCAAACTAGCCATTATGAATAGTAATACCTAACTTTTAAAATTTTAGAAATTTTATCTCTCAAAATGGACATCATTTTTGGATTCGGAGTATCGAATTTAGCCTAAGGTGAAATTTTGGTACTTTTTAGATAACTTTCATATTTTGAAGAATAGTGAAAATTACTAAATTTTAATTAAAAACAAATTTTTTAATACAAATAATTAATAGTGATAAATTATGAATTTGAGTGTTTTTAAAGTATATTTAAAATATATTTTTAACATTTATTATAATGTTTTTCATTGGACATAATTTTACAATTAAACCGAACATAAACAAGTGTCAATCTTTTGATAGTTATTATCTCTTAAAAACACGCTTTTTGTTTTGACAGCGGGAATTAATTTTAAATTTATTTCTGCCACTTCTGTGTGTTGAATTTAGAAAAATGGATTCCATATTTGGAATCCGGATGTTCAAATTGTGTAAATAGGTAACTTTTATTTTTAGACATTTTGAATAATTACTGCGGTAAATATTTTATTTACCATGGTTAAGGGTAAATCCGGTAAATAAGGGTTAAAAAATAATATTATAACAATAATAAATTACCCTAAAATGCGTCCTAGCCTTATTGGTTGATACATGTTCTACCATAGGAATCTTTGGGTCGATTTTGGGACCCCATGGTGCCACTTGTAGGTGATAGGGACACTTTATTTTAATTAAGTTAAAATGAATACAACAATGATACAAGCATATATCTTTTAGAAAAACAATTTTTACATAGAGTTATATATGTTGGATTTTAGATTATAAATATTAATTAGAAAGATAAATAACTTTCCTACATAATGATATTTTATTTATAATTTTTAGACATTAAATAATTTAATTTATCTATGACACAATGATGATGAAGTAATTACTATAATAGTCAAAAATTAAAATAATTGATATTATAAATTCCCAAATAAATATAATATGAAACTTTTAATGAATAAAACTAATTTTATAGGATAATATGATATATTAGTATTGATTTAATTGACTTTTATCGATGTAATCAATCTGTTATGAGTTTCACAAAAATCAACTATTGAATAGTGTCAAAAGTGACATAAAAGAGTTCTTAAACAATATATTATATTATTAATTGATATTAAATTCTTAAAAATCTAAGGATCGGCCAAGAGGCTTATATCATGATATGTGTCTCATTAATGGACCACTTGGGGGTCTCTTGGGTGTATATAGTGTGTTATTAACCATATTATATAAAAATACAAAGAGACATTGTAAAAGTGAAACTAATTAACTTAGAGTTGATACTTAAAGATAAGTTTTATATAAATAACCAAACCTGTCTAAATTCTATTGGTTGAGTTGTTTTCGACCCATCCCCACGTTAACCTTTGAATAATTATCTTTGGAGATATTGGAAACCGAATATGAATTTATTATAAACTAATATCTCTAGCTTTTCCAAAGGTGCCCCTCACCCCTCTTATAAAAGGGCACTCCTCCTTCTCATTTCTTCACACCTTCAAAGCCTTTTGGTTCGGCCAAACTCTGCCCAAATACTCTCCCAACTTCCCTCACTACAACCTAGAGGCCTTAGTGTGATCAGAATGCCAACCTAAAGAGCCCTTTTGATCAAATCAAAAGGAAGAACCCGAAGAAGAGGTAATGATTTCACCACCCTTTTCCAAGTTCCTTTCTTCTTCCACTTCATCTTCCTTTGTTTTTACCATTATAAAATAATAACTCCAGTATCATATATATACTGTGATGTTATTATAAATATGGCACAACCATATTCAGTATTCTATCCACCCGTTGAATAACATGTCACCATATGTGCGTATGTGCGGCTTACCGTCTCCATGTCATGGTGTAATTGTTATTCAATATATGATTATTTGGATGAGTATAATAATGATGTGTAAATCATGTAGATAATACATATAACATGTTAATTATTCTGTATATATGTTATAACAACCATTTATATATTATTTCAAAATAATGATATTATCGCTCGTGCGTACATACAGACTACCGTCTCCACGAACGCGATGAGATTCATTCTCCGTCGTATCCATTCAAGTATAATTTTCATTTGATGATTTAAAAATGATGTTTAAGGACTTGATATCATTCTGGATATGTATAATATTCAACCTATCCATTACAAACATGGCTTACGTAACAAAACATATAAAATAAAACAAGTAAGTTAACACCCGAAACAACGATAATACTAAGATATTATTATCAAATCAATATTAAAAGATCATAAATGATATCATATTAATGTATATGATTCTTTTATAATTTAATAAAAATTATTTCACCATTATACAGGAGGTTAACCTACCCCAACCAAGGAAAAGTACAAGGTAATGGGTTTTCATCTCACTCCTTATTCCCGTGAGATTCATGCCATATTGCCACTATTAACTTTTGTTTGGTGTATGTACTGCCCATAATTATATTCTTTGTGTAATACACTCTAATTTATGTGTATTTACATATTCATTGTATGATACCTCTTTCATGGGTTGTATGTTTCACAAGTTACCAAATTGGTAAGTGTTATTTCACAATCTCTTCATTATCCAAGGTTGTTTATACGTAATAATCTACTGGGATCTCTTTATCATCCACATCCATGTTTCTTAATAATGTATTTCAAAACATTTTTACTATTTACAAGAATATGGTTTAAAGTAATTTATACCTTTATGTGTTTCTAAAGGAATCATTCCGTCGTTTTCCAAACAAGGCACTTTTAACCTTTTCGACAAATTTAAGGTAAGAATTTTTTTTAACTTATACGGCGGGTGCGGCTATTTACCGCCGTTATAAAATCGTCAAAGCTTCCCTTACAAGCATATAAGAATATTTTTAAATTGAATTTATTATTTTATAATTATGTTACTTTTAAAATGATTTTAAAAAAAATATAGATATTTCTCGAAAATAGTTTTGATTTCATCTATGTCAACATCCTTTGATGGATTTTAAGCTTATTTGAAGTTGATTTATTATGATACAAAACATCCATATTTTATTGAAGGTTTTGTGATATTTTTGACTGTGGATAAGTTATTCTTATGTCACTCATGGTTTTTGATTAGAGTATTGACATTTCATAAGTTATTTGTAATCCAAATGTTTATGTTATATTTCACCCTTTCATTCAGATGAATGTGTTCGACAAGTATGTTCCGGGTTGGGGACCAGTAAAAGTAAGCCCTCCGGTTTGGTCTCTGGTTATTAGAGGAACTTCGGTTTGGTCTTCGGTTATTAGAGGAACTCTGGGTTGGTGTCTGGTTATTAGAGGCACTCCGGGTTGGTGTCCGGTTATTAGAGGCACTCCGGGTTGGGTTCCGGTTACAGATAGCCCCAAGGTCTTGGGACGAGGCCTTGAAAAAGAAATTAATGTTCAGCATTATGCATTCCAACATTATGAAAGTGGTTATTTATATTGCATGTGATTATTAGATTAGTAGAATATCCATGTGAACAAGTAAATGGCATTATTTCATTTTACTTTTTCCATACTATGTTGATGTTCATGTTTAAAAGGCTTTTGTTTTAGTAAGGAATTGCCTTAAATGTTTATGCTTATTTTGAATGTTCCACTATATTGTTATCCTTACTGGGCATTTGAGCTCACCTCTTTTCTATGTTTTATTTTTCCCAGGATGTGAAGAAGTAAGTTATGAATGACATGCAGGGATATTATTAGGGGATAATAGTGTGGACTGTGGAGACATTATGTTGTTGTAGTAGTTTTTCATTTTATGATGTAATGTAAAACTTATGAATATATCTAGTGTTTCCAAGGCTACTTAACCAATCGGTCTTTCGAGATTTGATCTTTCTTGTGATCATTTCAATGTTATGTAATAATGGACTGACTCTGGGCAACAAGGGTCGGGGCGTTACAATGATCATAATTCCACTAACAATTAACCCATATCACTCTCAAAAGTAGTTCATAATCTAAATTCTCATTTAATCACTAAAAATGATCACTCAAAAATCCTCCACCATATTAAATTAAAATAAAAAAATATCTTAAATACCCATCATGCAAAATACATATACAATACCCAATTAAAGAAGTGTAAATCCTAAAATTATTATAATAATTTTTAATTTTTTTGTAAACTTTTACCCATTTTTTTAAAAAAGATAAAAGTTGCAATGTGAATTGATGGGATTTCAATTAAGCATAGTTTAGTGCATTCAAGAATTGACCCCCTACACCACACATAGAACCCAAATTTTTCCTCAAAATTGACTTCTAAATATCAAGAATAAATTTTTTGACAATTATAGTTCAGAATAGATTTTCAATAAAACAGATTTCTGACATGTTGAAAGGGTCTCAGTGATGTTCAACATAAAGTTGATTTCAACAATAAATAACTTATTATCCTATTCATAATGGAATCTATGAATTAATATTTTGTCCAGTGAATAGTTTTCAATATATCTCTAAAGTAACAAGTGAGGTGTAAGTGAATAGAGTACTGGGTGTAAGAATTTTAATTGATTGAGTTTAATAAATTTTTCAATAGGAAAGAATAACAAATTCTAGAACACCCCAACCTGAAGTAGATTTAATACAAAATTTTTAATCTCGCATGTACCCCCCAAACTTATGTTCATGTAATGATTGATTATAATATTTATCAATAAATTGAAATAAGATTAAAAGGAACATGTATAATTTTTTAAAACCAAGTGAAATGAAACAAAAACACTTTAGTATGACTAGACATGCTGCAGATTTCCAAGAAAACATGTAGCAGAATTTTCATACACAAAATGACTTTTAAAAGAAGAATAATAAATTTACAATGTAACAAACACTTACTCACCGAATGTATTAAATGCAACGTAGAAGTGAATTTTACTAAAATTAACTGGGGCATAAAAATGAATATAGAAATTTAGACCCTTCCCTGAATAGGTTTTTCAGTAATCCTCATCTCAGTAATTCCACAACATTATTGATGTATCAACATCTAGAAAATCACAAGGAAAGAAAACAATGATAGAAATTTCTAGTAGAGACAGAGTGTTAAGTAGACATCACATCAACAAATTTTTCAATACAAAAAATTACAAAAGTGAAACAAGAAAGAGCATGGGTTGACATCCTTGCAGCACTGAGATTAAATTCTTTATTTAGATTTTATTTAAGTAAAAGAATTATGAATACAAAGGGAAAACCATGGGATGCCTCCATGAATTTATAGATTTATAGACCCTAGCCAGACTCACCTAGAACTAATAATAGTCACTCAGTGGATGTAGTTTCATTATTAAGAACTGCGTCATATTTGTGGACCAAATGTTTTTAAGAGAACATTGAAAATTGTTGGCTCCAAATCTAAACACTACTGAAACAGAACACTCATAACCTGAAAAATTACCTATGTAACACCCTTTAACTATTATGGGATAGTTCTATCAACTTCTAGAATTGTTTTTTTATTTAGAAATATTTTAGTTCACATGAAGTGACAACATTGAACTAGGTGTTTCTTGGGATATGGAATTTCCCTCACAATTCATTCTCTCAAACTCAACATCAACATTATAAAAACATAGGTTCTTATGATTAAGTCCTAAAACATAGACTCAAGAGGGGATAGAGTAAGGTTTTGATCTAAATTATAAACATTAGAACTCAAGTGTGATTCCCTCTATAGACTACTATCAGAATCACAAGAATTTTCAGCACCTAACTCATTTGTGAAAAGAAGATAAGTACATGGAAGAGTTAATTATTTTCAACCAAACCTTCCCAGGACTCCCAATTCATCTGTTTAAGAAAAAATCCATTTTCCCATTTCTAGAATATTTAGAAATCCTATTAAACTAGAATTTTCCCCTAAAAATTTGAATAGACCTTCTGTTGCTCGTGTGTGTACTGAAGTTGACATTTCACAAACTTTTCCCTCGAAATTCTGGTTGCAAAATGGTTCATAAGGTAATGTCTAGGAAGTTTTCATTGAAAATGTCCCTGCTTTTTGTAAGAGGTGAGCTAGATTTTGGCATCTTATTGATGAGTGTGAGCAGCAGTAAATATCACACCCCCTCCCCAAATTCAAACCAGTTTGGATTGAGAAAGACATACCCAAAAATTCCCAGCTATCTTTTGCTATTTATAGAAATGTTGATGCCTCCACCTCTCATCCAATTGGGGGGATAATGAGGAAAAGGCCCATTTGTCAGTATCACCTAAGGAGAATTTTACAACAGTCGAGGGATCAAATTTACACCTACATCCCTTTATGGAAAACCAAGATAAATATTTACAGCATGATGTTCCTATACAAACGGATCAAAGGATGATCCTTGAACCACAAGATGATAGTGATAAGGATGATGATGATAACAATGTTGATAATCTTCAAATAGAGGATGACTCATTAGTTGGAATTGAGGAGGAATACCTCAAATCAAGTTCTTGAAAAGGAAAGAAGCTTATCGTTGATGAGGATGGTTTTATTACCCCCAACTCTAAAAAACTAGGAAGCATAGGGATTACTCTGAATTAGAAAGGGCAGTTTTTACCCACTCCTTTCAAGCCTCTCTCATTGAGTCTTCCAAGGAGTTGGCTGAAATGGTTCCAATTCATATGGAAGAGAACTATGACAGAAAGAAGGATCCTACATACAAGGATGCTTTCCAGATACCTGAAGATGAAGATGTGAGTGATGAGGTTTGTTCTTGGATAGCCGAGCAAGATCAGTTGATATATTGGAAGTACCTTCATCGCCAGATTTCTGCTGATACATATCTGGATATCAGGAAAATAATGTATATGAGGATGATTGAGGATTTCAAGAAAAATCCCAACTTCAACTTTAGGGATATCCCTTGGGTTTGATCCTTTTGGTTATTGGATTACCTTGATTTTAGATATACAGATTGTGATCTTTCTTAGATATGGATCGGTTGATGGTGATGGTTGTTTAGTCTTTACATCCTTTTCCCTTCTGTCCATTTTCTGACTAAAGGTTTCTGGTGGAGATGCTACATTCCCTACCTCTGTAGTGTCTAATTCACTGCATTCTCCTTCTGTTGATGACCTTTTGATGGATTGAAGATCTGTCCAAAGTTTTTATTCTGGAGATGTAGAAAAAGCAGGTGGACTGTGCTGATCTAGTCTGGTGATTACGTTTCACTGCTTCTACTCAACTCAAATGATCTTCTTGGTTGGATATGCATCGGTTTATATAATTGGTTATGAATGTTTTAGTTTTTTGACAGACCTCTAGTTTCTACCTATTTTACATTCCTTACTACTCTGATCTAGATTTATAGCTGGTCGGTTTTTTGCCTCTCTGCATACGGCTTCTGATTCTGGGTTGAGGATTTTTTTCTTGTTAAGATGCATTTTGAAGAAAATCATCCTTTTATGAGAACATATTCTGTTGTTCTTGGCTCTGTCAATGGACAGATTAATCTTCATGATACACACCTACTCGCTGTCATATTCTATTTTCTGATTACTATCAATGATGATATGTTTTTTGTGACAGTCAGGGACTTGAATGTTATTCAGTTATGAGGTTATGAAATCTGTGTTTCGTAGTCTCTATGATGTTGGAAACATTTACTAGAAACTATTTTGATAAAGACCAATGAGGTTTTTTTAGCTTGCTACATCTGTTAATGGTTTCTGGTTGTTTTTGGCTTTGAATGGGTTGGATTGGCTATTCTGTTCTTTATTTCTGCTGGTCTACGGGGCTGTTTTTCAGTGTTTCATGGTGGACTTCAGTGTGGAATACTTTTCAAGATAGTTCTGCTCATCCATGAATCTGTTTCCTTCTATCCAGTTTCCAGTTGGGCTTATGTTAATATATTTGACTCTATTTTCTTTCACTGTTTTTCCAGCTTGAGTTTGTATTGAAACAGAAGTGTCGTTGGTGAAGTCTGGTGTTGAAGAGATCCAAAAGATTGATGCTTCTATTCTTCATCGGTTCATGGTGTTGATGGATTATAATGTAGAGTTTCTGGACATAGATGTAGCTCAATTTTTTGGATGTCGTCTTTGATGTGAGGCTACCGGATGCAGAGAGCTCCTGCCCATGTTTGGATTAATCACTGGAAGTTGAAGTTTAATATTTGAGCTAGAAGGATTTTGAAGATCATTATGCACTGCTATATGTTGGCGATCAAATTTGGACTTGTTCCCTATTTGAAATTTGTATGCTCAATGATTTATCTTGTAATCTTTTATTCCCTGCTGGTGTAAGTGCATTACACCTCGTGCTTGAATTGTAACCTTTTATTTTTTAATAAATTCCCTTGGGGGGATGGATTAGGAAACCAATTCATGTCATCACCTTCCAAAAAAAAATAACATCATCTACTCTATAAAAATATATTCTTCCTGAATGTAGTTGGTGTTAAGCCTCTACTTGTAGTTTATTTTCAGAAGGATCACATTCCAAATCAAATCATGTATTGTGTTCTAAAAAGTTCACAACAGGGGTAGTAATGATTAATTTAGCTATAATAAATTCAAATCTAAGATTGTTCTAATTCAAATAGTTTTCCCCAGAAATGACAACATCACATTCCATTTTAGTACACAATATTTCAGAAAAGTGATCACTATAAGAAAAGGGAAATAAAAATTCACCAGTCAACATTTATTCAAAACACAATACATGAACATATTTATCAAACATCATTTCATTAATTATTGTCTTTACAAGTTAAAATCATGGAAGATTGGTTTTCAACCCAGGCTCAAAAACATCAGTTTCTAGATTTTCAGTTTATCATTCTCATCCATATCAAACACAATTTCATGTTCAGGTTTAATTATCATGATTTTAGTAAAGTTGGGTGAAGAGTTATTAACAACCAAGTTTTAATTTTCTAATTTGTCTTCAAATTGAGTAACTTCATTCTCCAAACTTCAAAAACAATGACTTTTTTCAAGAGTAGGAATCATGAAGAGAACTATGAATTCCTTTTCAATCTGATTAATTTCATTTTGAAAATAGTCTGACTCAAATTAATTAATGTTCTTTTTAAAATTTTCAATTTTATTTTCTTTATTTAATGAGTTAGTTATTTCCATATTTTGTGCAATAGAATAATAATTTTCTATGAAAAATGTTTGTTTCCTAGTTTCACAATCACTTTCTAATTTAACATGATTTTAAAATATTTTGTAAACATTTTAGTTTTAATTTTCTTCAAATTCATCTTGTTCTTTAACACTATGTTGAAATTCCAAGAGCATATTTTCTAATCATTTAAGTCTTTGATAATTCTCTTGAGTGTATTTATCATGAGTTTCATGGGTTTTATTAAAACATAAATCCCAAGAATCCTATTTAGAATCCATTTTGGTTTCAATTAATTGATGTTTATCTAGGAATTTAAAATAAAGTACAATGTTTTCATCCTATTCAATGTAAATATCATGTTGTGGCTGGTTATAGGCACACTTCCAGGAAGTGAGCCCATAATAGTCACAACATACATATTGAAGCACAAATTGATTTATGTTCATATGAATTTACATTTATTTTATATAATGAGATTAACAAACAATAGTTTATAGGGAAGCATATTTTTTAAAAACCGCACAAGTAGCAGATATAATACAAATCAATTTTTTGTGTCTTACTTTTTATTAAAACTCTACACTCTCAACGCATGCCTTCCCTAGAAATGACACCAAATTTTGATGATACCAGATGTCTTCACAACCCTAAAAATAATATTTATAACAGCTACACTAGTACTCTATTATAGGGTCAATTCCAAGGGATGATAGTTAAGAAATCTAAAGTATCATTAAAAATAAACTCTACATTTGATAGTAGTGGATAAAATAAACATTGTCTACATATTTATTACCTTTTAATTATTTTTTATTTCTTTAGAAATTAATAAATTTTTTTGACAAAGTGAATAATAATATACTAAAGCACTGATAAATAAAATAAAACATTATCTATGACATAGCTGCAAAGGAAATGTTGCTAAGATCAAAAATTCTCTCAGGAATTCTAAACATGATGGTTAAATGGATAACTATCCACTAAAATTAATTGAACCAATCCTTGTTAAATAGTATATATATATTCCTCACTGAAAGACTCATCAAATAGAGGTATGAATTCTAGAGTTCTCCACTCTAATGATCATCATCTTTTAGGATTTTCAAAAGAATATAGTTCAAATAAAAATCGCAGTAAAACTACAACTGTATTTAAATTAATGCTTCAAAAACATGATGATCAAGTTATATCACTCTGATTGATCTTGAAGCTACGAATTATGATGTAAGAAAAAGAGAAAGTTGAAATTATAAAGAATAAACCAACACAGCTTAAATTGTTTGGAGAAAGATATTCATCCTATGTTAATAATGAAATATTACATTGAGAAGAACTAAAAAAAGATTAGAAAAATTAAATAAATGGTTATGAAGAACTCCCTAAGTGATGCTCTACCATCGGGCTCCTTAGCCTCCAACTCATCTCCAATACCGCTATTGGGAGTCTTTGCTATCGAAAAGATGTCGCGTGGAATCAGAATGAATGTTTCTTAAAAGCATCTTCTAATCTAAAATTAATAAAACTATCATAATATGGATGTCACCCCCTCGATTCTAAAAACAAACTACGGTTCCTTACATCTGTACCGCACATGTGAATTTTATCGCGAACCACACGTCGCACTAGCATATCCCTTGTAACTGACTTCCCTCATGTCTATTAAATGAATGTGGACATGTTTTTAACTTCAGTATGAACCTGAATGTATAAAACAAGGGATCAATAACTCAGCTAAAAATAAATGTTTAAATAAATAATTAAATTAAATAATAAATTATATTATTATTGGTTGTTATTTATTAAAAGATAATATAATTATTTATTTAATTACATTATAATTTTTTTTATCAATGTTACTATAAATATTTGTTAAATTATTTCCATAATAATTAATTAAATAAAAAGTGGAAATATAATTAATAACCTATTCACATTATAAATTATTAAGGATATTACTTTATTTTTATATTATTATTTTATCAATTATAATAAAAATTTGTATTTTTAATATTACAATTTATATTATTTAGTAAGTATAATTTATTTATTTTAATATAATTTAGTAATTATTAATTATTATAGTTTATTTTATTATTAATTTTATTTTATTAATATTAATTATCTTATATACATAAATTATTTATAATTTATATTATTTAATATTTTAATAATTGTTAATTTTTTAGTTGAATTTTTATTTTAGTTTAATATTGAAATTTTTATAACTTCTTCCTCCCCCCACCCTAAATCAGTGCAATAGGGGCGGTTTTTCTTCTTTTCCTTCTTCTCCACAATGTCAGCTGGGGTTCAACAATCTCTTTCCTCGAATCCGTCGGAGAGATCTTCAATGTGGTAGGGTCTCAGATCATCAACAAAAGCAGATAAGCTCCTCCTAATTTGAAAATCTCTTCCCAAATCTGAAGATTCAGTAGAACAAGATGGTCATCTTCTCATGGTAGAAAAGATTCAGGAGTTCAAACCCATATCTATATGGCCATCTCCATAACTTCATCAGCTCCATCAGATCAACTCCACCGCTCTCACAACGACACATGATGGCTTGAGTCCTCAGATGTGGCACAACAATGGACTCTCCTAACTCATCCTCGGCGAATGACGTATGTTATCTCCACTACATCGACGTGTCTCTAGCTCCCCATGACGACAATGGTTCACTATAAAGACTGATTAACTGTTGTTATGGTTTTCATCTGGGTTGATTTTAGTTTTTATATTTTAGTCTAAACTAGATTTTTCAAATTGAATCTGGTTCTGGTAGAGATTGTTTTGGAAGAATGATGAATCGACAATTGGGTTTTTGGTGAGATGGGTAGAGGCAGGGAAACATGACATGAATTGTTTTCATATGTTTTATTTGGTGAGAGGGTGGAAGTGTTGTTCAATCCAGTGTTTGTCTCAAGGGGAGTGCATCAGTAAAAGAGTGGGAAAAGGATACATCGGTTTCAGAAATTGTGGATCCTTCACCAATGATCGGTGGGTTGAGAATTAAATCAAGAAAACTAATAGAATGAAATACATCAGTGATAGTAGGGTAGAAGCATTAGTGAGAAGGGCAGCATTGTCGGGTCCCCGATAGTTATAAAATTAAAGTGTCTCTGATAGTTAATAAAAGGGCACTGTCAGCAAATAAGATAAAAGGTCACCACAAGTTACAAAAGGTAAGAGGTTATCGACAATTAAAAATCACGAGGTCACCGTTAGGGACGAATAAAAGTTCACTGTTAAAAATGTAAGATCGATGTTAATAATCATCCACAACGGTAACAGACTAAAAATAAAACTAATAGTAGAAAGATAAGAGAAATGAATTAATGGATAGAAAAAAAAATCAAAATTGAATAAATTGAATTTAAATTTCAAACTTAAGTGAATTGAATAATTTAATAAACCGGTAAACTAAAATCATTTAAATTATAATTAAAAACTAAAATTAAATCAAAAAAATTATTTTCAACTAGGTTACTATTAAAAATGAAAATGACAAATTAAAATATAATATCTTTAAAGAACTAAATCAACTAATTAAATACCAAGGAGAACACTTAAAAATAATAACACATTATAGTATTAAATTAAATTCTTAAATTATTATCTTTAATTAAAACATGACCATATAATTAAACAAAAAAATTAATAATGTTAATTTATTTTAATGAGTCCAAATTAAATGATAAAATATTAAATTATAATCTATGTAAAATAATAAATAAAATAAAATGATTAAATTTTTCTTTAACAAAAGAAACACATTACTAAATAATGAGCAGAATAAATACAACTAATCAAAAAATTAAAATATATGATAATAAAAATTAATAAATAAAATTAAAAATTTTAAAGACAAAAATTACATAATTAATTATAGAATTTGAAAATTAATAAAATTAATTAAAAGGGAACAAAAGTACATTTATTTTAAAAAAGTGTAATATTTGTTAATTAAAACATTAAAAATAATGTAAAAATGGGTGAAAAAATTATATAAAACAACGACACATCAGTAACTGTTAGTGAAAATATATAGCATGTAATATGCATAAATTAAGCAATAAATTATAAAGTACTCGAAATAAAGAAATCCTATTGCTTTTATTACATTCTTTTAACATTTATTATTAATACATTTAATCATGTTACACTAGGATCTAGTATAAGCTATGTGTCCCCCAGTAAAAGTAACTAGAACACACATCTCATAAGACCATCTAGGAAAACAAGCATGACTGCGTCCAAGATTGTGCATTGTCTTGGTAGACACATCCCAATCATTCAATCCTTTATAACCATCCCACTGGGAAATCTCTAACAGTCTAACCCCTTTGGTTCAACATAACACCTATTTATTAAATAAGGACCATCAGAAACCTCTCTTGGTCTAACCCTTTGGGATCCACATAATATAAATCAATTTAAAACTGCCACCTGTGTAGATCACATGGTCAATAACCCTTGTCAAATATAGAATCAATAAAATATAAATGACCTCTTGGGTGGACCCCACGGTCAATACCCAGGGGTCAACCTATAAACCAAGGATCTGATGGTTCATTGAATGAACAACAGTGCACTTATCATATTAAAAATAGATTATGTAATCTATAACTACCGCATGGATAATCATTCACAAGTATACCACAATAATGACATATAATCAATCATCCTCCATCCTAATCAACCAAGGCATGGAAGACAACATACGCCTCAAGGAAACCTAGTCCAAGGAGCCGTAACTATCAAACAAGGGGAACGCATCCATGGGGTGTCTCGTAAATAGGGTTCCTAAACATAAACATAAGCAATAATCCATATTTAAACTAACAAACCAAAGAAGGTAATAAAAAAGTTTAAATTTAAAATGAATTAATACACCATTCATGGGTATGCAGAACTTCTAGAATATATAATCCAAAGACAAACAACAAAAGTCCCAAACCACCATCCTCGATATCGTACGATAAATATACTTGAACCTTGACCCTTCAATCGGCCTAGATCGGTGTAGATTTTCCAAAAGGTGTAAAACTCCCAACCATGAATATTTAAATTGAGATAAGGAATCATGTAAAAAGGATCTTGGGTATTCTGAAACTCACCAGTGGGAATCCATCACACATGATGTTGCATCAATCAGACCTCAATCGGTGAATCAATAGGGATTAAAATGTCATCGGACATTCTATCTCTCTTCTGTATAAAACATGGGGAGATGAAGATATTTACGAACATAAGACACATCCCCTCCACAATATATAAAACAAAAATAAAATTACATGCCTTTTTTATTAAAACTACACACGGTGTATTAGCCTATACATTCCCTCGACTTAAGTGGCCTTCCATGTCACCACATGACCATGTACTCGGTCGTTACATAGACAGTATGTGATTGTACAATGAAATAGTGTACATGAAATGTACACATAAGAACACAGTGTGTACATTGATAAACATCATTTTTTCCTTCTCTTAAAACACAATCTGAAATAAAGATATATTCCTAAAAAGAAGATCTTGGTTCTTAAATATCATCCCGACGTGAGGGTTGTGAAGATGATTGGAGGACATGTAATATGATCACCAAGGGAATTGTTTATATGTGTGAGTCATATGATATTTTGACACATAAGGGGTGGGTATTAAATGATCATTATGAATGAAATAAACCTATATAGGTTCCCCTCGTCCCCTTAAGAAATGTTGAGTGATGAATTGGAATGATTGGCATGAGTAGAATATGATAGAACTTAGATACACCTTATAAACATTAGGCTAGGTGAATGGTGATTTGGGTGTGTGATCTTCCCCTAGTAGCATGTGAGTGCCAAGGGAGGTCAGAATGTGATCCTGATGGCACCAAGAGATGATACACCCAATAACTAGTGAGAATATCCTATGAAATGGGATTGAGATTAATGTTCCAATATAGGGTGTCCATGCTATGACATTTCCTAGGGGACCCTGGTGTGTGGCCTCTTAATACATTAAATCATAATAGGGTTAGGATGTGAGTGAGTTATTTAGGATAGTTGGTTTCACCTTAGAGCTCGAATAATTTTTGTAGGATTGATATAGATGCAATGTTGATGATATTTCATACACATTATAGGGACACGATAGATACATGTGATGGGTTTTGAGTGTTGGGTAACCCTCATAACAAGTCTTATATGAGATGACATTAGTCGCATGCACTTCCCATCAATAATTAATATGTTATGTTTTATGGGAGGGAAGCATTTACCGAGAGATTTTATATGGAATTCATGGGATATTCTCGTGGATTTTACCATTGGGTATATATGGAATTCCTTATTAAATCCCATTGGATTTAGAAGAAATTCCTATATGGAATGCCTTTTTCAATCTTCTTGGACAGTGATGTTATGCCTATATGAAATTTCATTGTAAATCCAATTCAATTTAGTATTTATGTGTATATGGTAGGCCTATTAGGCCTATATATAATTCCTTTGTAAATCCCCATGGATTCAGCTTAATTCTTATTGATAAAATAAAAATTATTCCCCTCAATTTTGAGGAAGAGAGGGAAGAGATTTCCCATAGAAAAATTCTATGAGATTACATAGAGGTTAATATTCCTCCTAGATGGATTATATTAAAATTTATATAGAGGGGCACTATTCTCCTACACCTATGATATCAAAATACAAGGACAGGTGTTATTCCCCCAAGATATATTATTTCATATTAGCTTGAGGGGTGTCATTCCATCTGGTAAAATTATAACACCTTAGCATGTAGGAACCTTTTCCCCTGGATTGATGATATGGGATTACTTGGAAGGAAGGTATTCTACCAAGACATGTATAGGATTTATCGGGTGGCTCCCTAGAAATTATCTTCTAGTACTATTACATTCCCAAGGATTACCTCCAAGGAATTGGAAACTATGCTTGATAATATTTTCCATGATTATTTCATGTGTTCAAAGTCACTCTAGAAATAATTGAATCTTGATTAACTCAATGTCAAGTGGAATAATAAATTCCAATGATCATTATTATTTATTTATTTAGTTAGTTTACTCTATTTACTAATCGGCTAAAATTTGAATAACATGGGTGTATTCACATTTCATGAAATTAGATAATAAGAACACTATTTTGGATTGCATACTGATAATTTGTTCAACATATTTGAATGGGAACCCTGATGTGTGTTTTTTGGTGTTTTTTAGGACCATATGTCTTCATTCTTATTGTAAATGAGACATAAAGTGAATTGGGTAGAGGATTAGGGTGGCATGATCGAGTAGGAGAAGCTCAACGTTGATTTTGATACAAGTATTGAGGTATAACTTATAGATGGTGGAAAAACCTCTTGTAGATTTATTTTCCTTTATTTAATTTTAATATGTGATCAACCCAATGGTTTATTGGTGTTATATGTTGGAATAACTATGATTCTAAATGAATTTATGCTTCATTATCATCATTTTATGTTGAATTTTTTATTTTATTGATTGTGCATTCTCTGATAATTTTTGTGGATTTGATTCAGTTAATTTCACGATATGTTTTTCTCTAGAATTAAGACATATCCCCTCAATTATAACACCCTAGACTCAATGTACAAGTATGTCTCCACATGTATATGGGGAAGAGATATTATGGTCATGTGGTTCCACTTGCCTAACAACTAATCATTTGTCTCTGTCTAGGAAAATGTCCAACCAAACTTATCCAAATGTTATATAGTGATTCATCTCTCACATCCCATACCCCATGATTTCCCTCGATCTTGGCCAACAAAATTCCCCACTAATTACCCATACATGGGACTAATAATATAATACACTATTCTTCCTATTGTGGATAATATTTGGGACTATCAGCCAACCATAAGAACTAACCTAACCATTTCATACTTCAATTCCCAATCCAATACATGAAAAATAAGGAAATATCCCACACTACTCTTTATATTAAATCTCTCTTGGTTAGGAAGGGACTACTTAGTTTCTACACTATTCATTGATCATAGACACTGTGAAAGTTTATCATAAAGGATTCCCTTATATACATACCACTTCACAAACCCCATATACAAACTTCATATTTAACTTTAACTCCATGGTCTATTATATGTAGACTATCCTAATATGATGTAACAAATTTCAATACAACCATTGGTATCTCTTTAAAAAATACAACCAAACTCTACAAATTTTAGATATGAAACCAATAATATATAAACTATCCACCACTATGTTAATATTCCAAATATCTATGTAATATTCCTCAATTCCTAGCTATTATACCTTATACTTTATATAAACCCCTCCCAATATTGAGACACCCTCACTACACCACTTATCATATAACACTATTTCCATTGGAATCAATTTCTCTACTTCTTGAGTCCAACCAAGAATATCTTCACAAATTGATGTCTTTACCATCCTCCAACCCATTATTATATAGGTTAAAATAAGTCTATAAAATTAAAAAACCATTTTATTTTAATAAGAAAGATAATTCCAATTCGTACAGGTTGTCCATATTTAACACAAAAAACTAAGGCCTTTCAATTCCTACTTAAGCCACCAAGACTTTAGTTTCCTTTTTATATGTATCATGTAAGATTTAAAAATACATAATTTGTATAGATTAATATTTTTTGGAAGTATCAACCTATTTTTTGGTGTTACCCCTCATGTAAAACTCTTAAGAATAAATGTTTAATGTGGAATTGGTATCATAAAACTCCAAATCTCATATCATAATCAATAATACTATGTTACATAATTATAAATAAATTATAATTAATAAATTAATGAAAAACTTATAAATCAAAAATCATTAAATTCATGAAATCTCATCAAGTATCATAGAGTAATCAAAACTATAACCAATGGTGTATGGAAGGCCCATGGCATGTCTCATTCAGGATTATTAACCAAATACATATGATTTGATTCCAAATTGTTCTTCAATATAAAAAATTAATATAATAATCCATAAGAAATACATTTTTTCTAATTTTCCTCTATTAAAATTTCAATAAATGATGTGATTTTATCATTTTCCAATATCCAAAAGATATAATATGAAAACCCCCTTATTTGTGATGGATTTCTCTATCATCTAGTAAAATTAATTTCAAAATCCTAATGAAAAATTCTATAAAATAGACGTAAAATAATGAAATAAAAAATAGAATAATAATAAGAAAAAACATACCTCAATATGGCACACTAACAATCTTCTGTTCACCGAAAACCAATAGAGAAAACATGGCTGAAGAATGGGGGAGATTTCAACAAAAATACCACACCTCAGGAACAGTACATGGCTAAATTGTAAGAAAATAATGAAAAGGAAACAATGATAATCATCTTTAAAATGAACACATGGGGTGTAAAGTACTTATTGGGTTTTCATCATCAAATCAATACTCTATGATGTACCGGATAGATCTCCTCAAACACCTCACGAGAAAACCTATAGTGAAAAACCAATAGCCCATCCATCGAGTACCTAATATCATCAAATCAAGTACCAAGTATAACATTCTTCTCCCCCTTGTATGTTTTACCTAGAAACCTATAATCGAACATTCACTTAATGTTCTGCACTAATAATTATGTTTTAACATTTAAAACATGACCCAAAACTCAGAAATCTAGTTTGTATATTAAAAATATAAATATATTGTGATCTAATTATTATTATACATATTATTTTCATGAATTTTTCAAAAAATATTGACTAATTTTTTTAACCAAGTGTTATTATTCTCAATATGTGATATAATCCAATCATTTTATTTAAATACACTTCAAAAATTATTTTTATAACATTAAATGGTAAGAATATGTTATTATACTTTCATAATGTTTCTTATGTTTTAACATATTCGCCACTTTATGTAATTATTTAATTGGGATCCACATGTTTGATTTGGAAAATGAATTTTTATCCACCAAATATTATCCCATCCATTTTAATAGAAACTTATTAATCATATTTGTAAATTTTAAAACCCATTATACCAATTGAGGTAATACCCTATTGATCATTTCAATATTTAAGATCATATTCAATATCATCATCAATGTGTACTAGTTTTTTCATTAAAAATCATTTATGATAATATAACATCACCGTTTCAACTAAATTATGTATACTAATATTATGTAATCAATATCCTCATATGTTTAATGTGTGTTTATAACATTTCATTTCATATTCCTATATGGTTATTTCCTTGGGGCATGATTTATTGAAATTTAGGTTATGGCATATTGACTCATCCTAGAGATGGTCTTATTTTCAAGTGTAATTTTTTTCATATAGATTAGATATTATTCACAAAAAAAATCATGGTAATAATACTAGTTATCATTATATGAAGGATATTGATTGATATCATAAATTTTTTTTTAATAAAATGTATGTGGTTCTTTGAGATAACACACGAATTGGATATATTATTGTTTAAATGTATATATCTAGACACTCCATAATATATCATTATATAGGTAGACAAAGCAGCTTTATAATATAGGGGTTATTCTCATGATATGAGCCTTATTATACCTCTATAAAGTGAATCAAACCCCATTTAGTTGGGTGTAGTATAAAGAGTCATGTTTTTACTCATATTGTCATGTGAGAAGGACTATAGTAAGGCCTTATAATATTATTTATCCATGATGAAATTTATTCATTTTAATATCATGTATCTAATAAAATAGTTTTTAAATTATTGTTTGTGGACCGACTGACTTCTCGTATCTCTTTTATGGTCATGAATTCAAAACATTTATCTTTTATTGACAAAGTTCATATGAATAGGACTAATTTTAAGGATTTTAATATAATAAAAATTGTTTTAATAGGTTAATGTTATCTAGAAATGGTTTGATGTCGGACATAGAAAAGATCAACCGTTTCTGGTTTAACATGGTTAATAACATAGATGGGTCAGGGAAGGATATTAATTAGAATCATATCCCATATATTCCTCAAGGTCATGGATAAGATTCGTGGAGGTAGAATTTATTCTTGATATATATTTGGGTAAGTTAAAAATAAGAATTATGTGATACATGGGTTAAGAGGGAAATCCTATGTGTATCTAATATAAGAGATTCATCTTATAAATATAACCGGTGATTGTCTATATTTTGAGGGGTTATAGTTACAGTGAATTTTTTTGGGGGGATATCATATAGGATAAAATATTTTGGTTATCAATTTAATAAATCATTATAATGGAAAAATGAAAGTGTAATGTGATATGATCATGTATCTCAAGAGGGTAGGGTTTGAACCTATGTTAAATAGGTATTTTGAATTGTGGACTTATTTAAAAGGGTTCCAATGAGTTCTTACCATCCAAAAAGGTGAATGTGTGTAACATCACCAATGTGGGTGACCTTAGTTAGTGGAGTACCCAATTCATACCATAAAGGTTGAGTTATTCACAAAATATAGGGAATATATAATCCATCATGCATTTCCCTTATTACATGATGGCACGCCTCAAAAGGGTTCCTTCCCCTGAGTCTACGTGGAGGATTCAGTGGAGTGGAATTTAACAAGTGTTCTAATTATTAAACCCTCATATAAAATATTACTCCAATTTTCCAAAACACCTCCAAGATTTTTATTCCAAACTGTGATATGATAGAATTTAAAAAATATCCATTTTTTGATGTTCATTATATTCTTACTTGGTTATTTTAATGGGGAATAAATAGTTGAAATTTAGATGATGGAAAGGTTGAAAAATATCCCTTATAATATTTTTATGTAGTCAAATAATATTTAATAGATTTATGATTATTCATTAAATTCATCCTAATAAATATTTAGGTTACCCTTTCATATATATTTTTTCCATATATCATACATTTCTGTGAACACTATGTGATAGGTTCTTTTTTCACGCTTTAATTGATTTTTATAAAATTTAAATCATTATAGATAGGAACTCTATAATTTGTAATAATATATGGAGGTCTAACGTTGTTTTATTATAAATGTAATGAGTTCATGAAATGGGTTCATATATATACCTATAAACTAAATTAAAACCTATATAGATTAGTTCAATAAAATGAGACACATTTCACATTTCTATATCATATGAAAAAGATAACGGTGGATACTTTTTAGGATGTTAATCCATGATTAATGTTATTCCATTTAATTTAATGTATCTAGAACCACAATTATACATTTTAATTCCATGTATCCATGATATATGGTGTGAATTTATAGTTCATTCATTCCAAACTATTATAACTTACGGTTTATATTCATATAAAAAATACAATTTCTTATAATTTTTAAGTCATATGAGGTTTAAAACCAGTTTAAAAGTAAATATTAATAGTTCATTATAATACATATAAATTTTTTATCCTTTATAGTTTATCCTAATAGATTATCCATTTTAGGGAATAAAGCGACATATATTATAATGCAATCCAATTTCTACCTCCATCTCGTTGATTAGTCCTATGCAGGCTAACTGAATTTTTGAGAGATATGTGGGTTCATTTTGAGAAACCAATATATGAAATATGGGTTATGAGAGGTTTACATATATTATATTATATAAAATATCATCATTTTCAAAGTAATAAATTTTTGAATAAATTTCCAGGGACAATTGTTAGAGTTGATATCTCTGATGAGATCAAATATAGATGGATAAAATCCCATTATAAATAGAATTCATGATCATAAAGATTTCATGAATGTTAAAAGTGACCTAATAATGTGTATTAAGCGGCTATTTTGTTGTATAAGATGAAATAGGATTATAAATTATAGACCTATATTAAAGGGTGACAACATTATCTTGAATCCTATTATAGTGTAAAGGTGAAACTGATAAATCCACTTTGTTTTTGTGTTGAATTGTTTTAAACAAGTAAAGAGTTGTTAAATGAAATTTTTATTAATGTGGACTTATTTTAATTATTTAGAATAACCTATTAAAATATATTGGAAGAATAAAATCCTATAATAGGATGATATTATATTTTGAGTCATAGATATTACATGAGGATCGAATAGTCACCTAGTATCTTGGAAGTTAAATTTAGTTGTTTTGACTACTTATATGTACAATATGGAGCGTTTATTATCATTATGGTATAAAAAATATGTGATGACTGTTCTACCAATATATTATTAAGGATCAAATCACATGACAGAAAATGATAACAATAATAAATGTATTTCCAGTGATTATATCTCGATACATCAAAAAATTTGTTAGAAAATAGAATATAAACCACCCATAGTGGAGACTGAGTCATTTTTTATGATTCATGAATGTTTTTTAAATTATATATAGGTCCTTTAGTTGAGTTTATTATTTTATAATTTTTTAGGATATCATTTTGGTGATTCGGAGTTGAATAAACAACTTATGTAAAGGTAAATCGTGATTTTGACATGCTATGTAAGTGTAATTATATGATCTTGATGGATGAATAATGTTAACAATAATATTCATTTACATAAAATTTATATCCATTTATATTATGGTAAATATATAATTATACTATCTACCTAAAGTGATGGAACCCAGGGCGCAATGGAAGCATGCAACACAATTTGTTTCGAAAATGTTGGGTATGAATTCATGTTGACAACAATAAATCCAAAAAAACATTTCATGTATTTATTAAAAGATCATGTTTAATTTAGTTTAAAAAAAAACTATATCATAAGAAAGAGTAAATCATACCCTGTTCATTTGAAGTATCTAGATTGATTTTCCCAATGTCGATGTGTCACATCTCAAAGGCACCAAGATAGGAATCATATATATCTTCTACAAATCAAACACATGTCTTATGTTATCGGTTTATGTTTATTGTTTTCTAGATTATAAAAAAAATGAGTTTTCCAATGTTACTTCAATCATGTGAAAAATGTGGGCTCAATAAAAAAACAAGGATCCTTCTAACCTTATTCTTCCTTAAAAATATCTCTTTATGAACTTTAGGGGAGAAAAAACAAGAGATTATATCACTAAATTATTCAAAATGGTTTATCATAATATTCAAGACAACAAAATGATATTTTATACATGGGATAAAAATTAAAAAATTTCACTTTGGTCACAAGAAATTAATAAGCTACGTTTTATTCATTTGGTAACATGTATAAATTAATAAAATTTTCATAAATTCATTAATATTTAACCACTCACCTGTAACTCAATGAAATGATATATGATAAAATACAGACCATTAAATCAACTCATAATCTCCCCAACTAATATAGTAATCCATTAGTATTATATGATTGTTAGAATAATTGTATTGTCTTGTATTCAATTTTATGATCAAGCTACTTGTTAATACCTTGAACAATAAATGAAATCATCATTATTATTAATTTTAATAATATAATTGAAATATTTTTATTTATTGTCTATCATATTTAGATGTTCACTAGTCCCCACATATGGGGACCAAATCATCCTAAACTCATATTCATTAGAATGGGTGGAACTTGTGAAGACACTTAGTGTAACCTTCAATGTAATTATCTTGATAGTAGTGAAACCAGAACATAGACCATGTGTGGAGTGTATAAACCCATCATGTCCCATTATGAGATAAGGAATTTCATAGCTGTAACTACCACCTATGAACCCATTATGGATAATATAATCTTCTTATCTTGTGATGTCTCCTAAAGTAGGATGGAATATTTTTTCCCGATCCTTTTTTTTATTTGTATATATCTTGACAGTACATGATATACTAACCTTATTGAATCATGTCCATAGATTAATTGAAATTACTACAATCCTGGTCGACCTAGTACAATGATATATCTCTTCCGCAACTAAAAAATAGAAAATTCTATCTTGATCGTTCAACTAATTTCATACCACCAATGACACTCCCAACATAAGATAACGTGCCATGACATTAATGCCATAGTTTTTCACATACAAAAATGAATGTGATCAAATGGTACACATTGATAATGATCTAAATTATATAGACCAATACACATGTCCACTAATATGAACAACTAATGAAACCCACAACATGTGGTCTTCATTCTTGGAGGGCCAGTCCTCTGGATCTCATCTACTCGGTATCACCGTCATTGAAATTCATGAGAAGAAGTCTCTATTATTAAAATCCCCCAACACCTGATAGTTAGATTTCATATATGACGAGTCAGTATGATGTCTCTAGACCATTGGAAAAATATATTTAATATTATTGTAATAGTATTTTGAGGTTCTCATTATAGTTAGTATCTTATATAACATTTTGATAAGACATATATTTTAAGGAACATACCTTGTAAACAGTAGATTTAGAAGTATCAACACTATTATTGTAAGAATAAACACATAAATGTAAATATATAAAAATTTATACGTGTAATGGTATTTAAAGTATATAAAGGAGTTCGATCTAGGTAAACCACTCACAACAATCCCACGTTCACCAGACGCAACTACTATAAATTCTCAACTCGTTATCTCTCTCATGAGTTAATTCTTTTATTGAGATATGTATTCAATTAAGGGGTCTTTCACATTATACTCTATAGATACTCTAATATCCATAGCTTCATTTATCTATGTAAAATTCCTCAGGATATGACAATTAAATATCAAATGTACTGTCTTTTATTGTGACCTGGGGTCCTTGGAAAGAACCTCAACCACAATATTATCACATCATACTATAATAGGATCTTCACTTATAGGTATAATTATATACTCAAAAACAAATCTTTGTTTCCAAACTACTTCCTAAAATAATTTTAATCTTATATATACTCATATTATACTATATAATCAGTAACCACAAACTGCTACAAGAACCTCTACCTCATTGTTCCACCATTTAGAAAAAATAATTATCCTGAACATGACTTAAAATCATCAGGATTTTTTGGGATGATATCATAAAGTTATCTCCTTATAACTACCTCCCCATATCCTCTATATACTAAGAACATTTCGGTTGTATTTATCTAGTACATTAGAATAGTTTTTACAATTTCCCAAAGTATCTATCTGAGAGTATCTTTGTATCTACGTTAGATTTTTAAATAAAATACAACATCAAATCTATTACATAGAATAGAATACCTGATAGATCCTACTACTAAATCATATTGTATTATTATCATTATTTAAATCTCATATTCTTTCATTAGACAAATCTTTTTTGAGAGATTAATTCAATGTGGCACTGGAAACAATACTCTATTAGGTTGTTCCTTATTATAGCTTTTGAGTACACTGCCAATAAATTTATGTAAGCTTAGCCAAAGATTCCAACGATATATATGTCAATAGATATTTATCTATATACAATAAGATACTTCGCCTAACTATTTCATATAAAATCATTCATTTAACCAAGTATTCACTTAATGTGATACAAACTCTTTGTTTCTCATTAACATTATGTCAACATAATATAATACTCGAAAAATGCCGGAAATTCCACAGACCTTATTATAGACACATGACTCACTTTCACTCTTAATTAAACCAAATTCTATTATATCCTCATCAAAATGAATATTCTACGATCGTGATTCTTATTTAAATCGATAAATGGAAATTTTTATCTTGCACACTTTATTGGAACTCTTTGAAAAAATGAACCCTTCAGGTTGTGTCATCAAGAGACCATCAACTAACATCCCATTTAGAAAATAATTTTTGACAAACATTTTATAAATTTCATAATCATGTATGGATTCTATTTTATGTAATGTTCTAGTGGATTTTCTAATTTCAACTGGTGAGAATGTTTCATCATATTCGATTCCTTGAGGTTGTCTGCAACCCTTCACTACTAGTCACTCCATATAAGTTCATACCTGACCATCAATGTCCTGAATTTTAATGAATACCCATTTTCACCCAAAAGAATTTAGATATACTTGTGGGTCTACAAAAATCAAAACATTATTTTGGTACATGGAACCCAATTTAGATTTCCTGAATACATTATATTTAGAAGCATATTTTCCATATACTACTTATTTATAAGTCAATGGATCATCATTATAATAAAGTAATGTGTGTCCTGAAAGGGGTATAATAAAATCATATCTATATAATTATTTATCCTCTCTAGTATACCAACACAGTAATTTTGTCTTGGGAACATATTTCTCTATCACTGTCTCTTGTGGATATTATTTCTATACCAACTCTCGTGCATTTGAGCATCAAATTCAACAAATTCATTCTTTATCCCACTATTTCTGTCGGAAATGTGATCCCTTTATAGAAATGTATCTTGTATTTCTATAATCACAATTCTCTGTTAATTTTTATATAGTTAATATCCTTTAGTATCCTAAGAATAACCTATAAATATGCACATCGAGCTCAAGATTGTAATTTTTCTCAAGGTATAGTCTTCAAAAAGCCTCACATACCAAAACATGTTTGAGTTAGAGATTGGAGTTCATTCCATTACACCAATAATATGGAATTAAATCATATCCTATATTTCAATCTCATTTTAGTGTAGATTTCACAGTATGTAGTGCATATATCCAAAATCTTAACGGTGGAGTTTCGTGACTCGTCAAATATTAGACCATGTCAATCAGGGAATGATTCTCCCTTTCACTAGCACCATTACACTGAGGTGTATAAGGAGAAGTGAGTCGGAAAATTATCTCACACTTAATTAATTCAGTGATGAAATTTGATTATGATATTCCCTACCACAGTCTATGTGTATTTTCATAATCTTCTTAACAAGCTAATTCTATACTTCATTCTGATATTCCTTAAATAGGATAATGTAATATGAGTTATACAATATTAAGTAGATATGTCCATATCCACTATATTCATTGGAAAATGTAATGAAGTAATAAAAACCACCCATTTCTTTTGTAATCAATGTCCCATATACATCATTATGAACCAATTCAAATTGTATCATTTGATCTTTCTCTTTTCCTAGTAAAAAATGATGTGGTCATTTTTCCTTATAAACAAGCATGCCATACATCCAAGGTTTTTTTTACTCAATGTTGTATAATTACACTATATTGATATAATTTTCATATATTATTATCCTTTGCATTTCTTATCCTAAATTCCCATTGGTGAGTAAGATATGAGTAAATCACATTGAGTTTTTTTTGTGGATTTCCAATACTGTATTTTCTAGTTCATGTATATAAAACCAATTTTTAACATGATTACTACTATAATATAAGTTATCCTTATATATAAAAACATTTACTACCAAATTTTAAACAAAATCACATTTTTTTTTCTAAAATTGACATTGAGATTAGGTTTCTTGAAACATAGGGTTCATAATAAAAATTATTTATTACACGAATTTTCCCACTAGGCAAGTGAGGAGGATAGAGAGGTAGATATTGGGAAAATATGTAAGAAACATGATTCTAGGTTAGAGGAACCAAACATCAGACCTGAGATCCTTCATGGATGTGTCCATAATAAGAGATATTAAGAACATTTCACCTTGATCAAATTATGATTATGCTTCTTATCATCTCATTAATCATAATAATTTTCATCACTATGGATAAATAGTGATTTATTTCTCAACAAATGAGGTAAATATTCTTGGAATTGGATCTACAATGTTTTTGTTTGGAATATTTTATATTAGGCTTTCATTGAAATTATTATGAACATCTATTCAATCCATCTGCTTTTCCGGTTTTCATATCCGCCCTCGGAATTCCTGCAATGTTGTTTTTTATATTTCTTTATAGGATGCCTATTATAGACATTAGTTGAAAAGATCTTGGTATTTTGGGGGGTTTTCCAGGAATGTTATTAAATGGACCATAGAATTAAACCCCTCCTATAAGTATCCCATTTTTTATTTAGATTAGTTTCCATAGGCTTCCACTACATCTGTTTAAAATATCTTCAGTTTTTACAATCTCAATGCACATTGGTAATCCTTTGAAGCTGGATTCAGTGATGACGATTATGTCAAGAACTTTTATTGCATGAAATTTCATAGAATTTGATGTCTCTCAGGACCCCCCCCCCCCCAAATTGGAACTAGAAATGTGATTATGGATATTTTTAGGACATTTTTTTTAAAACAATTACATAATTTGTTCCTTCACTCCTTAATCTTATACATGACCATATGGAATGTGGATAAAAGATTTCAGATATGGAGGCCAATAAAACTACATGGGAAGAAAGAGACAAGGAGAATATTAGACTTTATAGGGATAAAGTTAGTCACAGGGTTAATGTTAGGCCCTCTGGGATTTCTAAGGAATGGAAGAATACTGATATGAAAAAAGAAAATTCTGGTTAACAATGAACAACCATCTGAAATTAATGTAATGTAAGGATTTATTGATACCTTTATAACTTCCACAAGTGTCTGAATTACCATTCATACCCAAGAGTAGGTACAATATAAACAATATGAATCACATGATACATGGGACAAAGAGGAAGGTAACATCTCTAATTATAATGATTCTTATTGGGATGATGGTGATCATCTAAATATAATTGGGGAATCATAATTAAAATCATGTTATTGGAAAGGGAAAAACCAATGGTGGATGTTGATTGATACATTACCCAAAATCCAAAAAAAATAAGAAATGTAGGGACTACTCCATCATTGAAACAAAAAGAGGTAAAAATTTACTTGAATCCTCTATGAAATAAAACACTGATAATCCAAAGTAACTAGTAGATGCTTAATATGTTTCCACCACAAGTTTAGAATATGGAGAAATATAATAAAAATAATAATCGTATGTAAAAATATTCTTATTTGATTGAGGATTATTTGATAGAATATTTTATTTCATGGATGGATTAACACGATGAAATTATATTCTATAAACACAAAAATCGTTATATTTCAACTGACATGTACCTTGAAATCAAGAAAATAAAGCTCATATGAATGGTTAATGAATACAAGAAGAATCATTATTTTAATTTTAGATACTTAAATTTGGAATGATTTATTAGTGGATTAACTTTTTCCTTGATAGTGATCCGGGTTTTAGACATTGATGTTGATTCATTTGTTGGGACACTTGGGAGTAGTTTTGTTTCTAGACTGTCATGATATGATTATATACTATTTATGTCAGTCCAATTTGGATGAGAGAGATGGTTGAGGTTCGATTTAAATTGGGTTCACCGACATGATTTTAAAAGCCAGGGTGGTTTCTGTTTTCAGAGATAGCATTTCCATGGCTTCTTTTTTGTTCTAGTTTTTCAATGCTATTAATGGATCGATCTAGATTTTCCAAAATTTGATTATTGTTGCATCAGAATTGAGTGATCAAGAGCTTATTCGGGTCCACTAAGGGAGATTATTATTCAAATCATTTCAAACCTAGTACAGAATCTATTCATCCTCAACTTTTCTTCATTATATGTGATTTCGTTACATGTTGGCATGAAGACTTGTAGTTTTCCCATTGGATAGAATCTTCAATGCCCTCCTCTTATGGTGTGAATGTACTAGATGATGTGAAATTTCGATCATATATTGTGCCCCATAAGCTTTTGTTTAATTTTATCATATATAGTCTTGTATTCCCCTCAATCCTTTCTGGTGTATTATATTTACACATCGTTCTTGTATTGTTAATTTTCTTTTAATAAATTTATTTAGGTAATTAATTGGGTTACCAATTAATGCCACCAATTTTATAAAAGAACTATCCAACTATGAAAATTAATATCTTAATCTCCCACTGGTAATGCTACTAGTCCCACACCGTTTCAACTCTAAGATCTAATCTAACTTTTAAAATTCACTTAAATCAACTTAGTTCTATTATTTTAATAAAAATGTTTGATCCAAATTAATTATGAAATACCCAATTTGAAGAATAGTCAAATTTCATTCAATGAGAAATATAATTAAAACAAAAGTGCTAAATTTATTTTTTCATAGATGTTCTATTCTTCTTCTATTTTCCCTTCTTGCCACATATAATGTAGACTGCCTCATAATCATTTCTCTCCCCTTCTATTATTAGATTCTTGAAATATATGTGCATAAGTGGTTTTACTTATACTTATCTATTTAATCATTTTTACTTTCTTTTCCTCCTTTATCTCACTATAAGAATGAAATATTTGGAATTATTTATATCCTTATCTACATAGATAACTAAATCCAAAAAATCTAGATGTGACTTATTCATGATATCTATATTATAATTAACAGTGAAATTCTAGAAGATATGTATTAAAAATGAAAAAAATTGATTATTTTATAGATCATGGTTCCGTTTGATCTATGATACACAAGCCTCTCAATGTACCATATCATCTTCTGTGCATAAGGTCTTGTTTTATTTCCTTCTACTATCCTACATATATACAAAGCACATGATATCTCATATCATTCTTTCTGAGATCTCTTTCATTATAACATTTAGAGATAATATGGGATTTAAAAATTGTCTTTTTCTTCATGAATTTTCTATAGCTCAGTAGACATAGATTAAAAATTTAAATATTGGACATCTAGTGGATCATCCATATGGTTATAGTATTTATCTTTTTTCACCTTGATTTTTCAACTAGTAGTATTAGAATGAAGTTGGATTTCAACACATAAAACTTCCTCTCTTAATGAGGTACTATAAACTAGATCATGTACCACTCATAGATTTTGTGTCCATTCAGGATATTCTATTTTTCAAATAATTATTGTAGTGAAATTAAATATGGGGTAGTTGTAATTTGATCATCAATAATTAAACACATATGAATAAAAATTTCTCTTGATTGCAATTATATATTTTTACGTTTTAAATTTTAAATGACATTCACCATCTTATCAAATCCCAGTAAAACTAATATAATAGATTTTCAATACTAGGACACATGAGTATTCTAGTGGAAATAATCTTTTAACATATATTCATAGCATAAGCTATGGAATCTAAAATACTCAAAGAGTCTAAGGTATGATTTTGATAGGTCAACTACAGAAATTTTGAACTCCATGATCTGTTGAGTGGATCCCCATATATTGTAAAGAATTACCTTTTATTTCTCAATGGGTTGCCTCCAAATTTTCAACAAGATATATATGGATACTCTTTTCCTACAAACATTGGTTAAGTCAACCAAACACCCTTTAAATAACCCTCTATCATTAATTGGAACCCTCAACTTGTGTTCATGAGAACCGTGAAAAATCATTTTTTTCCAAATTCAAATTATATTATGAATTTAATGACTAAATATTTTTTAAGAGATTTGGTATGTTAATCTCAAGGAAGAAAATCCTTTTATTTATTTAACAATAATTTTCTATGTGATCTCACTAAAAACCTAACCACTCTTTTAAATATTAATATACCACCACATATATTCATTCTATCGATGCATACTTATTTATTGTCATACTATGTGATGACACATATAAATTTATTTTCAGAATTATTAAACCTTTTATATAAAGGATGAAATAAATAAATAATAACATGATCATGAGAAATTAACAATTGGTTAATCTATTAAGAGAATAATGGATTAAGAAAGACCCTTGAGGAATTACTTAAGACAATACCTTACATGAATATTAGCACTTGGAACTCCCTTGGACTTTACTTGTTTGGTTACCACCTCTTGACTAGAAATTTTTTTCCACCAACTCCACCAATCTATACATTGTATACTCACACGTCGGTGAGGGTAACTTGATCGGTGATATTAAATTTTGTCACTTAAATGGAGACATTTTGGACTTATAAAATTATAAATGGTGGTAAAATTGATAGATTTTCCAAATAAAATAAATATTAATTTTTAAAAAACATAAATGAAACAATTATACTAAATAAATAATAAACCAAACATGCATGGATCAGTCTCGCCTTATGATTAGTCAACATTATACTATATTTCATAAGAAAAAAAAATAAATTTTTTAATAATCAACACAAGAGTATTTTTATTTCATTAACTTGTATTCAAATACTTTATTTAAATATTGATACATCGAACCACACTATAAATAATTGTATTAAATCCTAAAAAAATAAATTTAATTTATGATTAATTTTAAATTTTTTTGACAAATTTGGACCTAAAGAAGCTCTCTATAAATTTATTTTAGGGCTAGTGAGAGGATGGGTTGGTCAGACCCAGATTATACCAATCTGACTCAAGACTACATAGTAACCCATTAAAATTACATAATATATATATATATATATATATATATATATATATTAAAAAGAAAGATACCAAGGGATGTTTTGAACAAGCCACCAATTGAAGCTTTTTACATTTTTTAAACAAATAGAATATTCCCAGGGAAGATTTGAATAAGCTTCCAAGGAATTATTTGAATAATATTCCAAGGTAATATTTGTCCAATTTTTTTAATAAACAAAATAAAGTTTCTATGTGATGCTCCGAAAAAGCTTATAATGAATTCTTTATCCCATTTTTTTTGTTTTCAAAAATGTAATCAATTTTATAAAGAAATCATATAATTCCAATGAACTGATTTAATTATCTTTCAATATATCTATCTAATATGAAAAATTCTCACATCATGCATGAAATAATAAATTTTCACACTGATAGTCATTAATGTGATGATAAAAATAAAAACATTTATTTTCATCACAATTTTTTTATACAAAAATCGTCAATAATTAATTAGTTATATATTTGTGATATTGAAATGGATTGAAATTTTGTTAGTTATTTCGGGACCATATCAAAATTTACATTTTTAATCATATAAAATATAATTGAATATTCAAAAAATACTTAAATAATTTCATTTTCTCTCTGAAACCAATTGAAAGAACCATGGGAGCAGCATAGGCATGAAACATGAATAATTAGAAATACATGGGTTTGTATTCATGTTCAAAACACTAAATCCCTCAAACAAATTATCTGTATTTCACAAATGATTATGTATGATTCAATTTAATCATAAAAAATAAGATATTACTAATGCGTAAATGGTACTCTATGTTTTTACTTCTGGTTTGATTCATTCAATGTTTTGCATGTCATTGATCAAAGGCACCAATCTAGAAATCCTCTAGATTATACACACATGCAACAATACTCCTTGATAAGAAATCTATGTTTTCTATGTGATATCATGGTAAATTTAATATCCTTAGAATTTCCCTTCTACTACGTGAATAATTTGGACTCGGTGAAGAATAAGGGATCGATTGGATCTTTATATTTCTTCAGGATCTCTGCCTACGAACATGACATGAGAAAAAATAAAAGGAGATATTTTCTCACTAAATTTATCCAAATTTTGGATCTTACTATTCAAGACTCTTCAAAGAGTTTTTAGAACTAGTTTATACCATCCAAAATTGTGATTTACTCAATGGAAAGTAATAACTATCATTTTAGAACTTTGTGAACATGTATGGAATAATACCCTTTTCATAAATGTAAAAAATATTTTATAAATCAAATGTAACACTAAAAATATTTCATTATAAAATATGAACCCTTAAATTGGCACATAAACTACCCTAATAATTTAATGAACTGGGAAAAACTTATGTTCATTGAGATAATTATATTTTCTCTTATTCACGTTTATGATCAAACAACTTATTAATACATTGAGAAATAAGTTCAACAATTATTATTATAACCACAAATAATATAATTGAATTATTTTTACTTGTATCTAATCATACTCTGACATTCACCACCCCGATAATGTGGGAAAAACAATTTTTTCTAAAATCTTATTCATTGGAATTAGTGGAACATGTGGATAAACTTAGTGTGTGGACCACTATGTATTTATCTTGATAGCAGTGATTCAACCACCATAGACCAAGAGTAGAGTCATTTATTCCACCATAGACCCTAACGATAAAATTAATTTCTTAGCATCAACTACCTCATAGGAAGATGTCTTGATTAATATAATGTCTTTTTCTAATGATATCTCTTAAATAAGGATAATCACTTGTTTCGTCATCCTTTTGTTACTTTATACGTTTTATAACCATACTAGATAGACTAAACTTCGCGTACCATGACCAAAAATATAATGGTGGTACTTCCAACATTGTCAACCTAGGCCCACGAGATATCTATTACTCAGCATGGAAGTGAAAAAATATATCATGATAATTCAACCAATGTTATACCACTAATGATTTACCCAAAACAATCTACCTCATAAAGCATTCAATGTCATTTTATTTTCCTTGCATCAATGAATGAACTCAAAAAATACAGATCAATAATAACATCAAGACCATATATTAATACACATGTTCATTGATATGAACTAAAAATGACACTGGAAACATGTTGTGTTCCTATTAGTGGGGTTGTCACCATGATCACATCTTCTTAATATCATCATGTGTTAACTTCATGAGAAGAAGTCTCAATTCTTATGATCCCACAAAAATTGATAATCAACAATCATTGATGTCCCATAAGTATGATGTATATAGACCATAGTACTTATTTATTAAATATTACATTCAAATCATATATAGGTTCTCATTATATCAAAATAATTTTATAACATTTTGAAAAAACACATATTCAAACGAAATTAACATGTAAACAGTGGATGTAGATGTATCAACAATATTATGGAAAAAATAAATGAATGTATATATCAAACTACATAAATGTAATGGTATTTAATGTACATAGTGTAGTGGGATCATGGGCACCGGCTAGGACCCAACTGATATAAATGACTTTCATATTATGGTATTGACTTTTGATTTCATGAAAGTAGGATATGAAAACGAATAACCTCACTTTGTAAAAGTGGATCATTTTAGTAACCATCATATTCAAGAAAAAAAACTCACAATTATTAATAAGGTCCATTTTATTTTCAATGGAATATTTTCTGGAAGACAAGGATGTTTCAATACATTCTTTGGTAAATCTGATGATGATAAAGGTGATCAATCAAATGTTAAATATCACGATAGATTGGGTTGGTGATGAGGGAAATAATTTGGTTTTAGAATAATGGGATTTTTGGAAAAATATGGTTGAATTTTTATTTATGTTTCATTTTCATACCAAACCAGATGAGTAAAAATCAGAATTATTTGTGTTGTTGAAGTAGATTTTTAAGGTGGTGTCGTTTCCAAGTGTTTGCCAAGTTTTTGGGCATCAAAAACCAGGGTTTGTTATATGGAAAATTAAGGTTTTTATACAAAGAAGTAAGAAAATAATATTTCATGGATCATATATTAGTTATGCAGAATTGTGATGGAAAATTGGAAAATAAATATTTATACATATTAGTGTAATCAAGCACACAATGTGTACTATGTGGACTATTTAAAGAAAAAGGTATGCTTGAGGATTTTAGTTTGCATGAGGCTTGCATTATACATGATTCTAACCATTCATTGGAGGACTATAATTTTCTAAATGAGGAGTTGATTTAGTCTTCTACGATGGTTTATTTTTTGTTGATGACATCAACTGCCTCATAAAAGAAAGATGTTATGAAGACCGTGTAGTAGTTCACGATGAAAGATATACTACATAAATGTTTCTTGTAAATCAGTTTATATTGTTTTATTGATATTATTTTCCTATATAAATACCTATAATAATATGATTAGTGTGAGAAAATTTTATTATAATATATCAGTACTGTTTGAAGAATTCAGGTATGTTCAGAAGAGTTAATAAGAAAGAATATTGTGAAAGGAAATAGTTCATAGAGGAAATATTATGAGACAGGGTAAGTTGTCCACATAAAGAGTTTTCAAGGATCTTTCGACAAAAAATATTAAAACATTCCACAAAGAATTGGCGGCCCACAAAAGAATCATCCATATGTAGAAAAGGGTCAGTTTGTGGAAGGATTAAGCATCCACAATACAGGGGCGTGGAAGAATAGTGGTTTTCCAAGGAATAACGTGAAGGGTGTAGAAGAAAATGATATCTTTGTAATAAGGGGAGGTCCATAGAAAAATAATTGTTTTGTGAATAACTCACTCTATATGATACAACTCAATCTTGGAGGATACAAGAAATTTTCTTGGGATATAAGACAATTCAATGTGGACTCCAAAATGTTCACAAAGGCACTAAAACAGTTTGTGAATGGAAGTTAGACAAACTAAAAGTACATGGAAATTAATTTGAGTTTTACTAAGAAGACCATGATGTTCTTAACTAATTTCTGGAAAGAAAGTGATTTTTTTAAACGATCATATTTTTTAAATTTGATCAAGAATCCCTATAACATTCTTTTTATAAAAAAAAATATTTTTCATTCATTTCTGGATACTCGAATCACATGCAATTTTTAACGAACACAGTGCTACTTGATTGAATGTGAATATCATAATAATTGATTTCCACACAAAAAATAAAGATTGTTCTCTAGTGGATTTTGTGGTATTTTATTAATTATAAACCATACTAGGGTCCATCTACTCTTTTTTGAGAGTGAACAATGTAATGTACTATGTTCTTTTGGATGTGTTTTTTAATTATTATTAGTAAAGAAAGAAATATTTAACATGAGGTTAATGATGTTTTATAATAAGGGAAACATAAATAAAAAAGATATCACAGATTCACCCCTAAACATCTCAATGATACAACTATCCTTGTTGGGTAATTTCAATACCCACTCACAATATAATGGTATTCTGGAACATTCACAGGGTATGTAAAGCTTTTTTGAGATTTATATTATCTATGTAAAATTACCATTGATATTTAGTTATAGTTATGTGTTCCATGATTAAAATTATGAGTTATATAATGTTCATTGTATATTTAATAGATATTAAAAATTTTAAAATAATATGTAATATGAAAATTTAAAAGTTTTTAATATATAGAAAATGAAGATATAATAATGATATATTAAAATTCCCTCTAAATAATTTCATTAACATGTTAATAGTTATTTTAAACATAAGGATATTGGAAGAATATATATTTTACACCTTGAACCAAAAAATATTGACCATGAAAGGGTGAATTGATCATGATAAAATAAATATCAGGATAACCTATAATACAAAGGATGGTCGACCATGAGAACATTCTTAGAATCTCCATCAATTGTCTAAAGGTTGATCGACCATGATATCCATTTAATTAATAAGAAAAAAAACACACTGAAAATTGATGATGTAATCTTGATGGAGATCTATTATTAATTAATGATGAATAATAATTATGAATTGATGACTATATCATAAATCAAGTATAGATATTTTAATGATTATGTTGAACAATCATTATGTATTTTTTAATTTTTAAAAGATTTATGATTATCACGAGGAACTCTACACCATACGCTACGATAATATTGGTGGGATAAATTAATTACAAGAGTACCATGAGGATTTTATTATAAAAATATAGATCATATTTCCTCAGTGTAAGGTGTTGCAGCTATGATATGATAATCCATGTTGTAAGTCATGCCCACTTTCAGACATCAATAATATTTCAAAATATTTATATATTGAAAAAACTATAGTTAATATGTGTAAATTTTAATTCAAATATCATGGGGTTTTTATACTACAAGAACGTGATGAGAAAGTATATCTCATAATAACATAAAAAGTGTATATATAGAGTTTTTAAAAGCAATTATTCAAGAGTTAAATGCTACATATTTAGGTAAAATAAATGGTAACTATGAGAATAGAGGAATGTTAAAATTATGATCCTTCAAGCACATTTCAAAATGAATCAAACTCATTTGATACATGAAGACCAAAAAAATAATGAGAATTGAAGATAGATGATTTAAGGATCTTGAATAGGTGATATTTATAGGAATTATAATTTTCAAGGTTATGAATAATATTCCCTTAGAGATAATTTAATGATAAGTAGAACAAAATAGAATATTGTGCTCGTGATAGTATGTGTATGTTATAAATTTTCGAAAAGTTAAATGAATAAATTCATAACTCATATTGTAATAAAAAACATAAAAGAAATATAAATAAGGAATGTAAAACTGGGAACCTGCATTTCATGTTGAGTATCCATATCATGCACTAAATATGAGAAGAATATTGTGTCTCAAGTTTTTCTTAATCACAAAAGAATAAAATGATATAGATAGTGACTATATTAGAATTCATTAGTTCCTCATACATAAGTTGATGTTCTAATAAACATACACTACAACACAGTACTATATTATTATAAATAAAATGATTCAGTTCCAAATAATTCGAAAAAATAAGACATCCCATCTAACATATCTAGGTGAGAGAAAAAACTCATTCATATCGTCAAAGAGGGATTCAATCCCACAGTAGAGATCTTTCTTCAAGGTTGTACAAGACCATTATCTAGTATGAAGGGATAGTAAACCATCACATTATTTTCACATTATTGTATCTAGGATAAATAGGATAAGGTCATACACTTGATCATCATTTCTTTGAAAATAATATGGATTTTTTTTTGACGGATAATAACAATGTCTCCCCAAGAATATAGGAATCCATCTTGGAGGAGAACCTCATTAGAGAACACTAGTATTAACTTATATTTCTTTCTTATTATATATCTCTAGATAAACCAAATCATATAAAGAAAATGAGATATTCCTATACTTAAATGTATAAATGTGAAATTGTAATAAAATTAATCCCACACCAATACCCCACACTCTTAGAGTGGTAATATACCAAAGTGATCCAAGAATTTGGTTTTAGAGATATTGTTTCACCTCTATTTGATTCTTAATTTCTGTTGTTTTTTATGAATTTAATATCACATTCAAAATTACATATGAATTTAATATGTGATTAATGATTTGAGATTCCCGTAAATGTAATTCAAGATGATAAACCAACGAGGACCCGGATGAATGGGAAGAATGGATAAAGAATGATGTTGAGAATGGGATAATCTATGTATGGATATATTAATGAATTTATACTAAATATTTGAATGGATGAATAATATTTGGTGGTGGAGTCAACTAATAATTATATAGACCATTATTATACCTTGTGTAGTACATCATCTTCATAAGAATATAGGGTAAAAAATCACATAAAAATTCCCACAGGATGAACAAATTATTAGTACATTAGATCATAATAATGAGAATATATAATATTAATTAGTTAGTTCCCTGAAACATATATTGTGTAAAATTCCAAAATAAATAGTCTCACAGTATCATTGAATCCTTAGAAATATATTTGAGGTGATCACCCACATTGAAGATTAAATGGAAAGTAAAGTGTTATAATTGAGAGAAATGATTCAAAAATGTATTAAACTCTATAAACATGTAGGAGCCTTAAATATCATAAATTAGTATATTGAATAAATATTATTCATTTTTTGAAAAATATTGTCTCACTACAATCCATGAAATAATTCAATCTCTAAAAAGTAGTAATTTGAAAAATGATACATTAAATGAAATAATTGATGTCAATGATGTTCAACAAGATATTAAATTAAATAGGATTAAAGATATTTATCATATATTTTATGAGAAGAAAAAAGTTCATGATGATGATGTTCAAAAAATAAATAAGTAAAAGGAAGTCATTAAAGTAATGTGAGATTGGTAAATACATTGTAAATATGAAATCCTATGAGATTTATGCAAAATTATAGAATATGAAAATAGCCTAATCATTTTCATCACAAGAATTTGAGAGGAAAATATCTTATATATATAATATGAAGAAGTTTTATTATTATTAAAGACCACTATCTATATTAAATAAAAACTCAAAATCATCTAAATATCAGTATGTCTCATCCTCAAAATAAAATGGATGATTCTCTTTTATAAATTTTTTTTATGAAAAATATATATATAATTTTTTACGTAAAATTTATGAGGAACCCACAATAATATCCATGTTGGTTGGAAGCATTTCTATAGGTATTTTTTTCCTTTATATAATTCCATATATAAGTTGAAAAGTCTAAAAAATAGTAAGAATAAAATTTTCAAAATCTTGTAGTGATAAAAGAAAACAAAGGTATATTGGTTATTTTATAAATAAATTATATTTAGGCTTAAAAAACTGGATTACTTGTGAAATATTCAATTATATAAGGATAACAGAAAACCATTTTTTTTGGAATAAAATATGAATAAACATACATGTATTATGAAAACAAAATATATGATATAAAATAGTTTAAAATTCACAAATATCTCTAACGTACTTGTAAATGGAGTGGTCCGAGTAAAGAAGCATGAAATTAGAAGTCATTAAATAAATAAACTTGAAAAAATAAGGAATTAATTGAACATAATATGAAAAAATAAAAATAAGACTACCTTTTTAATGATTCAAGAGAAAAAATAAAAAATTATTATTCCCATGATGGTTATGAAGAAGACTGGTAAGTTATCCATGGTTGATAAAAATATCATAGACATGAAATCAGGTTGACACTATAAAACCAAGAAGAGGGAAAACCCAAATGTGATAAGCTTCTTCAGTTATTGGAAAATAGGAGACACCATTGATTTTTTCAAACATTCCAGGACAAGAAGAATTAGTTGGATTAAGAAATATCTAAATATAAAAACATTATAATGGAAAAATAACGTGAGTAAATTGGTGATGTGGAATTCGGAGAGTCCAAGAGGATAAACCAAAAAGGATAATCTTGTTACTCATTTTTTTGGAATTATTTATAGTACTTTTAGTAAAATTAATTGAAATTAAATAATAAGCTATTGTAGGAGAAATAAATAATAAAATATTCCAAATTAAAATTTTACATTTCATAAGATGTTCTTAGATGAAGGCGAATGAGATTCAATTATGTTATGATAATGGTGAAGGAAACATGGATATAATTAAAATGATTGTCTCACAACAATAATATCTTATGATTAAATCATGATGAACAATAAATATTCACCATGTGATGTATTTTCATTTATGGAACATCTTATAAGAATATCCCATGAAAAGTGAAAACAAAAGTACCCTAAATCCCAATGAAATTATAGATATATAGTATAGTTGTAAAAAATGAGGTGTTCATGAAAACTAGGATCTAAATTACAAAGTGGAAACTGGATGGGAATAAATTATCAAACCAAATACTCATATTTAATTAAAAATGGGTTCCACCTTGTTTACTAAATTATTTATGTCGTACTTGTGCTAATCAGATAGGGAATTAAGATTTATTTAGATCATCAAATAAAGAACTAATGAACTAATGTAAGTTGAAATAACTATTCTCTATCCAAATATTCCACTACAGTGGTATTATTTGTCTAATTATATTTTATATAACATATTAAGAAAAGAGGATCTATGATGAAGTAGAATGAGATATCAAAACTAGATAGGTGGATATTGAAATTTCTTATCTTGAAAGGAATGAAACACATGATACCCTAAAGAGTTCATGACTAATTAAATCAACTCAGATGATGATTTATTTAATGATATAATCATGGTATTATAAAAAACTATAACCACTAATAATAATTGATGATGAGATCACTCTTGATTTTTTATGTTGAAGTACATCCCTTAAGGGGGTGTTGTTTGAGAATCTAAAAGAATCATTCAATTAATGAAAATATATATATTTTTATATTGTTCTTCATATTTAACCATTGAAAAAGAATGAATAATCATACACTCATCCTTGGTATTAATGAATTTATCCTATCACAAAATTTTAAAAGTTCATTCAATCAATGATAATAAATCTGAAAAAAGTAGATAAATTTATAGGGTTATTTGAAATCAAAATTTTCTAGTTTCACTTTAATGGTTTTAATCAATTGGATGATGAATAAAAGAAATTAAATATGAAACTTTTGTGAGAATATTTGAAAAAATTGATATCAAAAATTAATATCAATCTAAATTCAGTGGAATATCCCATGACTTTGAGAATAGATAAGGTAATAGATTGTATACTTTTCAATTGATATATGAATATTTTTTCATCCAAGTAAACCCCTTTACATTTCTACACTAATAATGGATCATAAAAAGTTAGATAAGAATAATAGATATCACATTGTTTAATTTTAAATTTATAAAACAGTCTACTATGAGTTATGAATTTTGTATTAATATGTGGGAGAGAAGAAAATGGCAATGAAAAAGAGAAAGTGGGAGATAAGGAATGGAATTAAAATAATATCATGGAATATTATTATTTTTATGTGGTATTGAAAAAAATAAAAAGTAGGAGATATGTGAACCCACTTGTGATTATATTGTATTTTGTTTTAATATGTAAATGGGTTTGTTCATGTCAAGGTGTTGATGGTGAGTTTCTGGGATGTATTTGTATGAACTCAAGCACGCTTCCAAGAAGAATAAGTTACCAATAAATGATTCATTTATTTGTTGAGTTGGGGATATTAAATTAAGATACATGTTTCAACTTGTAGCTTGCAAGTGTAATTTTTTTCATCCATTACTTTTGTGTCAATGAAAGTGACCTTATTGTCATTTTATTATGATTAATTTTTTGAGTAAAGTTCTCTATTATATAAATATGTATATAATCACTTTATGGATACATAAAATTATTATTAAGTTACTGCCAATGAATGTCTCTTTATAATTCATAAATATGTTTGAAAGTAAATTTTAATCCATCCATGAAGGATAATTAATTATTTTGAATAATTTTTGGTGTTTTAAACTTTTATAGAATACCATAACATGAGTCAAAGAGGTTCATATTTTCATTAGAATTGTTATTATTATTATATGTTTAAATTTTCACTTAAGAAAATAAATACTGATATCTATATGCTAGGTAATGGTATTTATATAATAAAGATGGATATAAAAAGATAACACTAAAATACAGTCAGGCATGGGTTCTCCCAACATGTGTAATGGTAAATGAAAAATTAGACTTGACATGTAATGGTGTTCTAGAACATTCATGGGTTTTGTAATGGACGATTTTGATTTATACAATCTACGTAAACATTACTGGAAAATATTATGATCTATGTAAGGGTAAATCTAAAAATTAATATTTTTGTAAAGGACATTCTCATATTACTGTATAATGTCTGAACATGTGTAAAGGTAAATTGAAAATTAGACTATACATATCATATTAGTGTAGAATGTCCCAACATGTGATGTCCCAACATGTGTAAGGCATATAATATTAGTGTATAATGTCCCCACATGTCCCAACATGTGATGTCCTAACATGTGAAAAATTAGACTAGACATATAATATTAGTGTAGAATGTCCCAATATTAGTGTAGAATGTCCCAACATATGTAAAGGGATGGTTTCTCCCAACATGTGTAAAGGTAAATGAAAACATATACTAGACTTGTAATGGTGTTCTATAACATTCAGGGTTTTTCTAATGGATGATTTTGATTTAAAAAATCTACGTAAAAATTACTGGAAAGTATTATGATCTATGTAAGGGTAAATAAAAAAATTAGAAGTTTTGTAAAGGACATTATCATATTAGTTTTGTAAAGGACATTCGCATATTAGGGTAAATCTAATTTAGACGTTTTGTGAAGGATATTCTCATATTAGTTTTTCAAACGACATTCTCATATTATACTAGACATGTAATGTTGTTCTAGAACATTCATGGGGTTTTTAATGGAAGATTTTGATTTAAACAATCTACGTAATTATTACTGGATAATATTATGATATATATAAGGGTAAATCATAAAATTAGACGTTTTATAAAGGACATTCTCATATTAGGTAAAATGAATAAATTTTCAAATTAAATAAGGGGAAGATAATATGTTGTGAGTGGAAGGCATCCAAGTGAATTGTTGGATGAACATGTGAATAGCTATTCGAATCAATATGATAGTGGAATCATGAAGATTATGTATTTTTAAATATATATGATCAACCAACCAAGGGTGATCAACCATGAGATCCTATATGGTGAGATGACATTCTACAAGAAGGATGATAATCTCTGAGAAAATCTATGGTATGTCGATCGAGTGTGTGATGGTTCATTGATCATAACTTCCATCAACCACAGATAGAAGAAAATAAAAATAGAAAAATGAAAATATAATCATGTTGATACTGTTCTTTTATTTAATGAAAAACATTCACGATGATTTTCTATGGAAATTGTGATTCAACCAAAGATACTAAATCTATCTTGCTGAATAATAATTGTGAATCTTCAAAATTTTAAAATATTCTTGATTATCATAAGGTGATCCATTCCATAAGTATTAATAATACAATCCAATTAAAAAAATAGAAGAACCTCACGAGGATTTATGTGAAAAGGAAGGAGAACTCCAAACCTTAAATTAAGGCTATGCGGCTATAATAGGGGAATCCACATCAAAAAAATTTCTCTCATGTACACGTGGAGAATATTTCAAAAGATTTATATTGTTTTGGAATTTGGTATATTATTTTGGTGTGGAAATTTAAATATTATTAGGTTTATATACTGTAATCATGTGAAGAAGAAGGAGATCCCCTAGACATATGAAATGTTTATAAATGGAATTTGTGGAATATATTTATAGAGAATTAAATGTTCCATCTCTAGGGAGATTAAAAGGAAAATGTGAGAATTTTGGAATGTGAAACTTTATAGTCTTCTTTTACATTTAAAAAGAATTAATATCATATTATACAAACAAACCTAAAAAAGAAGGATAATTAAAGATACATGAATTTGAGCTCTTGAATAGATGAGATTTATGGGCATTAAATTTTCACACCAAGAGAATAATATTCACATATAGTGATTATAAATATAAATCAAAATAAATAAATGATTATCCTTTTGGCAATATTTATTTTATATATATATATTATAAAATTAAAATAATAATAATGTAATATATGATACAACAATCAAGGAATATAAAAAACTATATTGACGTATAAATGAGGGGGATTGAGGGAGCCCATATTTCATGTTATGTACTCTCCTTGTGCACTATTGTAGAGGTGAAGAAGGTGTTCTAGTTTTATTTATAAGAACCGTAGTTGACGGCGAATAAGACTGAAGAAGATATTAAAGTTTCACATATCAATTGATCATAAAAAATATGAAGTTATGTTAAATTCATCTCATACAACTCTAGTGTAAATATTTGAATAATGTTGTGTCAGCAGTTTATATTTCTAAAAATTATCTAAAAACTATAATTTAAGGATGAAGATCATTCATATAGTTCGGGATGTGCTCAAAATAACAATAATGATGCTTCTTCAAGGATGTAAATAATGTTATATTGTAAGAAGGGATAAAAAACCCTTCACATTATATGTACATGATTGTTATCATGATATTGATTATAGGATCATACCATATCTCTGGCATTATTTTATAATAATAAGTATGTTATGCATGTGGGAAAATAATCACATGTTACCAGGGATATAGTTATCCATCTTGAAGGTACAATTAGATAATAAACAATAGTTTACTGTAGGTTCAATTACATATTCAAAATCTATATAACAATAAAATAAAATAATGATAAAGATCGATATATCCACAAAATAAGTTAATATGTGATTAAATAAATATAATTTAATTTCAAAGAAATGTCTATCATAAGCTAATTCACCTGCAACCATACCTCTAAGTGAGTTCTAATCCTAATGTGATCCTAACAGAAGCATCACCAAGGTGGGTGACCTAGAAATTCGGGGAACCAAATTAACCCACCGAATGTTGGTAGTGGCTCCAAATTGGAGAAACCTAGGTACAACCATGTTTCTATCCTTTTTCAAGGAATCTTTCCTTAAAATGGATCTTTTGTTGTAGCCTATTTGGAGGCTCATGGAATATGTTATTTCATTATGGTTTAGAGTATAAAACCCCTATTTATCCAATATAAATATTTTTTTTATCATTTATCCGAGGTTTTGATTCAAAAATCACATTAAGGATAATTTTGGAATTTTTGGGTGTGCAGACTGGTGCACTATGCTCCGAGATGCTTGGTGACTTTTTCCTCTGACTGTTGATGTCAAAATAAAATGTTTAAGGTTATTTTATAATAAAATGTCATTTGTGTGCCCAATACATTGATTTTACGCCCCAAAGTGCCTAGGTATTCATAAGGGAATGTTTTTGTGGGTTGAATATGGTATTTGTGTGGGTATTAGACAAGGCCTTCAAATATAGGTATTGAGGAGTAAATGCATATAAAAATACATAAGGATGAAAAACTGACTATAACAATCCTTATATTTATTTAAAATTAATAAATTATGTATTGCATAATATTACACATAATAAAATCCAAAATATCAATTAGTTTAGTGTATTTATTTAATTAGGAAAATTGCATTACAAATTTAAACTAGAAAAAAAATATCTTTATTAGAATCTTCATTTACATGCATGCACATAAAAATGCATGGGATTACCTAGGGACATATATAATAAATGGGTGATCTATAAAGAAAAATAAGGGAATAAAAATGGAATAATATTATGAAATTGATGCATGTTACATAGTAGGGAAATAAATGGGTCATAAAATTAAAATTAATAATATGGAATGATATAGCATGGTAATCATAACATGGGAAATGTAGCAACAACTTCCAACACTACAAAATAAACATAGGTAAATGTTAAATTTCATGAAACCATGATGGATTATGTTTTGTAATAGAATAACATTCACTCCTTATCTCGAAATGATAACTTTTGAGACTAAACATTACCCAATGCATTGGACCACTATATAATTTCAAGCGCACCAGTCATATTATAATCATTCTCCGATTTATGTGTTCCACGTAGATAATAAAACATGGATTCATTCTTAAAAATATTATATTCCATGTTTAATGATTGTGGAATATATACATGTATGTACCAATTCATCTTATTATAGGTTTATAAATGTTAACACCGTAGAAATTAATTGGGTATTGTTTTCGTTACACAATTATTTTGGCATTTAAATTCATGGTAAAATTTCGGCACCAGAATGGTTTCATATAAATATTCATAAAATGGGTTGATGAGATGGAAAGGGTTATATAATAATTTGGATATAAAATGGTAAGTAATAAGTAAATGGAAATACATGTCTCAACTTTATTAAATTGTAAATAAAGGGCATGAGACAAAAAAGAAACTTGAATAAAGAAAATACTGAGAAGATCCCATACTTGAGTGTGTTACTCCAAATTCTTGGGATGATCTTTTTGAGATATTGGGGTACATTGTAACGAATAAAAAGAGGGAAGTGAAGAGTAATTAATTTATGAAAATATTTTTAGTGAATTTAAATGAGATATTATGTTGTTTTGTATATGAAAATGGTGGGAATTTATTCATTATTTCACAAACATTGGTTTTGAAATATATACATATAAATAAAAAAACAAAAAACAATCCCTTGGTTTTTATAAGGCCCTAGCCTTAAGAATTACATAATCTTGAGTTACGTAATGAGTTTAAATTGACGATATTTTTAGTTTATGAATTTTTGAGAATTAGGATGTAACTATTATATAATATACTGAAACATTACATGGGTTCAGTTACACCCAGTATCAAATTTTCACCCCAAAATAAACCCTTTAAAAAAGATTTATTTTTTTGGGTAAATATATTCTTGAATTCGTCTTTTATTTTAACCATCCTTATAAAATATGTAAAAAAATTTAAAAACATTGAAAGAGCATAAAAAGGTCTGTAAATAATATAAAATAAGGAATGATATTGTTATTCCATGAATATTTAAATCCTAGTAAAATATTTTATCAAAATCATAATTTTCACCCATAAAACACAAACTAGCTATCTTACATCATGTAATCATAAGATACCTACGTAACTTCTTAGAAATCATAAATAAATAAGGTAACTAGTGGTATCCATATCATACTAACATTGTAGTGATTACAACTACAAGGGGAATAATATTCATGGTTACATTTGGAATACACAATGTAGTATATTCCCAAAATCTCTTAAGATATAACTTAACATTTACCTCCATTAAATTAACCAATTAATTAGAGAGATATCATGGGAAAACCTACCCCAGATTATCACAGAACCACCTGAACACAAAAGATATTCCCAAGAACCATAACATAATCATAACACATAAATTATTCATAAAGGAAAAATAACATTTCTACATTTCCATTATAAGATATCATTTAATGATTTTGATATAATCAATTTAATAAAAAACTATTTTTCAATACAAAAATACATAAAAAGGAATAGGGTATTTACGTTTCTTATATAAGTGTTATGGCATGTACAGAAATCCAAATATCATATAATGGTTTTGGGGGCTCGAGAAGTCGTTGTCACCGCATATGTTAAAAAATGTCTTTTTGTTGTTATGTAAAGTAAAAAACATTGTATAGAATGATTTCTCTTCAAAAACGTTGAGTAACATTAAAATTAAAAGGGTTTGACTCTAAACCATATAAAATAAATTCATGTATAAGTTAAAACATGCTTTAATTAAAAGAGATTGAGACGAAGTACCTTACAAATATTGTATCCTTCGATTAAGATAAATCAATGAAATAATTATGTGTGAAAAATTTAAATACACCCAATATAATTTTATATTAATTATAAAACAACAGAATGTCATTCACACATATTCATGTAAAAACAAAACCAATGACATGGATATTTAACTCAGTGAAATGAGATTGAGTTAGTATTTCCCTTACCTTGAGTCCAACTCATTACGCACTACTATAATGTTCCAGAATAATAATCATTGTTTATTTTTTAGATTCAATAGAAAATATTTCATTTTTATTATTTCTATTATATCACTTATTACAATGTTATAAAATATACATAATTATTTATGTTCACATCTATTGTTTTGTTGATATTCAGTACATGAGTTGAAAATGAACTGGTTTTGATTTATATTGTTCATATGGTAAAAACAACATCATATCCAGAATATTTTTCATTATTTAAATATCATATATATATATATATATATCATATATATCAGTTTTGAGTTGTCCATAAAAGTTTGAGATAAGAAATGAAATGCACCGGTCATCGAGATGGTAGGTCGTACGTATGCATGAATGGTACATTAATTTCATTTTCAAATTAAATGAATGAATAATAAATGAAACATAAGTATACAAAATTTTTGTATAATATCTATTTTATATAAGTTATATAATTTCATTTAATATATATTTTATATGATTCATGTATGGAATAAACGAGTTATATATCTTTGAGTGTGTGGTAGACCACACTTCCTCAAATTAAATTATCTTATTTACACATTATGGAATGCATATTGGTATATTGGAAATTAAAATTAAAAAAACATAGAAACAATATAAATGTAATATATTTCATATATAGATACAGTTCCTTCATAATGTCCACCATAGGAGGTGGTAGGAGAAAATTGAATAATCATCGTTTCGTGAGGCATTTGTTCATCGTACAAAAAACATTATGTTCTATATCAATTAGATGAAAGTATGTGTATATTTAGGTAGAAACCATTGAATAAAAACATCCTAGTATATTTTGTATATTTTTTTTGTTATAAAGTAATGTAATAAATATAGGTTATGTTGTTGGAGAAGGAAAAAATGGAAGGATCTTGAGAGAATGCATTACCTCTTAATCGGGAAACTTGTTTTGATTTGAGCCAAAAGGCTTTCTAGAATTTCCTTCATCACATGGTATGCCTTCTAGGAAGAAGGGAGGTATTTTGGGATCTTATTTGAGCATAATTTGGATGAATCCAAGGGCTTGGGAGGTGCGATTATGTGGGTAGATGTGGTGGCCTTCTATAAGAGGGAGGATGGGCACTTTAGGAATGTCTTGAAATATTATTTTATTATAAATCAATTTTCGAATTATAATATCTAAGAAAGATATATATTTAGTGTCTAATATTATTATGGGTATTAATCCCCTCAAAAAATATTTTTATAGAATCTTAGGTCAAAAATATAACCTTATTTTTTAGCTTTAACCCTTTGTTAAATAAATTAACTCTTACCATGTCTTCTGGTATTTTTAAACTATATTATTAATATAGTTACTATAAAATGACATGTGAACGTAAAGTGTATCATTAGTTATATTTTTAATATTATCTATGTTATTTTTACGAATTGTATAATTTCATGACTATTATATCATTTAATAAATTGTTTCTCGTTTAAAAACACTTTTATTTCAATTTTGACACAATTTGGTAATTTTTTATAAAGTCATAACCACTTGATTCATTAAAAAACGGAATTGAATAATAAATAACATATCATAATAATACAAAAATAGAGTTTATTACATCAAATTTTTTAAATTACATTTTTTAAATAATTATAATATTATATATTTGAATCATTCATTAATATGGTAATCAGTACATCATCATTGCATCTTTAATAAATTTAATTATTTAATGTATAAAAATATAAATAAAATAAAATGAAGTAGGAAAATAAATTCATATTCATAATTACTATTTCTATTCAAATATATGAATTATATAACCCCACCTTCAAATTGTTTTATTGTAAAGATACATGTTTAATTTATAATTCCCTTCAAATTAAATTAATTATTATAACATTTTATTTTCACACACAAGTGAATCCCAAATGCCAAAATATTTTTTTATGTATTTTTTTGGTCTCCCAAGACTCATAAAATAATATTAGTACACCTTTTTGGCTAGAATTATATTATTATAATATTATTTTTACCTTTATTTACCTAATTTACCATTTAACCAAGGTAAAAATAATACCTACTAATGTTACTATTCATAATGTCAAAAAAATAGAGTAACTATTTATAAAATTTGGTCATTCTGATATCAAATTTGTAATCCATTTTTCCAAATTCAGAATACATAATTTTCCATAATTAATTTAAAATTAATAAATATTTTCAAAACCAGAATGCTGGTTTTTAAGAGGTAAATACTATCAAAAGATTGACATTTTTTTATGTCCAATTTAAATGTAATATTATTTCCAATGAACCAAATTGGATTAAATGATAACAAAATAATACAATTAAACTTCAAAACCAATTAAAAAAAATATAATATAACTATATAAATAAAGTTGATGAAAAGGATGTTTTGAATTAAAATGAAATATTTTTTACCATGCATTAAAATAATAATTTCATCAGAAAAATACTAATATTTAAAACATGGAAATTTTTTATGTATTTATTACAAATAAAAATATTATTATTTCAAAATTAATTAAAAAAATCATAAAAAAACTATATTTTAAAATGGGTTTCCATCATGATTAAGTAAAAATGTTTTTTTGAAAACATACTACTTTTATCCAAAAAATTGAATTTTTTCTTATATAATATATAGAAATAATATAATATGATTTTAAAACATTGCATTTATTGTATAAAATATATTTTTTATTAAATAAATATCTATGAAGAGTGTTATGAATTTATAAACACAATTATTCTCTTTTAAATAGGTTTTCAGAAAAACACATCCTTTATATTCAAATGGTTTTTATTTCTAGTTTTCATAATTTTTGTAACAAATGAATCAATATATAATCATGTATAAACCACAATTTTATAATTCATCTGATATCATTCATTCCTTCCTTTCAAACAACAAGTTTATAATGGTAAATTTTAAATAATAATATTTAGTTTTTCTTTTAAGATCAATGTAGTGTATAATGTATTCTATTGAACATGGTGTTTCATTCCTAAAACGTAGGATGTTGCATCCTCTTCATTTAATAAATTGCATACTCGCAATTCTAATTTGTGTTTGATAACTGGGTTATGAATTTTCAAAATAACTTTATTGTAAACCCACATCTGAAAAGGGTTAACCAAAAAACCACATTAAAATAAATAAAGAGAAGTAAAAAAGGACACCTAAGATAACACATACTAGGATTAAATATAAGAAAACATGGATATGGAAGAAAAACTAACCACATTATTCTGATAGATAGTGATAGAAAACATTATCATGGGAAAGTTATGAATCATAAAACCAAAAACATATGAAGGGTTAAATGGTTATTGATTTCCTAGTAGGAAAAGTAATCAGAAAGTGTTTTTGTTTAATGCTTATTTTCATAAATATAAGGAATTTATTAATGAGTGTTACTAAGAAAATAATAAGACATACATAATAATCATGTGGGTTTTTATCATTTAAAAAATTCTACCATAAACTCATATTTTTTCCAAACAATGAGTATTCAAGATTACTTGGTCACAGCAGGAGTAATAGATTCAACTTTTAGAGAATCACATAATCCACATCAAATTAACTATCTATTCATCATGTCTTGAAACATAATACAAAAAATAGTTATTATTAGATAAGATAAGATCCTAATAATAATAATCCATTATAAGGAGAAGGATTACTTTTATTTTCCAAAATTCAGCAGAAATACCCAAATTCTGCATAGACCATTCTATAAATAAATGTGATTCAAATTCCTCAAAATAATAAAAACTAATATTTTAAAACAAAATTTATAAGGATTTTATCACATAGTCTTCAAAGATAAATATTAACATGTATCTAAAAATAAAATTTATCTCTATTAGAGTGTTACCCCAAAAATTAATTACCCTAATCATATATTTTCCATGCTTGGCTAATCATTTCTTTAAATTACCTAAATCACCATAACGCCCCATTAAAAAATATATTCTTCCAAAATAAAATTCAATCATTACTCTCCAAAAAATCTCATAAAATTATATTTTACTTAGGAATATATGGTTCCCAAAATAGTGATCGTTTTCCATAATAACATTTTACGCTTCATCCCCAAATCATTTTCTTACACTAAATATATCCATTTTATAAAACATAAGATCCAAAAATCAACTTATTATAATTCCATAAACTAATTTAAAAAAATGTCTTACTAATAAGTAACATCACATAGGCCAGTGGTAGATGATGCACTTTTACCACCCTTCGATTGTGGGTTCGATTCTTGTGGCATTTCCAGATGTGATGGGTTGTAACAAATCTGTGTGTTTTCCAATTTTATAAAACTCTAAAATGACTATAAATTTTCATAAAATTATATATTTCTTATAGGTATAATTTTTATTCTAACTATTAATGAACATAACTACTTAATTTATTATTTGTAATATATATTTACATCCTTTTCATATCCATAATATTTAATACAAATTTTCAAAAATAAATAACATCGTACCTTGATCACAGTGTCCACATAGTTTCATCGTCATTTTGTTCACATAGATAGATGGTCCATGCATTGAAAAAATGATTTATAGATTCTTCAAAATCACTTTCTTCTATTATCCAAATACACCTTGTACAACATGGGTCTTATGGGTGTTCACAGAAAAATGGTTTTGGTAAATAATATTGTAGGACATATAATTTCAAAACGTTAGATAAGACGTGATTTTTATAAAACATTCAGATAAATCATGAGTTGAAAATTTAAATAAATTTTACATTTAAAATACCATAAGTATTTATTTTAAGACAATATATTAATATCATGTTTAAATAGGTTGCGTAGGGGTGTCTTTCTTCACTAGCCTTCTCAAAATCATATTATGCTTCCAAATCTTCGCATAATGTAAAATATCGGAAAATTAATTTTTAATAATTACCATTTTGAAAATATTGGAATATTGTAAAGACAATATTTTATTAAAAAAACCCATCGTCGATGATGATATCAAGGTATAGTAAATGTTTCTGATATCTCATTCAACTTTTTTCATGTGATTTGTGTGTTAAAAAAAGTTTTTGAATCACTCAGACATGACATTGCATTAATTATTGCAAGAAATTCATCATGATGAGATATGAGTGTTGTTTTTTATCCAAATCCTTAAATTTTTAACATACAATCCTTGATCTGAAATAGTTATAGAATAAGGATGATGCGAAAAATAATATACATATTAGGTTACCATAGGTTTCACCAAAACACATAATTCCTAATTTGTGTTAAACGAAATCTGAAACCAACTATAAGGACTCATAATAAAACATTACATAATCTTTAGTTATGTAAATATTTCACATTTAGGATCATTTCAAGTTTATAAATATTGAGTATTAGGCCATAACTATTAAATAATAGACCCAGACATTACATGTGGATAGTTACACCCAATATCTACTTTTTCTAACCCAAAAAAACATTAAACAATACATGAAGTCTTTTTCTTGATAAATATCTTCTTGAATTCTTACATTTTATTACCCATCATTATACCCTATGAGAAAGAATTCAAAAAACATGGTATGATTATAAAAACTCAATAAGTAATATAAAGTAAGGAATAAAACCATTTGTCAATGAATATTTAAAAATCCTGAAAACATTTAAAAAATTGCACTTTCCACCCATAAAAAATCAACTATTTAGATTACATAATGTATCCATAAAAAAACCTATATATTTTCATAAAAATAATAAAACATAATGGTAACTTATGGAATCCATATCATTATTACATTGTATATTTTATAGCTACATAAGGAGTAACCTTCATGGTTATATTTGGAATACCCATCAAAGTGTATTCTGTAAATCTATTATAAGAACCCTTAATGTTTACCTCTATCATGTTAAAAATGAATTGGATAGCTATCACGGGCACATATTCCCTTGGTTTATTAGGGAACCACCCATATACATAAGGAATTACCATGAACAGTAACATAATCAATACACATAAACCACGAATAAAATAAAAAATAACATTTCCAAATTGCAACTATAAGATATCATTTACAGATATTGATATAATAAATTTATTATAAAAAACATATTCAATTCCAAAATACCTAAAACAAAATATGATATTTACTTGTATTTTAAAAACATTATTTCTTGTAATGAAATTCAAATATCAAATAAAGGTTGTTATAGTAGAGAAGTTGTTGTCACTGCATAAGTTTAAAACATTCCTTTTGTCATTTTGTAATGTAAAATTATTCATATAGAAATATTGCTTTTGTAAAACCATTGAATAAGTTTAAAATTAAAATGGGTTTATTATACACCATATAAAATAAGGTTGTTTATAAATCAAAATATGCATCGAAGAAAAGAGATTGATATGAAGTCCCATACAAAGATCTCATCCATATATTAAGGATAAATCAATGAAATAATTATGTGTGAAAAATATAATTAATACCAATATAATTATATATTATGTGTAAAACAATAAGAGCTAATTCACTCATATTATTGTAGAAACAACAAATGACATCGATATTTATCTCAATGAATTGAGATTGAGTTATTATTTCCCTTACCATGAGTCTTACTCGTCTCGTAAAATCGTTATGATACAGAATAATAAACTTATGTTAATAAAAAATTGCATGAGAACCTTTTTATAGTACATTATTAATTTTTTATAACTTATAATCATGTTATAAAAATTACATAATAATTTATGTTCATATTGGTCATTTTGTTGAAATTCTTTACATAAGTAAAAAATTGAACATGTTTTGATGTAAATTATCTATGTGGTACAAACTACATCATCTCCATAATATTATTAATAATTTAAATATAATATATATCCATTATATATATATTTATAATATTCCATAACATTTGGATATAAGAAATGAAATTCACTGTTCATTGAGATAGTTAGTTGTACGTACAGATGAACGTTGCTTTCATTTTTTTATATTAATTGAATAAATACTAATTGATATAAAGGTATATTATAATTACAGTATAATATTTATGTTATATTTGTTTTATAAGTTCATTAAATACATAATTCATACATTTTGTGATTGGAATGAATGAGTCATATCACTTTGAGGGGGCGGTAGCCGACACTTCCTCTAATGAAATGACCATATTTACAAATTTTAGAAAGCATAATGTTATGTTGTAAATAAAAATTAATGAAGAATAAAGATAATATAAATATAATATATTTCATATATAATTATAGTTCCTTAAAAATGGCCACCATGAGAGGTGGTTGGAGAAAATTGAACAATCATCATTTCGTGAGGCAGTAGTTCATCGTACACAGAAACAGTATATTATATATCCATTAGATAGACGTATGTGTATGTTTAGGTGTAAACCTTATAATAATAAAATCATAGCATATAAGGATATTTTTTTTATAAATTTATGGAATAAAAAAGGTTAGGTTGTTGAAGAATGAAAATAAATGAATTTATCTTGAGGGAAGACATTACCTCAAAAATGGGTAACTTCCTTTGATTTGATCTAAATGCCATTGTATATTTTTTTTGCAAATTGTAAGGATTATTTGAGGAAGGGAGGGATATTGGGATATTATTTGAACATAATATGGATGATCCAAGGGGGTTGATAGGTGTTAGTAAGTGGGTAGAGAAGGAATCCATTTATAAGAGGGTGGAGGGGCACTTTAGGAATGTATTGAAATATTATTTTATTATAAATTGATATTCAAATTATAATCACTAAGAAGTGATATATTTAAAGTATAATATGATAATGGGTATAAAGACTCTATAAAAATATGTTTTAGAAAATTTTAGGTAAAAATTGAATCCTTATAATTTTTCTTTAACCCTTAGCTAAATAAATTATCTCTTACTATGCCATCATGTATTTTTACACAATATGGTTAATACAGTTAAAATAAAATGCCAAGAGAACCTCAAGTGGATAATTAATAAAATTTTAAACATTATATAAGTCATTTGGAAAAATATTTTATTATTATGACAAAAATATCTTTTAATAAAATATTATTTGTTTTAAAAACTCATTTATTTCAATTTGGACATTATTTGGTAATTCATTTTTGTTAATGACATAATAACAAGATTCATTAGATAAACAACACTAAATAAAACATAAAATTTCCTAAAAATCCAAATCATTCGTTTATGGCATCATTAGTTTCAAATTAAATTTATTATTATATTTAAAATATAATTTATTTGAATCTTTTGTTAATATGGAAATTTCTGCATCATCATTGTTTCATAAATAAAATTATTTATATAATTTCTAAAAATTATAACTAAAATATCGTGACATAGGAAATATTTTTTTATTTATAATTACTATTTATAGTAAAATATATCAATTATATAGCCCAACGTAAAAATTGTTCACGTAAAAATATACATGTTTAAGTAATATTTTTATTTACATTAAAATAATTATTATAACATGTCATTTTCACACCCATGTGGCTCCCAAATGCAGAAATCATGGCCTAGGTGTTTTTTTCCTCCCATGACTCATCCAATAATATTAGGACTTCTGTTAGGGTTGTTTTATATTATTATTATATTATTTCTACCCATATGTTCAAAAATTACCCTTTAAACATGATAAATGAAAATAATTTCTAAAGTTACTATTAATAATGTCTAATATTAAAAGGATTACATTTACATAATTTAGAAATTATGATTCCAAATATGAAATCCAATTTTTCAAATACAAATCACAAAATATTCATTAATTAATTTAAAATTAACTCTAGTTTTCAAAACTAGAAAGCATGTGTCTGTGAAGTAAAAACTATCATAAGATTGACATTTGTTTATGTAGAATTTAAAAATTTAATTACTTCGAATGAAAAAAATCGGTTAAATAATAAAAACTTAATAAAATTACATTTACAAAACAATTAAAATGACAATCTAACTATATAAATAAATTATATTAAAAGGCAGTTTTGAATTAAAATGAAGTATTTTTCACTATACATTAAAATATGAATATCATCAGAAATTTTTCATCCAATGTAATATTTTATGTCACTATTCAAAATAGGAAGTTTTTTATATAAAATAATACTTATAAAATTTCAAAAAAGTGATTTAAAAAGGGTTATCCATCAAAAGGCGTTAAAATAATAATTTTTTGAAAAATAATTCTTTTTTATGAAAAACTAAATTTTTTATTATATCATATCTAGAAAACATATAAGATGAATTTAACACATTACAATGAATGTATAAAATATATTTTTTCATTAAATAGAAATCCATAAAGAGTGATTTGATATTATAAATGCAGTTATTCTCTTTTAAATTGTTCATCAGAAAAACTCATCTGTTATATTCAATTGGTATTTATTTCCATTTATAATAATTTTTGTAAGTAATAAATAATTATTTAAACATGTTTAAACCCTAATTTCATAATTTAGTTGATACTATTCATTCCATAAATTCCAACATCTTGGTTATAATGTAACAATTAAATAATAATAGTTAGTTTTTCGTTTAAGCTCGATGTAGCGTATCATATACGCTATTGAATATATTTTTTCTTTCTTAAAACATGTGATGGTATTGTTTTTTTTTCTAGGTTTTTTCATAATAGGATAATTAATAATTGTTTTATAATTCCATGGGATTACTGTCATGAAATAATGCCCTTTCGTATGTGGAGGTGGTTTATAATTTAAAGAAATGATTTTAAAACCATAAAATATATTAATTGTTTTGGAAGACTCATAATGGATTTATAAAATAAATTAAATAAATTTATAATCTAATTATTTCAAATAAAAAACATATATTGGTCTATTTATAATTTTATATTATTTATTACATCACGTTTGGGTCATTATGATGTCATATTACACAAAGTATTTTTATCTGGTATTTAATTTTAACATGAAAATTCAAATATGTCAAGAAATTTATGAAAATTTCACCACTGCATAATTAAAAAATTAGGTTTAAAAAAATAATATTAATTTTAAGTAAATAATTTTCTAAATATGTTAATTTTTACTTTTAATGTAATATCTAAATTTATTATTAAATGTTGGGTTTTTTGACAATAACTGCTTTTGAACCCTTATAAAAGTTACATTTGAATTCATAAAAATTATATCATCATTTATATTTAATAAAAATTATTTAATGACAATATATTATTAAAATATTTTTTTTAAAAAAAATCTATTAATTCTTAAAAATAAATTCCTTATTTGAATTTCAATATTACGCAAAAAAGAATATTTTTTATTGTATTAATAATACATATATAATGTAATAATAATATGATGCAAATGTAATTATTATTCTCTGCAAAATAATGTACATACTCATTTTTCTAGGTTCTTGATAAAAATTCATTTAATACACTAGAAAACATCCTATGATTAAAGAGGGTGACTGCGATAATTTCATTGGGTGGTTCAACGTACAAGGTTTGGGTCATGATCTAAATGTTCTTGAACATATCCCATAAATGGTTCCACACATGCTTAAGTGGTTGGATCTCGTCTTGGATTTGGTCAAAGAAAAATACACAGGATTCTATCTCCCTCAAAAGCTCCAGAAAATGGGCTTCATAGGGTATGATCTAACTGGTTGAGGTCATCATTTCGTTTTTCTATGTCAATTGGATTTGATAAAACCGTATAGTAATATTAATAACGTGATCACTTCTCAAACTCTATATTATCAATGGATACGATTCTTAATGTTCTTTTAAATCTAATAGGATATAATAAATCAAAATATTTTCATGTTTTTAATATAACCATATTACATAATAAGACATTTAATAAAATAATAATTGAAATTACATTTGTAATAATTTGAGTTATTATAATCTTTCCTCATTAAGAAATTTGACCATTGAAATTATATTACCCCGCACTAAAATAGACTTGGGTAACTTAATTTCATCAATACCACTGATTCCCACATTTATTCTTTAAATATTTTGTTTCCCCATAATACTTTCACAAAGTGAATTGTCTACTTCCATAGAACATTTTCTCTACTATCAAATATCTTCAAAATTTGGTTCTTATAATAATTGTCATTCTACAATGAAACCACTATTATATTGAGTACATGTGAGGGGTTTAGTATATACATTCTCAATAGGTATACATGTAATACATCATTTAATTGATGTTAGTTAGGTGGGAGTGCAAGTAGGTAGGCCAGCACTCTAACCTGATCAAGGATCTCAAATGGGATGTTGTATATTTTACTAAGATTTCCTTTATTCCCAAATATCAACACATTTTTTAATACAGATATGCAAAGGAATACCATGTCTCCAACATCACACTCTCAGTCACTTCGAGGATTGTCAGCATATCTCTTCTTTTGACACTATATAGCCTTTATATTCTACAGAATGGTATTATCCATTTCCACCAAATCCTCAACTATTTTAGGAACATGAAAATTTTGTTCTCCAACATCATCCCAACATGCAGGTGTTCTTATCTTCATCCCATAATCATATTCAAAGGGATCCATTTGGATTCTTGAGTGGAAATTGATATTGTTAGAGAACTCGACTAGAGGAAGTTGTTGATAACATCCTGCATTGATTTAAATTGAGAATTTTCCCAATATTTCTTCATGTTCTTAGATATTCCACTCTGATTGGACATCAATTGTGGGGTCACAATTCATGATAATATTAAGCAAAATTTTTATTTTATTTTGTAGAATATTCCATAACAAAGAGTTGAATATTGGATCTCGATGAAATACAATCGATATTGCTATTCCATACATCCATACCACTTCTCTAATGTATATCCAACCTTTTCTATCTAGTGAAAATCCCTCTAGTTTTTTTTATAAATTGAGTTATGTTTTTAAGATGATTCATAACATCCCGTATATCATTGTTTCCTAATGAACTCATTCGAAATAGAATGAAAATGTAAATGGTGATGTTTTCCCATCAATATATTGGTATGGGTTATAGTTAATCACCACCTGGACTTCTACATTTCATCCGTCCCTTTCTAACATATCAGTTATTTTGAGGTATATTTCATGATCAATTTATTGATTCTGTCTCACCAGTAGAGCTTTCAAAGATCTCAATACATAATGTTGATTTTAGGGAAAATGTAAAATGTTGAACTATGTGAATCATCCAACAGTTCACTCTTTAACTCATGATTTTATGGTACACATAGTTGTGTGTCAAATCCTAGAACTCATTCTTCATTTACATTGAACATTGATTATTTCCCTTTCTTTATAGTCTCCACGTTCTTCTTAATTAAAAAACAATCTTATTTAGCACAATTTAACCTATTTATAAGGTATGGTTGAGAAATCATTTGTGAAATGATTGTTGATATTCCATCCTTTAGGATTCTAATGTCTATCCTTTTCAAATATAAGAAGACCGTATCCTTCTCAATTCTCATGAATGATAAAATTTTTGGATCCTTTCTACTTAGGGAATCGGTAATTTTATTCCATTTTCTTGGATAATATTGAATTGAGTAGTCATAATCCTTGATAAAATTTTTCTATCTTCATTGGATTTTATTCATCTCTTCCTGTGTGAATATATACTAGAGGGTTTTGTGATCTATATATATTTTACACTTCTCCACCAAGAGATAATTCAACCATATTTTCAATGCGAATACCAATACATCCAATTATATATCATTTCCTAGGAATTTATATTTTCTAAATTTCAAATTCATTAAATCATAAGCTATGTCTTGGTCATTATACATTAACCGATATACCAATCCCTTCTTCAATAAATCATTGTATACTATGAAAATTTCTCTACTTGTTGTAGTGTGATCATAGGGTAAGTGGTAGGACTCCTTTCAAAATCATTTCATATCTCTTCCCATTAAAAATTCCTACTAAAATATAATCCATTTAGAGTTATCGTGGATAGAGGATTTGACAATCATGATATATTTCTCACAAATAGATGATAATACCGAGTTTATCCAAGGAATCAATGGATATCAATCACAGATGTTGGCCTCATCCATCCATTAATTACTTATATCTTTGAAGGGTCTAGATATGTCCCATTTTTTGTGATTATATTCTTCAATAAATCAACCTCCTTTAACCAGAACTCTTACTTTTTTTATATTTTCATAAAGATTCTCCTTTCATAAGTGATTAAACATAGTGCTCAGGTTCTCCTCATGATCCTCCTCGTTTTTTGAGAATAATAATAGTAAATATTACCACAAATTTGTAAGGGTAATATCTAATGACACTATTCATAAATTCCATAATGATTAATGGATCATTAACGAGTTTTAATGGAATTAATTTTAAATCATTGCGACTATATCAATTACTAAAATTAGCCATGTGGATAACCTCCTTATTCACCCTAATTTTTTAATATCTTGACAAAAATTCCAACTTGTATAACTATTGTTCTATATGTAGCGAACTAAAGAAGACCTCATTTAAGGAAGATGATACTTGTTCTTTTTCATGATCTTTCTGAAATATTGATAGTCAATGAAAAACAACATTGACCCATCCTTATTCATGATGAATAGGAATGGTGCACCATGTGGTGAAGCACATGGGTGTATAAAGCCTTTATCTCAATTATTCTATTTTTGATTATTCATTTCCTAAAGATCAACAAAATCAATTCTATATAGAGTCTATGATAATGTCAATTCCTTAAGTATAATCTTGATTGAAAATTAAACCTCTCCACTAAGAGGAAGTCCAGACAATTCCTTGGGAAACACATCAGTGTATTCCCTCAATATATACATGTCTTCAAGGATGTATATTATTCTTAGATTCAATCATTGGAGCTAGATATTCTTTCTCGTAGGGTAATAATATCCATTCTTGAGATGTTAGTGCTAAAGTATATTTATCCTCCTCCCTTCAATTGCACATAATCATGAGTCAATTTGAAATACAAATATTTTTTTCCTTCTTCTGGAAATTTACGTTAGATATATATATATATATATATGTGGAGAAATATAATCCATACACAAAATTACAGCAAATTCCACCAAAGAACGTACGAAAATTTTCACTAGGAAGTTCAACCTAAAAATTTGGACACTAGAAGAGTTATATACATAGGATGAAATAATTTTCCATTTTTTATTATCACCAATAGTTCTACTTCCAGGATTCATGATAGTGTTTTAAATAGTTCAGCTAGATTTTTTTTGATATAAAAGAATGAGTAAAACCAAATTCAAACAGTATATTCACTTTTTGAGAACGAATAACTGGGGAACCTATCACCAATTCATTTTTGGGATCTTCCGTGGTGGCTGTGATGAAAAAATATCAATGTTCCTTCCTTGGATGTTATTATTTTTCAACAAAAATCGTTGTATTATGGAATTGGATTTCAATGTTCTCTAGTTCCTTGTAGTTGATGGAATGAGAAACGCGTTGGGGTTTGACTGAAGTATTAAATTCCTCCATCACATTAGTGGGGTTTCCCTATCAACAATCAATAGCTAGGTGCCTTTCCTTCCCTCACTTAAAAATTTATCTCATCCCGTATGGGGTATTTCCAAGGTGATTCTTTTTCAACCATTGAAAAGTGAGATGCCTAATTTTTTTTGGAACGATTTTATTTCTCCCCAAATAGTTACAATTGTACTCAACATTCTACTAATTATCACCATGATAGCCTTCAGATTTTCAAATAATCCTCTTGACTTTGATAGAAAATCATAGAATTTCTTCATAGCTATCAATGTCTTAGATCAAAAGGTCATTTCATAGATGTGGTTTTTATCCCACCAAATTTATGTTCAACATTGCATTCATAGCTAATGAAAATGCAAGAGTCATATCGTGTAAGTATTGTGATGTTCTCCTCATATTCCCCATTAGATTCAATGGTTTTTTAGGGCAAGGAAATATCATTCCTTTTAAGGATGGAGAGTGTGAGGAACATATTTGTTGAAAAAAATTTGTTTTAATTCCCCCAGCCCATCACATCGATATCTTCCTCAAGATTTGTATCCTTCATCAATGGCCACCACTGGCCATCTTCTCCACCCATATGATAAACAATTTGTAAGACCTTATCTGGTTTAGAACATTGAAGGATGGAGAATATCTTCTCAATGGAATTGATCAATTGTTCTGCGATTAAGGGATCAGATGATCCATTTATAGTTGAAGGTCATTGCCACATAAAGGAATCAATCATATCTTTTTCTCTCTTATGGCGATTTGGATGATTTTTCTAATTAAGGGTTTTATTCAAAACCTGAGTTAGCTTAGATATTTTCATCACGATATTTGTGATTCCTACTTTCATCGAGATGGGAATCTCACGGGGGTAGTCATCATGTTTCCCATCACTGCGAATTTTTACCCGATTCCTCCTATTTACATCCATTGGTGAGAATAAATGTAAAATTATGGATGATTAATTTTTTAACAAAAAAAACACATAAATGGGGTTATAATGAAATTAAAGAGATATCTTATAAATTACATTAATTTCTAAACTGATGAATTTTGAATCATAAATCTATTTTATCCATGATCAATTTATTACTTATACTCTAATGGGAATTTTTTCCCTTACTAATGGTTTGTAATGAGATTAAGATTTTACTACAGAATATCTCTTGGGAGGGTCAATCTAAGTTCATAGTGAGGCCAGTTTTTTTGTATGAGGTTATATTGAGTTATCCATGTCACACCTTTTCAAAGTTGTTACCCATAGGTACATTTGTACTCAAGCAACTTCCACTTGTAGTATACATAAAGGGATATCCTTTTGTGATATTCCACTTACTCTATACATAACAAATTAGTGATTTTTTCTATATATAGTATTATCCCTATGGACACAAGTGCAAAAAACGTTTTTTACACCGGTTATTTTCCATGTTTTATGTCGGTTTTTAGCCAATGTTAATACGGATGATGTTATAAATATTGTTTTTTACATCGGTTATTCAAAACTGATGTAAAAAACATAACATCGTGGTGTTTATCACGTCGGTTATTTAATAACTGACGTGACAAACAAATGGAGGAGTGTTTATCACGTTGGTTATTACATAACCTACTTGAAAACAATTTTTCCAGCTGTTATCACGTCGGTTATTCAAATAACCGACGTTATAAACCCTTCCTAGTGCTTTATCACGTCGGTTATTAAATAACCGACCATAAAAACCATGGGGGAGGGTTTATCACATTGGTTATTTGATAATCGACGTGATAAACTAGTGCGGGGGGTGTTTATCACGTCAGCTATTAAATAACCGACGTGAATAACTAGGGGACAATTTTATCGCGTCAGTTATCTAATAACCAACGTGATAAACCAGTGCGGTGGGTTTTTATCAAGTTAGTTATTAAATAACCAAAGTGAAAAACTTAGTGGGATGGTTTATCATGTCGGTTATTTAATAACCAACGTGATAAACCAGTGTGGAAAGTTTTTTTCATGTCGGTTATTCAAATAACCTACGTGATAAGCCCTTCCCCATTCTTTTATCACGTCGGTTATAAAATAACTGAGGTGGAAAACCAATTTCTTTTAAAAATAGAAATATGTCCTCTGCTCTCCCCAGTAACAACTAGAAACCAAACCAAGACTTCGTACTAGAAAAATAGAAGTAGACCAAAACAATATCCAAAGAAAAATAATCATTTACATTAATAACATTTAAAACATACCACACTGGACAGCCCCCCACCAACCGTGGACAACCCCCCCCCCAACCCACTGGACAACCCCCCCCCCCCACACCCCTGGACACCCCCACATACCTAGACTGCCCCCTGACCCGCTGGACAGGCCCCAGACCCCAGGATATCCCCACCACCCCCTAGAAAGCACCCCACACCCCTGGAAAACCCCACCAACCTCCTGTATACCCCCCCCCCCCACGAATAGCACTCCCACACCCCTGGAGAGCCCTCCCACACCCATGAAAAAGACCAAAAAGCTACCAAAAACATAGAATAACCCCCTCACCCCACTGCATTTCCCCCACCACACCCCTGGACACCCCCACACCCTTGTACATCACCACCACCCTTGGAAATACCCACAGCCTCTTGTATACCCCCACCCACTGGTCACCACTCCCACACCCCTGGACATCCCTCCCACGCCCTGAAACAAACCAAAAAAGTTACCAAAAACAGACCAGAACATCTTCACCCCACTGGACAGCCCCCACCACACCCTTGTACACCCCCACACCCCTGGAATTCCCCCACCCCCTGGATAGCCCCCATCACCCTTGGACAACCCCCCACCCTCCTGGACACCCCCACCCCTGGACTTCACCACCACTCCATGGATAGCCCCTACACCCCTAGACAACCCCCACCCTCTTGGTCACCCCCACCCCTGGACTTCACCACCACCCCCTGGATAGCCCCCACACCCCTGGACAACCCCCCACCCTCCTGGACAACCCACACACCCATGGCCTACCCCCACCCCCGGGACTTCCCCTAACCTCTTGGACCCTCCACCCCTGGACTGCTCCCAACCCATGGTATCCCCCACACCCCTAGACAACCCCCACCCTCCTGGACACCAACCTTACCCCTAGACTGCCCCCCACCCCGGGACTGCCCCCCACCCTACTGGACACCCCCACCCTCCTGGAGAACCCCTATAGGGGAACGTCGCTGGAAGGTACTCACCACTCTTGCATGTGAAGCTTCATCTCTCAAAAATGTTTCACATGTGGGAGTGATGAGTACCTTCCAGGGGAGTTCAGCCACTTGAGGGATGGCAGTGCCTCCTCTCCCTCCCCCCTTGACGCCCCCATCCCCATGGACACCCTACAACCCCCCCCCCCACCCCCACCCCACTAAACACGCCCCCACCCCATTGGACAACCCTCTCACACCCCTGAAAACCCCCCTCACCCCACAAGATACCCCCACACCTCAGGACACCCCCAGGACATCCTCCCACTCCCCTGGTCATCCCTTCCAACCTCATGGAAACACTCCCAACCCCTGGACTTCCCCCCACCCACTCTCATGGAAACCTATGACCCCCCCCCCCCCCACCTAACCAGATAGCCCTCCCACACCCCTGGACACCCCACCATACTGAACACACCCACACCGTTGGAACCCCTCCCCCCAGACTAGAATCCATACCAAAAAAAAAACACCAATATAAGTTGACCAAAACAAGAAGTAGAGAAAAATTAAACATTCACATATATAACATTCAAAACTGACTCTGTCAACATCAAAAAAACTAAATCCAACCAAAACTACTACCAAATACACAATTACAACAACAATATTCAAAATTACATTTTACACTTCAAATAACTAAAATTCAATCAAACCTGTAAAATAATTTTACCATTCCACTTGTAAGTGTTTGATGTCTTCAGCAGTATAGGGTTGAGGGTCATCAAATAGTTACAAATTAAAAGGATAGTAGTTAATGTGTATAATTAATAAATCAAATTGAAATATTATGGAAATGGTTAAAAGGAAATATTACTAGGTCAACGATCACAAATATCCCATTTGTTATTATTTCATACATAAATCATAACATATAATATCTGTATTCGATGACTCCTTGTTGTTCATGATAATATTTTTTGAATGAATCTAACTTCAAAATATAATTTTTATGTAATAATTCAAAAAGTAAAAATTATAAATGGATATTTACCTTCACATTTACATATTTGATCTTCGTACTCCTTTTCGTTGTGTTTTTTTGATGGTAGACCCATCCCCTATTAGAAAATAATAAGAATGGGGAAAATTTAAAATTCATTATAATATATAAAACTATTGAAAAATTAAAACATACTATTCCAACATTTTCTTAAAAATTTCCCGCACATCAACATGGACAGAGCATATCCAATAAAGTGTTTTCTCCATTGAGGAAAAACACAAAACATCCAATGATCACTGATAAATGAAATTTTAATGTTAGTGGGTTTTTATGTTAAATGATAATGATCTCTTTGGGAGAGATGTGTTTCATACCTATCACAAAATAGAATCATCCAACATTGTGTGACTATATTCTGTTCAATTATTTCATCAATATAAAGCATTCTTTGTTCCTCATCCAATGCACTTGCTTCCGGGGAAATCAATTGCAGGTCAATGAATCCATATACATCAGTCCACTCATTCTTATCACAAATTTTATAAAGATAGATAATCAAAAAAATACATTAGTATACATTTTTAATAAATATAACGTAGGGAAAAGGTGTTAAGACTTACACCGAAAAAATTTGCACCATTTTGATGCCCAACTTTTCTCCTGTAACAAGATCCATGATATCATTTTTCACAAACCCCATAGTTATTGCACGTCCACAAACATAAGCTTCCATTGGAAACTCATAATCATCCACCAACAAATTTTAATATCTTGACAATCTTTCAAGACTACTAGAATCTGTATCTGATGTCATATCCATTTGTATTTGTTGTTGTCTATACGGTATTTCTTTACCTTTGAAGTATTCCTGTAAAAATAAATAGAAAAATATATTAGTTTCAAATGATAAAACAACTTTAATAAAAAAATAAAATAGAAGATATAACGTACATAACTCTATGGAAATGAGTCGAAGAATTCTAGATGGCCAAATTAAAAAATGGCCGATAATTTGTCCAACTGTCGTCACCTCATTTTTAGGTATTGGTACTCGAGCTGATCTATCTATAATATCATGTACAGTGACCCTCTGATTCTCTACCCCTAATTGTTAATGATGAACTGTATCTACTATAAAATATGCCAACCCATATGAAACTATATAATGTTGAGGATCATTAACATACAACTCGCAATAAGTAGAAAGTTGTGGTGGGAGAGTAGGATAAAAATTGGGGTCTGCAGGCTGAGGTGGGGGAGTGGGAGCTACTGGTTGAGGTGGAGGATAAAGAATGGGGTCTGTAGGGGGAGGTGCAGCAGTGGGAGCAGTATTCTGAAATTTTCATTGCATGCCTGCAAACATAGACTGTATCGACGCTCTAATCTATTCCTCCATCATCGCATTAATATTATGAACTTCAGACTCAAAGGATTCTATTTTTTTTAATAAACACTCTAAACTTTAGAAGTTGAAGAACATGGAAACACTTTTCTTACCGATACACCTACCAGATATCCTCGTACATGACCAGGATGTTCGGGCTTTCCCAATGTCACAGATAAAATATCATTCCTCCCAGCAGCTGTATATACCGTATGTGAGCTCTTCTCCCCAAGAGAGTCATGTATTAATTAATTTAACATTTCTGTAATTATTGATATTATATTAATAAAATAGTTAACTTAAATAAAAAATATATATATCTTACAATCCTCTCAGCTATGATTCTCGATTCTTCCGAATGATATTGCCCTTTTTTCCCATCTGAGCTCTCTTACATTTTTCATGTCTAGATGTAGGGGATGGAGGGGCCACGTCTCTAGAGCTTGAAGACTCTACTCTTTGTTTTTGTAATTTTTCCGCCATCATTTGTTCTTCCAAAAATGCATTCCCTCCCTGAGATAAACTACGAGGGTATACATTTTTGGATTGGATCTTTTGATGAGATTTCCTTGTTTGTTATAAATTAAGAATACGAAATCATTAACAAAACATTAATAAGATAATTTATATAAGAAGATTTATAAAAGATAACATTTCCCTTACCAAAAATGAATCTTTTCTTCTGCATTCAACAAACTGTCTCCATGTGACTTCATCTATAAAAGGATATATAGGACATGGATTGTCATGACTCATATGACCAAAAATTAAATCAGATGAGAGGGTTGATTGGAAATCCCTCCATATCCTGGCAGCCATCGATATGCATTTCTTCTTTACTCCTCCAGTGTCAGGAATATCAAATGTCATCTGATAAAGAAGAGGTTAAACATATTATATATACCAGAAACAATTTAAATAATAGGGAAACAATAGCAAAATATCTTACCAAAATCGTCTCCCACAACTGAGAGATTATCTCTTTATCCACACTTCTATTTTCATCATACAAAATTATTACATTTCTCTTACCCTATTTTGATACAAAAATCTTAAAATATTTTTCATTTGGACCTCTAAGAATATCATCCTCATCAAACTTAATGAGTATCCTCTGATCCTACGTACAGGCAAGTGATAATTTTGGTAAACGTGTACACCCACGTTTACCAACTCTTGAACTATTTGTCCTAATAGGAGCACATGAGAAAGAATGGGGGACATCAAGAGAAGCATGTGAATGTTCCTCCCTAGAGGTATGACGAATATGATCATCCCTATAATCATGTGGTTGATCAACTGATTGATCTGTAATTATCCTTCAAATAAAAAAACAAACATTAGTTCACAAATATATTAATTAAAATATTTTAATACTACTATAATAAGAAAATAGAAAATTTTACAAAGGTATATAATAGTAAACATGGTTAATATGGTAAGAATGTTAATCAATGGTAAATATGGTAAAGATGGTCAAGATGGTAAACATGGTAAACATGGTAAACCTAGTAAACCTGGTAAACATGGTAAAGTAATTTTCACTGAACAAAAATAATATATATATATAATTTATATAATGGTAAACATGATAATGTAAACTAAACAAGCATAAAACAAACAAAAACTTATAATCTATTGTTCATGGAATCAGGTTTTAATTTCATGTGAAGACTTATAATAGTCCACAAAAATAAGCTACGCAAATACTTTATTAAACAACAAAAAGTGATAACTAAAATAGAAACAACCAAGGATCCAAAACAAACATTCCACCATGAAAAACCATATATACTTATAAAATAAATCACATTGGTTCACAGAATGGGTGTATTACAATGGTTTAGATATAAATTGCAATAATATAGGTGAATTAGATCATTAGTTGTTAATGAAACAAATATTACCATAAATTTAGGGCATCCGAAAAACAAAAACAAATGATATAGAATTAGGTGAGTCTTAACTGAATATTGTGAGTCAATCTAATAGATATGGGGATAATAAATATGATGATGATGGAAAAACGAGTTAGGAGGGATCGAAATCAAAGAATATTACCTAGTTTAAACAAAACAATTGCAAAATGTAAATATAGACTATCTGGAAAAGAAAACAAACGAAATAATGTCATGGGAGGCTTACCTGAGTGTTTCAAGTGGAGATGATAGATTGGAGGTGAGTAAAGATGATAAACGATGATGGAAAAATGATATTAACGAAACGAGATCAAATATCCGATTCTAGGTTTTCCACACGGGAGAGACGAGTTGCAGGTCTGTCGATTGAAAAATCAGAAATAACAATCCATGGGGTGTGATAAATTTTTTAAATGTTTTATAATGTCTGTTATTTAATAACAGACATTATAAAAAAATTTATTTCATTTATAACATCGGTTATTTTAAGAACTGATGTTATAAATGTTTCAGATTTTCCATTTTTAAGGTTAGTTATTTTATAACCGATGTAAAAAAAGCCCCGTGTTGTTTTTTTACGTCTGTTATGATATAAACGACATAAAAAACAAATCAGAAACCACAATTTTTACATCGGTTATTTTATAATCGATGTAAAAACATTCGATTGTTGTTTTTTTACGTCGATTATAATATAACCGATGTAAAAAATTCTGCGGGTTGGGTTTTACATTGGTTATCCAATAACGGACGTCAAAAAGGCCTCAGAAGAGCCTTTTTTACGTTGGTTATTTTATAAACGACGTAAAAATTCGTTAGATACCTCTTTTTTTAAGTCGGTTATCAAATAACCGACGTAAAAAATTTACTCTCAATATTTTTTACAACAGTTATAAAATAACCGACGTAAAAAATGGTGATGGTAAAAATGTTTTCTGCACTGGTTGGATTTATCCAGAGTTTTCTAATGCTAATCACAATTAAAACTATACATTTCCTTTGATACCAACTATAACAACCCTGCTATTTAATTCACATTAATACATGATTTATTATATAATATGGTAATTAATACTAACAAAAATATTGATAATTATAGTATTTTTGGGAATTAGGTACAATACAAAACAACTTAAAATTGTAAAAAAGAAAAAATCTTTATTGAACACTTCTCTTTACGTGGTTTCACATAAAACTATATCAGACAACCTAGGGACGTACATATGAAAGGGGTAATCTATAAATCCCATTACGTGAATAAACATGGAAAACATAAATAATTTAATAGATTTTAGAATATAGGGATATGAATGGGGAATAAAATGAACGTGAGTAATAAGGAATGATATCTCATTGAAACCATAACATTGGAAATGTGGAAATAGTTTAAAACATAACATCATATAAATTGTTCAAGGATAAATTCCAAAAATTCATAATATAAAAAGTCCCACAAAGGAATTATGTTCACTTTGTATCCCTACATGATATCTCATGAATCAAACAATTATCCAATTAATTGTAACACTATATTATTTTCGGCACACCCATCACTTTCATTTCATTCTCATGCTTAATTGTGCCACATAGATATTAAAACATGGACTCATTAATCATCATATTTTATTCTACGATGAAGGAGTGTGAAATATATAAATATAAATCCGAATTCAAAATAGTAAAATTTATTAAATTTTAACACCCATGATATGAAATGTGTATGGTATTCACTGCAAAGTTGTTTTAGCATGGAAAATTATGTTGAAATTCCAAAAGCATAAAGGAATCACAAAAAAACTCATAAAATGGGTTGATGAGAGAGAAAGGGGTCTCTCAAAAAATTTACATCAAATAGGAAAAATATAGATATTTAAATACATTCCCCAGCATTATAAATTATAAATAGAATGTACAAATAAGAAAGAAACTTGAATAAACAATAGAAGGTGAGGATCCTTTATTTGAGTTAGTGTCTCTAAATTATTGTGATGAGCTTCTACAGAGCTCAAGGAATCCTTGGGAGGACTCTAGAGATATGGTGGAGGAGTAAGGTTTTCTTACATGTATTTTGAGTGATGATAAATGTGAGATTGGTTGGGTGTATATAATAAAAAGTGGTTATTTCATTATTATTTGTCAAAAATAGGTTTTGGACTATATAAAATAAAATAACTGAAACCACAAACCTTCCCATGGGATTCTAATGGTTTTGTATGAAGGGGATAATTTTTCATTATTTTATAATTTTGATGGACGAACATATTAATATAATTCCCTTATTTATGTGGATGGGATAAATACTCAAAAATAAATTAGTTTAAAACCTTAAAATATCACTACTAGAAAAATAACCTATTCCCACAGTTCAAAACTATTGGTATATCCCTGAAATCTATTAGAATAGGATATACCCAGGGATTTGGGAACAATGGGAAACCAATGTGTTAGGATAGCTCCATTTTATATACCCACAGTTAGAAAAATAGTGGGTATAGTTTTTTTCCACCCTGTCATATCCTTGTACACACTTTTTGACATGTCATTACCTTATACACATGGTTTAATACCGTGGGTATACATATTACAAAAAAAACTATGCCAGCCGGTTTCAATCATGCTATCATCTTTTCAATCCCAAGGTTTCTTACCAATCAACCTATATCATTTACAAATGTATATATTTTAAAAAATCTATTTATAGTAATTTTGTTTTACGTATTTGAAAATAAAACATATCTCGTTACGATCAGGTGACATCTACTTCAAGAATGAATTGATTAACAACACAAGCTACATAAACTATGTTAATATATATCTATTTTTACATAAATATATTAATATAAGTTGTCAGATTCAAATATTTTAGCCTATATGTTTGGGGCAGGATACTTTAGAGGATTTCGCACAACACCTAACCAACTAAGATACAAATATTTAATTAACTTATTTTTGTATCCGTCAAAATATATAAATTTTAACACTCGCTAATTAGAAAAATTTATGCATGGGTTCTGAACCCACGCCACTTATACAATGCCGAAGCATCATTCCACTATACAATCTGCAATTTTTTTTAAAAAAATATATATTATCTTATATTTTTTCGAACATAAAATATAAGGTACCATGTTCCCACGGTTCACACTAAGCCATAGGAAAATGATTATATATTGTACGATATACCCATGTTTTATGAAAACCAAGGCTATAGATGTCACATATAACCACACATTAGTGTGAACCATGGGTATAGGTTTTTCCGTGGTATTCTAGCTCATTTTTTGGCTTCCTGTTCTTATTGGAGTACCTTATACCCAAATTTTAGCAAGAAACATGGGAATAGGTTAGAAAATGTCAACTATACCCACAGTTCATACGTACCATGAGAATAGATTAGTATATACCAACATTTTTTAAGAAACCCATGGGTATAGAATCATTTTCTAGTAGTGTATATTAATGGTTACAGAGGATTCATGATGCCTTAATAAAATAACTAAAATAAACATAAAATATCATTATTTCCCATAGATAACATATAATCAGTCATTTATGCCTTTTACATTATTTATTACATCACTTTTTGTTCATTATGATGTCTTAATAAAAAAATTATATGTATACGGTATTTAAATTTTACCCAAAAATTCGACTGTCATAGAAAATTATGATAATTTATCAGTTTTTTTTCAAAAATTATTGTTCATTATATATAAATAATTTTAAAAATATTTAAAATATCCCTTTTAAAATAAAATCAATTTTTTTTAAGAAATTTTATTTTTTTTACTAAAATAGTTTTCGAACCCTTAAAAAAATTACATTTGACTTGATAATAATTATATGATCATTTATATTTAAAAAAATATATTTAATCACAATTTTTTCAAAAAATAATATTTATTTACAAAAATATAGTAATTCATCAAAATAAATTCACTAATAGAATTTTAATATTACTCAAAAAATACTATTAGTGTTTTATTCATTAAAAAAATTATAAAGTAATAACAGCAGGATGAAAATATATTAATTTTTTCATAAAAATAATGTAATAATGATTTTTATAAGGTCTTAATACATATCCCTTTAAGAACCTAGTAAAATCCTTAAGATTAAGGTGCACGACGATGAGACTTTCCTGGGGTGGTTTGACGTACATGGTTTGGGTCGTGATCTCAATGAGCTTGAAATTCTCCCATAAACTGTTTCACTCATGCTTAAGTTATATGGTATTAGCATTTTATTCGTAAAGAGAAATCAACAGATAAGGTATCTCTCATGAGATCTCTGATAATTGGGAATCATAGGGTATGATTTTACTGTTTTAGGTAATCACATCCTTTTTTGTGTCAATTGAATTTTTTACAACCCTGTATTAATAATTATCATGTGTTAAATGTTAAACAACTATATTATCAATGGTTATGATATATAAAATATTTTAAATATTATTGGATATAATAAAAAAATATAATTTCATGTGTTTATGTAATGATTTTATATAATAATACTTTTAGTTAAATCATAAGGGAAATTTATTTTATAATGATTCGGTTCTTTATAGTAACATGAGGTGGATAATCTAACTTTACATTATCCTTTGAAATCATTAAAAGACAATTTTATTGTTTAATGGATTTTAATTTAATAAAACTAATCTATTATCAAATTCCACCTCTCAGAATTGGTTATCTTTGTAAATAAAGGATCAAATTATAGGGGAAATATAGTTTGGGAGCATAATTGACTTCAAAATGGATGAGAAATAAGGTTTAATGAAAAACATTCACATTAAAGAGGACAAAATCATGAAAAATACTATATAAATGGGGGTTCATGTTGCAAGATATTTGTGAACCTGAACAAGTATAGTAATAAAGTGCACATACTACTATATACAAGGGTATTGATATGTGATTCATGGATCCCATGGTATTTCCGTAAATGTAAAGGGTAAAATTGTGGTTGGGTTCCCTACTATTAAGAAAATATAATAGATTTATTCAATATTTTTTCACTATTTTGAACCTCAGTGCATGCTCTACTTTCAAAAATGTTTGTGTCACTTATCATAATGAAAACATAGTTCATTCAGTTGGTTACCTTTATACGAGAACTCCATGTTGAGTATTCTTTGAGAAGTAATCTAGGAAAAATAGTATTGAGTGTAAAGGGATGGGTGGAAGGTGTTGGGTAAACATTTTAATTTTTATTATATTTTAACTCCTTTTTTTTGTAAGATACAAGATCATTTATTCCTCCAATATTCTTTCCATTACACCTATTATTCAATAACATAACTAAGGATCTAAAACACATTTAATAATAAATGGATCATCCAATAAATAATCACTGATGAAGCTCTTGAAAGACACATTGAATAATATATTAATGATATTAAACCAATTTCGTTTTTCATATATATGTATTCCATATAACCCAAGCATAATCTCTTAATGAATTTCTCTAAAATCCCCCATAATTTGATTTTTACACTTTATATAACTATATAATATGATCCAAAAATAACAATTACAGGGCCCAACCATAATCTTCCAACATCATTTATTTTTCTGTTACTCATACATTGAATGGGATTTTTCAAATTTGGATTATATCATATTGTCCATGGACATTACACTGTATAATCATTAAATTTTTTTAGTTCTAGTTGAAAACATATTCTCTTATATCTATCTACATCCAGTGTATTATAAATAATTAGGATGGAATAAAGGATACGATCTTCTCCCTAAATGATTATTAATGCATGAGTGGATTTTTACATATTGTATCATAAAATCATAAAATATATTTGTAAACCATATCAATGTAGAAGGAATTTGTAAAGTTATTTTTCTGAATGAAACATATGTGTACAAGAATAATGATTAATCATTGGCCACATAAGCTAATGGAGTCCCCAAAATAAAATCGATTTATTAATTATAGAATTATGGATTATTATTTTTTGAATAAAAACTATTTTTTTGGGATAAAATCATTGGGAAGATAGAAATTATGATTCTCCTATTGAAAGATTCATAGGGGATATTGAACTGGAACCTCTATTATCTCATGAAATGAAAAGGATAGATACATTTATTATAAGGAAGTATCTTCACCCGTGAAATTATATAAGTTTTATTATATAGATGATCATCTTATAGAAAAATAATTATGATGGTTCAAACTATCCACATCCAAAATGATGTTCATCTATGTATAAATGGGAAGCTCTCGAAACATACATGGATTAACTAGATCATGATCTAAAAGTTAAATGGTGTTGATTGATCATCCATATAGTATATATTCATATCTCACATGTAGTTTTATTATTAATGTGGTAAAACATATATATACTACTCCTTCCAACTTACACTCATATATATGTTAAGAAACCATTGTGGTGGTGGTAAGTTTGGTGGAAGGGAATCCAATATTTTTGGAGATCTATATTTTGGAAAAAATGTTTCAGTTTACACTACTCATATATTAATGGAATATTAATTTTTCATCTCCATGACATTATAAATTAAATACATATGTGTAACTGTATTCATTATGATATATGATTTTTAAAATTAATGTGATATTCCTATGTAAGGTATAGGCAGTATCCTCAATGTGTCTCTGGGATCCAGTCACTCCTTATAGAATATGTAGTGACTTATGTGGATTTTATTATATACTCAAAGGTCAATTTAATTAATTATATTGATTTTAAAACTGGGAAATTTGTAGTTAATGACCAGATGGTGTACAAATAGAGATTATACAAGATTTTATTATGAGGTTGTATCCTATGGGTATGTATTTACTAATAAGTCATCTATGATATTTATATAAAATACAAATTCACTCTCCTATTTCAATGCTTGAAACGAAGGTTTCAAATTGATTTTTACATTTCATAATGGAAAAACATCAAATTTGATAAGAAATCATGTACAATGATAATTTTATAGGAAACTATCATTCATTTATCATTGTTCTCTCCATAATGAAAATGAGTCTCAATTAGACTATTTTGAAACATGTATATCGTTTTACCCACATGGAACGTTGAGAGGGAGGTTTGAGTAGTTTATTGGTTCCCTAACCATAGATAAAGGTACATAATTTACTATAAAACATTAAAAGGATAATACTATGAACAATGAATAAAATTATATACTCCAATAATTCATATAGATTTCTCAAAAAAAATTGACCAAGGAATAGATGAAAAAAATTATCGAGTCAAGATATATTTTTCAAATCTGATGTAGTGATTCATCAGTTGAGGGTGTCAGTATAGGAAGTTATTGGGAGTTAAAAGAACATCTAAACAATTCAAATCAAATGTATTATTTCGGTCCCTCAATAAATTTTATATGTTATAAACCCTAAATTTATAGAATAATTTAGATGTGTAAAAATAATTTGAGAATTTATGTACTATAGTATATTTTAGGAGGAACCTTCCTATGGAGCCATTTTGATTATTCCAATTTTGGTCAAAATTCATGTCAGGGAGTTGGTGATGTTGTTGTATATGACCGATGACATGATTTCGTACACAAATGAGTATTGAAGATGATCAACCATGGGGAGGTTGAATTTGTAGTTATATATTCATTAAATGAATAAATAGAAGATATTATTAATAATGTAGATGTGTAATAGAAATATTTTCTGAAATTCCACCTTAGTAATAATATCAATTAGCAAGTGTGATTTTTATATTAATATAATGTATATCATCTATGATGTTATTATTATCTTCCAAATATATTTAATTAGAAACCTTAATTGGAAGTGGTGATAAATAGAGGCTTTCTTTTGAAGATATTGGGATTCTAGAGTGAATGGTAAGATTAGATGAAATAGTATACGGCCAATTGGGTACATTCATAATATTATGCTAATAATGATTTAAGATAGAACCAAACACTCGACCAAGAAAATATAAAATATAGTAGTACTAAAATATACTAGATATATATAATTACACTGGATAATGTACTAGGTATTTAATTTACTTTCATGTATTCTTTCTTGGATACTGATTTCAGGTCCCTCAATAATTATATTATTTTGATTCATAGAAAGGGTGTCCCACAAACCCAGGGAAGAATATGAAGAAGTGAAATATCACGACTTGCTATATAAAATAACATTTTAGTGAATTAGTATCATAACTTTTTCTATTCTACCCACTACATTATAACTGATTTTGAGAATAGAAAACATCAGTGATATAATTCATTCTGTTCATAACCAAATTTCTTCTATAATTTCAATAAATATATATATCTATATGTAATGAAACCCATATTTTCATATGATAAAATTTCTTTATCCATTAATTGGTGAAGATTTGTAAGGAAATACCCATGGAATTGAAACCTCTCTTGGTGCTATTTTAGGGACATCATTCATTTACAAGGTGATTATATAACCCCATGTAAAACCTTATGTTTAACCTAGGATGTATCAATATCCTAGTTTGATACAAAGTAGATTAAAAAATAATTTAAAATATTATATGAAGAGGTCTATATAGTATGTGAGGATTTTTCATGTCATGAATGTTGTTCTTTAGGATCATGAAAGGTCTCCAACTATGTGGAAGTGTACATCTCTAGTAGTTACACATTATTCTAATGTCATCCAAAAATAATTTCTTTTAAATTTATTTTCAACTTTTATGATGATGCAATTTAATGATTATAACCATATTTTCATGATATTACTTAAACAACTTTGGATACTTTTAGAGATTTTGGTATATAATAGAATTCAATTATCACCATAAAATACTACCCATAATCTATCATGGAGTTTCGTGACGTTTTCTAATGATTTAAAATGAAATAATACTTATTTTGAAATGTATATATTTTTATCTTAATTTCACTATGTTTGGACTCAAACATGAATACCTTTCCATCTCTCTCTATAAAAATAATAGGTGCACATATTCTTGATTTGTAATTTTTTTCTCTTATGCATATCCAAATATACTTATCATTTTTTTTCATGATCTAACATCTAATATGAATTTTCTTGGATCAGGAAGACTAATTCATTATTATTATAAGATGGATTCTCCTAATAAATTTTTTTTTGTTATCCCAAATAACATGATTATATCATTGAAATAATATATCATTTCCATACCAGCTGATTAAAATTCATTGGTGAGAGAAAACACGTCCATAATACCAACTTATGAAACAATGAAAGTGGGTGAAGTTTACACCATAATGGTTAGAGGTAACCATCAATTATATTCTCTATTAACATTCATAATTGATGACCATCACATTATTTAAAAATTAATTATATTGTTTTCTCCAAATAAAGTGTATCCACAATTATATGTGGTCACTAATATGATGCACAAATCATTGGATGGTATATATAATAGAATAACTTAGGAATCATAAATTTCTATTTACACTATGTTAATGTATTATATATGTGATTTGGTTCAAGGGTGTATCATAGTTTTTGTTTTATAAACTCAGTAGGGTCCAAAATATATTTCATTTAAATTAGTTTTGATAGAGTGAATTTAGTGAGACATTTAGAGGCTTATCAATGAACCCCATCTCAAGGATCTGAGTGGTAAATTAAATAATATTCCTTATATGGTCATCATGTTAGGTTATAATGTGTTTTACTACAGTATAATCAATAATGGTGAGAAATAAATAATCAGTATGTGGAATCATTAATGAGTACTATAATTGAACTTATCTAAGGGTAATTCTATATCCTACTTCATAGAGTTCAGGGATATGATATTCCAAGAAATATCTCACTATGTTATATTGGTGGTAGTGTGATAATATTAAGAAAATTAATGGATAACCATATTAATATAATTTCATTCTAATATGGTCATAGTTAGGAACATATAGATAGTGTATTGAATGGTCATTGAAGAATCCATGAATCTAGAAAGCAACATTATGTCATGAGAAAAAAATCTATGTCATGATGAGGAGGCTGGGACTAAAGAGATAGAAAAACATTGAAAACCAGTTGTAGTCTCTAAGAAGTCACCAATTAAGCATTGGGAATCAGTTGAACTTAATTTTTACTCAGGATCATCTCAACCTTAATCTCATCCATTTACATTAAAAATTATAGAGAGACTCCAAATGATGATTGATCCCCCATCATTTGTTGATTAATGATAAAATTAATTGCTAAAAATAAATTCATAATTCTATTTAATAATATAAAACATACATAATAATTAAAAATAAATTATTATAACCAATAAAATTATATAAAGAGTGTAAAATGTATTCTAATACATATAATAATTTAATAATAAAATCCATTATAAATCATGATTTAAAATACAAGACTTGATGATGAATGTGTTTTATGAATCAATTATCCTTCATATTTCGTAATCTCAAATGAGTATGAGATAATTGTATAAATATCACAAATATCATCATTATATACCATTTTGGACCTATATGATAAAATACAATAGTTTTTGTATTTTCTATAAGACTAATACACTTAGATGAATATATGTTGGTTGTATATATAGCACATATCTCGTATATTGGAACTAAAAATTTAACAAAGGAATAATTAAATCATTTATTTGAAGAGATATGATTCTACAATGACATAGGATAATAATCATTGATTATATTTTAATATTTGTGTGTTTAAATGTTTATAAAAAACAATTTTAGTGTATTTTATACATTTAACTTTATTTCACATCACATGTGCAATTCATGTTTATAGTGTGTAAAATTGGGCCAAAATATTCACATGCTTTCGTAATTCAATATTTTTATCATTTTAGTTTTATATTTGGGATATTATTTACCAATTTTTTGGAAAATTGTTTCTTTTAGGATCAATGGATGAATTTCGAAGGATGATATATATTTTTGGCAATGAATGCATAAATTTCTAGAAAACCCATAATGGGTTGTAGTCCCATAAAATAAACATGGAGGCCATAATTAAAGCCCAAAAAAGCTAAAATGATAATGGTATTGTAAAAAAATAATGGTGATCGTTTCATTAAACACTTTCCAGATTTAATTATGATGTTTTTATAGATATCCAGGGAGCCCAAGTTGACATTTAATTTGTGGGCCCTGTTTGATGGACCATAAATCCAGCCCAAAATTTCAAGCATTAAATCTGAATGGATGATCCAATAAGAAATAAATATATAAAGAATTTATAAAAAACCCAGAAGAATATATTCACTTTCTATGACCCCTTCATATTTGGAGTCGTTCAGTGTCAATTTAACACTTTAAAAAGGGGGTGGATTTTATTGAATTTTCAGGTCAACATTGAAAAGTAAAATTTCCCTTTTTTATCACTATATTATTGACTCTTATTATAAAGGGGGAAGTAATTTATTTATATGGTATTTATCCAAGGACAAAAAAATCTATTTAAGGATATGGTGGAGAATGGATTTTGGGACCCATGTTTTCCATTTAATTGTAATGTTATACTGTCCTTTTAAAATTGCTTCTTCAATTTCACTCATGTATGTTGTTTGAATAAATATTTATCTTAATAAATATTATTATTATTCAACTTTTATATTATTATTAACATCACTTTGATATGATTTAATTAAAGAGTTAATCTATTACCATATTATTTTTAGAAATTATTCACACAATGAGTGAGTCATTTTCACTATGTTGACCATGAACTATGATAGGGATGGATAATTGTAGTGATATATATGTACTGATATACTTTGGGACAATGTATGTGAAATAGTATGTTTTATTGATAGTGGAGAGACTTATTTTTTGAATGTTTTGGATGTTTTCAATTTTGTGTTCTGAGATGTTTGGTTAGAATTGTAGAAAAAGGCCACCACAATGTTGTGTGCTAATTGGGAGACAATATGATGTTACTGAGAATGATCCTCTAGAATTGGATAATGAAAAATTGATGATCCAAGGTAACATGAAAGATGAGAATTTCTATGTGAATAATAATAATTTTAGGAAAATGATCGAATTAGACCTATATATAATTGTCATGTGTATGATTAAGAAGAGTAGGGGGTTCCAGCTACAACACCCTATTCCTTTTTCTTTAAAGGGTGGTCTTACTGTATAAAAGTTATTAATAGAGGTCATTTTTTTTATTCTTGATCACATAGAGACTACTCCATAAAAGAGAGTCAAGTTGGTGGTTTACATGTCGTGAGGATAGGCAAGACACTTTTGAGATGTTTTGGTTCAGTCCCAACAGGCTAATTTTATCATATAGATTGATTTCGTTGAAAGGTTGCTAGAATATTTCAATTTGAAGATCATGATATAATAGAATTATGTCTATTTTATAAGGTTGACACATGGTACCATGAGTGTGATAGATTATGCTACCTGATTCATTGAATTGAAATGATTTATTCCTTCATTGGTAAGGGATGACACAATTATGGAAAGTTGTTTCTTAGATGGACATAGGCATCAGATTATTTCTTTTATGAATATCTCTCGCTTAGAAAAGTATACTTAGGTAGTGGATCAAACCCTTATTTCTGATGTAAATATCGAGGAGGCTTCTAGTGGTATCTATGTAGCTCCAATCAGGTGAACCAATGGTGTGGATACTGAAGGTCAAGAGCACTATGTCGATTTTTACACAAAGGTGGTGGAGGATAGAGTAGTTAGTAAATGGAAATATCCTCTCTGGGTAGTGACAGTTTTTCCTACTATTAGTGTGGATTGTTTTGATACATGTGTGGTCAGTATCCCCAACCTCCAGTTGTGTGCCGAGTGTGAGATGAATTATGGAATCTGTAGAGGTTCTGTAAGAACCCTAGACATATTGGTATTGATGGACGATTGAGGATGATGCGTAGTGAATGCAGGGGGTCAGTTACCCCATACCAGGTAGGCAGTTGGACCTCTACTGGCTGTACTAATCTAGGTAATAGTTGTGGTGCTCTAGTATGAGAGAAACCATATAATAAGAGTATTGCATCACTAGGATCATAGGATAGAGTTCAGGGTAAATGTTATGGCCAGCTTGATGTAGTTTAACCTACACTCGGAGGTGGCGATGATAGTCAGTCAACAGATCAAAAAACTTTTCTTATAGATTCCACTCTTTCTAGTTCGTTGTTTTATTCAGGTGCCTCAATGATTTTATCTCTACCAAATTTGTGGGTTTTTTGGTCATAGTGGTGGAATATATATGTAGTTTTATGTTTAATGGCACACTATTAGGGGTTGAAAGCAGAACATATCTTGTAGTGTAAGGGGTGTACCCTTGATATTGGTGGGTACCATTTCCTATGGGACTTGATTTTTCTATAGATGTTTGGGTTTGATCAAATTTTGGGCATGGATTGGCTAGTGATATGCCCAGACCATATTGTATTTTTCCCCATATGGTAACATTTACATCCCCGTAGAGGAGATCGTATGTTCACCGTGTGGAGTTTGATATTCAAGTAGACCATGCAGGGCTAGTTTGTCTGTATTTTGGTAAAATCATACCCCTTGTGACTAGTTGTGTGCTTGATGGTGGGGGATTAGAATAGCTTTTCTTTCCTTCTATAAGAAAATATTTTTTAGTATGTTTTTCATAATACTTATTTGGGATTCCCCCTGAGAGGGAGGTTGAATTTATGACAGATTTGTTGAAGGGACAATAACATATTTTTATTCTAACATATAGAATGGAACCTGAAGAACTCCATATGCGTATAACTCATTTGGAGGTACTAGAGAACAAGGTGTTTATTCACCCACGTACATCACCTTGGAAATATGTAGTGTAGTTTTCCAAGAAGACTGAAGGATTATTATGGTTGTTTTTTGATTAGAGGATGTTGAATTAGATGGAAATTAAAAACGGATTCCCTCATCCATGAATCAATTATCTTTTTGACTAGTTGGTATGTTATTTTATGTTCTCTATGATTGATTTGAGATTAGTATATCACCATATGAGGGTGAGACCTTTAGATATTCTAAAGACATCTTTCAAGATAAGGTATTGGTTGTATGGATTTTATTATATGTTGTTCAGGTTGACCAATTCAATAGAAGTATTTATGGACCTAATGAACTGAATCATTCAATCGTACTATGATCAATTTGTAGTTTACAGATTTGATGACATCTTGGGGTACTCCAAGACTCATGATGTTCATGTAAAAAATCATGACATTATTATGGGTAAACTAATAGAGGATATGATTTATTCCGAGCTATCTACATGTCGTTTATAGGTTGAAAATGTTCATTTCATGGGTCATGTCATCATTAAGGAAGGTATGTTGGTAGACCGAGATAATTTGAAATCTATTGTATCATGTAATCAACCATGAATTTATTTTATATCCAATGTTCTCTGGGTTTGGAAGAAAATTATTCAAGGATCAGCAATGACTTTTCCAAGTTGGTCTCACCACATTTGGGATTAACCAAGATGGGAATCATGTTTGACTGGTCTAAGGCATGTGAGAATGTATTTTGGGAGTAATAGATGCATCTGACATACACACCAATTTTGATCCTACCCAAGCTAGGAACAAAGTATTCCATGTTTATTTATGAATTTTGTGTTGAGATTGGGGTAGTGTTGATGTAGGATTTATTGGTTCTGTTATATGGGTGCTAGAATTTGAGGCCTCATGAATGAAATTACTCTACTCATGATCTTGAATAATCTATTGTTGTTTATGTCATAATGTGTTCGTGGAATTATATTTTTGGAAAAAGGTTTACTGTGTATACCGATCAAAAAATCCTCAAGTACATCTTCTCTAACCATTATATGAATTATTATAATAAATAATGGTTTGGATACAAGTAGTACATTGAATTTTAGATGGTTTATATACCAGGAAAAAGAAATATTTTTTTGAATATTTAAGTCCAAAGATTCAAAATGAGATAGTTCAGGAATTCGGTTCTTGAGTAGAGAATTATGGAATTGATTTCTTAGTTTCATCGGGAGGTGCAGGATGGTAAAGGGTAGTTGACCCTTCAATCCTTGGTAGTTGACTCCACCCTTATAACATCGATTATGTAGTGACAATATGAGTATTCAAAGTGTTTGGTTTTGAGGGAATTCCTTGAAGTTGGGGATTCACCTTATGATTGGACAGTTGGTGATATTGAGATTGTTTATGTTTGTTTTCAGTTTGTTGTTTGTACTTGTATGTGGGGAGATTTTATGTGTGTGTTACATGCCACAAATTTGGAGGTGAATCTTGTCTTAATAAAAATGTATCTTGACCTTCATTGACAGAGTTGGTGGCCACAAATGAAGAAATATGTGGCTTGTTTCATGGTTTGATGTTACACCTTTCAGTAGTTAATGAAATAGAATCAGTGACCAGGTGGTTTGTTATATTATTTTACCATTTTTTGAATGGAAATAGGATAAAAATAGGTTTTTTGGTTGTTTTTCCAAGGATTACATGGAATAACTATGTTCTATCAATAGATTGGAAACAGTTTAAAAAGTTTTCACACTTATTACCGATTCAAGATACCCTAACCACTAATCAGTTGGGAGATTTGTACATTTCATAGATAGTGTGGTTGCATGGGGTTCTATGAACAATAGATTCAGATCATGATATGAGGTTTACTTTGTGCTTATAGATTGGATTATAGAAAGAACATGGTACCCAAGTTTTTTGAGCATGAAATTCCACTTTTAGAAAAACAGACAATTAGAGTATATAATTCAGGTACTAGAGGACATATTGAGGGCTTGTGTCCTATATTTTGGTGAATCCTGAGAAAATAATTTTTTTCATGTTGAGTTCACTTATAACAGTAGTTATTAAGAGATTATTTATATGGAACCATATGAGTCACTCTATAGGAGGGAAATTTTATCATCATTCTATAGGATGAAGGTAGAGGAATTATAGTTTTTAGGACTGACCGTGTATCGAATACATCAAAATATTATTATTCGATTCAAAAGTGAGTGGATACATCTCAAAGTAGGAATAATTTTTATATTTATAGACATTATAGAAAAATTGATTTTATGGTATGTGATCGTGGATTTCTTTAAGTGTCACCGAGGTTGGGTCACCCTCGGATTTTAATGTTGGGTAATTTGGTTCCAAATTATATGGTTCATTTGAAATAGTGGATAGAATTATATAGGTTTCATACTTATTGGATCTTTCACAGTAGTATATTTGCTGAGAAAAAGTTATTTATATGTCATATATTTTGTAATATCACCCGAATCCGTCTCATGTGATTGATGTTGATGATTTTGAGCTCATGTCTAATACACCATTTGAGGAGAATCCAGTTCATATTGGGGATTGTAGTAATTAAATATTGTGAGCTGAGAGAGTGTCTCTAGTTCATGTTTTTGTGGAAGCATGGAAATGTTCAGAATGAAATAACGGATAGGGAAACAAATATACAATCCTAGTGGCCTGATCTTTTCACCTTTGAATCTCAGTGTTGATTTATAAGAGAGCCTTGAGGATGATCAATTACAATATGGGGAAGTATTAAGATTGTGGACCTCTTAGAGGCACCACCCTGTTTAATGTTTTGGTCTAATGACAATTAATATGGAAAATGAAATGTATTTTGAGTCTATATTGGGGATCAGGTGTGTTCCAATTATTCAGGACATGAAAGAAGGGAGAACAGGGTTATCCAGTGCATGTCGAATGGTTGGTGCATAGTTGTTAGTAATTGTGCTCCATAACAATGCATGCTCAGAAGTTGGGTTCACAGTTTGAAGAAATTACGCAAGGTGGAAAGAAATACTATAACAGATTTTACAAAGCCATACCGCATGGTGAGAGTGTGATTTTTTAAACCATATAGAATTACTGCGTAACAGGGAAACACAGCCCCGTAGTGAATATACGGAGGAACATGTTTGTCGCACAGTTTGGCCAACCGTTCGCCAATGGAAAATTGGGAAATTATAATTTCCCCCTCTTCGATATTAAATGTTCTAATTTAATATTATCCTCGTTTCTTCTTCCTACAACCCTTGTGACGTAACTGAAAAACTCATTTTTCCCAAGGATCAATATCATTCATTTTTAGGCTATTTGGAGAATCATGGGTTGTGAAATAAATCATTGGGTATGTTTAAAAATCACATTCCTTATCTTTTTCAGAATAGGGGTTGTATAGTTGTTCTTAATCTTTTGAATCACAAAAACCACAATTTTCTATGGGTTCTATTTTGGGGAATTTAAGGGGGTTCAAAACCCAATCCAAGACCATGATTAAGCAATAGTTCATCATTAGAATCATTGTAGTTGGTCGGTATGTTATATCCCATAGTCTTGTTGGTTATTTATGTGCATGTGGATTTCCTTTGTTGTGGTAGTGTTTCCCTTTTGTTTTTCTTTGCTACTAATGATGAATAGATTGGGTAAATTTTTAATTACACACATCTTGTTCAACTTGAGATATGTTGAGGTTGATTTGACGGGGTTAGGGGCCACCCATGTAGTGTGGCACTTCCTTAAAATGGAAATTGAAATGAGAGGTTTAGAAATTAATTTTTGGGACATATATCCCATAACTAATGAGTTAAAATTTAGTGTGGGTGAGAATTGAAACTAATAGTGAATGGGTTGGTTGTCAACATGATGTAAAAGGTTTTTCAGAATTTATTTAATGGGTTAAATAGACTAAAGGGGATGTTTTAAATGAAATTTTGTTGTAAATTAGATTTTTTTATGGGTAAGACATGAAGAGGGTTTACGTATTTAATAAACCATGAATTATGAATGTTATGTGAATTGTTTCATAATAGTTTACTAAAATGGTTAAAAAATCATGTTCCCTTGTCTTGGTCGTATGTGAGTTATTGATTGATTTTCTACATCCACGGGCCAGATTGAACTAAGGCTCAAAATACCACCCTTAGAATACATGGGTTAAGGAGTTAGAATGAATCTTTTGGAGCATAACAATTTCATTAAATGACAATACCTGGGCCAAGGCCCCATGGTAGTGTGATATAATTAAGTGGTAAACAGTTTCCCTAGTGAGATAGAGAACTTGTTTTATTTCATTATGGTTAGTAGTGTTTTAGCATGGGATATTATATAAAATATTATTTTCCAAACCCCTCGACTAAATAGTGTAAATGGTTTATGTGAATATTGTTAGATAGTATCCTGATTCATGTTTTTTTACTTTGTTATAATTTAATTAGAGTCACACACTATTGTTTTGAATAGGTATTTTGTAGACACCCTTGGTGGTGGCCTACTGAGTTGTACTCACACCCTGAACGAGACATCATTATGTACCTGAGAATATTTCATGGTTTCATGTTTGAATAAGGGAAAAGACCTTATTCTAGATGGTTGACTTTGGAATGGAGATGTGAATGGGGGAGGGGACGTAACATGGTGTTGAGACCCATTTTTGGTATTCTTCTATTTGTATTTAATTATTATAGGCTTTCCTTATACTTTGAACTGTATGACATGGCATAACCTATTTACTTCTTAGTTACGGGATCTTACCCAGTTTTTGGAATGTGTGGTAATTCATGTTATTATTTATTATATTTTCATTATTTCATATTATTATCATTTTTGGCAGAATTTATTAAAGATGTTATATTATTTCTATGTAACATATTGCACCCTCGATACTAGTAGGAAGTCTCTATGGTATGGGGAGGCACACTTGATTTTATGTAGTGACCCTACTCAGGGAACTGGTTATGTGTCCTCTCGGTTGGGGATGGTAGACATGGTCTGATGGAGAGTGATAGACAACATTCCATTATAATGTTAACTATCATATTAATATAAATATTTGATTATAAAAGGGAAAATTTTATTCCAGAATATGAAGGAACTCAGATAAAATTTCGGTTTCATGAAACTTTTTTATGTTGAATAATTTTCACAAGAATATATACTTACTTTATTTCGTTCCATTTTGGTAATGACGATCTCACCCATCGGTTGTTCCTTGATCAATTTCATATTCATCTCTTACTCTAAGAAATGATGTTGAAATTGTAATGCATGATGAACTAGTGGATCATAAGATTCATAATGAGTTGAAAATTTATTCCATTAATCTCTAGTTATCATCACAAAAAAATGGTTAGCACATGTAATCTAATATGCATAAATTTTAATATTACACGACATTAATATCTAAAATCTCATTAAAAGGTTAACATAAAATTTTCCATAAATGGATGACCTTTTAACACTTAAAAATGAAAATAAAAAAAATTAGAATGAAATTCACTAAATTTATAAAAATTATTTTAGTATTAATCACCTATATATCCTAAAGATCACATTGATTATAACATACTAAACATGTGAATACATACATCACGTACTTTCTCGAAACAATTAAATAACAAGAATTATAATAACACCTCAGTGAAAATATTCATTCTTTTAAAAAAATTCTCTTTCCTAATACTATGAATATTAATAAATCTATATAACCAATCCATGATATCATTAACCACCATGTCGTCGTATTACAAATTGGTTCCATGGAAATCAATATTATCCCATTTACTTTATTCTTATCCAAAATCTATTTATTCAAACAAAAAATCATTTCTCAAAATCAATAACAAATTCTGGGTTACCTTGCCCTTTTCCCATAAAATATATTGTTATTATTAAATCATTTTTCTTTTTTATCAGCACTATTAATATAATTCATTCAAATCCATAATGAAAATAAAATTCTATAAAATCCATATCTATTTCACATTTCATAAATCTTGAATCCAAATACATAAATACTTTAATTCATACACTTCAATGATATTCATGTAATAGTTACTTCATTGGTCTATAAGTAAATTCATAGGTTGGGGAATTGTGTTGGATCATGAACGTCTTCACCACACATAAGATGTTGAATTCCTTAATAAATTTAGATTCTATGACCTTATTTTCCACAGAAATTAAATTTTCCCCACCATTTTAGATATTCCTACAAGTTCTCCTTCCAACCTTTTTGACATTTGGGAAGATGAATGTTCTTCAATCTCTGATTATAACAACATGAACATTCATACAATTTCATATTCCATTTATTTTATGTGTTAGAAATATCACTAAGGTTCATGTTGTTAATAATATTATGTGATTGCTAATTAGGCATATTGAATATATCTTTCTCTCCATTCATCATCCAATTTGGTTTTTCATAGTCACTAAATATTCCATCAGATACACTGTTAAACTGATTCCTTCTGCTTCCAATCATTGATAAAAACAAAATGAATAATATGATAAATACAAATCAAACAGGAAAACCCACTTTATATGGGGTAATTACATATAAAATTTAAATCGATAAAATCATAGTATTAATACTAGGATTCTACAAAAAATATAATATTTTAAAATATATTTATATATAGGGTTATTACTAAGGTTTTCTCACCCTAGTTTCCAAAGGGTTTGTAAACATTTTCACTAACAATAACAATAACGACCCTGTCTTTTCATACAAGGATATTACACCTTTTTAGATGAATATTCATTTCCTTACATAATAAATGCATATGGTCAGTAATATTTTATTTCCATTGGAAACATGTAACACATTATTCAAATATAGTGAAATATCATTAATATCTCAAATATATATGTTCTCATTTAGTACCCCTACTTAAAACAATTTGGTCATAAGATATAGAAAAGAAACATAAGAAAAGGGTGAGCTTAGATGCCGAGTTAGAGTAATCGTGGAAGATATGAATTTATGATTTTATGTAAGAATAAAATAAGAATATTGGAACATGATAATGTTCATAGATTACAATGTTCATACCCAACCAATCATAGATCAAAATCATCACTCATGGAGTAAAATATTAACATTTCAAAATACATGAAGCAAAATTAGGGAAATTCATCATAAATGAATAATGAAACATAAGATCATATCATAAATATGTTTGGCATCATCATACGTGTAGAAATAAATTTCATACATTATGTTTAACAACTAATACTATCATATCTATACTTATCACATATTTCCCCTTATGTGTCTTGCTCATTGACTTGTTTTCAAGCACATCAACTTGTTTACCTTCATGGGTCTATCACATATACATTTTCCCATTAACTATCTCATAATATATTATTCATTACCCTATTAATTGGAGTGAGATATATGAAAACCAATCACATAATTAAAACTGTACATATCATTTCTTCAATAACAGAAATCATTCACCATCTCAGAACCCTTGTGAAGAAAAGAGATTCTTGAACACTTCATCATAACATAACTTTGGAAAATAAATATGTGTCATATGTATCATTCCTTCAAAAACATAAACTATTCATTTAAAAAATAAGAAAGGTATCATTGGGTAATATCCCTTGTAAAACATAATTTATCATAAAATAATATTTCCTTATAAGTAAAATTGTTTGGAATGAATACATGAAATAATTCTTGAAGAAAACATCCTTTCCATTATAAATTTGTTTTATATAAATGCACATTAATAAAATATTTTTTTTATTTAAAAGTAAATATATTATTTTATAAATTAATCTTTATTTAATTATGAGTTATTGATGGTATTAATTTCCTCGAATGTTGTATAAGTTAAAAATATATTACCTCCATATATATTGTTTTTCAAATAGTCAAAAAGAGCCTTATTTTGAAGATGAAAAAATTATTCATTCCAAACGGTTACATAAAAAGTCCAAAATAGCAAAAAAAATTAAACGTTCATAGTATAATTTCAAAAAACGTTTTTTATATTTTCTATATAAAATTCTTATGGAAGATAAATATTTCTTAAGATATACATAAAATGAAACAATCCTGAATATTTATGAGATTGTGCAATAAACCTATTCAACATTATTATCAATTGAGTCGTAGACCCCGTGAGAGAAATAAAATTATATGGATATTATAATAACATAATATTCATAATAAGAGTCATTAAATAAATTCATTGGTATTATATAAACCATAAAAAAGAAACATGTAGTGTGTAAGAAATGTGTCACACAAAAATAAAACTGAGAAAAAAATACCTTACCTTGGGTATGAACTCTCAACAGTCCTAGGAAAACCTGTTATATAATAAATATAATATTATTAAAAATAATATTAAGAACCATATAAAATTATATCAAAGAATATATTATGTTCTTATGGCCTTTTATTACCCATTTATTAATAATTCTATGCTAATGTTACATTTCGGGTAATAATCGCTTTGTTTTTTGAATGTGTTTTGATTTTTTTTATTTTTAGCCCCCTTAATTATATCATTAATTAATCATCAATATAATGACAACCATAATATAAATAACATATATATTAATTTTATATGTATTTATAATAATATATTATATATTTAAATAAAAATTGAAATACATAGTTCATGGGGACAGTAAGTCGTACGTACGTATCCAAGATGTTTCCATTTTCATTTAATATTAAATAAAAAATTTAATGACATATATAATATAATTTCTATAGAATTTGTATGTAATATATATCATATATTATTAAAAGACCAACCCTAAATATAGTCCATATAAAGTGTGAATGAATCACATCGCTTTGAGGAGGCGGTAGTCCACACATCCACAAATTATGTTATGGCATTTACACAAAGGGGAAATCCCGAAGGTATGTGTAGCATTATAGTTCTAGAAGAATAAATAAAATATATATATCATACAAAAAAATAAATTAAGTAATTATTACCTAACTTGAAAGGTGAAAATGTAAGAATTACCTACATTGGATCGTGAGGTGGTAGTCCACTATATACACAAACGCAGATTGTGTATTTTATTTTATTGAATTGTGTGTATGTTTATTTTAAAATATTAATATAACAACATAAAATTTTATTTTGGAAACATAAGACATTATATATAAATTAAATAAATATAATTTATGGTTTTCAGGGAAAAAATAATACAAAAACATTCATTGATGAATGTGGCCACTTTTTCAGGTATGTCCTATTGTTTTTCACCAAAGGACCTCCTTGATTGTTTTTATGACCAATGTAAGGAATATATGATGAATTTACGAATTTTTTGACGATATTTTTATTTTTTGACAAAACAATGTTGGTTGGGAAGTGTTTTGAAAAGAGATGAGAAGTTTCACTTTTATAAAAGAGGGGAGGGGCACTTTTGGAATTTCTCAGAAGATTAATTTTTTACAAATTAAATATAAATAACATTAACTAAAAATTAAAATTTATTTGAATATAATTAGGGACATGTTGGTATTACCTAAATGAAATGTATTTTAGATAGATTTTTGTGTAATTTTAATCATTATCATTTTGTTTAACTCTTAGTTAACATATTTTCATTTTAGCTACGGTAACAATATTTTTTATATTAAAAGGTTGAGAGTTATACTTATACGATTTAAATTGAACCACAAATAATAAATTACAGTTTTTTAATGATAACTTATCCTATTTTTCGTTATTTATAATTATATTACTTTTCAATAATTTAATATATATTTTTCATAAAATATCATTAATGTCAAATTTTACACTATTTATTATATTGACTTTAAGAAAATCAACACATCAATCTAACATAGAACCAATTAATTTAAAACACCACTATTATTTCTTATTCACCTAAAAATTTGAGTATCATCTTAATTAATTAAAATTATATTTATTTAAATATTTTAAATATCACTTTATTGAATTTTTCTGTAATTGAATATTTCTTTTATCTTCATTGTTTAATTTGTGATGATATTTATTTCTTTACATGAAAATGAAAATAAATTTTCATGATGTATGTAAATCTTTTATTGTTTATAATAATATATATATTCTATCATTTCATTTATTTGTTATATTATTAAAAATATTATATTTATTAGAAGCAAGAGCGTTATACTTTATCACTCACATAGATTTTAATAATATTTAAATCCATATAGGAAAATAGCATCTATTAAATAATTCAATTTTGGACCTTATGTGTTATGGGATGAATGGAATTATTATAATAACTTTTTATAGGTTTTAGTGTCTTTTTTTGTCCTTATCACTTTATTTTTATCCTAAATTACCCAATTTTACCCTTTACCATGGTAAAAAAAAATATTACTATTCATATTGGCCAAAAATAAAAGGGTAATATTTAACAAATTTTTAGCTTCCAATTCCAAATTATTAATCCATTTATAAAAATTCCAAATACATAAGTGGATAAAATTAATTTGAAATTAGTCCCATATACGTGGCTAGAAAAGGGGTTTTTAATGTGAAAACGTTCAAATGTTTGAAATCATTTTATATCCAAATTCCATTTGAAATTGATTAAAATGACCCAAATTGTATTAAATACTAAAAACGGATGTAATTATTCTTTGAAACAATAAAAATTTAATTTAACACTATAAATTATTTAGAAGAAAAGTCTTTTTTCAGTTAAAATTTTAGTATTTTTCACTATTTATAAAAACACGAAACTTATCAAAAAATACCAAAAATTAAACCAATGTAGATTTTGTTATTACTATTTAAAAAAATATGTTTTTTTTCAAATTTAATTTATAAAATTTTGAAAAAAAAAATTTCAACAAATGTTCCATCAAAAGAAAACAAAACTATTTTTGAACCCAATTTAGCAATATATAATATAGTTAAATTTTTATATAAAGGAACACAAACTTTTCATTTAAGAAATTAATATATAGAAAAAAATTAATGTAAAATAATTTTTTTCACATTAAATATTATTAATCATATATAACATGAATTAATAATTAAATGAATGATAATATATTTTTTAAAAAATTTAGATGTAATATTATATTCATTTAATAAAATAGATTAGTTTTACTTATTAGGTTAAAATTACATAATATTAATACAAAATTCTTTGAAAACTACCATTTCACCATTATCATGGGTAATGACATTAATCTTACTACACATTAATTTACAACTAAAAATGTATCAAAATATATTATATAATAATAAACTATTGAGAGAAAATATGAAATACATTTTATCATATAAGATTTCTGTGTATGAAAATTTAATTTTAACATTACAGAATATAACACTTAGAAACCCATTTTTAGAACAAGATTATTTTTATTATTAAATTTTTGTGAAGGATAAAATTAAATTTTTTTGAATTTAATTGCGTTAATTTATTTACAACATAAAAATTAATGTACACTTCAAATAAAACCAAAAAAATATTTTAACAAATTAATTTTTAATTAAATGAAAAGACCCAAAAATGCCTTCATTCCATAGAAAATATTATGCGATTTTGTTGAAATGTAAATCAATGGTTTTCAAAATTTTACATAGCATGTTTAAAAATATGTAATTATTATTTTTAAATATATATATTATAAATTATATGGTTTTATAAAATTATAGGCTTTGTTAATATAATGATAATGTCACAAATTTTATAGTTTTGGTAAAATTGTGTTATTTACTATTCACCAAAAATCCCCAATTTTAGAAAAGGCCCTAAAAAATCATAATATAATATTTTTTATAAATCCAAATATGATTCTTAATTGTTCAAATTAAAATTTAAGTAATTTAATTTTTTAGAAAATCTAATTTATAATGAATTGTTTTTTCTTTGGAAAGTAAAATTTTAAAATAGTTACTTTTATTTTTATTATTTCCCATAGATTATTAATTATATTTTTGTTAATATATTATATTTATAAACAATATATTTTATCCATTATGTATTTAGTATCATAAAATAAAGGGAATAAAATCATATTTTAGAAAGGTTTTATTTTAAAAAATAAATCATCGATATTATTTATTTAGCAACACCAATTTAATTTTATGAATGCCTTAGTGTAAGTAATGTACATTATTTTTATTTCTGCATATTTTTTATGATTCATATTACATATTTTCTTACCTACTAATTCATTGGATAGTTTTTAATTTTTATACATTATCATGTGGTTTATTGTGGTTTGGTATTGTGTGTAAAGTAAGATATCAAACATATTATAGTTTAGAGGAAAATATAATTTAATATATCATCGAGTAATAGGCACATAAATATGAGGGTAATCATTCCCTTTATTAGGATATATTGGAAGGACCTCTAATGGGCCTGATCCCAAATCCACAACACCCATCACATCCTAGTTTGGTGAGAAATTATATAGGTCCCAACCTTATGGATTTATACCAATGTGTAATCAAATACTAAGAAAAACATGGAGAACCCCTAATATATATTTATGTTAAAATCGATACATTGTATGGATCGATCACTCTCTTAACATGGGTAACTACTAGTACTGCTTGAATGATTTCATGAATTTGTATACAATCTATAATAGAGTTCTAGGATGAGAAATAGGACCCCTTTATAGATGAGTCAATCTAATATCCTCTTGACCTCAACACGCAATTTGAATTATCTCAGAATCTCCATGTGATCATATGAAATTGTATATTAAGTATGTAGAAAAAATAGGAGGGAATTCATGGGGGAAGATAAATAGTAAACCGGATATGAAATCCTTTATCTGTGAATATGATTGATTAACCATGCACTTTTACATGTGATGATAAACTAATGGGTTCCTTGTTTGCAGTTTTCGACCTCATGTTACTTATCTCATAAAAATGGAATCCATGAATACATTATATCATATAATTCTTCCTGAATAAGGTGGTTGAAATCTTTCTTAACCACATTATACATCATTCCACTTTCCAATCCATCATTTATATGCATTAACCAAAATGATGGTCATAACCCCATACACTCAATAAAAATTGCCTCTATCCAACACCTCTAGCATAAAATGGTGAATTATATAGCATTGAAAAATGACTACATCAACACTATACCTACCATTAAAGAAGATCATAAAAATATATAAGAGATGAAACTCGGTGGTCCGTTACACTGATAATAAGACGCTGGTAATAAGGTGGACCTTTATTCCTCATTAAATCAATTTAGTTGTCTATACCTAGAGCACAATAACACCAACTCCCTTATCTTAGGGAGGTGTACGAGGATTTCAACTACATAACATTAACTGTCTGAGATATTCTCAAAAGGTATCCAACCAATCATCATTGTCTCTAATGACTTAAGGACTAGATTTCTCACAAATATATTTAGATGGACTTCTTGTAGAACTCATCCCTGGTTATCAAATCATTGATATCTGTAGGGATGGTTCATTAAGGGATGTTATAAATTAACTTATGAATAGTATTTTATGATGAACATAGTTTAGTTTGAAAACATTAAAATTTAAAAACCTACTAAGAACATAGTAAAGTAGTAACAAAAGGACAAACCCCAAGGAGAGACTGATTATGTGTTTTAAGAAGAAAAATATCAAAAAAAAGTTGATAATGGTTGTGACAATGTTAAGTGGATTAAATTGAGTGTGAATATTAAATTGAGTGAGTGAATGTATATAAAATAGGCAAACATCAAGGCAGATAAACTTATGGTAGTAAGGCAATCAGTGAAAACAATCAATGGATGATCAGAGAAAATCAGCTGGCTGACATCAATTCTGATTTCTCATGTTCATGCACTAGTTTAATGCCTCGACCCTAGAATAGAGGAGACGATGCATTATTTTGATACATTGGAATGATTACAAGTAATCTTGTCTTGATGGACCGATCAGTTAATAGTATTGGAAACAAGACACATTCTTAAGTTAAACACTACAACTTGAAAATAAAAAACACAAATTTATTCTATTAGAAACATCCAAGCATCCAATAATATTCCGACAAGTCACTCATAACTAACTTATTCATATCCTGGGAAAATAACACATGAGAAATGGGTGAGCTCAAATGCTAAGTAAGAGTATGTAATAAATTATATGATAACATAAACATTAGGCATGGTGAATATTTGAATACACATGCCTTTACAAATATTTAACACGAACACATTCTGGCAGGAATATGAGTTGAGTAAATAATTCCATAATAAAACAGAGTTGTGGTTATTCTACTAGTTGAATAACCTCATGAAATATGAATATCTAATCTCATAATTATGGAATGCATAATTCCGGACATCATAACAACATAGTCAAGGCCTCGTGCCTTGATTACAAATAATATTTTCTCAATGCCTTATGCAAAGACACCAGTTTTTCTCATTAGACCTACCGATGCATCGAGGAGCTATAGTGGGCTCCACCCATCACTTACTAAGTCCAATGCATTTCTCATATAAAAAGTTTGAAACATAACATAAACATTCGTATTAAAACTGGCATACGAAATTTCAATACTTTATCCACAAACCATGAATTGTATAAAAAATAGCACATCCACATTCATACATAACTCATTCAGTACAATATAGAATATTTCATCGTAACAGATTAACCTCAATCAAAAATAATTAAGGATTTTAACATAGATGAAAATAATCAACAAAACTATTTGAGATAAATATCCTCATTTTTCTTGAAAACATTTAGAAGTCACACTATTTGTCAAGAAGCTGTTTAAAAATAGATTTTTTTAAAAAAGTTTCTCATTCCACTTTGAAATGTTTAAAAGTAATTTAATTTTTAAAACATTAATTTCCATATAAATAAATCCTTAAAACCTTTTTTAAAACATTGAAATTAATGATAAACATTTAGAATAATAAATCGTTAAAATATTTAAAATGATATTTTGGTTAGAGTTTATAACCAAAAGAGAGACACTTGAATAAAAATAATTGAGGTAATAAAAACGTTATAATATCATGATAATAAAAGGATTCATCATATACTATTTAAAAGTACATTATATACACTATATAATGTGAATTTGTGTATAACAACAAAGAAATCTCAATGGAATGTAAATTGAGTTGAAATATCTTATAAAGACCGTATCCTTAGGTTAAGGATAAATCAAAGAAATAATTATGTGAGAAAAATATAAATATTTTCAATGAGATTGGATATTCAGTGTAAATAAATCAGTGGACATTCACACATCAACTTGTAAAAACAACACCAATGAATTGGATTTTTTACTCGATAAATGGAGATTGAGTTAAAATTACTCTTATCAAGTTCATATCGATGACATGTAAATTTATCAATGGAGTTATTATGTGTATCAAAAGTATATACATATAATGGGGCGTGGAAATTACTACAAAAATAATAAATAGTGATTCCACACATAATCATGGTGTAAAACAATCAATGAAATATGTTTAAAGCCCAATGAGTGGAAATTGAAATTGGAGATTCCATTACCAATATGATAACTTATGAAACAAACAACCCATGAAAGAAGTATCATATAATGAAGATGTAAATAACCATACATTAATGTATATTAATAACTGAATATAGTCAGGGGAAGCACATACTCTATACAAAAGGAAACAGTGGCCAATATATCATGAATCTCATAGGACTAAAAGTGAGTTGAAAAACCCTTACTTCGTTGTAATCGATCAAGTAATATGAAAAAAAGCTAATAACCACCAAATTTATCACAGAATACCATTAATATAAAAATAATCATGATATTATATATCAAATGGATGTACACAATATACCCCATGCAATAAATACGTGGCGAAAAATAGAAATCTCACAGAATTAAAAGTGAGATAAAAAACCCCTTACCTTAAGTCCGACTTGTCTTGTATGATCCTTTTTCATCTAGAATAATAAACAGAAGTTCATTTATAGTTGATTAAGGAAATTTTTCATTTTTATTATTCTTTTTATATAACTTATTACCTTTCTATAACAATTAGTTATTTATTTGAGTTCATAATGAATATTTTATCGATGTTCGGAACATGAGTAAAGAATAAACTTGTTATAATTACTATTTTCCTATGATGTCAAAAGTACATTATCAACAGAATGATATAAATTATTTAGATATCATATATATATATATATATATATTATCTATTCCGTATATATATCTATTTATAATATTACTTAACATTTGGAAATAAAAAATGAAATGTATCGTTCATGAAGATGGTAAGCCGTACGTACACATGAACGCTACATTCATTTTTTTTATTTTAATGGAATTAAAACATAATTGTAAATAGTTATATTTTAATTACAGTATAATATAATATATTATATCATTAATTACATCCTATATACATCCCATATAAGGCATTAACTTCTCATATAAGTTTGAGGGGGTGGTAGTCCGCAAATCCTCAAATGAAATTATCGCGTTTTACCAATAATGAAAACCATAAAATAATGATATAAATTAAAAATACAAAATCCTAAAAAAAATAAACCTAATATATATATAATATATAAATACACTTACATCTTAATGGAAACCATGAGAGGTAGTATGAGATAATCGAACAATCATCATTTCATGAGTTGTTAGTCTGCGAACTAAAGAAATAGTATGTTCTTTGCCCATTAGATGGAGGTACGTGTATGTTTAGTTCGAATACATCTCATAACAACATACTAGTATATTGAGGATACTGGTGTTTTTAAAAAATCAAGTAATAAAAAGTGTTTAGGGGGTTGGAGAAGTAAAATAAAACAAAAAAACCAAAAGAATTTTTAAGAGAAATCATTACATTTAATTTGTGTAACGTCCATTGGTTTGAACCAAAATGACTTTTCAAAGTGACTTCTACCTAACATGAGCCTTCTAGGAGACATAAGGAGATATTAAAAGATTATATTTGGCCAGGGTTGGATGATCCAATGGTCTTGAGAGGTGTGTGGAATGGGTTAGAAGTGGTGTCTTTTTATAAGGGGGAGGAGGGGCTCTTTAGAAAAGTGTGAAAATATTATTTTATTATAAAGTGATATTCAATATCTAAAGGTCCAACACTAATTAAAGTCGAATATAAGATTACTCATGGTCGAAATTAAATCATCCAATAATAATTTTATTGGTTTTATATTTTATTTTAATATTAATAATCATAATTATTTAAATTATTTGTTAATGAGGTAAGTACTACATCATTACTATGTCATAAATAATTTAATTAATCTGATGTATTAAAATTATATAAAATTTACCATAATGAAGGAATTCCTTTTATATTTCTAATTATTATTTATAGTTGAAAATATTACTTATATAACACCCATGTAAAAATTGATATACTAAAAGATATTTGTTAATGTCATTATTGTCTTTACTTTAAGTTAATTAAAATAAAGGGACATTATCATTCTTAAGTGGATCCATGGGATCCCTAAATTTTCCCAAGGATGTCCATGGTCGTCCATGAGTCATCCAATATGGTTAAGATAAGTGTTAATGTAATTTTGTATTATTAAAATATTCCTTTTAACTTGATTTACCCAATTTACCTTTAACTACGGTAAATAAAAGTCAACGGATACTATTAACCAAAAATTATTTTCATCTTACTGAACCAAATTTTACATACTAATAACAACCATGTATCTCAGATTTTCTAAATTCAATTCACATTATTAGTAAAATTTCATTTAAATAAAAAGGTTGGATTTTTAACAATGACTTATGAGTGTCACTATTCATCAAATATTGATGTTTTTCAGAAAAATACCCGAAATTTAGCTTAATCTATATTTGATATTATGAAATAAAATATGATGCATATTTTACCAAATTCAAAATTTATATGTTGTACTAATTATTTTAAAATTTCTTCCCGTTGTTAAAACAAATAGCGTGTTTTTATTAAATAATAACTATCAAAAGATTGACACTTATTTATGTATAATTTCAAAGTGATATAAATTCCAATGATAAACATTGGAATAAAGGGTAAAAATATAATCTAAATAAAACTCAAAACCAATTTATAATATAATCTAACCATATAAATAAATTAAATTAAAAGGCAGTTTTGAATGAAAATACATTATTTTCACTATTCATTAAAAATGATTATTATTAGAAAAATAACAAAAACTTACCCAATGTAAATTATGATGCCCAATTCTAATGATTTTTTTTTGTCAAATGGAACATATAAAAGTGACCAAAACTAGATTTTAAGAGGGTTCTCCATTAAAAGGCGGTAAATCAACCCTTTAATGCAAATTATGTTTAAAATTAGATTCATCCACAGTTTATTCCTATAACTTTTATTGGATAAATGTAAAAACATTTAAAAAACATATATAATCATTTAGTAGTTTTTTTATTCATTCCCACCATTAGAACATCTATATGATAATAACATTTAAATTAATAATATTATATTATTAGTGTGAAACGTAAGATTTTAATGAAAACCATTGTTATAGAGTCCCCTTTATAGTAGAATTAATATATAGATCACAAATATTAATAAATATGAAAATTTTCATGTTATTTATTTACCTGGGATGTTTCATTCTTCCCCCTTTTGGTAATTGTGACCTCGTAATATTAAAATCGGGCTTGGAAACTTCATTAAAAGTCCCATATCGAAAAAGATTCAGTAAAACTTTCACTTTAAAAGAACGAATGAAAAGTACAAAGGTCACACATGATAACCCATACTGTTATTCCATATTGGAAAACATGGATATGGAAGACAAACTATTTGTCAAGTTCCGATGGATAGGGATAGAAAACATGATCTGGAAAATTTAACAATAAGAAAAACACAAACTTGTGATGGGATAAATGGTCATTAGTTTCACAGTAGGAATGGTAAACAAATAACTTTTTTTTGGTTTTAAGTTCCATTTCATAAATTTGAGGAATTTATTTATGAGATTGACTAAGAACATAAAGGGATGTACTTACTTTTTAAGTAGAGTTTCATTCTTTAATAAATTTATACCACCAACCAATAATTTTTTTCAAACAATGAGTATTAAAGATGACTTGGTCACACTGGAAGATCTAGAATCAACTTATTGAGAATCACATAATCCACAAAGGATAAAAAATATATTTACCTTGTCTTTAGAGATTAACCACAACCAAAATGGTTAGTACAAGATCAGATGATCCCCAAAAAGGATAATCCTTTAGAGAATGAAATACTAATCTTAATTTCTAAAATTAATCCCACAATAATCCAAAGTTAAATAAATACCATTAAATAAACAAATGTATTTAATATCCTTCAATATAATCCAAACTAATATTGAAACCCAAAACATAGAAGAATTTGGTTGTGTATTCTTCCGTGTTAAATTGTATCTCCAAATGACATCGAATACCTTTAAAGTAACATACTCAAAATTAATTAACCCAATAACATATTCTCTATGATTAGTTAATAATTTCCATAAATAACCAAAAATATATATAAAAATACACCATTAATCATCAAATTAAATCCCATAGTATTCTATTTTCGTTAGGTATATAGTGTCCCCAACAGACCGAACGTCTTCCAAAATAACATTTATCACATAATCACCAAATCGTTTTCCTATACAAAGGATATGCATTTGATAAGACATATGATCTGAAATCATCTTATTATTGATAAATAAAATCATTTTACTAAAAATAATTAGTCACAATAACTAGGGACTTCACGTAGTCCAGTGGAAGGTGATAAATCCCAATTGCACTATGGTGTGGGTTTGGTTCCCACAACATTCTCCGACACAACGAGTTGTCACACGGTCTACGTGTTGTCTTTTTTCAAAAACTATATAATTTAATAATATTCCCAAAAATGAGATAAATTCCTTAATATAAAAATAAAATAATTTCATCACAAATGTCATAAAATACCACGCGTTTTTATTCAAAAAATTAATAACATGTAATTTCCTTGAACTCAGTGAACATATATAACCAAATGGTTATTTATAACTATATCCACAAGAGAAAATATTATTCATCCTCAAATATCATATTCACATGAAAAACTATAGGGTTACAAATACAAGAGAAAAGTATTCCAATGTAATCCCATCAATAAAGAGCACTAATAATTTTTAAACATTTCTCCATCCATTTATTTCAACATATCTTCTTCCATGAACAAGAGGATATCCTATATAATTGGGCATTCACTCAGGTAATGTCCATTTCCCCTACATTTATGGAAAATGACTAAAATTAGATTCTTATGAATATTTTTATTTTCATCCATAGTACTCTACATTTTTTCTATGCAATTATTTACTTTATGTCCTTCTTTCCCACACATATAGAATTTATTTTTTCCATTAAGACACCTTCCTAGGTGTCTCCTTCCACATTTCCCGCATTATGGAAGATGATATTTCTTTTCTCCATGGTCTTCACTTCTGGAGCTCTTAACATTCACTACTTTTCTCTTCCAAGTTGAGTCAGGCAGTTAGTTAATATATATGTTGTTGATCATATTTTTTAAAAACTAATTCGGCATGAACATGATATCTGTTACGCCTGTCAACATTAAAATTTATTTCTAATTTCCACCACCATTCAAAACATTTAAATCATTCCCAATTTTACTATGACTTCCATTGAATCCAGCCATTGAGTAAAACCAGAAATCATTCTGTGAGTAATAATAGTCATAAAATCATTTATAGAATATAATGACACCTTATTTCCAATTTAAAGCCTGTTAGGATTAACCAAGCTCAATTATTATCTAATTATATTAAAATCATAAAAATTATTTTTTAAAGAGAATGTATATTATCCTAAGAATATCCCCCGATAGTGTCATAACCAAAAGTGAAGAAACGCCCATTGCCGTGTACCAGGATACCCTGGGTCAATCCCGAAACTCCTTGTCGGAGTTTTAACTCCTAGGTACACTTGTGCAGAGCCGTATCTACTAGCTGGTATCTAGACGGGGATGTATTTCTTGGAAAATACACAAAATATCTACATTACCATAATTCTAGTAAGTTCTTCTACGCCAATCATCATGTTCGGTTATAGGGTAATTTGCTCTAATCATATTTTATCAAAATCTAGTTTTCAATGTTTGTACTAAAATTTATCTGATACCAACTGTAACGCCCCGACCCTAGAATCCAAGTGTCGGTGCATTAATTTAATACATTAGAATGATTACAAGGGATCACGTCTCAAAGTACTAATTAGTTTAGTAGTCATGGAAACAAGATAAATCCATATTTTCAACACTACAACATGAAAAGAAAAACAACACTAATTTGTTCTATTAGAAACATCCAAGCTTCCATGATTATTCGTCCAAGACACTCATAACTAACTTCATCACATCCTGGTAAAATAAAACCTGAGAAAGGGGTGAGCTCAAAATCTTAGTAATAGTAATCAATACAACAAAAGATAACATAAACATTAGGCATGACAAATAATTGAAAACACATGTCTTTACAAATAATTAACTTTAACACTTTATAGAAGGAATATGAGCAGAGTAAATAATGCCATAATAAAACAAATTCATGGGTATTCAACTAGTTTAATAACCACATAACATATCAATCTCTAATTTCATAATGATGGAATGCATAATTTTGGACATCATAACTACATAGTCAAGGCCTCGTGCCAAGACTACAAATAAGAATTTTTCAAGGCCTCGTGCCAAGAAACTAGTTTGTCTCATGAGACCTACCGATGCATCGAGGAGCTATAGCGGGCTCTGCCCATCACATACTATGTCCAATGAATTCCACATATGAAATATTTGAAACATATCCTAAACATTCATATTAAAACTATCATACGAAATGTCAATACTTTATCCACAACCCATTAATGGTATAAAAAATAGCACATACAGAGTCAAACATAACTCATTAAATACAATATGGAAGATAGTATTGTAACATATTAACCTCAATAAAAATAATGAAGGATGTTGACATAAATGAATATAATCATGAAAACTATTTGAGGGAAATATCCACATTTTTCATGAAAACATTTAGAAGTCACACTATTTGTCAAAAAGCCGTTTAAAAATAAATTATTGAATCAAAGTGTCCCTTAACACATTGAACCATATAAAAATAATTTTAATTTTAAAACACTAATTTCCATATTAATAAATCCTTAAAAACATTTTTTAAAACATGGAAATTATTGAGAATGATTTAGAATAATAAATCTATAAAACATTTAAAATGATATTATACTTAGAGTTCCTAACCAAAAGAGATTCACTTGAATAAAAATAATTGAGGTAATAAGAACATTATAATATAATGATAATAAAGCTATTCATGAGATAATATGTGAATGTACATTATATACCACATTTAAATTTTAATTGGTGTCTAACAAGAAAGAAGTCTCAATAGAATTTAAATTGGTATGAAATCTCTTATAAAGACCGTATCGTTAGGTTAAGGATAAATCAAGTACATAATTAGGTGTGACAAATATAAATAAACTCAATATGACTTTATATTCAATGTAAATCAATCATATGACTGTCACACTTATTCTTGTAAAAAAAACTCCAATGAATAGGATTTTTAACTCAATAAATAGAGATTGAGTTAAAATTACTCTTATCAATTTCACATCAATGAATTGAGAATTTATCAATGGAGTGATTATTTGTATCAAAAGTATATCCAAAGAAAGGGGAGTGGAAATTACTAAAATTATAATAAATAGTGATTCCCCACATAATCATGGAGTAAATTAATCAATGAAGTATGCATAAAGCCAAATGAGTGGAAATTGAAATTTGAAATTCCCTTACCGATTTGGTAACTTATGATACATACTCCCCGTGAAGGAAGTATCAAAAAATGAATATGTAAATAACCATAAATTAACGTTTATTAAGAAATTAATAAAATCTGGGGTAGTACATACTCCACAAAAAATAAAATAGTGTCCAATATAGCATGAATCCCACAGGAATAAAAGTGAGATGAAAAACCCTTACTTCGTTGTAATCAATCGAGTCATATGAAAAAAATTAAATAAATACCAAATAAATCCTAAAATACCATGAATATAAATAGAATCATGATAATATATATCTAATTTGAGTACAAAATAGACCGCATGCAATAAATAAGTGTCGAACAATGGAAATCTCACGGAATTAAAAGCGAGATAAGAAACCCCTTACCTTCATTTCGAATTTTCTTGTATGTTCATTGTTCATCATGAATAATAAAATTAAGTTAATATATAATTTATTAACAAAATTTTTAAATTATATTATACCTTTTATATAAAATATTACTTTTCTATTACAATTAGTTATTTATTTGAGTTCATAATGGATATTTTATCGATGTTCGGAACATGAGTCAATAATGAACTTGTTATGATTACAATTTTTCCATGTGGTCAAAATTACATTATCTCCAAAATGATATAAATTATTTAGATACCATATATATATTATATATCCAAAGAAATATGTATAATTATAACAATACATAAAATTTGGAGATAAGAAATGAAATTTACCATTCATGGAGACGGTAAGCCATACGTACGCATGAACGCTACTTTAATTTCTATTTTGTATTTTAATGGAATTAAAACATAATGATACATAAGTCTATTATAATTCCAGTATAATATAATATATAATATCATTAATTACATCCTTTATATGTCCCATATAAGTCATTAACAAGTCATATCATTTTTAGGGGGTGGTAGTCCACACATCCTCAAATGAAATTATCGTGTTTTACCCATAATGGACAGCATAAAATAATGATATAAATGAAAATAAAAAAGCATAAAGAAAAAATAGACATAATATTTATATAATATAATAATAAAGTTCCATCTTAATCTCTATCATGAGAGGCGGTATGAGATAATCGAACAATCATCATTTCGCGAGGCGTTAGTCTCCATCCACAGAAACTGTATGTTCTTCATCCATTAGATGGAGGTGCGTGTAAGTCTAGATTGAATAAATCTCATAAAAACATGCTAGTATATTGATTATACTAGTGTTTTTACAAATTAAGTAATAAAAACTGTTTATGGGGTTGGAGATGTAAAATAAAACAAAATAAAACAAAAGAATTTAAGAAAAAACATTACCTTTAATTTGGGTAACTTCATTTGGTTTGAACCAAATGAACTTCTTGAAGTTCCTTCTTCCTAAGGTGATGATTCTAGGAGGAATAGGGGGATCTTGAGAGATTATTTCTGAAGGGTTTCGATGATCCATGGGGCTTGAGAGGTGTGCGGAATGAGTTATAAGTTGTGTCCTTCTATAAGGGAGAGGAGGGGATCTTTAGGAAAGTGTGAAAATACTAATTTATTATATAGTGATATTCGGTTTTTAAAGGTCCAAAACAAATTAAAGTCTAAGATAAGATGAATCATGGTCGAAATAAAATCATCCAATAAGAATTGGATTGGTTTTGGATATTATGTTAATATTAATAATCACATTTATTTAAATCATATATTAATGAGATAAATACTACATCATTTTTGTGTCATAAATAATTTAATTTATTTTATGTCTAAAAATTATTAAAAAAATTCCCATAATGTAGTAAATATTTTATCCTTCCAATTATTATTTATAGCCCAAAATATTATGTATATAACCCTATGTAAAAATTTATATACTAAAAGATATGTGTTAATGTAATTCCTTCTTTACTTTAAGTTAATTAAAATAAATTGTCATTATCATTCATAAGTGGCTTTATGGGGTCCCACAATTGACCCAAGGATTCCCACGATCGGCCATGACTCATCCAACAAGGTTAGGACAAGTGTTAAGGTAATTTTGTATTATTATAATTTTCATTTTACCTTGAATTATCCTATTTACCTTTAACCACTGTAAATAAACGTCAAAAGTTACTATTCACCAAAAAATATTTTCATCTTATTGAACAAAATTTTACTTAATAATATAGACAATGTATCTTGGGTTTTTTAAATTCAATTCACAGAAATGGTAAATTTTCATTTAAACTAAAAAGTTGGATTTTGAACAACTACTTAGTGGTTTCACTATTCATCAAAAATTGAAGTTTTTCAGAAAAATACCAAAAATTCATCCTGAGATATATTTGATATTCTGAATTAAAAAATTCTGTCTATTTTAAAAAATTAAAAAGATAGCAATTGGATTAATTAGTTTAAAATTAATTCCCATTGTCAAAAAATAGCATGTTTTTAAGAAAAAATAACTATCAAAATATTGACACTTGTTTATGCATAATTTCAAACAGAAATTAATTCCAATGACCAAAATATGATTAAAGAGTGAAAATATAATATAATTACAATTACAAAACAATTTAAAATATAATCTAGACATATAAATAAATTATATTATAAGGTAGTTTTGAGTTAAAATACATTATTTCTCACTGTTCATAAAAAATGAATATTATTAGAAAAATTCATAAAATTTACCAAAAGATAATTTTGATGTCCCGATTCTAAAGAAGAATTTTATTTTGTCAAATGGAACATATAAAAGTGACCAAAACTATATTTAATGAGTGTTTTCCATTAAAAGGAATTAAATCAACCCTTTAGTGTAAATTATGTTTAAAATTAGATTCATTCACATTTTAAGCCTCTAACTTTTATTGGATAAATGTAAAAAATTTAACAAACATATATAATCATTTTTTAGTTAGTTATGTTCATTCCCATAATTACAATGGCAAGATGTTCTCTACCATTTAAAATATCAATATTATATTATTACTGTGCAACGTAAGATTTCAACAAAACACATTGTTGTGTATCAGGTATACCATAGAACATAGTGTCCCTTTTATGGTGGAATTAATATTTAGTTCAATAATATTAATAAATATGACAAATGTTGTGTTATTTATTTTCTTGGAATGTTACAACTAGAGTTTAAAAATATTGATCTAATTTAAGGTATCTAGATATACTTTTCATCTGTTTATCTTTTGATAGAGTAATCTCAATATTTTTTCAAGAATAGAAATCATTACATTACCTAAATATAATAAAAATTATGGAGTTTAAATTGTTAGATGAACTCAATGTGTCGCTCTCCTGTGAGATAAATTCATTTTCAACGAAACCCTTAGATTAAAAACAATGTTAAATTTTATTTGATCAAGATTAATTTTCCCTGAAACATTATTTATTGTAAAATTTATTGTTCCAATAGTGAAAGAGATAGAGAGAGGAAATGTATTAGAAAGTTAATGCATGAACAAGGGAAAAGATGACTAAACTAGATCGTAATTTTAATCTAAAGGACATCAGCCAAACATAATGACCAAATTAAAAAAAATAACAAAGAATATCTTGAAGATGATCATATGGATGAAAAATGAACAAAAATAGAGCATGTTGAAAATTATTTCATCTACCTACTTGAACTCTAGAAATCCCCAATAGTGTGATTTATTGTGTTATAATCCAATGGATTGTGAAGATGAGTTTATGTACTCTAGATGTCCCACCCTGGGAATCATGATGTTGTAATGGTGATGGCCCTATGATAATTAAATCTCAATATACTCTCCCGATTCACTTCTTGAGGGTTCATAAGTGGTTAGTGGAATCTTCTTGTGGAAGACTGATCTAGAAGTCTGAAGGTGGAATAGTGACCGTATCCACTATCACGATCTGGAAGTCTAAAGGTGGAATAGTGTCCTCCTCCACTATCAGAGCGATAATATCATACTTCCCCATGGTGGATCTCTGTCAAATTTCTTTAAAATAAAATTCAACATAAAATTATCTCCCACCTATTCTCTATTTTGAATCCTCTATCTCTGCATGGCACTTTAATAGTGCTGGTTCTTCTTCAACTGTTATAAGAGTTTGAACTTTCTTAACAGAATGTACATCCCTGCCATTGTGCACGATCTTCCCTTTGTAACGGAAAACAAAAATATTAAATTAAAAAAGTATTATAAATAATTAAATAAATTAAAATATAAATATTTTAATATACATGTAAAATAAAATAGTTTATATAATTAATAAATTAATATATATACTCTTTAAAATTAATAAATTAGTTAATGAGTAAAATATTCTATTTATTATTATAGTTAATATATATAAATGTATATTATTTATATGTTATATGTTATTATTGTTGTATAATAATTAGTATGTTATATATTTTATTGTAAATGTTATATTATATTACGAAAAATAGAAATGAAAGTGCAGAGGGGGGATCATTTTTTGGAAAGGTAAAGGGAATGTTTAGAGAGAGATGCGAGTTTGTTTGGCTCGGTGAGGTGAATCCCGGAAGTTAAATCCGAGAATTGGGTTCATAAATCACAAATCCAATGAAGTCTTGAGTGGTGGGGTGATGGGGGTCTTTAGATAAGGCATGAAAAGGTCGCAGAAACCAGCGAATGTGGTTGATAACGTATCTAAGGGTGGTGGGTGTTGATTTCTTAAGATTTATAAATTTTAGTTTCATTTGATCAATTGTGATTTTTTATGTGGTTGATGTGGGTTCCAGATCTGGTGATATTTTTTCTTCAAACAATAATTGGTTTATGTGTCGATTCAAATTATATATCAGTTGCTGTGATTTTCATTTACTATTTTCGAAATGTTCTGTTGTTTCGAGTGGATGATGGTGGTTAAGACACCAGAAGGATGTTATGGTAGGTGAGTAAGGAGAATGATCTGTGAGACACTGGGGATAGTGAAAATGGTCAGATAGGATCTTGGTACAACAACGAATGAGGAGAAGTGGTGAGATGGGAGAAGTGTGACGAACGATCACTTGAGTGACCATTAGGGAAAGTGAAGGCAAGGGGGGAGAACATGGATACATTAGATAATGGAGAAGTGGGAGATTTGATGATGACATGTAATCATCATTATGTATGGAATATGAATGATGTGATAGACACCAGTGGTAGGGAGTATAGGACATTAAGTCAAGTCACCTTTGGTTGCAATGTGGCAATGATGACTTAATTCACCAATGAGTAGGTTGCTGGCAGTGGATGTGAAAAATAGAAAATGGAATATAATGATGGTGGGATGTAATAGTGACAAAGTGAAATGGCAATGGGGTGAAATGATGACTTGATTCACTGTTGGGTGCAATGAGACAATGGTTACTTTAGTCACTATTGAGTAGGGTGTTTTCCGTAAGAGTAGCGTAATCCTACAAAATAAGAAACAAAACTAATCAATTAAATTAACAAATATTATTAAAAAATATTTAAACATTTAATAATCATAAAAAATAGTTTCAAATTATATAAAAAAATATTTTATTTAATATTACTATATGTTTTTAATTAATTTAAAAAAATAAAAAATATTTAATATTGGATGCTAAAATAAATTAACTAATTAATTAATTTAAAAAAGTAATGAAATAAAATAATTAAATTAAAATATCACTAAATATAAAAATAATTATGGAATATAATTAAATTGTTAACATTTATATAATTAATTAAATAAATAAAAACAAATTTTTGTAATTTATTTAAACAATAAATAATTATATTAATATATTATCTAAAATAATTATTTGAACAACAAACTAAATGAAAAAAATGATCGAATAAAAACAAGAATAAATTATAATAAACTAATAATGAAAAAAATTTTAACATGAAGAATTATTTAATTAAACAATTATTTAGAATGACAAAAAATACTAAAATTTCATAAAAAATTATTTTTTACAAATTATGAAAAAACACATAAAATAGTACTTTATTTTTCAAAATAAATTTTTATATATAGAACATTTAATAAAAATATAAAAATGGTTGTGAAAAAAAGTGTGAAAAACCAGCCACATCAACCTCCCGTACACATAAAACATTTTCCCCCTTAATCAATTGCACAACTTTTTACATTATAAGATAAAAGAGGAGATTTTAGAGTGGGCTCAGAAAATAATGCATGTTAATATTTAAAAATTGAGGAACAAGATCTAGAATGGCTTTACAAAGGTTCTCAAATGATAGTCCTACATAACATGAAACACTCATTGGAAATCAATGGTATCACAAATTTATTCACTTCCAAGGATTTATTGCCTCCTATATGAAATCACATACCGCCATACTTCAATTCCAATTCATGTTTTAATTCATGGAGTGGTGATAGGATAAATTAAGAGAAATAAATACCTTGACAAAAATTACATTCAATTCTCACCTGATCCTAGGTTCTAAAAACTATTGAATTGTTATTTCATCATTTTATTGACTCAACTGAAATGATTTTTAATTAATTCAACTGTCCTCTTATTCATTCAGGTTCAAAATTCAAAGTACCTAAATGAATTTATTTTTGTTAAGGGAAATTTTTTCATATTTTTTTACATCATAATTCTTATATAGAGAAATGTGCATTGAAATTATACAAATTGAAATTGGAATTTATTTATTAACAAAAACACACCTAGTGTTCCTTGTATCGGAGACTCATCGTGGGATCCCAATTTTCCATTTTACTACTGTTAAAAATTAATTATATAATTATCATTTTAGTTGAGTTCCTAAAGTGATTATATATATATATATAAATTTATTCCCCTAGATTTGAGTAAAAGTTTCTAATTACCAAAGGTTATGATCCTAATTCAACAATACTAACCTATCTTTATCCTTTCCCCAGTTGCTAAACAAATTCCATAAGGTAGGGAATAACTCCAATTATCAGCCACACATCCTCAAAATGTTTCAGACTCAGTTAAACTCTCAATATTTAGCAAGTATTAATCTACAAGGCATGGCATAATTTATATGCAAATTGAACCCCAATAGAGTGGTGCATTTGAGGTGTGAAATGACTCACCGCCTTGGGAGGACGGTCAAAAAAATGGAAAAGTCTAGAATTTAGTATTCATTCATATGAATCACCATTGGGGTATTTTAGATTGTGATGAGAGTCGCCGATAGCTTTTGTGGTGACTCAGAAATTTCAAAAAAAAAATCAAAAACGTTTTGACCATTTTTCTTAAAAAATTAAAAAAGAGAATTTTAAATGGATAATGGAATTACCCATCTCACCCACAGATAAAACAATAAATTTTCCCTAATATTGAATCCTGAGGTGGGAGACAATATTCATGGTTTTAAAATAGATTTTTAGGGGTGCACGAATTTTCAGAAATAATGTTTTCCACAACCATAAGAAAAGAAAAAACGGAAAAACATATAAACAAATAAATATACAGGGTGATGATTGTTTTCTGAATATTTTAAAACAATTCCTGTAAAAACATGATATGCATAGTAGATACAGAAATAGGAGAATCAAATTGATAATAAGGGTACAAACAGATTTCAATATTTAGTTCAACTATATTTTCAAATCAGTAATTTTTAAGCATCTAAGCAGCCATGAAAAAAGCAAATCACAATATTTCAAAACATAATAAGGGGACTCCCACACAAGTAAGTCCCAAAAAACATTCATTAAAATATGAGTAGATAATTAATTTATAATCATATAAAAACATTCCCTAAAATATTGGAGCTTTGACCATTAATATTTTTTCAAAATATCCACATTTTTCTGCTCAAAGTAATTTCTCCTCTCTATGACCTCAAAAGATCAAAATGTGAACAAAAGAATCCAGAATTTAAATATAAGAAAAAATAAATCAAGGAATTAGTTCCAGAGATGTTATCTATATTATGTTGTGTGATGCTCCATTGGTTTTCGATTTATTAGTTCCTAGTATAAATAACCCTCTCAAGTATTAGCAATTTATGAGACACCATCAGACAGGAACATAATAAAACTGTAAAATAATCAACGAGAGTGATAATTATTTAATAATAGATATTAAATGAAAAACTGTTGAGCAACCATGGGTTAGTTTCCAAAAAACACTAATTTTATAGTCCTCATGTTAGACTATAGACAACTTCATTCTTCTAGTAGAGTGATTATAGCCACTCCCTTTAGATTCCATTCTAAACATGTTTAATACCTTAACCGTTGAACAAAAAATGGTCTGTTTTCTTCTCCTACCATCTATACACCTCCATTAACAAAAACACTCAAAATTGTAAAGGGTTTTGACCACTTGGTATTCCGCATTCCTGGTAATACTTTTAGTCTATAATTGAACAATATAACCCTCAGACCAACATCTAAATCTCTATTTTGAATTATTGGATGATGAATGTCCATTTTATATTTTAGAATTTTCATAAGACTCCTTCCTCATCTCTTTCATCTCAATTGGTTCTAATAGCCTCCTATTACCATCAGACTTGAAATCAATGTTCAAGTCCTTCAATACCCAATAATATTTTTGATAAAACACAATATGAAGATGATATGTTTTTTCAAAAAGAATCTGGTATGGTGACATCCCTATCGGAGTCTTGGAGGCATTACTATATTACCCAATAACATTAGCTATCTTCACTGTCCAATATTTCATAGGGCTAGAAACTTTTTTCTCAAAATATGATTACGATACCAATTTTAAATATCTACATATCCACTAGATTTTGTATGGTATGTGGTACCTCCTTATTAGAGCATACATACTTCTCCATAAGACTCTTGAACTTTTATTTTTTTTATGTGAGTACCATTATAATTGATGAATTCTCTAGGTACACCAATCCTGAAAGAAATATTTTTCTATATAAAAATATTCACACTAGAAGAATAATTGATAGGAAGAGCCACTATCTCAATCCACATGGAAACATAGTAAAAAAAATTAGAATGTACTTATTCCCATAAGAGGATAGGAATGGCCCCATGATATCAAAGCCCCATACATAAAAAATTCTACCTCCATAATTAGTTTTGGTGGAAGATCCTTCTTTCTTCCTACATTTTCCAGCATCTGACACTTGTTACAACTTATAACCAATCTCCTTACATCCTTAACGACATTAGGCCAGAAGAATCTAGCATGTATAACTATTTGAGTAGTCCTCTCTCCGCCATGGGGGCCACTCCATGGTGATGAATGTTAGCTCTCATGTATGGGAAACATCCATTATTCAACTTCTCATATGATTAAAATACCATCAGAACACATCCTAAAGAGAAGAGGTTCTTCCAAAAAATAATATTTCAACTAAAAATAATCATATTTTTTTTGTGTGAGAGATCTCGAGGCATGACACCAACTACTAGAAATTTGACATAGTGTTGAAACCAAAAAGATAGTTGAATAGAAGAATCAAACACATGTTCTTCATGAAATTAAGTGTTAACCTCTCTTGGTACCCCACTGTGGGTGTTGGGAATCCTATAAAATTTATATGCTACCACATTATCAGTCCATTTCTTATACTTAATAAAAAATATAAAGCACTTGTAACTTTAGTGTCCATCTAGTGAGTCTATGCTTTGATTCATTCATTGCTATCATGTACTTGAGGGTAACATGGTATGTGAAAATGAATATTATGGACCCTATAATGTACTGACTGAATTGTTTTAGGGATAACACCACAATAACTATCTACTTCTTTGTGGTGGAATTGTTCTTTTTGGAATTATAAAGTAGCTTGTTGGAAATTTAGTGATATGAAATATCATATCCTCCCTCTTCAACAAAATATCTTCTACAACTAAATTACTATCATCACACATTACCTTAAATGGAAGCTACTAGTCCAGGGAAGTTGTAACACCCCAAGCTTCCACAGTACGCTTCTCTTTCAATAATACAATATCTTGCATTGTATGCAAGTTCGAGATTTTAAAACACCGCGACCAATCAAAGTAGCCATTATGAATAGTAATTCCCACTTTTTGAAATTTTATAAATTTCATTATTCAAATTGGACTTCATTTTTGGATTTATAATATCTAAATTATCCTATGTTTAATTTTTCTTTTTTTTATAGAACTTCCATTTTTTTTGAATACTATAAAATACTAAATTTTAATTAAAAACAACATTCATAATTAAAATATTTTATAGTGATAAATTATATTATTTAGTGGTTTTAAAGTATAATTAGAATATATTTTTACCATTTTATCCATTGGTGGTCATTATAATTAATTTCACTTTGAAATTGGACATAAGCAATTGTTAGTCTTTTGATTGATATTCTTTCTTAAAAACACGCTATTTGTTTTGACAACAGGAATTAACTATAAAATTAATTAATGAAACTTATATGTTTTGAATTTGGTAAAATAGACATCATCTTTGAATTTGGAATATCAAATATATCTTAGGGTGAATTTTTTGTTTTTTTCTGAAAAATATCAGTTTTTGATGAATAGTGAAACCACTATGTGGTAGTTAAAAAATTAATTTTTTGTTTAAATGAAATTTTACCGCTTCTGTGAATTTAATTTCAAAAATCCTACGTACATGGTTATAATCAGGAAGTAAAATGTGGTTCAATGCGATGCAAATAATTTTTGGTGAATAGTAACTTTTGTGTTTTTTTAACCGCGATTAGATATAATTAGAGTAATTTAATGTAAAAAATTGGTATAATAATTCGTAATTACCTTGAAACAAGTCCCACACTTTTTGGATGACTCATTACCGACCAATAAAATCCATGAGTCAATTTTTGGGACCCCATGGAGCCACTTGGGTAAGACAATAACATTAATACCTTTTATTTAATGTAAAAATAAAAATGTCACAAACATGTATTGTTTTACTAAAACAATTTTTACAAGGGGTTATACAAGTTATCCATTCTACTATAAATATCCTATTGAAATCTAAATATATTTCCAACATTATGGTAATTTTTTTATAATTTTTAGGCATTAAATAAATAAATTTATTTATCACACCATGATGATGCAGTGATTACCTCATTAATGGATGATTTAAATAAAATGTAATGATAAGATAAAATCTAAGACATTCACTTGTCTAAAGCCTATTGGACGGGTGGATTTATATACCTTATCACCATATCCTAGAAATATATCATTATGGGACCTTTAAAATCCAAAAATCATTTCATTATAATGTAACATTTCATGACTTTCCAAGAGTACCCCTACTCTCCTCTTATAAAAGGCCCCCAGCTATACCACCTTATTCACACATATCAAGCCATTGGCTCGGCCGAAATCTACTCATTATATCTCTCCACATCCCTATCTTCATCATAGAAGCCTTACCATAGGCAGAAATCTCTTCAAGAAACCCTTTGGGTTCAAACCAAGTGAAGTTACCCGATTTAAAGGTGATGTCTTCACATGTGTTAATTTGTTTTATTTTGCTTCTCCAACCACCTAATCTCTTTTTATTCCTATATTTTGTAACAACACAAGTATCTTCAATATACTAGGATGTTTTTATGAGATGTATTTTATTTAAAATTACACACACCTCTATCTAATGGTTAAAGAACATATTGTTTCTGTGGTTGGTGAATTACTGCCTCACCAAACGATGATTGTTCAATATTCTATTAACACCTTTAATGGTGGCCATTAATATGTCACTCTATTTATATATGATATATATTATTTTTATGTTGTCATTATTATTCTGTATTTTTCATTTATGGCATACCATTATGGTCTCCATTATGGGTAAGCTTGATATCTTCATTTTAGGAAGTGAGGACTACCGCCCCCTCAAAGTGATTTGAATCGTTAATGCCATATGTGGGATGTATAAAGGATGGAGTTAATGATATTATATAAGATATTATACTGTAATTATATTATAACTTTATATAATTATTATTTCATTCCATTAAATGGAAAATAGAAATGAAAGTAGCGTTCATGCGTACGTACGGCTTACCGTCCCCATGAACGGTCCATTTCATTTCATACCTCTAAATGTTATGTAAAATTATAAATTCTTGTATCTATGGATATATATGATATATATGATATGTAAATAATGAATATAATTCTGGTAATAATGGATATTCTACCACATAAACAACATGTAATTATAAGAAGATTATTGTTGACTCAAGTACCAAAGTTCGACAAAACAACCGTTATTAACTTAGATGGCTAAATAATTTTCATAACATGGTAATAAGTGATATAAAAGGGGTAATTAACTTGGAAAAGGTTCTTAAGACAGTAGATATTAACTGTAGTTTATTATTCAGGAGGTTAAAGAACGATCGAGTCAAGTCGAACACGAGGTAAGGGACTTCGTCTCAATATCCTTTCATTGAGGCATATTTTGTTTTATACACAACATTCTTTTATACGGTGTATAAACCCCTTTGACTATTATTTTTATTCAAAAGTAATATTTTTCTATACGAAGTGTTTTACTAAAAGAGAAAATGGAATTTTTTTTGTCATACGTATGCGGAGACAATGACTTCTCCGCTGCCGTGACCATTATTTTGAGTTTCGGCTTCCTCTACAAGGCATATCTTTTTTTAAATGAAAAATAAATACCATGGTTTACTTTTATTTTGTTTTTTTATTGAAAATGGTTTTATTATATCAATTTTTTATAATGATATTTTTGTTTTGAAATGTGGAAATGTTATGTTTCCTTTATGCATGTTTTATGTGATACGATTATGTTATGGTTTATGATATGTTTAAACCGTTTCATATAAGGAATGCAATGGACTTAGTATGTGATGGGGGGATCCCACTATAGCTCCTCGATGCATCGGTAGGTCTCATGAGACAAACTTGTGTCTTGGCACGATGCATTGAAAAAATCTTATTTGTAGTCTTGGCACGAGGCCTTGGAGACGTTGTTATGATAGTCTGACATTATGCATTCCATCATTATGAAAGTGGTTATTGATATTGCATGTAATTATTCGACTAGTAGAATATCCATGTAAATAAGTAAATGGAATTACTTCTTTTAATTTTTTCCATATTATGATGATGATCAAGTTTAAATGTATTTTGTTTTAGTTATAGAATGCCTTAAATGTTTATGTTTATTTATGAAAGTTTCGGCTATATTGTTATCCTTAATGACCATCTAAGCTCACTCATTTCTATGTTTTATTTTCCCAGGATATGAAAAAATATTTTAGGACTGAACTACCGGGATAGTATGAATGAGATATGAGTGTGGACTATGGAGAGTATGTTATTGTGATTTTTTACTTTATGATGTAATGTAACATTTATGAATGTATCTAGTGTTTCCAAGGCTATTAAACTAATCGTTCTTTCGAGACTTGATCATTTTTTGATCATTCCAATGTTAGGTAATGATGCACCGACTCTGGGTAACAGGGGTCGGGGCTTTATAGTTGGTATCAGAGTCGGTTTATTACTAACCTCCGAAGCTATATTTAGAAAAACTCTAATTAGAGCACATATCCCTAAGATAGAATTTCAGGATAACTATAGAAGAACTACCTAGAATTTTGGTATTGTTGAGATTTTGTGATTTTTATGAGCATTACATCCCTGTCTAGATATGAGCAGGTAGAGGCAGATCTGGAAAAGAGGTACCTAAGTGTAAAACCCGAAAACACCGCTTTGAGCTAGACTCGAATCGGAACTGGTGCATGATAACGGGCTTTGCTGAACTCTTGGTTACGATAATCCCAAGGGATATTCTTAGGATAATTCTCATTTTATTTACAAACCATTATGAAGGGTTTATGAGTATATACTTCCTCAATGAAAACATTTTTATGATTACTGATTATATCCATAAACTGTTCAATTTATGTTAAGTGTTTTACAAGAATGGAATTTTGTATTTTGATTCATAAACTGATCTAGTTTATGCCATTGTTTAGAAATGGTGCCTAATGGAAGGAATGGAAACTATATCAATGCATTCACTCCATGTAGGTATTTTCCTCCTGCTCAAGATATTTATAATTGAGCCGGTGATACAACTGGTGCTGAGCAGCTTATCACCATACTGGGTAAACTCACCCAAGTTATGAATAATAACTGTACTCATATGGAGCACCCTGATCCACAACGTGGAGGATCAATGTTAGACCACTTCATGAGGCAACAACCACCAAAATTTAATGGGAGTAAAAATTCCATAGTAACTTAGAAATGGATAAATTCATTAGAGAAAATATTTCATGCCTTGGAGAGTAGTGATAGGGAAAATGTTGTCATGGAGGTTTATCACCTCACTAGAGATTCTGATCAATGGTGGCCATTGATTCAAAATAAAAAGGAATGTGAAGAAGTATCAAGTATTTAATGGAGATAGTTCAAAGAGCTTTTATTATAAAAATACTTTCCTCGTGACCATCGAGTAGATATGGAAAAGAAATTTCTGTGTTTGAGGAAAAAGGAGGATGAGAATGTCGCAAAGTATGAGTCTAAATTTACAAGGATAACATGGCATGCTGCAGATTATATATGTAACCGAAGAAGTAAGATTGATCGTTTCATTGGTGGTTTAAAACCATTTCTCCATCGAGCATTAGTATCACAATCTTTCTAAACATATAAAGATATAGTCTCGTGAGCTATCAAGACAGAAAAGTAATTGTCTAAATATTATGAAAATAAAGTAAAGAAAGAGAAGAATAGAATAATGGAACAAGATACAAATAAATGGAAAAAGGAATGAAGGATTTTCAATTATGTGATAATTGTGGGAATAATCACCTATTTACTTGCCTAAAAGGAATATGAGTTTGTTATAAATGTGGATAAAAAAGGTCACAAGGCTCATGATTGCAAGGGAAAGGAAGAGGCTATCAATGTTGAATGATACAATTGTAGGGAAATGGGGCGTTATGAAAATGACTATCCTAAGATTCAGGGAAACTTACCTCAGAAAATTCCAAGGGATCATGGCCAATCTTATACTATTACTGTAGTTGAAGTGGAATAATTATTGTATATGTGTTTCTGGAATCAATAACTATATTATGGTTATAAGAATAATGTGATATATATTAGTATTGTACTGAAGTAGTTTTTGTTTTCATTATGGTTTTAATTTGATGAAGGTAAACATATTTTTATTATGTGACAAAAAGAGAAACTTTACTTTGTTTGGGGATTCTGAGGAATTGATTTTGGAATTTAGAGACCTTTTAGAGAATGTATGGATAGAGGTATTTTGGATAACTATAAAGGTTGGAATGGATTATGTATAACATTGGTTAGTATTATTTAAGGTTAAACAATTTTTGATGATTATTTTTGGAATATTATAATACTATAGTGTTAGGAAAAGGACGACCCGCAGGTCGGGGGATAACCCGTCACATTGGAAAAAGCTGCAGGAATCGAACCCAAAACCATAGTGCGACATCCATTTATTACCTACCACTAGCCTACAGAAAGACCCTGGTTATTACAAAATAGTTTTCCTAATCTAAATTGTATGTTTTAATATTTTTAACCTTGTATGATTAGGATAAATATAATATTTTTGAGTTATATTATCTTTTTGAGTGACTGATTAGTTTTTGGTAGAAATTAGTTGAAGGATGAAACTCTACTTGTCAAGCATATATGTATATATACCTATCTCTTATTCTATAAATAAATTAATTCTTAAACTTTAAAAATGGGATATTAAAAAAAATGTCTTATCCTAATAGCTTATGTTTTGTTGAATTGATGATATTTTAAAACAACATAGATTGAAGGCTTTAAGGCCCTCAATTTTACACTTGTTTGTGATTGATGACCTGAATCACTACCAACAAATATTTATGTTTTTCCTCCAATTATATGCCTCTAATTTACACCAATTTCCTCTTAATCGAGATCATAATGTGGTGGTGTCTTTTTCATTTCCCTTTCCCTCTTATTAAGGATAAATTTTATTAACCTTATTCCGATGTGGTTTTTCCAAAAAGATATTTTCTATATTCAACCTTTTATTTTCAAAGAAAAATTTAAAATTGCGAGGAAACAATTTATTGAAAGAGTGTAGAATGTAACACCCCAAACTTCCACGGTATGCTTCTCTTTCAAAAATGCAATAGCTTGCATTGTATGCATGTTCGAGATTCTAACAAACCGCGACTAATCAAAGTAGATGTTATGAATAGTAATACTCACTTTTTGAAATTTTATAAATTATATTATTCAAATTGGACAACATTTTTGGATTCGGAATATCGAAATTATCCTATGATGAATTTTTCATTTTTTTCTGAGAACTTCCAATTTTTTTATTAATATTGTAAAATACTATACTTTAATTAAAAAAATTTATTTATTAAAATAATTTATAGTGATAAATTATATTATTTAGTGGTTTTAAAGTATAATTAAAATATATTTTTACCATTTTATCCTATGTTGGTCATTAGAATTAATTTCACTTTGAAATTGGACATAAACAATTGTTAATATTTTGATTGAAATTATTTCATAAAAACACGCTATTTCTTTTGACAATGGGAATTAATTATAAAATTAATTAATGAAACTTATATGTTTTGAATATTGTAAAATATAAATCATCTTTGAATTTAGAATATCAAATATAGCTTAGGGTAAATGTTTGGTATTTTTCTGAAAAACTTCAATATTTGATGAATAGTGAAACCACTAAGTGGAAGTTAAAAACAGATTTTCTGTTTAAATATAATTTTACTGCTTCTGTGAATTTAATTTCAAAAATCCGACATACATGGTTATAATTATGATGTAAAATGTGGTTCAATGGGATGAAAATAATTTTTGGTGAATAGTAACTTTTGAGTTTTATTAACCGCGATTAGAGGTAATTAGAGTAACTTAAGGTAAAAATAATGTTATAATAATATGAAATTACCTTGACACATGTCCTACTCTTATTGGATGACTCATGGCCGACCAAGACAATCCATGGGTCAATTTCTGGGACCCCATGGAGCCACATGGGTAAGATAATGACACTAATACCTTTTATTTAAAGTGAAAAATAAAATTGTCACAAACATGTACTGTTTTACTAAACTAATTTTTACTATGGGTTTTACAAGTTAGATTTTTGAAGATAAATGTCCATTTGAATTTTAAAAAGGTTTACAATATCATGGTAATTGTTTTATAATTTTTTGGAATTAAATAAGTAAATTTATTTATCACACCATGATGATGCAGCGATTACATCATTAATGAACAATTTAAATAATAAGAAAAGATAAGGATAATCTAATACATAAACTTGTCTAAATCCGATTTGATCAGTTTATTTCGAACCCTTATCACCTTATACACTAAATATATCATTTTGGGTCCTTTAAAATCCGAAAATCATTTCATAATAATGTAACATTTCATGACATTCCAAGAGTGCCCCTCCTCTCCTCATATAAAAGGCCCCCACCTCTACCACCTTATTCTCACATCTCAAGTAATTTGCTCAGCCAAACTATAATCCTTATATCTCTCCACATCCCTATATTTATCATATATTCCTTACCTTAGGAGGAAAGCTCTTCAAGAAACCCCTTTGGTTTAAACCAAGAAGAGCTACTTGATTTAAAGGTAATGTCTTCACTTCTGTTCTTTTGTTTTATTTTGCTTATACAACTCCCTAAACTCTTTTTATTACTATCTTTTGTAACCACAACAGTATCTTCAATATAATAGGATGTTTTTATGAGATTGATTTGATTTACTATTACACACACCTCCGTCTAATGGTTAAATAACATACTGTTTTTATGGTTGACGAATTACTTCCTCATGAAACGATGATTGTTCAATATTATTTTGACACCTTTCATGGTGGCCATTAAGATGCCACTCTATTTATATATGATATATATTATGTTTATGTTTTCATTATTATTCTGTATTTTTCAATTATGGATTACCTTTATGGTTTCCATTATGGGTAAGCACGATATCTTCATTTTAGGAAGTGCGGAATACCACCCCCTCAAAGTGATTTAAATCGTTAATTCCATATGTGGGAAGTATAAAGGATGGAGTTAATGATATTATATATGATATTATACTGGAATTATAATATACCTTTATATCATTATGATTTCATTCCATTAAATACGAAGTATAAATTAAAGTAGCGTTGATGCGTACGTACCGCTTACCATCTCCATGAATTGTGAATTTCATTTCTTACCTCTAAATGTTATGTAATTTTATAAATGCATGTATCTACTGGATATATATGATATATATGATATCTACATCATGAATATAATTCCGTAGATAATGGATATTCTACCACATAAATGACTTGTAATTATTTGAATTTTATTGTTTACTCAAGTACCAAAGATCGACAAAACGACCGTTATTAACTTAAATGACTACATAATTTTCATAACAAGGTAATAAGTGATATAAAAGGGATAATGAACTTGAAAAAGGTTCATAGGAAATTAGATATTATCTCTAGTTTATTATTCAGGAGGTTAAAGAATGATCGAGTCAAGTCGGACACGAGGTAAGGAACTTCGTCTCAATCTCCTTTCATTGAGGAAAATTTTATTTTATACAAAAAATTCATTTATACGGTGTATAAACCCATTTTAATTATAAGTTAATTCAAAAGGAATCTTATTTATATGAAGCGTTTTAATAAATGACAAAAAGGAATGTTTTTGTGTCCTATTTTTTCGGCGACAACATCTTCTCCACTGTCGTGGCCATTATTTGAGTTCGACTTCCTCTACATGCCATTACTTTTTTTAAATGAAAAATAAATACAACGTTTAACTTTTATTTTATTTTCGTATTAAGAATGGTTTTATTATATCAATTTTTTGTATTGATATCTTGTCATTGAAATGTGTAAATGTTATGTTTCCTTTATGCATGTTTTATGTGATACGATTATGTTATGGTTTATGATATGTGTAAAACATTTCATATAAATAATGAATTGGACTTAGTATGTGACGGGTGGAGCCCACTATACATCCTCGATGCATCGGCAGGTCTCATGAGACCATGTAGTGTCTTGGCACGAGTCCTTGAAAAAATCTTATTTTTAGTCTTGGCACGAGGCCTTGGCTACGTGGTTATGATAGTCTAGCCTTATACATTCCATCATTATTAAAGTGGTTATTGATATTGCTTGTCATTATTCGACTAGTAGAATATCCATGTGATTACGTAAATGGAATTACTTCATTTTATTTTTTCCATATTATGCTGATGTTCAAGTTTAAAAGGTTGTTTTTTGTTATAAAATGCCTTAAATGTTTTTGTTTATTTATGAAAGTTTCTGCTATATAGTTATCCTTAATGAGCACTTGAGTACACCCCTTTCTATGTTTTATTTTCCCCGGATGTGAAGAAATATTTTATGACTGACCTGCAGGGATATTCTAAAGGGGATATTAGTGTGGACTATGGAGACTATGCTATTGTGATTTTTCACTTTATTATGTAATGTAACATTTATGAACGTGTCTTGTGTTTCCAAGGATAATAACTAATCGGTCTTTCAATACCTGATCTTTTGTGATCATGCCAATGTTACATAATAATGCACCGACTCTGGGTAATTGGGGTCAGGGCGTTATAGCATTGATCACTGGTGAGGCAGTCAGCTTCTCCATGAGAATGTTAATGGACTCTAGAAATTTCTAATATAAGACAAAGGGGGTGTCCATAACTAGTATTGAGAAAATGTTCTATTAATCGTAGAGGAATACATAATAAAACATCTATAAAACTCAACATGTCCCCAAAAACTTCTGATTCCCATTACATTTTCATGTGGGGAAACTTTTGGATAACATCAACCTTTTCATTATCAACCTCCAGCTCCCTCTTAGATACTTTATAACCCAAAACAATACCTTTTGTAGCCATGAATTGAAAAAAAATTCTGTCTATTAATAGATTGTTCTCATTTCACCTTTCCAGAACAAAATCCAGATTTTCCAAACAATAATCAAAATTGCATCCATAGTAGAAAAAATCATCCATAAAAACATCAATTTTTTTCAATCATATTTGAGAATATGATCATGAAGGACCTCTTAAATGTTGAAGGAGCACCACAAACGCATAATTTAATCCACCATTAAGAGAATGTACTAAACTGAAAAGTGGAAGTGGTTCTCTAATAATCCTTATGAGAAATGGAAATCCAGTTTTATTAATAGTAACCATCCAGAAAACAAAAATATTTATTTCTGGAAAACCTCTCTAAAATTTTGTCCAAAAAATGCTTGGGAATGTGGTCCTTTCAGGTGGTAGCATTCAACATCAAATAATCTATACATAGCCACCATTTGTTCAGTTACCCTTATTTAGATCTTCTTATTTTTCTCATTAGTGGCTATTTTCACTCCCTTATTTTTGGGGACCACCAAGATAGGACTCACCTATGGGCTGTTAGAAATAGGAAAAATTATCCCAACATCACGCATCATGATCGCTTTTCTCTAACAACATACTTCAAGTTTGGGTTGAGTCTTCTTTAGGCTTCCACTCTATGCTTCTACTCAGGTTCCATGGGAATTGTTTTTCATTAAAATATAGGGTTTATCTCCTTGATATTATAAATTTTCCATACAATGATAGGCTTGAATTTCCTTAGAACACTCAGTAGGTTTTCCTCTTTATTTACCTCTATCGTGGAAGAAATGATCACTGTTAGTTTGGAACACTACCCTAGAAAGGAATATTAAATATGATAATAGAGTGGTTGATTTCAATAATAGGTGGTGATTTGCATGAGTTAAGACACTTTGTCCTGGGTGGACCATGGTCTTCATGCATCCTCAAAAATAATCATGTAATGGATGCTTCCTCTTCATCACTAGAACTTCCAAAAAATATTTCACAACACTTATAATCCTCTATTGGAAATAGAATAGGTTTTTACAAAAACTCATATAATTACTCAAAAAACACTCCATAATACTAAATGATAGTCTATTTTTCCTTACTTGGCCTAAACCCCATGTATATAGAAACATGAATATAAAGTTCACTATTAATCTCTTATATCTTCCATAGGAACCTTTCTTGCTCCTCATCAATAGTACCTTAAGAAACTAAAAACATTTCCTTGGGAAATATTGGGTGGGTGGATTCATTTATTTTCTTAAACACATTTCATTATAATCATGGTTTGACCAAGTTGAAAATTAAATTTCACTATAAAGACATCTATTACTACTCCCCCAGTGTCCAGTAAGGTCTTACCAAGGATGATAGGAACCTCTTGGTCACACTAAAAATCAGGAATCAAAACGTTTGTATATAGAAAGTGTTATCCTAATCCCATTTTTAAATCAACAACCCAACCCATTGGGTGAGTAATGCATCTTTTAGTTCGATGTAACACAACATTGGTGGATTTGGGGACACCTAATCTCAGGTGTTGGAAAACTAGCATAAGTTTCAAATTGATTCTAGCTCCAGATCAAAAAAGATGTTGAACTTTCCATCTCTATCACCAATGGTGCAGAGAATGACAAACCTTCCTCAGCCCTGAAGCATATGAGGTATCCTATTTTTCAACACTACAGTACACTCCTCTTCCAAGGAGTATGTGGAAAAATCTCTAAGGACTTTTTTATTTGACAATATTTTATTCAGTGATTTTATGTATGATTGGATTTGACTGAGAGCTTCTTGGAATGGGATAACAATGCTTTAATTTATAAGCACTTTTAGACACTTTATAATCTCAAAACCTTGAGTTGGTGTTTTTATTCTTTTTGGGAATGAGAGTAAAGGGGAAAATTTTCTCTAAATTGGGGAAATCCATATAGCTTTCTCTTCAATATTTCTCTTACATAAATTTCCTTCGTTTTTCAGGACATTTTATCATTGTTTTTCAACTAGAACAGAAGGAATTAGGGGGTTCCCAGTGTTACTATCAAATTTTTTTGATTCAATTTTTTCTAGATTTAAATTTTTAGATTCATCCAATTTTTCATCTTGATCATTATGGGGTTCTTTGAAACTTTCTTAGTGGGTTTGGAGACTACTTCTAGAGTTCACATCGATATCATTCTCCATAGGGTTAGATTCAATGGTACTAGGTACCCATAATTCATCTTTACTACATTCATGCTTAGAAAGCATTACCATTGGTATTTCCAGTTTTTTTATTTAATCCATTTTAACTAAATAAAAATAATATTTATTCTATTGTTCATTAAATCTCCCTATAATATGATGAAACATATCCCCCACATCATCTTTTGAATTGAATTTATTTCCCTTGGGATGGGGTTGGGGTGGAAACTACTACCAAGGAGTCTTCTTGAATTCAAGAAGGGTCAGTTGGTCGTAGGACTCCATGGGCCTTCTAGGAAATGTTCACGTGGTTATTATACAAATATTATTAGTGTCTAAAAATGGGACATCAATAAGCTACATCCTTGGACAATATCCGTCATATATTTCATTCCCAATAGGTTGGATGGGAATTTCAAAGTCTAAAAAACATGTTTTTGAGTTACCATACATTCCACAATGGTGGAATTTCTCTTTAATGGTGTGAGTTTGTTCATCGAATAACCCAACATCTTGGGATTCATCTTGAGGGGTAGGGGTGGTTTCCTACCCATCAATTGTTATTATTTTAGAGAACATATACATGGAGTTTTTTTCCTGAGTGTTGAAAATTTTCTTGAGATCCTCAGTTCTTCAATCAATAAATTCTGCTCCAGTGGATTAATCGATCATCATTTAGTGTTAAGGGGTAAGGTTATTGTAGAATGTTTATATGAGAAATTTAGGGGTGTATTGGTGGATTGTAAATATCCCAAATAATACCCTAAGCTTATCTAGGATTCATGAAACAACTCACCCTAATCATGTTGGAATCTAGTGATATCTTTCCGAATATTATATTTCAACATCATAGAATTTAATTTATTAGTAAAAGTATTATAAACATGATCCCAGTTGAAAAAGATCACTTACTATAATTATTGGAATCGTGATATATCATTTCCCTTGAGGCGGAAGGAAATCACTATCAACAAAATATATTCCTCACTTAGACCTCTCAATTGAAGATACTAAACAAAAAAATAGAAATATATAATGAAGTCAAGAGTGACTTCACATGGAATATCATTTAATTTCAGTAACTAGTAAATCATGTGTTGTCTTATTTCATAATTCCTTAACCTAGGAGATAGCCTAATGCATGAATTGTTACTAGAAAAAGAAAGAAATTGAAACTCTCTCATACTGTACCTCTTTAATACATCATCACATGGAAGGTTCATATTAACCGGTGGTGGATTTGAATTCATTTTTTTATTTTAATCTCCTCTGTTATCTTCCATTTTGATTTCATTATTTTTTTCATTTCAATTATCTAAGAAGATTATAAATCTCAGTAATGGTAGGATATAAGGATTCAAACCTACACCTAGTTTTCATACAGTATTAGTTTCAATTTTTTAATTTTCATGGGTTTTTATGTACATTTTTTTCTATCATTTAACTGTTTTTCTATTTTTTTAATTGGATTTTTTTGTTTTTTATGTGATGTTTGGGTGTTTTTTTAATTTATTTCATGCAAAATCTTCGGAAATAGTGCCAAAATTTTTCATTGTGCTTCATAGACCATGAGAAAATTAATATTTATAAAACTATTTACTACTTAGTAAAGTGGTAAGATAGTGTCGAACCATAGGGAGGGACTGATTATGTACTTTATGAAAACAAATCCAACCAAAATATTAAACAAACACATAAAATCAAAATATTTATAATGGTACTGAAAATGTGAAGTGAATGAAATTGTGTGTGAATGTGAATTTAACTGAGTGAATGCAATGAAAATAGGTAAAAAGAAAGGTACTAAGACATACTGTTGGAAGGAATGTAGTGAAAATAATCAATATATGTGTAGGGGAAATCAACTAGCAGACTTCAATTATAATATCCCTTGATCATGCACTGGTGTTTAAAAATCAAGATCTGATTTAAGGTAGTTGGCTAGATTTGAAATTTTTTCAGCTTGTCATATAGTAATCTATATAGTTTTTCAATTGCAAAAATCATTCCATCACCTAAATATAAAAATTGTAAATCACTGAGTTCCAAATGTATGTTGAACTTAGTGTGTGTCTCTCTCATGATCTTTATTCATTTCTTAATGAAATACTCAGATTAAGATAAATTACAAATTAGATTCTATCAAGATATTCCTTCACTAAAACATGGTGGATTGTAAAAATTGTTTTTCAGATATTGAAATAGAGAGAGGGGCAATCTAGTAGAAAATTAATGCATGAATAGGGGAAAACAAGACATAACCAGAATAGCCTATTTCCCAAAATAAGATTATCTGAACACCATGATCAAATTCAATAGATTAATAATATATATAATAAAGATGTTCTTATCGATGAAAAATGAACAAAAATAGAGTAAGGATAAAGTAATTTTTTTCTCCCTCCATGATCGTCAGAAATCTACAATAGCGTGATCTGTTGTTCTGTACTCTTATTAATGGGAATGATGAGGTGAAATACTCCAGATTTCCCACCCTAGAAATAATGATGTTGGAATGGTGAAGGCTCTTTGATAATTATATCTCAATATTCTCTACTGATTTTCTACTCGATGGTGCAGATGTGGTTAGTGGAATCTACCCATGAATGACTTGTTAGGAAGTCTGAAGATGGAATAGTGTCCTCATCCCACTTTGGAGTGATAATCTCAAACATACCCTATTGTAACTCTCTGAAATGTCATTCAAATATAAAATATCCCAAAATGATCTCCCACCACTTCTATAGAAACAATCCTCTAGCCTCCACGTGGTACTTTCATGGTGATTCTTCCTCTTCAACTGTCATCGGAGTTTGAACTCCCTTATCTAAATGTAACTCCCCACCATCTGGCATGATCATCATCTCTAACTGTAAAGAAACAAGAAAAATTAAATAAAATAATTTTTAGAATTGATTAAATAAATCAATATATAAATATTTTAATATACATGTAAAATGAAATAAATAAAAAATTAATATATATATATATATATTTAAAATTATTAAATTAGTTAAAAAATTAATATATTATTTATTATTACAATTATTATTATTGATATTGTTATATATATGTATATTATTTATATGGTATTATTATTTCATAATAATTAGTATTGTATATATTATATTTTAATTTCTATATAATATACAAAAAAAGAAAAAAAATTGAAGAGGGGGTTAATGTTATGGAATGAAAAAGGGAGAGTGGGGAGAGGGGGGAATATGTGCAGTTTGGTGAGGCGGAGCTCGGAAGTTCATGTAGAGAAAGGGGGTTTGGAAATCACGTAGGTTGGGAAGGATCAGCCGACAGGTTGATAGGGGTCTTCAGATCTGGTGAGACATGGCTAAAGCAATCGAGGAGACGACTGACAGTTTATACAAGTAAAGTGGCCAATGGTTTCTTTTAATTAATAAATTTTAGTTTCATTTCATCTATTGTGGTTTATTTTCTACTTGGCGGTTGAGACATGACTCAAAATCTAGTGATCAGTATCATTAAAACAATTAATTATTGATCTATCGATTGTGATTACCCAAAAACTACTGATAATTTTCATTTTCTATTTTCTAATCGTTGTGTTTCATTGGTTGGATAATGGAGAGTTGATACTGGATGAGACACTATAAAGGTGTGATAGTAGATGAATGAGGAGAATGGTGTGTTAGATATAATTGGAATGGAGAATGGTCAGACAGGAGACACATGCCTTGTTGAGTGAGGACCAACGATGAGACGAGAGAAGGGTGATGAATAGTGACTCGAGTCACTATCGGGGTAGGAAAAGGAATGTGAAGAGAAAAATGAGATAATATGGTGTGGAGAAATTAATGGTGAGACGGTGACTGGGAGTCACCATTATGTAGGGAAGAGGAACTGTGTGATAGGCACTAGTGGTAGGGAGTAGATAATGATGACATGAGTCACTGTTGGGTGAAATCTGACAACAATGACTTAATTCACTGTTGAGAAGGGTGTTGTAGTATATGGGGAAAAAGGAAAAGGGAATGTGGTGATGGTGGGATGGAAGGGTGAAATGGAGAAATGGTAATGTGGTGTAATGGCGACTCGAGTGACCGTTGGATTCCATGACACAATGGTGACATAAGTTACCATTGAGCAGGGAGGTGTAAGTTATAACAGTGGGTAGGTACAAAATAAGTAAAAAAAGTAATCATTTAAATTAAGAACAAAAATTAAAATATAATTAAATTTTTAAAAATAATAAAAAATAGTTACAAATTATACAAAAGAAATAACTAATTTAATATTAACGATTGATATTAATAAATTTAAAATATTTTAATATATTTAATGTTGGTTTTATAAATTAATTAACCAATTAATTAATTAAGAAAATTAATGAAATAAATTTAGTAAATTGAAATTACACGAAAATATTAAAATTATTAAAAAGTTGAATTAAATTAATTAGAATAAATTAATAAATTAATGATAAAAAATATGTAATTTATTTACAAAGATTTATATTAATTAATGAATTAACTAAATTAGTAATTAAAAAAAGAAACAAATGAAAGAATAAAAAGAATAGAAAAATAATAAAAATAAAAATAAAATGGTTATAAAAAAAGGTTTGTTTAAATATATACTTATTTAAAATGAAAAATAAAATACATTAATTTCCAAAAAATGATTATTTATCAAATTATGAACAAAACACAACAATTTATAATTTTTATACAAAATTCATTAATTTTATATTGAAAATTCAATAAAAATATAAAAATAGGTGTGGAAAAAAGTGTGAAAACATATCCACATCAGTAGGATTAAACCCATATTCTTGTTCACACCCATAGATCTCATTGGAATATCACAATAGAAACTGAGGATCCTTTTTGGAGGGATCCTTCTAATTAAGATCACAACCCATGTTGGGCAACCCCAATTGTGATTGAGGTTCCAACCACCATTCCCAAGCTTAAAGGATCTATATGGAATGATTTGGGGGGGGGATTTATAGGATTAATCCCTTGAACATATGTGTATAATGAAATCCTTGAGTGTTATCAGTATTCACGATTGTAGCCTAATGAAAAAGATGAGGAAATCATTGAAATAAATGCAATCAAAATAGAACATTGAAAAAAAAATTAGAGTAACTCCCAAGTTAATAGTCTTTTATGGACCACCCAACAACACCATGATCAATAACTCTAGATGTCCCCCTGAGATCATCCACCATGAAGATCCTGCTCACAACACTAATTTCAACAGTTATATATGTCCTCCTAGAAGCATTTTTGTTGATGGTCCACCATACCACACTATAATCAGCATCACTGGAGTTATTTCATATAGAATCCCCTAGAATGGTCATCCCTATAGTACCATAGTCGTATACTCAAGCGGTTCTCACTAGAGTATCCACTAATAAGGTCCTTCTTGTAGAACCATAGTCAATAACTTTAGAGGTCCTCCATAAAGCATTCATTATAAAGGACCACCCCATGGTGCCAGAATCATTAACTCTAGATGTCCTCACAAAATAATCTATTGCGAAGGTTCCCCCATATGTACCATAATAAAAAACTCTATAAATATTCCCCATATTATCCTCAATGAAGTCATCCTCACTAAACCATAATAAATAACATTGGTGGTCCTCCATAAAGACCTCTCATGGTGATCCTCCCTACATAACTGTAATGATCAATCGTGGAGAGCTTCATCATGTTTCTATATATTGTGGTTCTACCCATAGTATAAATTTTTATGTGAAATGTGTTCCTACCCTCTCTAAAAGCATTAATGGACATATCTATTTGATATGTTGTAAACATCCTCCATTTGTAAATGTAGTTATCCAATATAAATGTACACCACACAATAAAGACCAAAAAATCAATAACTAGAGATTCCATACAAATGGAAACCTAGAATAAAACTCTAAGGGTCATTTTGGGGGAATATATTATAGAGTTCCTCCATGTGATAGATCATTATGTCAGAATGGTGGTCATATCCATATTAGAGAACTTAGAATCAAACCCAGAGGTTCTTTCCTTTCTTATTCACTACTACAAATTCTCCTTTATCAGCGCTAAAAATGGCCTTCAATAGAGCTAAAAAGCATTGTTAATGCAGAAGAAGATAAATGGGGGTACCCCTTTATCAGTGCTACAAAAATCACTGATAAAGACCCCATTTATCATCGCTAAAAAAAGCGCTGATAAAGGTTAAAAAATAAAAATAAAATTAAAAAATTAAAAAAACCTACCAATCGGGGGGGTTTTATAACGCTTGAGCCCCCCTTTTACAGTACTTTTCTGCTCCCCTCCAGCGCCAGGCATGCACCCATCCACCTTTGATCAGCGTTGCCTCCCTTATTCCCCCATGCCCATGCACCCCTACTACCACCAAGTTTTGAACTCGAGACCTCCCCCTGTGCGCCTAAGCCCTTACCACTCCTCTATTTTGATTTTTTTCCATTTTAGGATATATATATATATATAGATATATTTATTCAAATAGTAATATATATTTACTTTAATATATATATATATATCTATATTAATATATATATATATAGTTATATTAATATATATCTCTATTTATATATATATATATTTAGTTATATTTATTCGTATATTAATATATATTTATATTAATATATATATATATATAGTTATATTAATATATATATAATTATATTAATATACATATTTATAGTGATATTAATATATATATCTATAATAATATCAATATATATATGTAGTTAAATATATATATAATTAGATTAATATATATATATAGTTTGATTAATATATAGGTCTATTGATATTCTTATATTTTTATTTTAAATAAAAATGATATTTTTAATTATTTAGATAAATTTAATATTATATATATATATATATATATATATATTATTATTTATATTTATAATTAAATTTTAATGTTTGAATATATAAAAAATATGTATATATTGTTATATTTTTTATTATAAATAGCGGTGCATTATAAAAAATGATAAACTATCAAACACATAATATCAATATGAATGTAATACCTTGGAATTAATTCAGTCCCCACCAAACAAGACAATAATACCCCCTTAAACGAGGCTGAAAATCCACAAAATGATAACAAAATCGAGGTATCCCAAATAAAAACTCAGTTTTTGCGGCCATCTGGGCCTTTTTATGCCATTAAGATTGTGACAAAGGATTTCCTTGGGTCACTAGCGCATAGATCTCATCACAAGTATCGATTTGATATGTAGTAGAGCTCAAACGGACACCCGGATCAAAAGTTATGGTCATTTGAAGTTCTAGTTGCATTTTCAACATATTTTAGATCTTTTCTTAATTTTTTTATTCTTTTTGTCTTCAAATTTATATTAAATGACAATTAATCCATTATAATTAGAAAAATAAAAATTAAAAATATTTTATTATTTTTTTATAGACCATTTTCACTAAATAGCTTATATATTAAGTATATTATGTGTAAATGTATATTTATACTTATCTAAAATATATTTAAAAGTTATATATTATATTTATATCAATATAACTATATTTATATATTTATATATTAATATATTATTTCTAATTGATTTTTTTTGAAGTCGACACATTATCAGTGCTTTTAAAAAAGCACTGTTAAAAGCCATCCTTTATAAGCACTACTAAAAAAGCACTGATAAAGGGGTACGTTTATCAGCACTGATAAAGGTACCCTTTATCAGCGCTTTTTTTAGAACTGATAAAGGTACTCGCCCTTATCAGCACTTTTTCATTAGCGCTGATAATGGTTGCCACCGGGAAAAATAGTTTTTTTGGTAGTTCTTATTGTGAATGAACCCCTTGAAATGACATATTTCTTTATCATGAAGGTCCAAACCATTCAAAATTTACATTAATGTTACCACCCTCACTAGAGGAACATAATAAACCCCGACTATCGTCACTGGTCACCACATCATCAATCGGAGATCTCTCATTCTGATTAATGTGAAATTCATAGAAATGACCATTAATTATGCCTCCCCTAAATATATCTCTCTTGGAAATGGATAAGGAGGTACAATGTGATCCCAATCCTCATATGGGAACACCATAGTAGAGATAGGTGAAAAAAATATGGTGTCTCAAAAAATATCTAGAATTAATAGAATTCTTCTAGTATGTAAACATACAAGTTTGGTATGTCAACAATTGGGATGAAATTTGGTAATGATTAGTTTATAAATGTAGCTCTATTTTACAAAATATTACTATAAACGACCTCTCAAATCTAATATAGTGAAAAAGTTATATATTTTTATGAGTATCATGGTGGAATGTATTGACATACTCGTTGAAGATATAGCTTTCACAGGAGTGGTTGTTAGTGATATTCAAATAAAATATATGGGGCAAACTACAAACACTAATCACTCCATTGAAATAATCTTATGGCCCATATAATTAGAAATGGTATCATAATGTCCATAAGTTTCTATTTAGTGTTCCAAATATAAATACCTCCTAGAATCATTGATACAATGTAATAAATATTGTAAAGATTAAATTATGATTTTGACACATAAACTAGAACTGATTTCATCTATAATCCCCATTCGTGGTCACTATCATATTTTATATCCACCTAGACAACAAAAACACCCTCTTTAATATAGAATGAAATAGAAGAAATTTATAAAGATAAATTAATTTAAGAAAAAGGATTATTCCTTCCTAAATGATTTAGTTTGGTAGTTTTACATTAATATCCTTCAAGATAAATTATTTATATTTATAAAGATTCATTGACCGAATGAATTTGGCATTAGTGATCACATGGATTACTTCCCCTTTCCTGATATTTTATGAAATAAAATATAATAAATTTTTATCTTCATGGACAAACTATATAAGATGATTTACAGCGGGAATATTAAGTTGGGTAAAACCTTATCTTGGGTGACATGTGCCTCTATTAATACACCAGAATAAGGAGAAGAGTGTATGAATGACTTGAATAAGAATGATTGCAAATTTAATGATTGGATTGTAAATAATTTAGTCAACATGGTGCCCACAAAATTAAGTAAGATATTGAATTATCCTATCATGATTTTTATTCTAGTTGTAGTATTTAAGGTTGAATCTTCATCATTATAGCCTTCCATGGGTTGGAATAAATGATATTGGTGTAATTACATGAATAAAAAGGATCCCTTATGAGTACCAAAACCTATAAATACTCTTCTTTACTTCCATACAATATCACTAGGTATATGGGAACCACCCTCAAAAAATATAAGTTTCATCAAATGAGGAGACATGATATGGCTCATTTAATTCCACCCACATGATATACAAGTTCACTAATGAAGAGGACTCCTATAACACTAATTTACCAATTAATAATAATGAATTAATCTCTAAGGGTTGGGGAACAATAAATCATGATGGGTCTTGGTGATTAGGTTTGTAACATACCTACGTGAGGACCACTTAACACATTCCCTACATTTCTGGGTCACATAAACTCAAATATGCCTCCCCCAATAAGAAAGGTTGTTAAATAAAAGTGGGTGTCTAAATTTTGTGTAGTTGGGAGCCTATACCATCATGTCAGAGTTTCATAGTGGATACATTCAATCATAAAAAGTTGTTGAAGAATAATATAAACTGAAAAAATCAATAATCTGTTTATGCGTCAACAATCATACTTAGCATGTATGTAGTGGACGATATAAACAACTGAACAAAAAAATAATATTACAAAATCATCCAAGGCAGTGTTTGATACATGTATGCATGGGATGGTAATATAAAATGGGAACATGAGGATACAATAATTCTATAAATTATTACAAAATAAAAAATTTAATAAAGCAGCTCTATAATCATCCCATGATAAATCTCAATTATCATCTCTTATGTTCCAACTAAACAAAAACATTTCAACATCCTCTAGAATGGAACTTTCCCTTATCAATAACAATAGGAAAATAAACACCTTGGAAACCAATGGGGGCCCGAGAAAGGTGTGAGATAAAAAAATCAGCAGTCCACCACAAACTATGTATATTTTTAATCTATGTAGTTCTCATAACTAAATAGTGTGAAGGTATAAAAGAATAGGAAAAACAATACCAAAATAATTAACTAGACCACTCGAGTTCATATAGGACACATGGTAGTATACCTACTTCATCTCTTGGCTAGAATATGTATCATCATGTCCCTATGTATATATATAATAATAGTTCTTATATAAACTCCCACACATAGAGACAGACATAATTGTTCTTTATTGCATCAACCTAAATGAACCATGTGTTCGTGATTTTCTAATATAAATATACTTGGAATACTAGTGTTGGTTGGACTGGGGTGTAACTCGAATTGTGCATATCCAATATAATGATACTATAAGCTCAATTAAAAGGGTACATGCCATACATCCTAATACATCCACATACATCATGCGACAATGCTCTGGTTGGTGATTGAGCCACCATGTCATCTCTTGAATAATGGAACATGATGGTGTAGACCAACTTCCAAATAGTATCACCATTGTGAGATTCCATGAACTCAATACCAGATGTAAGGAGTGATATTATCCACCATGATCAACCATCCTTACCATCATACACAACATCTACGAAAGAATATTAATATATATTGTAAGACACAAGGAAAACCCTCTAATGAAACATATTATCATGAGCATATATATAAGGGGAATAATATTTTATATCACAATAAAAAATCATAACCTCATTTTTATCTCATTAACCATATTTAACACCATTTAAAACATTAAATTTTATATGTGTCATTTTATAAAGCATAAATAATGGACACTGACTAACCACCCCTTGAAGACATTCCATTTTAAACTATTTACATAATTTTCTTAAAGGAAACCCCTCATGGATTAACCATTTCATTTAAATAATCCCATCCATTTTACTAAAATATTTAAAAACCAATTTTGAAGTACAAGTGTCAATTGTATGGTGTCATAGTATACTAATTTAAAGGATTCCACTATCTTTCATAATCCTTCTTAAATAATACATTCTCTATAACCAAAATCATACAATTCATTAAGAAGTAAAAATTACATTACTAAGGATCAAGAGTCAAGGAAATGAGTTGTAGGAAACATGGTAAATTCCAACATGGGAAATTCAATCAAAAATAGGAGAAAACACATAAGAGGTGACTTTGGTATCATTTAATACTAATTTATAACTAGAAATTACAATTAGAAGTTACACTGGAAGGAACACGGGACTTCCAAGTATTTTGATCCAATGGGAAAAAATGGAAAATTCCAATTAGAACACCCGTGAGGTAACCGTATATGGTAAGTCAAACCACTAAACCACCAAAAAGAGTCACTAAACATGTATCTATGTGTAAGGTTCTATTAGACATAAAGGAATCAATATAATGGAAATTATCCTCAAATGATATCACTCGACATGCCATCATAATTATGAAACACCCAAAACATGATGAGAAAATGACTTGACCACAAACCTGTAGGCCATAGATAATACCTTACTCAATATGGATCCTAGATTTGAGGCAGGTTGGAAGAGATGTGAGAATAAATCTAATTCCCTAAAAATAGATAATGTGAGACGAAACCAAAATTGCACAATTTATGTCGAGATATACATATATAGGAGTCGAGAGAATAGGGTCGCATACCTAAAAGGATCCAATTATTCAAATGAATTGATTATTAGAATCCATAGAATGGAGTTTTTTCATTATCTTAGTGAGGGTATTCATGAGTTCAATGGGGGTGGAAAGCCATGTATTTCCATTGTAGGATGAAGAGGAAAAAGGGAAAACATTAAAACATAACAACAATGGAATGGAATTTCACCCCAAAATAATGGGGTGCATAGTTTGTTTGCAGAGTTTGAAATAAATGTGGATAAACCATGAAATAGCCTGTAACTACAAAAATATCATGCATGGTTAAGGATATCAATTTCCTAAATCAAGTTCCAACCATGTGAAATCCCATTATCCTAAAACATTGTAGGTTTTCAAGGTTGAACGCATCAGATCATATAGTTTTTGAGAAACTTTGTAGCTTACAGATTCCTCTATCTACAATTGTGTAGTTTTAGACCAAATGTGCAGCCTGGGTTGAATGGTTTCACCATTTCGTGTAGCCCAGCCTCTAACACATTTTTTAGAGATCTGTGCTCTAAAAATCCTCGAACACTCCTCGATCCTTCCTTATGTTGTAGTACACCTTCAAAATTTTTAAAGGAAATATGAAAATTCCAATGAAAATCCATTCCTTCGCTAAAAAGACAAGTCATTAGAGTTACCCATCTGTAAAGAAACTCAACCCCGAGTTGGCTTTTTGAGGATAAAGTGTGCTGTTAGAAATAATTTCCCGCCCCTGAGATTTTAATTCATCTTCCCGATCCTAAGTCTTATCCTTTACATGGTCATGTGGTCATAGCTCTCGTACTAGAGGGACAAACCTACCTTAGAGAATCTTCATGATCTAATCCACTCTATGAATGGGATAATACTCAAACGAAGAATCCATATCCAATTCAATTTCAGCTCGACAAAAGACATGTGTCACATCTAGATAGTATTGGATAAAATGAGATACATGAACGACATCATGCGTAGACCAGTACCTCCTAGGAAGTTTCAGCTGGTAATCCACTTGTCTGATTCATTTCACCACCTCAATGTTTCCAACAAACCTCAGTGAGAGATTACCATATTAATGAATATGTCTTCTCAGCAACCTATACAAGAGATGCAAGAAAACACAATCTCACACCTCTATCTCAATAGGTTGCCAACGTCTTCTGGCATATAACTATTGTATGGAATATGTTGTCAACATTCACTTTCTGATCAGCAGGACCTACTCAATAGTATCCTTCATAATAAATGGCCATGAATATTTGTCTACCCTTACTCTATCAAATAGAAAGGTGAGAGACAAGTCCTACCATATAAGGATTTATAAGGATTCATCTTGATGATATCCTAAAATATATTATTATATGAAAATTCAATAATAGGAATTTGGTTCTCCCAAGATCCTCCAATGTCAAGGGAACATGTACATAGCATGTCCTCCATAACCTTGATTCTATACTCTGTCTATCCATCAGTCTATGGGTGTTAGGTCATGCTCAAAATTACCTGTATACCAGGGCATTCTGTGACATGTGCTAGAACTGTGATGTGTAATGGGCATCACTGTCACAGATGATAGACAATGATCTCTATGAATAAGTAAAAATTCTATAACATACATACATTATATCTCATATCTCATTAAGGTATCTCTCATATGTAGACATTGTTTGACCATCATCAAATGATCCATGACAACCCAGATAGTATAGTTTCTATGATGTGATCTGGGTCATCCATTAATGAAGTCCATCGAAACATCATCTCATTTCCACTCATGAATAGAAAATGGTTGTTTAATCCCTACCATATTCTTATGTTCCAAAAGCAACTACAAAGAGGTGGAACATCTTGTGAATAAGCTGGAAATCCCATGCTTCATACCAGGCAACCAATACTAGCATCGTAAATCATGATACATTATGGTGACACCGAGGTGAACCACCCATGCTATGGAATTTAATTCTCACATCAGCTCTTCATTGATGTATGATGGGACCCATACATACCCATGGAACAATAAAGTATCATCCTCATCAATATTCTAACCCAATTATGTATTATCGTTTGGAACACTTTCCCATAGGATGTGTCCTTTGGGATCAGATAACAATCTCATTCTTACCCATTTCATAATAGAAGTAGTATTTTCTAAGGATGATAGGATAATATTATTGTATTATTTCTAAAAATCACCATACATATCTAGTAATAATTCTATAATATTCTATTCACTACTGGATTTATTAACAACATGTGTCTGATACTTATGACTCAGAGCATCGACCATAGAATTTCATTTATCAGTTATGTTTGGATGCTCAAGATCAAATGAATATATTTACTCAACCCACCATATTTTTATGAGATTTAGATATCTCTTTTCAAATATGTACAGGGGGATTTTTTGGTCAGTGTACACCACAACACCCCCATGTGGATAATGTATCAAACCAAGTAAATCATGAACAATAACAGCGATCTCGAGGTCGTGTGTCGGGAAATTATACTCGTGAAGCCTTAACTAACGAGACCCATATGCAATGTCTCACTCACCTTGCATCAGAATAGCTCTAAGCTTCATACATGATGTGTCAAAGTACATAGTATATCTTCTAACTAGATCTGGAAAAAAAATTATTGGCACTGAAGTCAAATGACACTTTAACTCCTAAAATGATGCTTCATAAGCTTCTAACAATACACATTTCACACCCTTCGTCATCAGGCCCATAAGAGGAACTACATGGCATGAGAAATTTTATATGAATCATCTGTAATATCATAAAATCCACAATAAACACTTAATGGATAATAGGTTCTTAGAATTATCCTAGGAAACTATATCTCCCACTTTCACTAGGTCGATTAAAACTCATGACTTCGAGATAATGTGACCCAGGAAGTGAATATTTTTAATCTAAAATAAAAATTTACAGAGCTTAGCAAAGAGATGATTCCCTCTCATTATAATCATCACGATATCAATATGTGTTTAATGGTCAAATCTATACCATGAAGGCACCAAGATATGATAAACAAAGACTACCAAAAATTAATTTAGATATTTTTTGAAAACCCGATTCATAAGATCCAGGAAGACAACATGTGCATTTATGAGCTTGAAAGGCATAACATGGTTATCATAAAGACCATAACATCTCCTAAATATTATGTGAGGTATGTATGAATTATTAACATACACCTGATTATAGCCCGACAATACATCTATCATTCAAAACACTTTCCCTCCTCAAAGATGATAAAAGATTTCATCTATTCTAGTCATTGGATACCGATTATTTTAAAAGTATTTGTTCGAATGATGGTAATCCATATAGATCCTGAGCGTACATTCATCCTTTTTGGATAAAAGGTCTACTGAACCCCATGGATACGTGTTGTGGTGTATGAAACCTTTAGCCTCTAGATCCTCCAATTTCTTCTTGAGCTCTATCATCTCCTTAGGTGCCATCATATACGGGGGAATGGTCACCAGTGACACTCATGGTACAAGTTCAATTGTAAACTCTTCATCTCACATAATTGTTAAACTAGTGAAGTAATTAGGAAAAATATATCTAAAGAACTCTTCTATTGGAGGAAAGGCACCGGGTTCTAACCCTCGATTGTCAATGAAATACTAGAGATCTGATCTAAAAAATTACACATCCTCTTTTGCTCGGGTCTATTTCGAGGAACACTGAAATCCCATTACCCCTTAATAATGTTCACAATACCCTCTGGTGATGCAATCATCATCCTCTGATGATATAATTCAATATAGACTATATAGGGAACTAACTAATCCATTTTGATGATTATTTCAAATCACCTCATGTCAAGGAACTACAAATTACACAACAAAGGTAACCTCCTATATCAAGGGGAAAATTCTAATAATGTAAAATTTCCTCTAATCAATTACATAACTGTTTTTTTAGCATCATAAATCCATAATAGTTCTCAATCTTGAGGGCCATACTCTCATTGATTTCCTCATATTTGAATGAGTGAGACATGCCAGTATCAAATGAAAAATTCACTAAAGTAGAGGCTACTAGAATAGTACCTAAAACAATAGAAGTTTAGGAACTCTATTACTATGGAAAAGGATGGAATAAATGTAACTTTCTTGAACCATAATCTTGAGTCACTACCTAATTTCCTTTAGAAATCCTGCACTGTTGGAGTAGATAATGAAAATTTTGACTGCCTCTACCATGACTGCCACCTCGGCTTGATCATTTAGTGGTATTCCATCTACCTTACTGACGTGATCCTACTAAAAATGATCCTGATTAAGAGTAGGTACATATCCCAAATTAGTTGGAACTAGAGGGAAATTACTGTATAATCTCTAAAGGTGGACCATTATACCACCGCCTCTCGTCTCGACTGGATCCCGTATATTCTAAGACCTGGCATATCTATGATTTCCACACATATGAAATATAAAAAAAACTATCTATGTTATGATCTTTACTGGTGATACCTCAGTGAGTATCTTCAAAACACCTCTTTATCCTAGAAGAAGAACCACTGGAAGCACTATGTTATGAACCGCTCTGCCTCACTCATTCAGTATCCCCCAAATTCCACTCTGTGAAAAGGGAATTGTTGGTGATTTTATAAATAGTCACCATCTTAAACATGTTGACATGTGACTGGATGGCATAGACCAGACCATCCTTGAATCGACTAGATTTCCTAAGATCAACAAAAACAAGAGAGGTATTGATCCCATGTATCTTAGTAAAAGGGGTATATTATTCAATAAATGACATGCTCCCATGCCACATGTTCATGAATTTCCGAACTCTATTATCCCTCATTGTCTGGGTAAAGAATTAGTCAATGAAGCTGGTCTAAAAATCATCCTAGAACATGTCACTATGTGTATTTTCATGGTTTATAACATCCCACCACCACTTCGATGAATCACACAACATATAACATACTATCTTGACCCTCGTCTATAGAGTCATCTCATGATGATCAAATATAGATAGAATTTCCTAGATATAAGAGTCCATAGAATGATGTCCCCCATCCCTCGAAAAGGTGGGAGGATGTTTTTAATCAAACTCATGATTCAAATCTTCCGTGACCGGGGTAGGTAGACCGACAACATACATTGAATGTAGCATACGCAAGAAGTCCTCTCATAACTGGGCATCGACACCGAAAACTGAAATGGGTTGACGATCCATAGGTAGTTCTATAGAAGGAATCATTGGAATCTCACAGCCCACCACCTCCAGATCATGGTCGTCACCAACTTCAGGGAATGAAACAAGAGTATGTCATGGAAACATGAGACTTCAATGCCAAACACATTCCTTAGAATAGATTTATGTAACTGAGAATATTTCATTTAAAAAACTATGACATGAGTTAAACCTTCCTATAAGAAATATGTCGCCTCTTTTCCTAATAAATAATCCAAGTCTAGTTGATATTAATTTACCGAAATAGGCCATTATAACAAAATCGAAACCCCACTACCCACTACCCACTACCAAGGCTAGGTTTAGGTCTAAATATTTGTGTTAGTTATATACAATATGTAATTTCAAGTCAATCTCATTTTATTTTAAAAATGTTTTCATTCAAAAATGTAAAAATAATTTAAATTTTTTTGAAAAATATGGGTTTCCATTTTTTGATCCATAAGGGAATATACAACATATGAATCAAAACATGGCATCCACATGAACAACACCATAACATATTTTAGCTCATGCGACCAATGGTCCATAGCTTAACGTTCCATAATTGAGTACCTATGGTGTATTCATTGACATATTCTAGAAAATGTTGTTAGGTTAAGGAAGGAACTATAAGTATGAATTAATTTTTCCATTCCCTTTATGAAGGTTCCATAGAATCTGATATATATTATTGCATAATAAATATGTAGTAAGAAAATTTATGTTAAAGAAACATGGCATGGGAAAATGGGTGGAATATTATTCTTATTGTTACTAATGTGATGAATGTCCTAATTCCAAGACCTTATTTCATCAGGCCTATAAATGAATCTACATATCAATCACAAGAGTATCAATAATTTTACAAGACATTTGAATCATCTAATAGTGAAATGATATCAATAGTAATAAAAAAAGATGAATAATAATTATAATATAGTGAACTTGGCATTTACCCTAAATATGGGTTTGTGGAACCTAAGAATGTTATTTGACAAAGTTCCTTGTGTTTCCCAATCATCGTTATATTACCTTCAAATAATAAATCATGAATGGATCCGCTCTGATACAACTTTGTAACTTCCCAACCCAAAGTCCACTTAACATGTTCCCTGATATGGTGGGTCACATGAACTCATGCATTCCTCCCCATATGACATAGTCTACCGACTTGTAGTAAATGTGTATGTGTGGTGTTTTGGGGAGACTATACCCCCATTTCAGAGTAGAAATGCATATACATCCAACCATAAATAGTTGTAGAATCATAATATAAACATACAAAATCTATAAACTATATAAGCATAAATAAATATACGAATCAAGTAAGAAGTGGAAGATATAAGCAATAGAAGAACTGAATAATATAACAAAAACCTCTAAGGTAGTTCCTGATACATGTATGCATGGAATGCTAATATAAAAGGGGAATAGAAAGATACAAGAGTTCTATAGATTATTAAAGAATAAAAAGATGACAAAAAAATCCACAATAAACTCAAGCTAAAGATCAATCCAATACTCCTAAGAACAAACTAAAATCAAGCATAAAAACAACCGGTAGGAGGTAAATTTACCTTATTGATACCTAAAGGGAAAATTGTTCTCGGGTACCATGGGTAACCCGAGTATGGTGTGAGAACAAAAAACTCATCCAATCACCACCAACGGTGTCTACATGTAATCCATGTAGTGCTGATAGCTAAACAGTTTGCTGGTATAAAAAAATAAGAGATATAATGATGAAATAAATAACCCGCTCAATTAGTTTCCAATAGGACACATGTTGAGTCTACCTTCTCCATCTCATGATTTTAATGTGTCTAATCATATCATTGTCAATACAATAATAGTTTATATACACATATATATATATATATATATATATATTAGTTCTATATTCCATCAACTTATATGAACAATGTTTATGTTGACAACTAATGGCCATATACCTAAAATACTACTGCTGGATGGACCAGGGAGAACTCACATTTTCCATAACTATTCTAATGGGCCTTATAAGACCAAGACAAAGGGTGCATGAACAACATACCAAGAAGAGAAATGGGCGTCAAGTAACAACACTCAGGATGGTGAGTGAGCTTCCATGCCATCACTCGAATAATGTAACATGGAACTATAACCCAACATTCTTATAGTATCACTGGTTTGAGATGCTTTGAACTTTACTCCGGATGTATGGAGTTTGATTATCCACCATGATCAACACTCCATTACATCGTACATAGTCTCTGCGAAGGGATATTCATTTAAATAATAATGTTTATGTAAAAAACTTTCATGAAACTCATTATCATTCAAATATATGTTTGTGTATGTTTGTGTGTGTGCGTAAAAGAAAAATAATTACTTAAAACATAATACATAAAAAATAACTTCATATTTATGTCATTAAACATATTTAGAACCCTTAAAACACAATAGAATTTACATGGGGAATTTTTTAAATCATAAAAAAAGGGTATGTCTTAAGAAAACCATGGGGTAATTATTTTAAAACCACATAGTTCATTTTTAGAAATGAAACCCATCACGCATTACCCATCTCATTCAAATCCACCCATCAAATTTACCAAAATATGAAAAGATCATTTATGAAGTTCAAGATTGAATTGTAAGGTTTCATGGTCAATTCATTTAATTTATTCCACCATATTTCATAATACATTCTAAACAATACATTACCCATATCCAAAAATCATTTAATTAATTAATACATGAAAATTCCATTACTAATTTTCATGTTTCATGGGAAGGTGTCATGGGAAACATTGAATATTCCCACCATGGTAAATTTCATCTAAAACAAGACCAAGCACTAATAGGGGATATAGATTAAATTTAATACTCATTTATAGAGGAAAATTAAATTTAAATGAGAATCATACATTCAGAAGGGTGATCCATGAAATTTTGAAAAAAATATCCAGAATGGCCAACTCCAAGTGGCACACCCACGTGATGACCGTATGTGGTTTGTAAAACCTCTAAAACACCATGCATGAGTCACTAAACATGTATCTAGTTGAAATGGTCCATTAGACATGAAGGAATCATTATAAAGGAGATGCTAAAAAGGTATGAATTTGGCATGAAAAAATAATTAAAAACCACAAAAACAATATGGGAAAATTACATGACCACATACCTCAATGTTATAGATGATGCCGCACTCGATGTTTTCCTCATATTTGAATCAGTTTTTAGAAATATATGAAACATTCAATTTAACTGAAAATAGGGAAAAATTTCTTACAAAAAATTAGAAGAACAGATGGAAAGAATAAATTAGATATGATCAGAGAGATTATGGGAGATTATTGAGAAGGATCTAATGAATCATACAAATCTATGATTAGACACCAGATGGAGTAGTTTCTTTAATGCATAGGTAAGAGTATTATTATTCTAAAAAGAAGAGGAACCAATGGATATCCACTAGAGGCATAATTAGAAATTTCAAAAGTCTAAAAACATACATGGAGGCCCAAAATGACATTTACCATAAAAACATGGGGCATACGGCTTGTATTCATAGTTAAGACACACAGTTTCCAAAACTACACTCCAATCATGTGAAATCCCATTTTCCCAAAACATATTATGTTATCATAGTTTCAGAGAAACTATTCAGCCTACATCTTCCCATGTCTATAGTTACAAGGTTTCTGACAAACCATGCATCCTTGGATGTACAGTTTCCCCAACCTGTGTCACCCGTCCTATAGCCCATTTTCTAGAGCTCCAATATTTAAACAAGCCCTAAATGCTCCTCATAAATTCCTTAGGCCAAAATATTCATTAACTATATTTAACTAAAATTAAAAATTAAAAAAATTCATACCTTCACTAAATACATAGTTCTTTACAAGGGTTTATTTTTTTTTTCTAATTTTATATATATAGATGAGACTCATAAGAAATATCTTCAATGAGATTGATATTAACATATATTTTAAAATAAATCCATTAGGTTTAATTATTTTATTATCAAATTAGTAATCTTTATAGTAGATAGATAGTCAACCAGTTCACATTTTTATTTGGGAAACTTATTATAACCTAAACAATAGTAACTAGAATTGGAAACGTCAGCTCTAAATCATCAAGTGAGAGAAAAACCCTCATGGATAGATGAATAAACCATTGGACCAAAAGTATTACATTTTGAAAATACCTCTGTCATCCTATCCAGAAAGTCAATATTGGATTCAATTTAACTCAAAAAACATGGGGGTAACATTTTGAGTATTTTTCATGTCCTTATGAATTTTTTACTGAAGCCTCTGTATCTAAGATATACAGGAAAAAAACTAGTTCAACTGGTAGCCATGTAGATGTTTCTTTTATAGAATAAATTTTATAAAATACAATATTTCATCCTATTATATCATTAAATATATCTATAAACAATTATGGTTTCAATTTCCATAAAAACCTATTTGATATGTATTTTGAGATCAAACATATTCTAATCCAAACCCTCCAATATTTATGAAAAAATGAAAGTGATTTTTCTATAAGATAACAATATATGGCTTTATCTAAAAAATTAGAGGCCCCTTAGAAGGATAAATTAGAATAAATATTTTAAAAGATCTTTTTTAATCTAAATACATGGTAAATTTCCAAGACCTCGATTCCAAAATCTTATCAGGAAGGACATGCCTCCATATGCATGTAACAAAGACCTCGTCATATCACTAGTGCTTTAAATACTACATTAATTGTAATGTCACTTTGTTATAAAGTGACATATCCCCTTTTTAATGTTTTGAATCTCAAGAAAATGAAACTAAATATTATATGAGAGAGGGGAAAAATATCTTGGTAATTAAATCTATACATATTGATTCCCTTAATAGCCATGAAATATCCCTTGGAAATCAATCTAGTAAACTCAGTAATGAATTAGTTATTCTCATCAACCGAATAGTTGTAGAAAATCTAGATATATGAAAACATTATGTTGTATTTTCCAATTACAAAAACCCTATAATAAATATCCTCTATTGTGATTGTCTGAAATATATATTTATTTAGAAATCCCCATCGATATATGAAAAGACCATTGTGAAATCCTTGTGTATCAATATTTCCACTGAACATTATCACTAATGGGTAGGATTGGCTGATATTTAGATGATACACCCATGTCCTTTTTATTTTTTTGCACATGAATCATGGAAGAAAAAATTAGGGTTTTTGAATATTTTAATCTTTTATATTGGTGTTAGTTTTATTTTAGGAACTCATTCATACTAATGAATGATTTTATTTTGATAAAATTGATATATCCTCTATATCAATTCATATATCTATGTTATACCAAAATGGGGTGTCAAGTGTTCCTATAGGGGGTTTGGATAGTCCTACATAGAATTTAAATATATTAAATACATAGTTTTAAAAATCAATGTAATAGAACAAGAAAATTCTAAAACACTAGTGTAATGAAAATTTAAATGCAGATATGTAGCGTGAATATAATAATTATGAACCATGAATTTTTATAGTTGTTCAGATCAAATGATCCTTTATTTTCACTTCAATCCCCTAAAACTCTAACAGATGAAATTCAATCACTAGAACAAACTCACTTTGGAAATTTTTCTAGTTCTTTAACCATAAACCCCTTTTGGTTACTCGGATGTACAACCCTATAAAAATTAACCATGAATTTCAATAAACCATGTATGAGATAAGAAAATTGACATTTGTTTTGGATTCACAACCTAATAGGATTTTTATTTTGTTTAAGAGGTATAAATAATACATAAGTGATTTTGGAATGTAGAAAAAATTAACTCACACATAAGAATAAGTAGATAAAGGAAAATATTACAATGAAGTAAACCAAAACATAAATGAAGAGAAGATGAATGTTGAAGATGGTGTATCCATATAAAGTTTTGATCACATCAATATAAATGTATTAATGTTTTAATCCCACTTTTTATTTTAGTATAAATATATGTTTTATGTGTATAGTATCTGGACAATCGTATCTCTCGTATGAACGTACCTATCTCACACATGAATATATGGGTCATTTTTAGTTTTTATTGAATTCCCATGGTGCCAAATAATATATTAACCCAATCCCATTATACATATTTTTATATGATATCTAAAAATAATATAAAATAATAAAACACAAGGATTTAAATGCTCTAGTTTCTTTTGGAGAGTTGGTCAATTTTATAACAAAATGAACTTTAACATGATATCATTATTTTATTCACTATATTGAACACCTAAAAACCCATTTGAGCTACTAAAACTACATGGGATAACCAGGGGAGTGGATATATAATGGTGTAAGCTATAAAACCCAGTAAGGGAATAATCAAGATAAAGAAACATAACATGTGACTCAAAGGTAAAACATGAGGTCATAAAAGAGAAGGATCTTGAGAAATCAAATGGATGCATAAAATAAAAAACCCACTATCATAAGATCATGGAATCATATAAAATGTTGGAACAATATGTAACCAAACATAAACCTGGGTCAAGTATAAATTCATAGACAATATCATATGGTGTTCATTGTTCTATAATTTATTTGGTTTACTCCCTAATTCCATACGTGATGTCTCCTGAGACTAAAGCATTGCTCAAGGCATTGGAGAACTATCTGGTTTCACCCCTTATAAAAATTTCATGATCATTGTGTTAAGTATAAATTAAATAAACAATATGGAATACCATATGAAATACCCATTGAATGAATTTTTTTTTATAATCATTCTTCATATCATAATCGATGTAAATTAACAAATGAAGGCATTTTAGAATTTATCATAAGGCATGTATTACCCATTAAAAGTAAACACAAATATTCTAGGTAGAAATTTGAGATACTTATATACATATATATATATATATATAATTTAGATGAATTCAAAACATTAATAATTGATAAAAGGTGAGTTATAGAGAAAGTTCACAACCAAACGATATTGGTAGTTTAATGAGACCCCATACCTTCATCCAAATCTATCATATGTGTTCTTTATCATTACGAATAATAAATTTTTTATTATTATTTAATTTCTCAATAACATATTTCAAGTTAATTATTCCTTTTTTTTATTTTTACTATGTCATATTCAATTTCATACCCAATTAATTTCTCATCAGATGTTTTAACGATAAATGAATCATATGTCAAAAATCACCTAGTAAGTTGACTAGGATCAAATAGATTTATATTTAATCATATATAGAATATTAATAATGAAATAATTATAATAATTATAAATAAATTATACTTTTTAAACAAACCTTAAAAAATTTGTATGGAAAATTGAATTATGTTACTACAATGAAGACGGTAGGTCATACGTACACATGAGTAATGTTTCCATTTTTTAAAGATTGTGATGGAAGGATAGTTGGTGTTATTTTGTATTTGTAGGGTGATAATTATATCATTAATATAATATTATTTCTTCCAATACATTCATTCACACCATCTATGTGAAGCTATAATAATAATGAATCACATCCCTTTGTGAGGCGGTAGTCATCCATACACACGAATGACGTTATCATTTATTAAACGGATGGTAATGTAAGAAATTATATTATATAAATATTTTCTATAATAATTATTATGTCATGAATATAATATATAAACAAATAATTAATCCTTATTATCATCCATTCAAATCTTAACTGATATTCAAATCACATCGCTTCGCGATTTGGTTGTCCACCATTCACATGGGTGACATTATCGTGTTATCTAAGGAATGAAAAGTAAGAAGGTGTATATGATATAATAATTATATAATTATAATTATATTATTAATAACATATATATATAAAAATTAAATTCATCATTATATCCATCCACGATATGATGTGAGGGAGAAGGATTTATGGCGGTTCGTAAGGCGGTAGTCATCCATACACATAATCAGTGATTTCAGTTTCCATTTGTGGGAGGAGAAGTTGGTAATAGAAAATTATATTAACATAAAAACATATAATTATATTTAATATATTTTTGTTATTATATAATCATGGTTTAATAATATTTTAATATGTTTTATTAAAAATAAAATAATATGTTCGGTGTAACACCCCGAGCTTCCACGATACGCTTCTCTTTCAATAATGCAATAGCTTTCATTGTACGCATGTTCGAGTTTCTAACACACCACGACCAATCAAAATAGCCATTATGAATAGTAATACCCACTTTTTTAAATTATATATATTTTATGTTTCAAAATGGACTTCATTTTTGGATTCGGAATATTGAAATTAGCCTATGTTGAGTTTTTGGTATTTTTCTAAGAACATCCAATTTTTTATGAATAGTGAAAAATACTTAAAAACAAATTTTTTAATCAAAATAATTTATAGTGATAAATTATACTATTGATTGTTTTAAAAGTATAATTAGAATATATTTTTACCAATTTATCCAATGGTGTTCCTTAGAATTAATTTCACTTTGAAATTGGACATAAACATTTGTCAATCTTTTGATATATATTGTTTCTTAAAAACATGGTATTTGTTGTGACATCGGGAATTAATTATAAAATTTAATTGCTTCAACTTATATATTTGGAATTTTGTAAAATATACATCATTTTTGAATTCGGAATATCAATTATAGCTTATGGTAAAATTTTTCCATTGTTCTGAAAAACTTCAATTTTTGATGAATAGTGAAACCGCTAAGTGGTAGTTAAAAAACTGATTTTTCGTTTAAATGAAACATTACCACTTCTGGGATTTGATTTTCAAAAATCTGACATACATGGTTGTAATTAAGAAGTAAAATTTGGTTCAATTGGATTAAAATAATTTTTTGGTGAATAGTAACTTTTAAGTTTAATTAATCATGATTAAAGGTAATTAGTGAAATTTAAGGTAAAAATGATATTATAAAAATATGAAAATACTTTTACACTTGTCCTACCCCTATTGGATGAGTCATGGCCGACCAATACAATACATGGGTCAACTTGGGGACCCCATGGAGCCACATTAGTAGGAAAATGAAATTAAAAACTTTTTATTTAATGTTAAAATAAAAATGTCACAAACATGAGTTGTTTTAATAAAACAATTTTTAAATGGGGTTATACAAGTCATTTGTTTTAATATAAATATTCATTAGAAAGATAAAAATCATTAATACATCATTATATTTTTGTTTATAATTTTTAGACCTTAAATAGATTAAATTATTAATGACACCATGATGATGCTGCGATTACCTCATTAATTAACGGTTTAAATAAAATAAAAAGATAATGTAAAATCTAAGACTTACACTTGTCAAAAACCTATTTGATGAATATATTTCAAACCCTTATCACGTTATCCTCTAAATATATAAGTGTGGGACCTTTAAAATCCGAAACTCATTATATAATAAAGTAACATTTCATGACTTTCCAAGAGTACCCTTCCTCTCCTCTTATAAAAGTCCTCCACCTCTACCACCTTACCCACACATATCAGGCCTTTGGCTCGTCCAAACACTTCCCATTTTTTCTCTCAACATCCCACTCTTACTCCTAGAAGCCTCACTTTGGGCAGAAGTCTTCCCAAGGAATCCTTTGAGCTCAAATCAAAAAGAGTTACCCGTTTTAAAGGTATTGTTTTCTCTTGTGTTCTTATTTTTATTTTGCTTCTCCAATCCCCTAAAATATTTTAATTGGATTATTTTGTAACAAAACCAGTATCCTCAATATACTAGGATGTTTTAATAAGAATGATTCAAGCTACACATAGACACAATTTCAACTAATGGTTAAAGAACATATTGTTTCTGTGGATGGCGAATTTCTGTCTCACGAAATGATGATTGTTCAACACTCATATAACACCTTCAAAGGTGGCCATTAAGATGCCACTATATTTATATATGATATATAATATGTTTATGTTTTACATAAGCTTATGTATTATTCATTTATGGCATACCTTAATGGTTTCCATTATGGGTAAACACGATATTTTCATTTTAGGAAATGCGGACTACGGCCCCTCAAAGTGATTTGAATCCTTAATGCCATATGTGGGATGTATAAAGGATGGAGTAAATGGTATTATACATTATATTATACTGGAATTATAGAATAACTATATATAATTATAACTTCATTCCATTAAATACAAAATATATATGAATGCAGCGTTCATGCGTACGTACGGTTTACCGTCTCCATGAACGGTGCATTTCATTTCTTACCTATAAATGTTATGTAATATTATATATGAATGTATATACTGGATATATATTATGTATATTATATCTACATCATGAATATAATTATGTATATAATGGATATTTTACCATATGATCAAAGTGTAATTATAAGATGTTTTTTTTGACTCAAGTACCTACGATCGACAAAACGACTGTTATTAACTTAAATAATTGCATAATGTTCATAACATGGTAATAAGTGATATAAAAGGAATAATGAACTTGAAAAAGGTTCTTAATCAGGTAGATATTATCTCTAATTTATTATTCAGGAGGTTAAAGAGCGGTCGAGTCAAGTCGGACACGAGGTAAGGGAACTTCTTAACCCAATTTCTTTTCTTTGGGTTAATCTCCTACTATCAAATTATGTCATGATATTATTATGTACTATCTTTTATTTGTAATTTATTTATGTGTACTTATAGTGAATACAAATAACAGATTTATTTTATTTAAAAAAATGATCTTTGTAAGGGACTTCGTCTCAATCTCCTTTCATTGAGGCATATTTGGTTTTATACATAACTTTCCTTTATACGGTGTATAAACCCCATTGAAATTTACTTTTATTCAAAAGGAAACTTTTTATACAAAGTGTTTTTACTAAACGACAAAAGGAATGTTTTTTCTTACATATGCGGCGACAACGACTTTTCTGCCGCCGTGACTATTATTTGAGTTTTGGCTTCCACTATATGCATAACTTTTTTTAAATGAAAAATAAATACCATGTTATACTTTTCTTTTATTTTGGTATTGAAAATGCTTTTGATAATTTTTTTATTATATCAATTTGTTGTATTCATATCATGTGATTGAACTGTGGAAATGTTATGTTTCCTTTATGCAAGTTTTATGTGATACAATTTTGTTATGGTTTATGATATGTTTAAACCTGTTCATATGAGGAATGCATTGGACTTAATAAGTGATGGGTGAAGCCCGCTATAGCTTATCGATGCATCAGCAGGTCTCATGATACAAACTAGTGTCTTGGCATGAGGCCTTGACAAAATCTTATTTGTAGTCTTGGCATGAGGCCTTGGCTATGTGGTTATGATAGTCTGGCATTATGCATTCCATCTTTACGAAAGTGGTTATTGATATTGCATGTGATTATTCGACCAGTAGAATATCCATGTGAATAAGTAAATGGCATTATTTCATTCTACATTTACCATATTATGTTTAAGTTCAAGTTTAAAAGGCTTTTGTTTAGTTATACATTGCCTAAAATGTTTATGTTTATTTATGAAGGTTCCGCTATATTGTTATCCTTGCTGAGCATCTGAGCTCACCCCTTTCAATGTTTTAATATTTTCCAGGATGTGAAGAAGTATTTTATGAATGACCTTCAGGGATAGTCAGAAGAGAAAATGAGTGTGGACTATGGAGACTTTGTTATTGTAGTTTTTCACTTTATGATGTAATGTAAAATTTATGAATGTATCTAGTGTTTCCATGGATACTAAACTAATCGGTCTTTCAAGACTTGATCTTTTGTGATCATGCCAATGATATGAAATAATGCACCAACTCTGGGTAACTTGGGTCGGGGTGTTACAGTTCCTATCAGAGGCACTTTAGTACTAACCCTGGAAGCTATATTTAGATAAACTCTAATTAGAGAACATATCCCTAAGATAGATTTTGAGGATTAGTATAGAAGAACTTACTAGAATTTTGGTATTATAGAGTGTTTATGAGTTTTCCGAGCAATACATCCCTGTCTGGATACGAGCTTGTAGAGGTGGCTCTAGCACAGATGTACCTAGGGGTAAAACCCGAAAACACTACTTTGAGCTAGACTCGAACGGGAACTAATGCACGAAAATTGGCATTGCTGCACTCTTGGTTACAACACTCCCGGGGGATATGCTTAGGATAAATCTCATTTTCTTTACAAACCACTATAAAGTGTTATGAGTATATACTTTCTCAAAGAAAACATTTTTTATGATTATGGATTATATCTAAAAACCGTTCAATTTAAATTATGTATTTTACAAGTTTGGAATTATTCATTGCAATTCATAAACTAACCTAGTTTATGCCATTGTATATAAATGGTGCCCAATGGAATGAATGTGAACCCCAGAAATACGTATGATCCAAAGCCTAATAAGGATCATATCTTTCATGGTATTATGCCAACATTTAGAAGGGAAATAAACTCCCATGTGTTCTCAACATATGAAGAAATAGTATCATGTGATAAAAAGATAAGTAAAGAATAATCTGAGTGTTATGGCTTTGAAGGGATGCAAGAGAAGAAAGGATGGAAAAGAGAATGGTGGATAAAGGGATGAGGGAAAAGAATAATTTTCAGATATGTGATAACTGTGGGAAGAAACACCTTGGAACTTTCCTGAAGGGCATGGCAGTTTGTTATAAGTGTGGAGAAAAAGGACACTAAGTGCGTGATTTCAAGGGTAAGAAAAATGATTCAAATGTACAATGCTTCATCTTCAAGGAGTGGGGACACTATGCAAACCAATTTCCAAATCATTAGAGTATGCCCCAAATGATGTTATTTGATAATAATCAAGTTATTATACTACCACAGATGAGGAGGAATGATTAGAGTTCTTATGTTGTTATTAAATAATTTTTTCCATTTGAGTGTTGTATCAATGATGTACTAGTTATAATTATTATGGAGTATATAAGGATTGTACTGCAGTACTATTTTATCAAGGACTTGAGATTGCGTGGAACCAAGAAAAGTGACTCCGCAGCCGGTTAAATTTTTGGAAAATATATGGTTGAGAGAAAGATAAACCATAATATGGTTCTGATACCGAGATAGTGATTTTGGAATAAGACATGATTGATTTGGATAAATTATATTGGATATTCTTAACTTCCTTGAAACTGATTAATGAATTGTATACATTTTTGGATAGAAGGAGTATATCTAGTATTCTATAAGGAATACAGGATCATGAATGTAATCAATAAGTATTTATGGTAATTCTGGATGTTTCGGTGATTTAAAAGAATACATGATGAAGGTGTTCAAATGTTGTTACGTGGAAAAAATGATCTTCATTATGTTTACCTTCCTTATAAAATTTGGATTGTGAGTTGGGCAGTAGTATTTTGGATAACTATAAAGGTTGGAATGGATTAAGTTGAACCTTGGATAGTATTGTTTAAGGTTAAAACATTTCTCAATATTATTTTTGGAATATTATAATATTATAGTTTTAGGAAATGGACAACCTGTAGGTTGGGGGATAACCCGTCGCGTCGGACAAAGCTGCAGGAATCGAACCCACAACCATAGTGCGACATGCCTTTATTACCTACCACTAGCCTATAGGAAGTCCCTGGTTATTACAAAAAGTTTTCCTAATCTAAATGGTATGTGTTAATATTTGGAACCTTATATAATTATGATAAATAGAATAATTTTGAGTTATATTACCTTTTAGAGTGAAAGATGGGTTTGTGGTAAAAACATTTATTAAAGAATGAAAGTCTACATGACAGGTATGTATATTCCCTTACGTTCTTAGTAAATCTCCTAAATAAATTCCTCAACTTTATAAAAGGTAACTTAAAAAAAACGTTGGCGGTTAACTTTTCCAACTGGGGATTCAATGACCGTTTAACCAATCACAAGTTTGTGATTTTCTTTTGGTTAACATTCTCCTAATCTAGTTTTCTACAACTCTCCATCAGACCTTGATGGTTTGTTTTTCTTCCATATCCATATTTTCGTAGAATCCTAGTATGGGCTATCTCGGGTGACCTGTGTACTTATCTTTATTTATTTTAAAGTTATATTTTTATTGACCTTATTTTTTATGAGGGTTTTCTACAAAGGTATTTTCTATTTTCAACCTGTTATTTTCAAAGAAAAATTTCAAATTGTGAGGACGTAATTTATTAAAGGAGGGGAGAGTGTAACACCCCGAGCTTCCACGATATGCTTCTCTTTCAATAATGCAATAGAATGCATTTTACGCAAGTTCGAGATTCTAACACACCAAGACCAACCAAAATAGCCATTATTAATAATAATACACACTTTTTGAAATTATATATATTTTATATTTCAAAATGGACATCATTTTTTGATTCGGTATATCAAAATTATCCTATGTTGAATTTTTGGTATTTTTCTGAGAACTTTCAATTTTTTATGAACAGTGAAAAATACTTAAAAACAAATTTTTTAATCAAAATAATTTTTAGTGATAAATTATACTATTGAGTGTTTTTAAAGTATAATTAGAATATATTTTTACCATTTTATACAATGGTGTCCATTAGAATTAATTTCACTTTGAAATTGGGCATAAACAATTGTCAATCTTTTGATATATATTGTTTCTTAAAAACACGCTATTTGTTATGACAGCGGGAATTAATTATAAAATTAATTAATGCAACATATATGTTTGGAATTTTTTAAAATAGACATCATTTTTCAATTCTGAATATCAATTATTTCTTAGGGTGAAATTTTGGTATCGTTCTGAAAAACATTAATTTTTGATGAATAGTGAAACCACTAAGTGGTAGTAAAAAAACTGATTTTTCATTTAAATGAAACATTACCACTTCTGTGATTTGATTTTCAAAAATCTGACATACATGGTTGTCATTAGGAAGTAAAATGTGGTTCAATAGTATTAAAATAATTTTTTGGTGAATAGTAACTTTTAAGTTTTATTAATCACGATTAATGGTAATTAGTGAAATTTAAGGTAATTATGATATTATAAAAATATAAAAATAATTTTACACTTGTCCTACCCCTATTTGATGAGTCATGTCAGACCAAGACAATCCATCGGTCAACTTGGGGCCCCCATAGAGCCACTTTGGTAGGAAAATGACATTAAATACCTTTTATTTTATGTTAAAATAAAAATGTCACAAACATGAGTTGTATTACTAAAACAATTTTTAAATGAGGTTATACAAGTCATATGTTTTACTATAATAATTCATTAGAATGATAATTAGATTTCCAATATCATGATATTTTTTTATAATTTTTAGACATTTAATAAATTAAATTATTTATGACACCATGATGATGCAGCGATTTCCTCATTAATTAACGATTTAAATAAAATAAAAGGATAATGTAAAATCTAAGATATAAACATGTAAAAAAACCATTTTATGATTATATTTCGAACCCTTATCACCTTATACTCGAAATATATAAGTGTGGGACCTTTAAAAACCGAAACTCATTATATAATAAAGTAATATTTCATGACTTTCCCAGAGTGCCCTTCCTCTCCCCTTATAAATGGCCCCCACCTCTACAACCTTACCCACACCTCTCAAGCCTTTGGATTGGCCAAACACTGCCCATTTTGTCTCTCCAAATCCCACCCTTACTCCTAGAGGCCTCACATTTGGAAGAAGTCTACCCAAGGAAGCCTTTGAGCTAAAAAAATAGTTACCCGTTTTAAAGGTAGTTTTTTCTCTTGTGTTCTTATGTTTTATTTTCCTTCTCCAATCCCCAAAACACTTTTATTCATTTCTATTGTAAAAACACCAGTATCCTAAATATACTAGTATATTTTTATAAGAAGGATTCTAGCTACACTTACACACACTTACATCTAATGGTTAATTAACATATTGTTTCTGTGGATGCCGAATTTCTGCCTCACGAAACGATGATTGTTCAACACACATATAACACCTTCAAAGGTGGGAATTAAGATGTCACTATATATATATATGATATATAATATGTTTATGTTTTACATAGGATTCTGTATTTTTCATTTATGGCATACCTTTATGTTTTCCATTATAGGTAAACACGATATTTTCATTTTAGGAAGTGCGGACTACCGCCCCCTCAAAGTGATTTGAATTGTTAATGCCATATATGGGATGTATAAAGGATAGAGTAAATGGTATTATACATTATATTATAATGGAATTATAGTATATCATTATATAATTATAACTTCATTCCATAAATTACGAAATAGAAATGAAAGTAGCGTTCATGCATACATACGGGTTACCGTCTCCATGAACGGTACATTTCATTTCATACCTCTAAATGTTATGTAATATTATAAATGAATGTATATACTAGATATATATGATGTATATGATATATAAATCTTGAATATAATTATGGATATAATGGATATTTTACCACATGAACAAAGTGTAATTATAAGAAGTTTATTTTTGACTCAAGTACCTAGATCGACAAAATGACTGTTATTAACATAAATAATTACATAATGTTCATAACATGGTAATAAGTGATATAGAAGTAATAATGAACTTGAAAAAGGTTCTTAAGTAGGTAGAGATTAACTCTAGTTTATTATTCAGGAGGTTAAAGAGCGGTCGAGTCAAGTCGGACACGAGGTAAGGGAACTTCTTAACCCAATTTCCATTCTTTGGGTTAATCTCCTACTTTCAAATTATGTCATGATATTATTTTGTCCTATCTTTTATTTGTACTTTAATTATGTGTACTTATAGTGAATACACATAATATATTTATTTTATTTAAAAAATGGTCTTTGTAAGGGACTTCGTCTCAATCTCCTTTCATTGAGTCCTACTTGGTTTTATACACAACATTCCATTATACGGTGTATAAACCCCATTGAATTTTACTTTTATTCAAAAAGAATCTTTTTATAAAAAGTGTTTTTACTAAATGAAAAAGGGTTGTTTTTCTTACGTATGCGGCGACAACGACTTCTCTTCCACCATGACTATTATTTGAGTTTCGGCATCCTCGATAATCCATAACATTTTTTAAAATGAAAAATAAATACTGTGTTTTACTTTTCATTTATTTTGGTATTGAAAATGCTTTTGATAATGTTTCACTAGTGCAGAAAACGTTATTTACGTCACCCGTTTTTACGTCGGTTATATATAACCGTCGTGAGAATCTGTGAAACGTGGTTTTTTACGTCGGTTATTTTATAACAGACGTAACAAATGAGTTGAGTAGCTTTTTAACGTCGGTTATTTTAATAATCGATGTTACAAATCGCGCGTGTTCGGTTTTTACGTCGGTTATAAATTAACCGACGTTAAAAATCAAAGCTCGGGGGTTTTTTACGTCGGTTATTTGATAACCGACCTAAAAAATGAGATATCTACGCGTTTTTACGTCGGTTATTTTATAAACGACATAAAAAACGAGTTATCTATGGTTTTTTTATTTCAGTTATAAAATAACAGACGTAAAAAACCACAACACGGGGGGTTTTTTACGTCGATTTTAAAATAACTGACGTTATAAATTTAAAAAATAATTTATAACATTGGTTATTATATAACTGATGTTATAAAACATTTAAAAAATTAAATCCCCATGGACTTTCATTTACGATTTTTCAATCAAGAGTCTACCGGCTCGTCTCTCTCGAGCGGTAAACCCTAATCGGCTCGTCGATCGACCTGCGTTAAACTCATTTTGGATTCATCGTTTATCATCTTTACTCTCCTCAGATCTATCATATCAACTCGCAACACTCAAGTAAGCCTTCCACAAATTTATTTCGTTCGTTTTTTTCCTGGATAGTCTATATTTATGTTTTGCGATTTAATTGTTTAAACGAGGTTAGATTTTTCCATTTCGAACCTTATTACATCTTTTTGAATATCGTTGGCAGCGGACATTCGTTTTTATCTTCAGTGTCTTGTTTTTTTATTTCTTTATAAAACATATTTTGATATATTACCTTGCATTTAATGACTCAAATCCTCCTATGTTGGAAACATATTTGGTGTTATTTATTGAAGGACAATGGCGCGATTAAGGAATGATTTGGAATATTTCATGATTTGACCGGTTTGAATTTCATTATCAAAAATAAATTTTAGTTATGGTTGATTCATCCATTCCTTTTATCCTATATTTCATTTAACGCTCAGGTTCATCTAAAAATTATGTAGTTGGATAACCAATAATGTTTATGTGATTAGATAATTAAATGAAATTATCATCATATATAGTGAATCATCCTTGTTGAGTGTCTTATCATAGAATAGGAATCAATCCTCCATATTGAAGATGTCATTTTTTTAGAAAACAAATACCATTAATGTAAACCATTTATCATTCTTTAATTGAACTAAAATAAATATTTACACAGGAGTTATAATGGAAAATAATAAAATAAATATTTATCATTCACCCTCATAGTGTCTAATAAATCTATGATAAACCATTTGTTTTCTTTAATGGAAACAAATTCACTTTTACCCACTTTTTATTTTTAGAAGACACTAAACTGCCTTTTAATTTCACCCTTCTTGGATGTATTAAACATCATTATATCCCTTTAAAAAATATAAATGTCATATAAATATCGTGCATCCATTATGTATTATAAGACTCTACTATAGATAAGTATACCATTTTTTATATTATTAGTTATGATAAACTCTATCATAACATCATTACTATATGTTTATAAAAATGGGAATATCACAATTCTCAGGATTTTAGTTGATAATAATGATAATTTTTTTTATTAATGATAATATATACATGGTTAATTTTACAAAAATAATGTGAACTTGAATAATGAATGTTACTTATATGTATTTCACAAGATTTTTTGATTTTATGCCACAATACTAATTGATGATCGAATACAACAAATAATTGCACCACCAACCAAAGTGAACCCTGTGTATTGTTCTATTTTAGAAATTTAGGATTCAATCAATGAGATTGTGATTTATTTATTTTTTAGAGTTTCTGAATCAAGATACTAGATTCTATTTCAAATGGGTATTTGTTTGTTTTTTGATGTTTCACGATTTTATTTGATGTAGGTTTTTCTTTTTCATGGATAACATCATAAAGTTGTCTCAGTTCATTTGATTTTGTGTTTCCTTTGACACCATCCTTCCACAATGACTATGATCTCTCATTTCCAGTTTTTCTCTAATTGTTCTCTCATACACCTTTTGGATTTGATGGTTGATTACTAACATATTTATTCAAATATTTAAGTAGGATTATATGCATTTTTAGGATTATATTTCTGTTTTATGCCACTTTATTTATTATTCTATCCAATACTAAGACCCTTTCTAGTATGAAAAATTTCATAAGAAATACGATTGTACTCTTCATCATATTTCATGAAATGTTTTTAATAATGTAATGTTTTAAAAAAAATGTTATATCAATGATGTGGAAACGGTTGGTGTCCGGGGGGTGTCCAAGGGGGTGGGTGGGTGTGAGTGGCTGTCCACGGGGGTGGGGGGCTTGTCCAGAGGGTTTTGGGGGTTGTTCGGGGGGTGGGGGGTATCCAGAGGGTTGGGGGGTGTCCAGGGGGTGTTCAAGGGGTAGGGGTGGGGGTGGTGTCCAGGAGGGGTGGGGGTGATGTCTAGAGGGGTGGGGGCTATCCGGAGGGTTGGGGGTGTCTAGGGGTGGTCCAAGGGGGTGGGTGGGTGTGGGGGGCTGTCCAAGGGGGTGGGGGCCTATCCAGAGGGTTTTGGGGGTTGTCTAGGGGGGTGATTCTCAGGTTTACTCCATTTTCTCCAATTTTCTATCAACTATGTAGGCGGCATGGTTTTCTTTGATTCAATGAAATTTAAAACTATTATATCTAACTATATTTTGTTTTAAAAATAATATTCAAGCATATTTTCTTAAATACCCATATATTTGTTTTATATTTTAAATTGTTTTACATTCAAATTATGATTTTTTTCATATAAACATACATTTGTCTTATCTTGAATATATATATATGTTTTTGATATTTGTTATAGGTAATAATGAGTCGAAGTTGGATAATGACACATCGAATGAGAAATGAATTTGAGGAAGGTGTTGATGCCTTTTTGGAATTTTCAAAACAAAATGTTCCAAGTAGTGACATTTTTTTCTGTCCATGCCTGAAATGTTTGAATATGAAGAAGTTGAAAAGTAGAGAGATAAAATATCATCTGATTTGTGATGGTTTTAATCTGAGTTACAACACTTGGATTTGGCATGGTGAAACTGGATGGAATGTCACTGATGATGATGATTCGCAAGATGGTAACTCCGATGGAATTGGAGAAATGATTCGCGATATTGTAGCAGAACAACTTGAGATAGAACCGAAAGTTGCGCATCTATATGGTGATACTGAAAAACCATTATATCTTGGTTGTACAGATTTTACGGTTTTGTTGGTGGTGTTAAGAATGATTAACCTGAAAGAGAAACATGGATGGAGTGACAGAAGTTTTACAAAGCTCCTACAATTGATGAAATACATTCATCCAAAAGATAAGGATATTCCAGATTCACATTACAAAGCCAAGAAAATATTATGCCTGATGGGATTGGGATACAAGAAAATACATGCATGTATGAATGACTGAATTATATATAGGAAGGAATATGAATTTCTGTCAGAGTGTCCTAAATGTGGGACATCACGGTATAAGGTGAAAGAAAAATCACAGGCTGGTGTAGAGGTTACAAAGCTCCCTTCAAAGGTATTTTGGTATATTCCTATAATTAATCATTTCAAAGATTTATTTTCTAATTCACATGATGAAAAAAAGTTAAGATGGCATGCTGAAGAGTGGGTATGTGATGGAAAAATATGTCATCCAGCTGATTGTCTAGAATGGAAGAAACTTGATGCGCAGTATTCTGCATTTGGAAATAAAATTGGAAATCTCAGACTAGGGTTGTGCACAGATGGAATGAATCCATACCGAACCCGTTAGTAGCACACATAGTTCATATCCTGTTTCATTGGTAATTTACAACCTCTCTCCTGAAGTTTGTATGAAGCGCAAATATTTCATGTTGAGTATAATGATCTCTGGTCCAAATCAACCAGGTAATGATATTGATGTTTACATGTCACTGTTGATTGATGATTTGAAACTGTTATGGGATGATGGTATTATGTTGTATGATTATTATAAAATGGAATATTTTCAACTGCATTTAGTGCTTCTATTCACTATAAATGAAATCCCAGCAAATGGAAATTTGTCTGGATACAGTGTTATAGGGCATAAAGCATGTCCAATTTACGAACAACAGACGTCATATTGTCAATTGCATCATGGGAGGAAAACATTGTACATGGGTCATTGAAAGTTTTTTCCTATGGAACACCCTTATAGAAGACTAAAAAAGGCATTCAATGGCTCATAAGAATTTGATACTGCTCCAAAACCTTTATCCCCTGATTTGTATTTTGAGAGGGTGAAAAACCTTGATGTAACATTGAGAAAGACACATAAATCTGGTAATGATAGACATATTTGGAAGAAAATGTCAATTTCTTTTGAGCTACCATATTGAAGGTATCATGAAGTTAAACATAATATTGATGTCATGCACATGGAGAAGAATATCTATGATTCTTTGATTAGAACATTGTTAGATATTAAAGGAAAGAATAAAGATGGGTTGAATGCAAGATTAGACCTACTATCAATGGGAATACGTTTGGAGTTAGCTCCCACTCCTAAAGGAAGATGAATATTTCTTCCCCCGGCTTGTATTACATTATCGAAGAGGGATAAAATTAGCTTCTTTCAGTGTCTTCATGATACCAAAGGGCCTCAAGTTTATTCTTCTAATGTAAAAATTTTTGTCTCATTGAAGGACTTGAAGTTGATAGGTATGAAATCACATGATTGTCACATCATGATGCAACAAATTCTACCAGTTGCATTGCATGGAATATGTCCCATTCGTGTTAGAAAGACTATAATGATGTTGTGTTAATTTTTTCAATTCAATTTCTAACAAGCCGATTGATGTGAATTCTTTGAACATTTTGGAAAAGGATGCAATTTTTATACTTTTTCAATTGGAAATGTATTTTCCCCCAACTTTTTTTGATATAATGGTGCATTTAATGAATCATCTGGTTCGAGAAATAAAGCATTGTGGACCTGTATAACTTCGTTGGATGTATCCTTTTGAAAGGTATATGAACATATTAATGGGGTATGTTAAAAATATATATCGACCTGAAGCGTCCATTATTGAAAAGTATATTTCTGAGGAGCAAGAAGAGTTTTGTACGAGCTACTTGTCTGCGGCGCAACACATAGGTTTGCCTCCAGCTCGCCATGAACGAGTTAATAATAAGGGAAAGGGGATTCACGGCTTGAAATCCAAATCATTGTCTGCTGAACAGATGAAGAAGTTAGAATCATACATCTTGAATAACAAATCTGATGCTCAACCGTATATCACATTGCATATTAATGAGTTGAAACAATGTCATCCAAAGAAGAAAGAAATGTGGATTTTTAATGAGACCAACAAAACTTTATTTGTCATGGATTAAAAAGCCTTTTCTTGGTAGATCAGATGTATCAGAGACATTAAAATGGATAGTGGGTTGTCCATCTTTAAATGTGATAACATGGTCTGGTTATGACATTAATGGTTATAAATTTCATACGAAAGATCAGGACAACAGAAGTGCAGTACATAATAGTGGTGTATTGGTGTTTGTAGAAACAATGCATTTTTCAAGTGCTAAGGACAAAAACCCAATTTCTGCATCAAGAGCAAATTATGGAATGATTGAAGACATATGGTAGGTTTATTACTTTAAAATTAAAGTTCTCGTTTTTAACTGTAAATGGTTTAATGGTAACAACAGTGTCAGACACGATTAATTTGTAATGACACTTGTTACTCTGAATAGATTGGAAGACACAGCTGATTCTTTTATAATGGCAACACATGCAAGACAAATTTTATATATAGTAGATCAATCAGATATGCAGTGGGATGTTGTTTTACAATGGAAAAACAATATGTTGGTGAGGACGAAATTGATGAATATGATGATTTATGTGAGATCCCTACTTCCATGGAATGATTAACATAACATCATGATGATCATGTTGAAGACATAGTTTGTGCCATATGGAATGATCACGATGAAGGAATTTGGGAAAACAATCCATTTGTACATTCCTAAAATTACAGGTAACATATGTTTATTTCTTTTTTACATATATTTTTTCCATAAATGATACATATTGTATGTTTTTTATTTATTAAAACATGTTTTAAAACAAAATAAGTGTATGTTTTTGTTTGTTTTAAGTTTGTTTAGTTTACTTTATCACTCTTATAACCATTACATGAATTATATATCTATTATTTTTGTTCACTGACAATTACATTACCATGTTTACCATGTTTACCAGGTTTACCATTTTTACCATGTTTACCATCTTGACCATATTGACCATCTTTACCATCTTTACCATATTTACCATTCTTTAACATGCTTGACATATTACCAATGTTTACTATTATGTAACTTAGTACACTTTTCTAATTTCTGATTAAAGTAGTATTAGAATATTTGAATTTGTATATTTGTGAACTAACTTTTGTTTTTTTGATTTGATGGATAATGATAGATCATTCAGATGATCAACCAGATGAGTCTGGAGAGGATCATATTGTTGGTCATACCTCTAGGGATGAACATTCACATGCTCCTATAACGACAAAGAGTTCAAAGGTTGGTAAACGTGGGTGCACACGTTTGCAAAAATTATCACTTGCACGTATGCAGGATGAGATGATAGTCATTGAGTTTGATGATGATGATATTCCTAGAGGTCCGAATGCAAAATATTTTAAGAGTTTTGTAGAAAATCGGGCTATGAGAAAAGTAACCATTCTGTATGATGATTGGAGAAGTGTGGATAAAGATATTATCTCTCAGTTGTGGGAGACGATTTTGGTAAGATCTTTTGTCATTTTTTTACTATTCTTTTAATTTTTCTAATATATATAATATGTTTATCCTCTTCTTTATCAGATGACATTTGATATTCTTGACACTGGAGGATTTAGGAATATATTCTTATCATTGGATGCCAGGAGATGGAGGGATTTCAAATCAACCCTCTCATCTGATTTCATTTATGGTCACAGGAGTCATGTCAATCCATGTCGTGTATATCCTTTAATAGATGAAGACACATGGAGATAGTTTTTTTAAAGTAGAAGAAAAGAGTCATTTCTGGTAAGGGCAATGTAAACTTTTATAAACATTCTTATATAAATGATTTTATTAATGTTTTGTTAATGATTTCTTATTATTAAATTACATCAAACAAGGAAATCTCATCAGGAGGTCCAATCTAAAAATGTATACCCTCATAGTTTATCTCGGGGAGGGTATGCATTATTGGAAGAACAAATGATGGAATAAAAATTTTCAACAACTAAGAGCCGAGTCTTCAAGCTCTGGAGAGGTGGGGCCTCCATCCCCTCCATCTAGACATGAAAACTGGAAGAGAACTTGGAAGGGAAAAAAGGGAAATATCTTTCGGAAGAATCGAGAATCATAGCTGAGAGGATGGTAATATATCTATTTTATTTTTTTAAGTTAACTATTTTCTTAATATAATTTCAATAATTACAGAAATGTTCAATTAATTAATACAGTACTCTCTTGAGGAGCAGAGTTCAGAGGGGACATTTATAGCTACTGGGAGGGAAGATATTTTATTTGCAGCACTGGGAAGGCCCGGACATCCTGGTCGTGTAAGAGGATATCCGGCAGGTGTATCGGAATGAAAAGTGTTGCCACGTTCTTCAAATTCTAACATTGAGGGGGTTTATAAGAAAAATATAATCCTTGGAGGCTGAAGTTCATAATATTAATGCAACGATAGAGGACAAGATTAGAGAGTTGGTGCAGTCTATGTTTGCAGAAATGCAATGACAATTACAGACTGCAGCTCCCACTCCTCCACCTCCCCCTGCAGACCACATTATTTATCCTCCACCTCCACCAATAGCTCCCACTCCCCCACCTCAGCCTGCGGACCCCATTTTTTATCCTACGCCTCTGCCACAACTTCCTACATATTGCGAGTTGTATGTTGATGATTCTCAACATCATATAGTAGAATATGGGTTGGTATATTGTATAGAAGATACAGTTCATCATCAACAATTATAGGTAGAGAATTAGAGGGTCACTGTACATGATATTATAGAAAGATCAGCTAGGGTACCAATACCTACAGATGAGGTGGCAACAGTTGGACAGAGTATCGGCCATTTTTTAATTTGGCCATCTAGACTTCTTCGACTCATTACCATAGAGGTATGAATGTTATATATTTTATTTTATTTTTTTATTAAAGTTGTTTTATCATTTGAAAACTAATATATTTTTCAATTTTTTTTACAGGAATACTTCAAAGGTAAAGAAATACTGTATAGACAACAACAAAGACAAATGGCTATGACATTAGATACAGATTCAAATGGTCTTGACAGATTGTCAAGATATTCACATTTGTTGTCGGGTTATTATGAGTTTCCAATGGAGGCTCATGTTTTTGGACGTGAAATAAGAGTGGGGATTAAAAAACTGATATCATGGATCTTGTTACTGGAGATAAGTTATGTATCAACAAGGTGAAATTTTTTTCCATGTAAGTCCTAACACCTTTTCCCTGCGTTATATTTATTAAAAATGTATACTTATGTATGTTTTTTATTAGGTATCTTTATAAAATTTGTGAGAGGAATTAGCTGACAGAAGTATATGGATTCATGGACCCGCAATTGATTTCCCCTGAAGCATGTGCATTGAATGAGGAACAAAGAATGGTTTATATTAAAGAAAGATTTGAAAATAATATAATCACACAATGTTGGATGATGCCTTTTTGTGAGAGGTATGAAACACATTTCTCTCAAAGAGTTAATTATCTTTTAACATAAAAAAACCACTAACGTCAAATTTCCTTTTATCAGTGATCATTGGATGTTAGGGGTTTTTTGCCCAAGGGAGAAATCCCATTATTGGATATGCTCTGTCCATGGTGATGTATGGTAATGTTTTAAGAATATATTGGACAGTAAGTTTCAATTTCTCAATAGCTTTATATATTATAATGAATTTTAAATTTACCCCATTCTTATTATTTTCTAACAGTTCATGGGCCTACTTTCGAAAAAACACAAAGAAAAGAAGTGCAAAGATCAAATATGTAAATGCATAGGTAAATATCCATTTATAATTTGTACTTTTTTATTTATTACATAAAAATAATATATTTAATTTACACTCATTAAAACAGAATTGTCATGAAAAACAAGGCCTCATAGAATGCGGATATTACATGTTAAGATTTATGTATGAAATAATAACAACTGGGACAGTTGTGAATTTTGACCTGGTACGATTTACTCTTAATATTTGACATAATATTTCAATTTGATTTATTCATTATATATGTTAACTAATTTATTTTTCATTTTTATATTTTTAATGACCCTAAACCCTATACTTCTGATGACATAAAACACTTACAAGTGGAGTGGTCAAATTATTTTATAGGTTTGATTGAATTTTAGTTGTTTGTAATGTAAAATGAAATTTTGAATATTGTCATTGTAATTGTGTATTTGGTAGTTGTTTAGGTTGGATTTAGTTTATTTTGAATTTGACAGTGTAGGTTTTGAATGTTATATATGTTAATGTTTAATTTTTCTCTGCTTCTTGTTTTGGTTTACTTATGATGGTTTTTCGGGTATGGATTTGGGTCTGGGGGGGAGGTGTTCTAAGGTTGTGGGGGTGTGTTTTGTGGGGTTGGGGGGTTGGGAGTGTCCTGCGGTCTGGGAGGTCTGTCCGGTTAAGTGGGGGATAGTCCAATGGGTGGCAGGGTTGTCCAGGGGTGTGGGAAGGCGGTCTAGGGGTGTGGGAGTGCTGTCCAGGGGTGGGGGGTATACATGAGGGTGGGGGGTTGTCCAGGGGTGTTTGGGTCTGTCCAAGGGTGTGGTGGGGGCTGTCAAGAGGGGTGAGGGGGTGAGAGGGTGCTGTTCAGGAAGGTGGGGGTTGTTGAGGGGTGTTTGGGGCTGTCCGTGGGTCGGGGGGCAGTCCAGGAGTGTGGTGGGGGCTCCGATGGGGTGGGGGAGGGCTGTCCAAGGGGTGTACATGAGGGTGGGAGCTCTAATGGGGTGGGGGAGGGCTGTCCAAGGGGTACACATGAGGGTGAGGGCCCCAACGGGGTGGGGGAGGGCTGTCCATGAGGTATACATGAGGGTGGGGATGTCTAGGGGGTATGTTTTATATGTTATCAATGTACATGCTTAATTTTGATCTACTTCTGTTTTTATGGTATGATTTCTTGATTTGTTTTCTGGTTGATTCGGGTGGAGAGAAGATGACTGCATTCAATTTAAAAAAAATATTGTGTTTATCACATCGGTTATTTAATAACCAACATGATAAACCCCCTCCCCCGGTTTATCACGGAGGTTATATAATAACTGAAGTGATAAACCCCCCTCACCATAGTTTATCATGGCGGTTATATAAGAACTGACGTGATAAACCCCCTCCCCCCAGTTTATCACACCAGTTATTAAAAAACCGACGTGATAAACCCCCGGCCCCGTGGTTTATGACATCGGTTGTTTAATAACCGGCGTGATAAACCCCCTCGGTTTATCACGGCGGTTCTATAACAACCGACGTGATAAAACCCCCGCCCCCCCGGTTTATCACATCGGTTATTTAATAACCGACATGATAGACAATTTCCCCCTCATTTTATCACATCGGTTTGTTAATAACCAATGTGATAAACCATTTTCCAGGCCTTTTATCATGCTAGTTGTTAAATAACCGACGTGATAAACCCTTCCCATTTTATTTATCATGTCGGTTCTAAAATAACCAACGTCATAAACATCACTATTTTATGTTTTTGACGTCGGTTTTTAAGTAACCAACGTCAAAAACGTTATTTATAACGTCGCCCGTATTAACGTCGGCTAGAAACCGACATAAAAAATGAAAAATAACCAACGTAAAAAACGTTTTCTGCACTAGTGTTTTTATTATATCAATGTGTTGTATTGATATATTATGATTGAAATGTGGAAATGTTATGTTTCCATTATGCATGTTTTATGTGATACAATTTTGTTATGGTTTATGATATGTTTAATCCTTTTCATATGAGGAATGCATTGGACTTAATAAGTGACGGGTGGAGCCCGCTATAGCTCCTCGATGCATCAGAAGGTCTCATGAGACAAACTAGTGTTTTGGCATGAGGCCTTGACAAAATCTTATTTGTAGTATTGGAACGAGGCCTTGGCTACGTGGTTATGATAGTTTGGCATTATGAATTCAATCATTATAAAAGATGTTATTGATATTTCATGTGATTATTAGACCAGTAGAATATCCATGTGAATAAGTAAATGGAACTTTTTCATTTTACTTTTACCATATTATGTTTACGTTCATGTTTAAAAGACTTTTGTTTAGTTATACATTGCCTTAAATATTTATGTTTATTTATGAAAGCATCTGCTATATTGTTGTCCTTACTAAGCATCTAAGCTCACCCCTTTCAATTTTTTAATATTTTCCAGGATGTGAAAAGTATTTTATGAATGACCAGTAGGGATATTCAAAAGAGGATATGAGTGTGGACTATGGAGACTTTGTTATTGTAGTTTTTCACTTTATGATGTAATGTAAAATTTATGAATGTATCTAGTGTTTCCAAGGCTACTAAACTAATTGGTCTTTCGAGACTTGATCTTTTGTGATCATGCCAATGTTACGCAATAATGCACCGACTCTGGGTAACTGGGGTCGGGGCGTTACATTCGGTTTATGACGATACCTCTGATTCAAACATCTTTTTTAGGTTTTCTTAAGAAACCTTTTTGTGATGGATTTTTGATGAAAAAAGGATTATATGGGGAGGTTAGGTAATTAATTAAGTTACTTGGGTAGGTATTGGACAAAAAAGGATTTTTTTTATTTAGGAAGAAGAGGGGATAGGGGTTGACTTTTATAAGTGTGGGGAGGATACATTTGTAATTTTTGTAAAGAATGAATTACACACAAACATTTATCATTCCACATGGAAAAGAAAATAATTATATTTAACCGTAGAATATATAATGTTGAAATATTATTATAAAATAGTATGGAAATAATTTTTATATCATTTTTAACTCATATTTCTTTAGTTTACCCCTTGCTAAATCTGTTTTTACCAAAACGACTATGAAAAATATTACAATTTTCGATGTTCATTATTGCCATAAATAAATTTGAATGCATTGGATAATATAAGTTATTATTATTCAGGATATTAGATCCATTTATCCAAATTAAAATCATAGAAATGGAATTATTTAATTTAAAATTTATCCCACATTTGTATTGAAAAAATTGTTTCTTAATGAAATGAATTTTTAATGAAAATATGATCTCATATTAACTACATGAAAACTAATAATAGTTAAATGAATTTAAATTAATATATATATATATATATTTATTTAATATATAAATTTAATTTATATCATTTCTCATTATGAGATATTTTAAATAGTTAAAATGGAGAAACATTATGCACATTAAAAAAATTTTCTAAAAAAGTGTATAAAAAACTAAAAAAACATTTTACTAAAATATATTATAAATAGGATTTAATATTAATTAATATGATTTAATATAAATGAATAATAATTATTTCAATTATAAATAAAAGGAAAATAATAATGGTACATTATTTTTTAAAAATGAAAGATGATGTTTTGAAAATAAGTATTTTTCACTATTCAATGACAAATTAATATTTTCCAAAAAATATGAACATTTTAATGTTATTTAATATAAAAATGATAATTTAAAAAATGTTATTAATTTTATATAATGTAATTTATAAAATAATAATTAAATACTTATAATATTTTCACACAAAAAAAAGAAAAAACAATTTTAAAATAGATGTTTATATTGAAAAATGAACATATTCATAAGTGGTTACAAAAATATTTTTTTGGGTAGTACCTTATTATACATATAATTTAGTATATAACCTTATTTATACCCAATAATTTAATGTATATGTTATAGATGTCATATTATGTAATCCATTTTCTCTTGGGTTTCGTGTTTTGTGTCACATACATTATCGAACGTAGTTTTCCCTTTTAAAAAACTAGGGTGTTTTATTCTTCCCCCATTAATAATTTCAACCTCAAAATTTTTTATTACATAGAATGGTGAAAAAATATGATGGTACTTATGCTTCATCACTTCTTCTAATTCCCATGTTTCTCTGAAGAAAATGGGGTTTCACAATATCACTTTGACCAGGTGAGTTGTCTTGTTTTTTAAAAGATTGTCTCTACAATCTAAGATATTAACCAGATACTCCTTGTATGAGTGGTATTGCTTCAGTTGTACAACCCCTTGATTCAGTAAAAGTGGTAGGTTTTTCATGTACTTACTCAAGAGGGATACATAGAACATGTTATGTACTTGAGATATATTAGGTGGGATTTAAATATAGTAGGCCACTGATTTGATGTGATCATGGATCCCAAAGGGGTATATGTATCTATGACTAAGATTTCCATTTTTTTCCAAACCTCGTGACTTTATTCCATGGTGATATATGGAGGAATAGCTTATCTATGACCACAACTCTATGGATCATTCATGATTGGCTCCATAGTTCTTATATCAAATTTCCATTGACATCATGTGATGTTTAATGGGTTAGACCCTCTCTTTTATATATTGGAAATGATCATATCCCATAAGCTTCCAATCCCCATATTCATACCAGCATGAATGATTCCAACACTTCTTCCCATAATGAGACTCATAAGGTTCCATTTGAATGCTAAAATGTAAACTAATTTTCTAAGAGAACTCTAATAGGGATAGGTGTTGATCCCAACATTGTTGTAAATATATTAAAATGACATCAACGTATCCTTTAGAGTTTGGAAGTTTCTCTTAGACTAACCATATATCATAGGGTTATAAGTACAACTGAAACATAGTTTTGCGTCCAATTCGTACTAAAGGGTCCTCAAGAACATTGACCTAAAACTAATATCTTGATTAGATACAATATTGTGTGTAACTCCATGCTATCTTACCATTTACCTTATTTATTTAATTCACAGTTGATCAAGAGAAAATTTACTTTGATAGAAATGAAACGTGCTAACTTTGTAAGTTAATAAACTACCTCCCAAATAATTTTATTTTTCTTTTGGGTGTCCTAAGGTGTACTATGATGAAATTCATTGTTATTTTTTCCCATTTCCATAATGTTATGTGAAATTATTACATTATACCCTTAGACTAATGTAATTTAGCCATGACTTGTTGGAATAATAAGCATTTAGATACAAATTTTGTAATCTCTGTCTTTATATTTTCACATCGAATGTTTTTCATCAGATATCAATACAACATAGTGCTTCTCAAATTTATAGAGAATGAAGACCTATGTGAATCATCTTGAATCTCCCTGTTAATCTATCTTTTTTATAGGACACTTATTTCTATTTGAAACTTTATAACTATAGATTTAGTATATTGGAACTTTGGAATATTTACCCCCTTTTTATATATCACTCATCATCTTTATAGGCATCAATGACACTCTAGATAATGGATGGATGAGTATTTATTGGATAAAGGTAGGATGAATATCCTTTTACTATTACAATATCCATATTTTTAAATATAATAATATTATATCTTTCTCAATTCTCATAATTTATAAAATTTTCATATCCTTTCTTCTTATAGTATTTTCCACCATGTTTTCTTTCCCATGATGGTAATGGAATGAGTAGTCATAGTAAATGATTATATCTAACCATATTCACTAGAACATGTTAATATCCTTCTATGTGAATATATATTTGTGGCTCTTTTAATTCATATATATTTTATTCTTCTCATTGTAGATATTATGTTTCCAGATCTTAAATGTAATGATCACTATAGAAAACTATTAGTCATCTAATTGATAGTTCTAATCATGAAATTGAAACTTACCTAATGAATAGGCAATCAATTTATCATTATTCATTAGTACACAACCCAAAACCTTCATTGAATCATCACTCTAAACTAGAAAAATTTCACCACATGAGAACAGCATTAGTAACGGTGTAGAGGTAACACTATTTTTCAACTCATTGAAGATCACTTCCATTCACTCGTCAAAAAAATTATTCCCTTTTATTTTTGTTAGGTTAGTGGTTCGAAAATTGTGAAAAAAGGACAAATCATCGGTAATACCTAAATAATCAAATTAAACTACATATCTCTATTATATATACCTATTAAGTCTGTATTTGATTGAATTTTTCATAGAAGGTTCTATAGATATCTCTTTAATGGTGGTAATATTCCCTTGGAATGATAATTCATTTATCCAGAACACACATTTACTTTACCTTTCATAATGATCCTCATTTTTTAAGGTCATTAGGATAGTACTGAAATTCTCCCCATAATCCTCATTTCTCTTGGATTAAATCATAATATCATCTATAAACACTAATAAAATTTTTTAATCAATAATGTTTCCCTTCAATAATTCCATAAATATTATTGGATCATTTGTGAGTTTGAAAGAAATCAATATGAACTCATAGTTTCCATACCATGATTGAATGTTTGTCAGGGGAATATCATCCATCTTCACCCCTAATTGGTGATATCCTAGTTTAATATCCACCTTAGAAAAATATTGGTCTGTACTTAGTTGATCAAATAGGTCACTTATCTATGGTATGGAATAATTTTTCTTTATAATTATTTTATTGAGTTTGTGATTATCAATGTAGTTACGCGTTGAAAATTAATTTTTCTTAACGAAGAGGACTAGTGCACCCCATTGTGAAGTAATCAAGCATATAAAACCCTTTTCTAGATTCTCTTGTATCTATTTCATTAACTCTTCCTACTCAATATTGGACATCCTATAAGAAGTCTTCGATATGGTTAGTGATCCATGCATATGTTTTATTGATAATTTAACCTATCATTCAGGAAGAAGACTGAGAATTTTTTTGAGAAACACAATGGTTTAATCCCTCACAATGTTCGCATAATCAAGATTGAATCCCTTATTTTTATCGATCATTTTATGTATAAATTAATTTTTATAAGGAAATACTATCCATTATTTAACAAAATATTCTACGGGAGATTCATCCTCATACGTACACTTGTACCAAATAAATTGATGGCCTGGGATATGAAGACTGACCTCCCATTCCTAATAGTTTGTGTTATCTTGGTATAAGGACAATAAATCCATGTCTAATATTGAATAAAACACCAATAAAAGAAGTAATATGATATTATTTGGAAGATTAGGTCCATAAACACTGAATGGGGAAGCGTTAAATACTTGGAATTCAACCATATCTCAATTTGATGCTACCATAGATAGCTCAACCCACATGCTTTGAGGTGGGGTTTGAATACTTCTACTTAACTATCAATATATTAAACAATTCATTAAAATAGAATAAAAAATTATGTTCTCTATTATTGAATGAATAACAAGCAAATTTATCACCAAATCGTTGTTGGCATCCAAATCTTCCTTTGTGATAGCATATGCCCTTCCTAGCTTCCATAGAGGTTCTTGTAGATTAGTGTCTCCAAAAACCCTAACCTTAGGGAATTATCTTGCATAATGACCCTTTCTTCTCACATCTAAGACATTATAAGTGATGCATAGTTTAGATCAGATCTATCATTTATTCATCCTCACTAGTATGATTCTTCATTTCCCCATTGAATTTTTTGGATGATTCCCTTCTTTTCCATAATAAAATCACGTTTTGGTTCCTCCAAGGCAGTTTCCAAGATGCTTCTTCCCAGAATTTTTTATTTATTTGATGTTGTGTTTTCTTTCCTCTGTGATATTTAACTGTTTATACCCCAAAAGAAAACAACATCTTATATATTTTTCCTCCAGTACAATGAGACGACTAAGAGTCACCAATATTGATCTCAACACTGAGGGTACAATAAAAAATATCTTCATAACTATCAAAGTATCAAAACAAAAATTCATTTTGTAGACTCCAATTTAAGCCACTAAATAAGTAGATTACCTTACTTATGGTTTTGATGAAAAATCCATACGCATTCTGGGAAATCCTTGTGAATTTTTCCTCAAACAACCCGATAGAATCGTCTTCCTTTTACATTAAATCAAGGAAATATTTATCCATTTATATAAGATATTTTACATGAAATATTTATTTTAAAACATTTCCATAAAGTCTTTTGATTCCATAGATTCAATGTCATCTTTGGATATTGTGTTCTTGATCCATTTCCTCCACTGATTAGCATCTCCCTCAATATGAGAAATGGCTAGTCAAATTTTCTCTTACTATATTAATTGAGAACAATGAATATAATATATATAGAAATAATCCATTATTTTGTGATGAGGGGATCAGAATATCCACATATTTTAGGGGCCTCTTCCACATAAAATAATAAAATCCAACTTCATCATTCCTAAGAGGAGTAGGTCATTTCCCAGGATTAATGTTATTATTCATAACTTGATCTATTTTATCAAGAAATTACATCAAATTATCAGCTCCCACACATAAATGATTAGGAATATAATTATGGAAATAGTTACATTACCAATTATATTGGATGTTTGAATGGTATCTCATATTTACAAAAAGTAACTAAAAGAAAAAAATATGGGAATATATTAAATAGTAAACCTACACAAGGTAAACTTGTTATTAGGGGATAAATAAATTGTAAATGATAAGTACATACTAACTTATGAGACATTAATTTCAACCTAGATTATCCATGGTAATTTTATTAGTAGGTTTTATATCCTAATAATTTTAAGCCCTTCATAATGGTTTGTAAATTGTTTGAGAATCTATCAAACATATTCCCAAAAAGTTTCAAGATTGGTTTGCATTAAGGTGCATTGTATAGTACTAGGCAATGGTTTAGTTAAGGATGATGTTCATTTTTATAGTTATTTCCCAAGGTATATCTGTTCTAGAACCACATCATCATATAATATAAATATAGGGATATAATTTCTTGGAAACCATTCTCCCTATACTTCACCAAGATTCCATGATATTTTTTTATACTTATTCTTATTCTTATACATAGACCTATGTTTCTCAATAATGGTTTTTCATTGTAGTTATTATGGTTAACTAACCCTAGATTTGATAAAAATATATAGTGACCCATGCCTTTTGAACCTATTATTAAAATATTTATAATCATAAATATCCAAAAATACAACATAAGTATCATAAATACATAGTGTATTTTCAATACTAGGTTTATACTACTTCAGAAAAAATTAAACATGGAATCCTTATTTTATTCCCCATAATGAACTCTGAAAAATCCATTTTATCTCATAAAGCTTCATAGGTTAGCCTTTGTAATACATAAAAAATGGGAGAGAAAAAAATCCCAGTAAGGGAAAAACAAGATAAAAAACATAACTTGTGATTCAAAGGTATGACATAAATCATAAAACGGAATTCTCATGAGTAATCACATGGAAATATAACATATATTTAATTATATAATGATTTTATGCAATCATAGGAAATATGGTAAAAACATATATCATGGAATAACCATGAGTTAAAGATAACATCCAAGAAAATATCACATGATGTAGAAAATCACATAATTGATTAGGTTTACTCCTTAATCCAATACATAATGCCTCATGAGACTATAGATTTAACCTATAAATCGGAGCACAATTTTTTTATACCCATAATAACATTATCATGATCAATGTGTGTCACACAATACAAATAAATCATATGTTATAACATATGAATCCACATGGAATTAAATTGGGTTTCATAATCATGCTTCATATCATAATCCTAGGAAATATCATAATGAATGCATTTGAGAATGGATCATAAAGAATGAATTACCACATAAAAAGAAGGGATAATAATTTGGTATTTATTTTATTTACATTTATATATAATTTATAAGAATTCCATAATATTAATGAGAGATATAATGTGATTTAGGTAGATAAAGTTCACTGCCCAAAGGAATGGGTGGCTTAGAGATATCCCTTACCTCAAGTCTGATTATTCATGTCGGTTATTTATATCCATGAATAATTAAATTATGTTGATTATTTACTTTATTAGAAACATGTTTCAATTTTATCATTCCTTTTTTTCTGTTTTTTACCATGTCATATTCCAATACTTAACTAATTCATTTCATGTTAGAAGTTTAAACGATAAATGACACATATGTCTAAAATCACATTGGTAAGTTCACAATTGTGAAATAATTTATTTATCACATATATAATGGTAATAAAGAAATAATTATTTTTTTATAAGAAAATTTTTTATTTTTAAACCAACAATGAAATATGGTTTTGAAAATTTTAATTACATTACAATCATTGAGAGAGTAGGTCATACATATGAATGAGTAACATTTCCATTTTTGATAATATATTGATGTAAATAAGGTATGTGTTATTATAACATTAAAATACAATCATTATATCATAATTTTAATATTATGTATTTAAATACCCTTAAATAAACTATCCATGTGATGTAGTAATAAAAATTAATCACATCGCTTCATAAGGCGGTAGTCCACCATATATATGAACGATGTTATCATTTAATCAATGGATGGTATGGTAATAAATAATATGATATATTTGTGTTCCCAACTTATTAAAAATTTATTACTATAATATAACAAAATAAATTTAATCTTTTATTACCTTTATTTCAAAAAAAGTTAAAAATTAATCGCATCGCTTCGTGAAGCGGTAGATTTCCACACACAACAGTGATGTTATCATACTCTCAACAGAATGAAAATTTAGAAGGTATATGTGATAATATAATTCCATATGTATAATTATATTATAAAAATTATAAATAGACATTTAATAAATCATTATATCCATCCTTGAGAAGTGGTGATGGAAAACGAATTATGTTAGTTCGTAAGGCGATAGTCTCCCATACACAAGATCAATGATTTTGTTTCCCAATTAAGGGGGGAGGAGATGGTTGTAGATCATTACATTAACATAAAAATTCCATATATGGAATATAATTATGTTATTAAATATCCATTATTTCATTATATTTGAATGAGTTGGAATAGGAAATAAAATAAAATTCTCGGTTAATAATGTTACCTCTTCATCAGACAACTTATGTAGGTTTTCACCAAAAACAATTATAGGATTGATTTAAGATCAAAAAAAGGAATATAAGTTGAGGTAAGGGATATAAAGACGTGATTTGGGTAGGTATTATCCAAAGAAATGGGTTTAGTATTTTTGGATATGGCAGGATTGGGGGTAGAGTTTTATAAGTGGGGAGGAGGACACACTTTGAGTTTTTGAAAAGAATGAGTTACACACACATTCTATTAAGACACAACTATATAAAACAGACCATTTTATGGAATTAAAATATATAAGTACTAAATAAGAAAATAAAATTTTAATTATACTTGTTTTGGGTCATTATTTACAATTATATTTTCAGTTTAACTCCCAGAAAACCTGTTTTTACTTTACAGGCTGTAAATAATTTTTTATATTTTCAATATTCAGTATGGTAAAATAATAAGTTCACATTATTAAATAATATATATTATATTATTTAAAAATATTTAATCTTAATTTTCTAATTTCAATAAAATAATTGGTATAATTAAATTTAAAATTAACCCCACGATCAGGTCGAAAAATGATTTTTTATGAAACACATTTTTTAAAGAAATGTTAGTCTAATATCAACTATAAAACATTTAATAATAATTAAATTAATTTAAATTAATATTTATAAATATATATAATATAAATTTAATTTAATTCATTCCTCATTAGAATTTATTTTAATTATTTTAAATTGAGATTCTTTTTGCGCTTTAAAATAGATTTTTGGAAAAAAGAGCTTTAATGATTAAAAATAAACTTATACAAAAATATAGTTTAAAATGATTTAAAGTAATTAATTTTATTTGATATATATATAAAATACTTATTTTAATTATATATCTGATTAAAATAATAATGCTACAGAATTTTTTTAAAAGAAAAGACAATTTTATAAAAATCAATATTTTTTATTATTCATTGAAAACATAATATTGGATGAAAAAAACAAAACATTTCACCATAAGATAATATAAATAGGATGATTTAAAAACTAATTTAATTTTATAAAATATCATTTCAAAATGTTTCAAAATTAATTATAATATTTTCTCACAAAATACAATAAAAAATATTTTTGAAATAAATTTATTTATAAAAAAATTGTTAATTCCTACGTGTTTAAAAATAAATTTATATTTGGTAAAACCTAAATATTAATCTCATAAATTATATAATAATATTAAAACCCACAATGTTATGGACTATGTTATAAAGGTCTCGTTTCAATAATCATAGTTCACTTTGGTTCAGTGTTTCATATCGTACACACTATCAAACATAGTTTTACCTTTTAAAAAATTTAGGGTGTAAATATATAATGGAAAATTAAATTTTATATAATAAAATATCATCATTAATATATGGTTTTTTATTTAAAACAAATAATAGTGTTCCATGATTATAAAATAATATATATTTTGAAATATCATTACCGATATTTTGAAATATTATGAAAAGTTTGAAAAACTATTCCAATGATAGTAATTAATTTGAAAGTTATAAAATAATATACAATGTATCATTATCTATGATATAAATATTAAAAATTAATAAAATATTTAGAATAAATAAAATAAAAAATCATTAATTAAAAATATTAAAACTAGAGGAAAACATAGTATCTAATTTACCATAAAATGATAAAAATAGTTCTACATAAGCATCAGTGTAAGTATCATTTTATCCGTTTAGATATATCATTTTATATTCTATCAAAAATATAAATACCACATATGTATCAATTTTCAAAGAGAATTTAATTTTTTGTAGCATAAAATATCTATATGCATGAATTTACTATGTTTACGAGTCATCATCAATTCTTCATCAAAGTCGTTTTCTTATTGTGAATATGAATTAGAATCATGTAATACTTTTTAGAATATCTTGTGATTTATATTTAATAAGACTTAAATATAATTTCATAAGACTTTTAAAAATCATAAGACTATAAATAATTTATAAGCCATTTAAAACTCATATAAAAAGTCTTTAGATGAAAAACCATGATTATTCACTAATAAGAATTTGTTCTAATAAAAGTTATAAATTTTAAGAACATTATATGCCTATGAGGAAAAAACAATTTAAAAAATGAATCACTATTAAAAATATCCAATTGATTTTCATAAAACTATATCATTTTTAAAATTGCATATGACTTTTTACTTGTCAAAAATATCTCTATACAATAAAAACTAATATAAGAAATCTATAAAGAATTATAATTATTCATTTATTTTATTTTCAAACAATTAATTTGAGGTATTTGTAAAATGAGTGAAGTATTATTAATATTCATAACGATAAATAAATATTAACCATCAATACTAAAAATTTCTCTATCAATCAAACTTACTCTTATTAATAACTATCTCTCACTTTTTTGAAATTACATAAAAAAACTGTATTTTACTGATATTACAAAAAACATCCCGCTTTTTGAATCTAACTACATTTTTTTAACATAAAAAACCATTCAAAAACTATTTCTAGCAAGATAAAAACTATTTTTAGTTGAAGAAACCAAATAATTTAGCATATCAAAATAAGTGGAAGAGTATGAAATTATATTTTTTATTAAAATAATATTTTAGTTAAATTATCATAATAATAAATATATTTACGCTCCCCCCTAAAAAATGCATGAAAATATTTAAATTGATTATTAAATTTTTCTTTAATATTTAATTATATAATTAACAAAAAACATGAAAAATAGCTTGACCAATGAAAATCTATTCCTACTAATGATGTTAGTGAAATATATATAAATAATCAATATGAAACCTACAATGTTGTATTATCCTTTAAATATCAATAGATCATTTTAAATCATTATAATTCCAAGTTAAAAAGTCACAAACATTACAGTATTTTGGGGTTTAATACTAATATCAACAGTTGTTTTTCAATGGAAATAAATTCAATACTAATATCACCATTATTTACATGATCTCCTATAAAATGAAATATAACGTCACTATGTTTATTCATAGAATGTTTTATAGGATTTAGTGATATTGGAATACCATATGTATTATCAATGTAAATCAGAACACTGTTAAAATAAACATTATAATAAATGAATGATTATTTTATCTTAATAATTTTTTCATAACAATTGTCAATATAATTATAATCATCCTAAACAATAGATAAATAATTTATAGTTTTTTCATAAAACTCCATTAATGTAAAATTTTTGTAATTAAGTGACACATACCTAACGTACTCTTTATATAAATCCCAAATCCTCCAAAATCTAAATAAAAATAATATATTAAATCAGATAAGTTTTGACTAAAATACAATAATCTAATATTAAATGTTCATTTCACATATCTAATTATCATTCTCACAACCTATAAATGTCTTTCGATAGTGTTATATTTAAAATATCAACATAATATAAATAAAAATATAATATTAGGTTTATATGAAGTTAAATATAAAAAACGTCTTATTATACCTCTAAATAATTTGTTCACTAAATATTTTTCAGATGAATATAAATATAATTTCTAATGATTACTAATATGGGTTATCACACTTTTATAGTAATTGAGATTATAAAAATATAAATATACCTTTCATACTTAAATTTATTTATAAATATTTCATCATTTCTTTGAGAAATGTGAAGATCATTATAAAATTATAATTCCTGAAAAAATCCAATATAGAAATCAAAATTCATCCTCAAAGAAAATTGATCACCTAAAAATCATTTGATGATCATAACAGGATATTATCAACATATATTTTCACAATTAATTTGTATTTTAAAACATCATAAAAAACAATATTGGATAAATGATCCATTATTAAAATAATTATTCAATAAAAAATTTCACTATCATACCAAGGACTATGTGCATTATTTAGAGAATATAAACCTTTTAATTATTTAAAACATCAATTGTAAATTTTTTATTTTTAAAAATATAGGAGATTGATTAAAAAAATACCCCTTCATAATTCAGTCCTCTTAAGAATGATATTTTAACATCAATTTGAATTAATTTTAAACCTTGTATTAAGCAAAGTATAATAAAATCATAATATCATCAATCATATAAAAATTAGAAAAATATTCTTTAAAATATTTTATTCTTCTTGTAAATGTACCTGACGAACGATACATGATTTGGTTTAATCTATTTGATCAGATTCATCAATATTTTTTAAAAAACCATTTAGTTCATATAATCTATTTTTATTAGATGATTTAGCTAAATACCCAAAACTATTCCTATTAATTTATTAGTCACTTTTTTTATATAAATTATCCAATTGTAATCTTATATAGTTTCATAGATGCAATTAGGTAAAAAATTTAGAAATAAAACTTAATTTAAAAAAATGATAAAAAATTATTTACTAGTTTAAATTAAAATCCCAACATCCCCTATTAAATTTTATTTAGAATGTTCTACATGATTTTTCTTCTTTTTAATACTTACTTGAGAAGGATATTCCACCCTCTCAACTGATGTATTTTTCTCATTAAATTATACTTTACCAAAGTAAACATCTTTTAAATCGTCTTTAATATTCTACGAAATTAATTTTTGTATTTCATTACATTAATTAATTTTCTTATGTTATGATTAGAAATCTATCATAGATTACTTTTTATAAAAACTATAATATTTAGTATTGTCATAATACCCTTAAAAAATACCTTTATCAATTTTATCATCAATCTTATTTAAATTATCAATAGTATTAAAAACATCTACACAACAAACTCTAAAATGACCAAACTCAGGTTTCTTTTAATTATAAAATCATATAGAGTTTTATTTAACAAATGTTATAAAAAAATTAAAATATAATAATATATATTGGAAGTTTTAACAATTATTTTATATTTAATTCATTAAGCATAGTTTTTTCAATTTATATAATAGTCCTATTTTTTATTTCTACGACACCATTTTATTATGGGGGCTAAGAGTTTAGAAATTATGAAAATATCCATTATATTCAAAAAATAAATTTCATTGATTAGTTGTCTTAGTTATTTTATCAAATAATATATAAATTATTGATTCATCTTTTTTATCTTGAATCAAATTTCAAAAATTAATTATCTACTGAAATTTTTCAAATTTATTATTCAAAAAAAGTTCTTGTAAAAAAACATGAAACAACGACAATTAGTGAAACATACTTCTTAACTCCTAAAACAAATTTTTTCATCTGATGAAATATATAAAAATGTAATGGAAATGTTTATAATGATATAAGATATATATTGTCAGTTAATCTAGAAGATAAATTAGTTGAAATGAAACTCAAAGTTGGAAATAAATATTATGTAAATATTAATGAGAAATAATTCACATAATTACCTTTCATGTTATATATAAATAATATAACATTCTAAACACTTCCATTATTTTTTTGTAAAACCATTTCCTCTAAATAGTTTATTAACTAAATATTTGTCATATTAATATAAATATTTTTTTAATGCTCACTAATGAGGATTCTCATAATTTTATAGTATTTGAGATTATTAAAATATAAATATATCTTACATACATAAATTTATTTAGAAATATTTCATCACTTCTTTGCGAAATTTGATGATCATTAAATTATTCTAATTCCTGCAATAATCCAATATAGAAATCAAAATTCATCATCAATTAAAATTGATCACCTAAAAATCATTACATATTCATAACATGATATCATCAACAAAAATTTTCACAGTTATTTTGTATTTTAAATCTGCATATAAAACAATATTGGATAAACATTCTATTTTTAAAACTATTATTCAATAAAAACAAATATTTTCTATCATACAAAGGACTATGTGATTTATTTATAGAATATAAACATTATTATTATTTAAAAACATCATTTTTAAAATTTAAAATTTATTAAAATATACATGATTGTTTAAAAAAATACCCATTCATAAATTTATCCTCTTAAGAATGATATTTTAACATCAATTTTAAAAAATTTAAAACCTTCAATTAAGTAATGTATAATAAAATCATAATATCATCAATCATATAAAAATAAGAAAATTATTATTTAAAATATTTTTTCCTTCTCGTAAATGTACTTGACATACAATACATTATTTATTTTAATCTATTTTACCAGATTCATCAATATTATTTAGAAAACCATTTAGTTTTTATAATCTATTTTTATTAGATGATTTAGCTAAATACTAAAAAATATTACAATTAATTTCTTAGTCACTTCTTTTATATAAATTATCATATTGGAATCTTATATAGTATCATCGATGCAATTAGGTAAAAATTTAAAAAACATTCATAATTTTAATAAATGATAAATAATTATTTACTAGTTTTAAGTAGAAAATCAACATCCCCTATTAAATATTCTTAAGAATGCTCTACATGATTTTTCTTTTTTTAATAATAACTTGAGAAGGATATTCAACCCCCTCAAGTGATGCATTTTTATCATTATATTATACTTCACCAAGGTAAACATCTTTTAATTCATCTTTAATAATATATGAAATAATTATTTGTTTTTGATTACCTTAATTAATTTTTATATGTTAAGATTACAAAACTGTCATAGATCACTTATTATAAGCACAATAATATTTAGTATTGTCATAATACTCTAAAAAAACGTCATCACTTTTATCATCATTCTTATTTAAATTATCATTAGTAATAAAAAACCTACACAAAAAAAAACTCTAAAATGACCCAACTCTGGTTTCTTTTAATTATAAAATCTTATAGAGTTTTGTTAAAAAAATGTAATAATAATTTTTTTTAATATAATATTATATATTTGTAATTTACACAATTTTCTTATATTTTATTCATTATGAATAGTTCTATCCATTTCTATAATAGTATTATTTTTTATTTCTATGCCATAATTTTATTTTGGTGGCTAAGAGTGTAGAAATTATGAAAATATCCATTATATTCAAACAAAAAAATTCACAGATTAGTTGTCTCAGTTATTTTATCAAACAATATATAAATTATAAAATTATCTTTTTAATATTGAATCAAATTTAAAAAATTAATGAACTACTATAATGTTTCAAATTTATGATTTAAAAATTGTTCTTTTAAAAAAACATGAAACAACAACTATTACAGAAACATAATTCTTAACTCATGAACTAGATGTTTTCATATGATGAAATAAATCTATATGTAATTGTTCTAAAGAAATAATTGTATTAAAAATATAAAAACATAATAAAGTATATTTATAACTTTTACATTTAAAAAACTATAAAACTGAAATACTTACTATTCATAATCTTTGGAAGATTCAAAAAATTTCCATGCTTTACCAGTTTAAATTTTTTTTGAAAATAAACATGTTTTAGTATTCTATTACAATGATATTATATTATACATATAACATTAATACACTACATTCCTCTAATTTGTCTCTAAAAAATTAATTGAATAAATATAATCTTCCCTATGTACATAAAATAATATAATAGTATCTTTTGGAACTAAAGATATGTTATCTTCAAACATAAAAACCATTCTATTATAATAAATATGTGAGATAATAATTAATATATTCTTAATAACATCAAAATATAATACTATAAAAATTATTATATATTTATATACACCTACTTCTTCAAAACCTTTAACCATGCCATTAATATTATATGTAATAGTTACACAATATCTTATACAATGAGAAAAAGTTATAAAATTCAGTGTGTCCTGGTTTATATATATAGGGAAGATTTTGACCATGTACCATGTGTTTCTAATTCATTCATTTTATATTTACAAAAAATAATCCTGTAGAATGAAATTTTGGTACACTTTTGGTTATGGTTCCTAGTCTATTATTAGTAAAATTCATAGGTACTTATATAGATATAAGACATACATTCTCAGTTAATCTAGAAGATAAATTATTTGAAATGAAAATCATAGTAGGAAATAAATATTATGTAAATATTAATGAGAAATCATTAACATAATGACCATTCAAGTTATATATAAATAATATAACATTGTAATCATTTCCATTATCTTATCAAATTATTCTTTACCTTGAGAAAAAACCATAATGTCTGTTTCCAAATATAAATCTCCTTATCAAGATTCTTATTATCATTTTTAAATGATTCTATGCCATAAAATAATTTATCAATCGAACACGAAGTTGTATTTATAATTTTTATATTAATATTATTTGAGATTCATAAATTATATATCAATTTGAGTTATATTATACAAGAATAACTTCATTCCTCCCCTTCATTGTTTTTTACAAATAATATCTTTGAGCCTATTATTTTTACTTTTTTGTTCCATAATTTATTTTTTAAAACTCATATTTTCTATACCAAAATAAAAAATTTCATTATTTTTTGTAATTTTATGATCAAAAATATCATGGGTAAACATATTGTTATTTTTAACTACATTCTAATTTTATCTTGTTAACTCTCTATATAATTCATCAATCCTAAAAATATTTTTCAGAAATATCTTCTTTTGTTTAGTTATATATTTCAATTTTTTTAAAATATAATTAATTACTTAAAATATAATCAAGATTAGTTTTAAGTTAAATCATATTTGTTTCCATTAATCATAAGTTATATTATTCTCTCTCGTTTTTAAATTCATCACTATTTAAGAATGACTCCTCCGTGTAGCTTCACCTGTCCCAAAATGTTCTCCTTTATTTATTATTATATTTCTTGTCTTACCATTCGTGCATAAATATTGTATATTTTGACATGATGTGTACCTTATTTTTCATGTCATATCATGGTAATACTGAGTTATGATTATATTAACTATTATTACCTTTATTACACCCATTTATTCATCCATACAATTATCTTTTCAGGTAATCTTCTTAGAATTTCTCTTCATTTTCTTATATTTTTTATCTCAATTTGAAAATATATATTTTTAATATTTCTTAATTTACTACTTCTTATAATCACAATAGTTATGGGAAGAATTTAAATTTTATTTAATAAATACCTTTCCTCATTGATATTTTGTGTCAAAAATGTTATTTAACTCCAACTCATACAAATATAATAAATAGATAAGTTTATCTCAATTATACTCATTATAAATATTAATCTCATTTACCATGACATACTTTCTATACTAATTTATAGGAAAATATATCATTTACCTATCAAATAAGACTTTATTATTTAATACCTCATCTAGGTCACTCATCTTATCCATAATAATTCTGAATATATGGAACATTTATTTTCATGGATTCTTCTTCGATAATTATAATGCCATGGTACACCTCAAGTAACATTCCCATTATTTTATGTTTAATGTTTTGGGAACTGTAATTAGTTATTTAATGTATTCTCTCTATGTATTGAGCTATATTACATACATATGCATGGATAAAAACATTGAGACTATAATAATTGTATAATATAATAATCACATCGTTGTTTAGAAGATAATTTACAACATCATTACTCAAAAATTTATAAAGATCAATATCTAAAAGCATATATGGTTTTAGAGTTATTATCCGGTACAAATACTCAAATGTTTAATATATGATTCTATCCAAGATTTCCAAAATCAATAATAATTTTTATAAAAATATGGTTACATTTTTAATATACAACCATTATTTTCATTAATTATTGATATCTCAATCTTGATATTCTTCCAAATATAGTTAGGTCTAAGATAATATTACCACAAATATCATGTAATATAATAATAAAAAACCAACTAATGAGAATGTTTAGCTTAAATACCATTTTTAGACTACAATTAAATTTTGAATAAGTCTATAGGGGGCAAATTGACATTATTTAAATTTAAATAGATTGAAACAATGGTGTTTAATATTAATGTGACATCACATATAATTAAAATAAACTTTTTTAGTGAATAATGCAATTAATTTATAAAATGGAAAAAATTAAAATTATGAAAACTAAAATTTTATAGTAGTTTTGTATTTAATGTATAAATATTTTCTATTCCCTCTCATAAATATATATTAGATAAATTATACTCACAAGATAAAACTATCTATTTAATTTTTTAAAACCTTTTACAATACCTTATTTTTTCCCTGTTGTAGGTACAACCAGTACAACATTTTCCAACCATTTCTTTGGAACAAGGAAAGGGCCAATTAATCTGATTTTTATATAGTACTCACAACCCAAGAAGATGTACATTTTATTTAGGATATATAAAAAATCAAAAAATATTTTAAAAAGTAAAACATCTAAACTGAAAATAAATAATATATAGTTACAACAAAGGGATAAAATTTTGAAAAACAAAAAAGAACTGAAAACAAAAAGTATATTGTAGATGATGATTGTTGATGTATCTTTAACTACTTCAGTAGAAAAGAATCAAACATTGGTGATCTATTGTGATTATAAGAGAAATATAATTCACAATATTATAGTTATAACAAAATATTATCTCTCATATGAATCATTCCTATTTCAAATATAAATATTAGAGTTTTGTATTATTTTTAGTTCCCATAATCATAAATCTAATTATAAATTCCTTATCAGAAACACTGAGATTTTTTAACCATATGGGATTTTCTAGAAAACAAATCGCAACTTTTGAAAATTTAAAAATAATATAAATAACAAAATATCATTATCATTATATAAAAACGCCATAAAGTGTTTTTAAAACAATTATCATGTTAATCCTTCCTTGTAAAATTCAAAAAAATACATCTTAGGTAATCATTATCTTTTATATGTATTTTTCAACTTAATAAAATAGTTAAAATAAATTCTATAAAAACAAAATTATTAAAAATATTAAAACATTAAGAATACATTATATTAAAATTTAATTAAAATGATAAATATATTTTTTTCTTTAATAATCGTCATCATTATAATTTTATGTGTGTGTCAACAACATTTTATATGTATTTGTAGCCATGAATATATCATAGGTTGAAACAACTCATAACTAATAAAATTTCATTAATAATAAAATAATGTGTGGTATTGTTAATAGTTAGACAAATAAAAAAACATAAAACAACAATATATACAATCTCTTCATCAATTTAACTTATCTATCTCACAAATAATATACAGGTTTTGATACAACTTCTATTCCTAATAATTATAAAGGGTAAGAGGAAAAAAATAAGAAATCAATTATGATCTTATACTCTATTAGTATAGTATATAAAAAACATTGATGAACTAATACATATGAATCAAGGTATGGAAAAATATTTTTGGACTATATTGTGAAGTGATTCGGTGAATCTAAAAGCGATTAAAAAATACATCACCTCCCACAAGAAACATCAATATACATTTTCATGAAATTAAATTTATATTATCATGTTGTATCCCAAAGTAGCTACACATCATTTGGTCTTTCCAAATAACCATCATGGAAAAAATGTAAAAAAAATAATGCATCTTACCCACAATACTAAAGTGGAAGTTGGTGCGGATATGTTGGCCACATACAAGTTAATCCATGACATTCAATAACTCAAACCGCTCAGCAACATTATCCCCATTATAAAAACAATATGTAATACATGGTATATAATTATTTTATATATCATGACCATAACATACAAAATGATGATCTCCCAGTCCCAAAATAATAATTTTAAATTGACATAATAATTTGTTTTTAGGGCCTTTGTTTTATTGATGTGTATTCATGTTTCAACCAAATATGAATGGACAAAAAAGAGAAAAAGTAATCTACATTTAAGATATCATATAAGGTATAAATTTACCATGTAATATATTCATAGTGAATTATTATATCCCTATATACCGACATTCAAAATTTCATAATTTTAATTCTTTTACAGGGAATACCATGTAATTTTATATGAATGATCTAATTGTCAAATCTCTAGAATGTTGTGATAATAATACTAACCATGAAGATATTTACACAAATTTCATCAAAAATGTTTTAATATAGAACAAATAAAATGTTATTTTGTATTAACATTAGAAAAAATACTAAGCTTCTTCATGAAATATCTAAAAATCAATTTCAACCCAAATATATTAATGGAAATACTTCATATGTCACCACTAAAAAAACTTATTAAATTGAGAGAATTTTAGATACATATCAACAAAATTATATTCTTCATATCAAACATCATTTTAAAATAAAATTCCTATAAAAGGATAATGAAGAATGGTTTCTCATATTAGTGGTCTGAAATTTGATAGAATTCATCATTGATATAAAAGAGTACCTTTTACACTCTATTGTCTAGAAGTTTCCTATAGAAGGAATCAACTTTATCCTTAATGTGGAAACCAAAGATTAGTTTCCACGAAGCCTCCCAACCCAAAATAAAGAAATAGGTAAGGATAATAGTATATATTACCTCAATAGAATAGTATTGGATGATGAATCTTGATATTCTTATTATTAGAATAACCAACATGATTTATTTTGAAATGAAAATTATGAGAGTATTTACCTTAACGAGACAATATTGGAATATGAGATCCGATGTTATGATTTTTAGAAGAACCATCATGCATGTATTTTCAAAATGAATGGTTTGAGTCACTTTTTACATGTCTAGTAGGTCCACATGGTCTCTTGTGTTAATCCATTCAAATATATCTTTAGGTATATGATGCTAACAGGGTGACCAACTCGATGGGTAGCCTTTTTATAGTGGCTTGGAATCCAATTCTTATATAGAATGATGTTAAGATTGAAATAATTAGATTTTTTCCATGAAGTTCACTCACTTCTAGGGAAGTCATTATTATACAAGGAACACCATGAAGAAGAAGTTTCCTTTGTCCTCTAAACCTCCCAGGTATGGGATGTTTACATTGATGGTAGCTCAAGGTTTCTAAGTGGCATGAGGTACGAAATAAAAATCACAAAAAAAGACATCTTGGGTATTATATTTTTCACCCCAAATAATAATTTCCACCATAATATTTCTATCCATTAGAAGATATGTATCAATAAAGATGAAGAAAACTGGGTCATTGTTTTAGGATTATAAATAGCCTTAAAAATAACATCATCATATTTAAACATCGATGGTGGTTCAGTGTTTTTGATCAAGCAGATAAATGGTTACTATGACATCAATAAAAAGGTTTGATTCCACTTTTTGACTTCATAGAAGGTTTTATTTATGAATTTTACATAGAACCAATAGTTTCAAACATCATAGGTTTATAAAATTTCTATATAGATGTATCAGACAATTAATATACAGCCTTAACTAATCATGTCTTCTTCAAGACATCCTTTAAAATTATGAATCAAATTTTGGTCTCACGATTTATTAGTAATGATATTTAAGAAAAAATTAAAATCAATTCCACAATAAGACATCTTGATAAATTACCCTCATCAACTGTTGTCACAATTTATTTGATATATCTTATAATATAATTTCTTTAAAATGAGATTATTTCATTAGCTCGAGCCAAGAAGTATTAGATTCATCAGTGGGAAATGTCCTTTTCATTTATGATAACCAGAAATCATGGAAGGTCCATTATAGAAATACCTTTGATGAAGTCCTCTATGGGTGAAATAAAGTAGGAAAGACCCTCACTATTTTTTTCAAAGTATGTGATACATCTTACAGTTACCACTAGTCCAGAACCATTTACATTAACCAAATTAAGAGACTGGTCTACTTTTGTACATCAATGTTGTAAGAAGATATGTAATAATAATGGATGTTTCATGAATTCTAAATACATGCTAATTTTATTGAAAAAAACATAAGAGTTATTTCTAACCATCCCATACACTTAGAATTTTGCTGTATGTGGGTAAAATATCATGGTTTTGTACCCTCTACCCAAAATAATGAAAATAAATTTCATTCATACTAAAACGAACTTTTTTTATAATGTGGACAATGTTTTACCCCTCATTGATATTGGAATAAAATATTTCATCAATTTCATGAATTTCAATACCAATACCAAATTCAGTGTCTATCATGAAATATTGTCAAACAACTGCCACATTCTTTTCTCCAAATTGATGTGGTTGTATTAAGAGTAAAATATTTAGTCTAACTAATCATCACACAATAATGCAATAGAAAATGTATATATAGAGTTATTAAAAAAACCGTTCCATATTCTTTAGAAGATAGTAGATAATGATAACATTTCATGGATAAATAATACCATATATACTCTAGAGGAATATCATACATTGACTTGTACTGCAACAAAAGAGACCATATGATTACTTTTGTATACAAAAGATTCATCCATTACAAGTGATGTTCAATTTCTTCCATTTTTCATTTCTATCAATGATAAACTATCCAAATATTATTTACATTATATAATATTGAAAATAATCACAATCATATTTCATGATACTTTTTCAATAAGGTTTTTATCTATTTGTTTATTACAGTGGAACTATTATGGTATCTAAGAACTATTATACTACATAGAAAACCCCAATATTGAGAATAAATGGTAGGGATATTATTCCAATCACAGGTTTTACGCCATTATATATTATTCCTTGATCATAATTAATAGTGACCAGATCTCACCTACCACCAACAGAAGGTTTCATGAGAAATATTATTTATAGATTCACATTGGATTCATATAATCCTTTGAATGTGATTTGAAACTACATAAAGATATTCCTATTTATACTGCCTTAAACTATAGGACACAAAAGTACTATTTATATAACCATAAACTACATATCACCTGTGTCTATGTCACATAACATTAAACTATATAACTAATGGTCAAACATGAATAACCCATAAATTTTTTGGTGTAGCGTATTTCATATGACCTAATTTTATTATATAAGAGTTAGATCCATGTATATAACATCTCAAACTACTGTCACCCAAATATGATGTTTATTATGTTATATTTGTAGATGATACGGAAGATCACAACCCATGATTCCAAATTGTATAGAAATATTATGGGACTATAGACATACAAGATTCATATATTACATTAGAAACATAAAAATTTCATAAAATAATCATCTTGAAGTCTTTTATACAACACAATTTTGACATTATTATAACCAATGATAGTACCATTTGGATTGTAAATCAAAATAAATGGTCATTATAGATGTATAGTAGCGGAATGAATATAGAAGAATCTATCATGAATATATATGTTATAACGTATCGACCTAGATTACCATAATATATGTATCCATATTGGTAGGTGACATGGCCTTAAGCAAGTATCCTCATATTCAAAAGGCTACCGACTAGCAAATAGGGTCCCATGAGGTGACAGTAGGGAGACTATACCCTTATATTAGAGTAGCATAGTGGTAAAATTGAAAACAAATATCTTATAAATATGAAGAAATAAATAAATGAAATATAGTTGTTAATTAAAATAATAAAAATTTAATAATATTGGACAATGCCACTTTATACAAAGTATACATCTGTAGTTGATGACACGTGACTGAAAATACTAACATTCAGTATAAATTAAAATTTATAAAAAATGGGACATGGGTTAATAAACTAACTAAAAAACCCAAGGGAAATCTCCACAAGCATCCTAAACTCTAGATCATTCATTTCCTCTTATCTCATAGATTCAAGCACAATACAAGGAATGAATCCAAAGATTTGCGATCAAGAAGATATAATGGGGTGGCAAACAGTGTGCCAAACAATATCAATGTAGAATAGAAAAAAATTAATTATTAAAATTTGGCTTGTGTTCACAAATAGGCACTCATCCTATATCACCTACATTATCCTATGTTGGAAGTCTGAATAGGGTGCATGTACAATCCATAATATGTATAAAGTTGTTAATCGATCAAGGAAACCCAATAAGAGGTACACCAAGCCAACAGTGGTCTCTCCACCAGCGCACCTCAGCCACAAAGAGCTCGTGGCTTCCCCTCTTGCTCTTTGTAGTACCTGCCGAATCCAGAGCCTCCCTAGTGAACAATAGGTAGCAGTTCTAACATTCCTTTATCGTATCTTCGATGTTCCACCCTAGGTTTACCATTGGGTTCTAGATCCATATTTTTTTAGTACTCCATTAGCTGTAGGTAACTCCCTATAGTCATCGGCTTCACCGGCACAGTTCCTGTTAGACATGATCAATCTTGAAAGTGGTCCACGAGGGACTGAAAAATCCACAATGGGTTTGGGCTGACATTATTGGCCTATAAATACTAAGAACAGGCTTTTCCCAACCCATTATGGGTTTGAATAAACCAGCACGACTCGCAATGGTCCATAACAGGTATTTCAAGGCTCGAGTTAATTTAATTTCAGAATAAAATAAAGTTAATTAATATATTAATTATGGTTGAAAATAATAAATTATAATAATGAAGTAAACAAATTCTTTTTTTGTATTAAATTATATTATGGGACTGATGAATTAGTAAATTATTTCAATTATTATGTTTATTTAATTTAATTAATATACATTATTAGTAATTTAATGCAATTTAATTGTGTATTATTTTGACCAGCTATTAATCATGAGAACTCATCCATATATTTCTGAATTTAATTATTTATTCAACTACTTTGGATGTTTGTTATTAATTAAATGGTGGTGTTCTCATTGTCTTTCATGTTCATTAAAATCTATAAGGGCTTGTGCACCCAATTTCACATCCTATATATTTACACACCAAGCCCCCCTCACCATCACATGATAATTATTGTATATTATATAGAGATATTGTATTATTTGGTCCCTGCAATGATGAGGAATAATACGTTGAACAATATGATGCCAGATGTGATCTCAACCGAACTAATATAAGGCAATACTATCGATGAGAAGTGGAAAAACAAGACGGGGTCATCTATATCAAGAGTCATGTTATGACTCAGGTATGATTCCCGTAGGTTTTTTAGATGATCAAGATCATTCAGTTATTAGTTTCTCCTTTATGATTTTATATATTATTTTATGCATTTTATAACAGCAGGAAAAGATATAAAATAATAAATAATTAAATGCATAAAAAAGTGATGCATATTTTTCTAGTATTGTTCAATTAATAGAACGACAACATAGATGAACAAGATTAATATAAATGGATTACATTCATTGAGATAAAAACAGAAAATCACTCAATGTAATATAAAGTCATTACCGCCTTCCATCATTCAATTTTGAACAAAACCGAATGTTTTGGGTTTCTTTAATGCCATATCTGAGGGTGAATCTTACTACCAGGGAGTTATTATGATATTGGTAGGTCAAAATAAATAAAGTGGTTGTGATGATTAGCCATATCTAATTTTATATCATTTTATATGATATCTTTGAGAAAATCAAGTTATGATTTTTGAAGTTGGTAGTTCACTCATCAAATCAATGAACTATGACTTAATGTTGTTGGCCATCCAACATCCTACCTTGAACACTCAATGTTGTGGAATAGCAATTGCTTGTAGACTAAAAGGGGTGGTTCAAAGATCGTTTTAGTTAGAATACTCAAGAAACATAGCTTTCTGATTCCAGTACATAGGTTTCTTATATTTTGATAAAATAGTGGGAGACATTTAATGATTAAATTTATCTGTTTTATCTAATTTGGTAATTAATAAAAGTACTAATCTGCTATTTTTTATTTTTATACTAAAATAGAATGTAATTCCACAAGAAAAACCATGATAAATATTTGACAAAGTAACTATCCAAACTAGCACAAATTTCTATGTCTTGTACATGTGCTTGTGAATAATACTACTATATATGAAATTCAAATTTCCCGTCTCCCAACCTGTTAATCCACCTCATGAAGTGAGGGTGTAAAATTTATTACAAATAGACTCATGTTTGTATCATCTAACAGTAATTTCATTCTAGTATCATAAATATCTGATGTTATTTGCGGACACTACGCCATTACATGAATGATATCACATGTAGTCTCATCTCTATGATGATTTCTTAAGGAAAGTGAAGAAATATTTTAATTTTATGATTACCCTGGCTTTGTGTAAACATGAAAGGCAGAAAAAGATCTTTCATTGAATCCAATTATTATAACTTTTCACCAAATTACTCATGTTTTATTTAATGATTCAAACAAATAGAATGTACTAAGGGCTTCACTAACTTTTGGTAAGGTTTTCCAAGTAATAAAATATTAAATAAAGTACCATCTTTAGTTATTTTTGTGATTAAATTAGAAGACAGGATGAAAAGGATAAAGGAATGTTACACTAAAGGCGCCTTCATAATTTCATATATATAATGGAGGTTGGTTATTAAATAGGTGGTTATTTTCATCGCACAACTTTAAATAAATATATGGAAGTTTTAAATGTATTGAACTGAAATAAAGAAGCTTATAGACACTTCTTATTCATTGTATATTAAATAAATAATAGTATTGTTTCAGACATACTTCATGGGTATTAAATATAACATTCATTTAAAATATGTGTATTAAAATATAGTACCAAATGATGTGTACAAATATTAGTAGATGTATATTTTCATCTATGAGTAGTTTATAATGGGTGATTCCAAAATCAGTCATGAGAAGCACACAACATCCACCTTCCAAAAGAATGATTCTAATTGAAATATTTGTTGAGTATAATCAAAACTTTTATCTCACAGTCCCAATGAACATAATGAGTAATTATTCCAATTTTAGAAATGAATTTTTTTTTGTTTATCATGCTCAATAAACAGACTATTGATAGTTGAAATATTAGAAATAAGTAATGAATATAAATATATAAGACTTGTTAACCTTATTGTGGAAACAAAATTATTTTATGGAATACTAAAATAACATCAATTATATACCATGTTTGTTATTTATGTTTTTCACAGCTAATTATTTTTTATTATCAATGTATTTATTTTAGACAAAGAGACCTTTTGAAAAAAGGTATTCCATAATGATTGTGGAATTAGTTCAAAAAGTGCTTGTTAAATGTTCATTGATAAGTGTAGTGGTAACATACATCAAATGATTCCTTTAATTTATTAAGTATTATGATAGTGATATATAAGCATAGTCAAATGATATAATTTTCTTCAGATCGGCATGCCAAAGAATATCATGATCAAGCATTTATTGATCATATTAATGTAACGTGGAGTAATTTCTAAACACACATTACCTTATCTACATAACAACATTGATAATAATAAGGATGATCGATGAAGATTCATACATGTTAACCTTGATCAACAAAATGTAGCATGAAGGAATTCCTAAATGAACATTTTATAAATCAAATAAATGATGTATGTAGTTCAAATTTTAAAACATGCAGTAACTTCCATCATATTTCAAGACATGTTTTTCAAATAATGGAAAAATCCCCCAACATCTATTCAAACTAAAACTGATAAATATATATCTTATGAGTCATATTATGATGGAAATCCATTATATCATAGGATGTGTGTTTAGTTTCAATGATTTTTTAGGATATAAATGAACTAGAATTAAGCAAAATACATAGTACATCTAAGTATTTATCCTAACAGTTTCATAGGATATTATATAAATCCCAATGATTGAAAAGTGGTAGTCAAGATATAGACTTCCATTCTATGAAATGGGTTCACATATCTACTTTATATAGTGGGAGAATAATTGACATGGGACTAGTAAATGTTCTTGATACCCAAATGGTTTGTATATGAACAACTTCCACAAGAACATGTGGAAGAGGAATGTTCCAGAGACATACTACGTAGGAAGGTTAAAAACCATGGAAATGGTTTTGAGGTCACCACAGGTGGGGATAGATTATTCATTGAGAATAATAATTCTTATAAGTGATAAGTATATGTAAATTATCTATGATTAAGAAAATGAATTAAAAATCAATAAGGGATTACATTTTTAAAATTCCAAAGGGGATTATAAATTAAATACTACGGTGGGTATTCACCAGAGTTGATACACAGATGGTACTGGAGAAGTACAACTACTTCTTGTTTAATAATACCAAGTTGGTATGCCTTAATCTGTTAAAATTTAACTTATCATAGCTAATTTATAATATCATTTAATTGTCCATTGTATGTCAAGATCAATTTCATAGATGGCATATATACAAAGAAAATAAGAAGGGACAATAATAGAATTGAATGTCAATACGGTTTTCATGTTTCAAAAATCTAGTTCATGATTAAATTATGAAAATAGATATTATATCATTAATTTGTAATGAATATTTTCCATGTGTTTACTAGAGGTTAGAGGGAGTACCATAGTTTTCTGAGAGAAATATGTTAAGAAACATATGAAAAACTAATATTGGTCTAACATATAGTTAAGACGAGGATAAAATAATTTCTCCAGTGATTGAAAAAAATTAGAAACATCTGTTATATGGAAAGGGATATACTGAGGTAAATATAACAATTTCTTGGGCCTAGTCAATCATAGATAACTAACATGGTATTGAAAAAATAAAAGCTCTAACAATTCAAGAGAATAATTGTTTATACTGTCACATGGAATGTTCTCTCCAGGATTACATGTTTGAGACATGTGAGTAGATTAATGTGGTGAGTTCAAATCCATAAGCATAAGTGATGGATTCATAATGTATTCTATGATATATACAGGAACTAATATTGACTTGATATACATTTTTTTTAAGAAAAACATTAGTTAAATCCAAGAGCACTGTATGGGATGCATTTAAAACTATCCAATTCTACTTCGGAATGTACATATGATATGTACATGGAATGTGGAGAAGATGTATAATATTATTGGAGGGATAGAAAATAGTATTAATTTATTTCAATTCAATATCATATCATATTTAGGATAATGTAGTAACAAGCCAATCTCATGTTATCTGGTGGTAGTCATACCTACAAATACCGAGTACATTGTAGCTTATGAGGCAGCTAAGAAGTAGTTAAATGCAATGATTTGTTCTATTCATTAGAATCACACCAAATAATGTATTATCATAATGTATGTTATGATATTATCAGTGGATAAGATTTCACAGTATGAATATTGATAAAAAGTGATATACTAGGGGATACCATCTTGTGAGTTGTTTTACTCAATGATATAAGGTCGTATATAGCAGAATAACCACACGGCGGAATCGTGGTAGACCTATAAGATAAAGTAGTTACTCAACAGAAACATGATATTTAGCATGTCAGTTGCTAAAAATTCTAGTTATAAAGTTGGATCTAGTGAAAGTGGGAGTGATGAATTATTGGGTTCCATAGACCAAACTATGTAGCACTTTTGATTTCCATTTTGTATATACACATAGTTATACATGATGTTTTATTACGATTATAGTGTAGAATTTTTGACATCCACTGTTTAATGGTATAGTTTATTGATTGATTGTTATATCAAAAACGTTACTGAAGATCCTAGACTATAATGCGAACCTTGAGATACTATAAAATTAATCATAAACGAAGTTCATATGGTCTATATACATCTTACTGACAAGACACAGTAGATGTTTGACTATCATGTGACGGGGGATCATAAGCACTGATAATTCTTCTCATGAATTTCACCATTGGTGGTCCCTAGTAGTGAGATAATGATTACATACCTTTTAAAAGGAACAAAACATGATTTGGGTGTCGTCGGTTGTTCCTATCTATGGATATGGGTATTGGTCTCCTGACATTTGATCATTACAATTGTGTTCCACTTTATTGTGCTCATTGATGACTGTAAAAAACCTATGATATTTAAATAGTGGGGAGGCTTCTTATGTTGGGTGCATTATTTGTGGTATAAAATTAGTTGAATGATCAAGAAATGAGTTTTCACAGTCAGGTAATGAAAGATATATATCTCAGGTCTGGTTGATCCGGATGTTGTTACATTCATATGTATTTAGCCAAAGTAGTTAAAAGGTAAATTATTTTGATTCCATCCAAAAAAATAAATCAATAAATGGGAGATGACACAAGTGTGCATCCACCTTTATGAGATATTTAAAGACAAAAATATTATAGTACACAATTTTATTTTGTATGATGGTTTTAATTTCTATAACAATCCTTATCTATTTAGGGGCCTTTATGGGTTTCTAGACACCACTCTTGGTCTATTAATTTTATTCATTTCTGTCGATATAAGGGAATAGAGGGTCACACACAATAGCATATTCAGGAATCCACTATATTCCATTGAATAGGTATATTGGACAAGGTGGGGCCCACCACATGATCTGAGTGTTGTGCGAGGTATCGATGAAAAAATAAATAAATAAATTCATTATTATTCATGTTTTGAATAATTGGGTTGAATATATTTAAATTTATTTAGAAGATAACTATATAATAGAACAAATTAATGGAACAAATATTATTTTAATATTGAAGTTCGATTACTATTAACCGGTAACGATGAGTTGCGTTAAATGATAACAATTTATCACGTAATATATATTATATATATTATAGGTATGTTATAAAATAATAAATAATATTGACATAGTTTAGTCATTCATTATTATTTATTTAGTGGCCTATAAATAATGTAGGGTCACGGATACCATCCGGTTATTTGCATCATCCATTATAAAAATGTAGAGAGAGGCTCCAGATCATTACTATTGATGGAATGAAAACCATATCCTCTATCTCTCCTCCCACATTCATAAGAGAGTTACTCTCAATCTATGAGCTCATATCAAGATCTCCCTCAAGAATCAAAGTTATTTCGATGTGATGATTGTCAGGACATCAAAGATATTATCAGATCTCAACACTAGCACCCAGAATACAAAAATCGACAATACCATGGATTTTTGAATTCCATGTGGATGATCTAGAGGTATCCTGTTATGGATCCTTCAAGAAACGATCACTAAAGATGGGTGGTTGTCGACTATGCCTTTAGATTTTAATGGTATGTTAGTAGTTTTAATTTTTTTGATATTTTAATTTACATGAGATCCTAGGACCATATCCGGACATGGATCATTTGAGATGAAAAGTTTAATCGTTCTTTCAATGGATATTTTAAAATTCCTAGCCCAATGGATTCTACTGTGGGCCCAGGTAACTTTACGAGTATCACCCATGGTATGGGATATCCATTATCCCTAATGTTCCATCCATATTTCCTCCACTAGGGAACCGGTATCACTCATGCATATAATAAACTGCATGGGAATCCCTCACCTATAATGCCAAAGTGTTACCCCTAGGATGTCTTGGTATAACCACAAGAGAACAGAAATCAATCCATTAATCCTTAATATTTAACCTATGATATCTCGAGGTCCATTTTAAGGAGAGCCATATTAGTAAAGGCATGTATCACAAGGAAATCATTTATAATTTCAATCCATTTAAAAAATATCATATACCTAAATCTATCAATCTTTACAAGCTATACAAATAATCAAAACATTATGGAACAATTTATATGGAATTGCATGAGCGTTAAAATATAACAAGGCATTACTATGATCCATTAATACCATGTCATAATGATTAATTAATATAATGAAACTATTGTAACATGGAATTAACATGTTGTAACCATATTTCATTAATGACATCTCAATATAATAAGATAACAAGATTTTGGGAGCATAGCATTCAATAAATGACATGGTCTTATTCAATTTCTTTTTAAGACATTAAAATTGAAAAAAGGAATTTCATAAAGTAGAAGCATGAGTCATGGATTAACTATACTATATGTGTCAATATAACTTCATTCTTCCATTTAAAAGAGGAAAACATTATGTGAAATCCATTTCATTTAATTCAATATAGTAAATTTATTTATGACCTAGAAAATCCATTTATTAGGTTCAATGATCACATAAAAGGTTTCATAGGAAATAGGGAATTCCCTACACGTTCAATTACCATTTATAAGGGAAGCCAAATCCATTAAGGCAACTCATTTCATTAAAACATGGAAGCTAACTCATATGAATCCATATGTCCATTAAAAATTGTCATGGTAAATACAGTAAGAAACATGTTATTATCTCGCATAAGCCACCCTACACAACACATTTACCAATTCATTCACATTTCCTAAACAATGAAAATTCATTTGTAAGACTAAAAGTGTCATATAGATATTATCACGGTCATGTAATATGCATACTTGGGCAATGTAATATAAACTAATCAGCCCTAAGAATACTCTTACAATTTCATTTAAGATAATGTATCTTGAAAATTCTCTTCATATTATTCAAAGGGGGTAAAAAGATAAATTTCCCCAAAAAAGAACCAAAAAGATGCTGATAGAAAACTCAGAACCAATGTTATGGATTATATAAATAACCATAAAAAAAATTTTGTTTTGAAGGTAGTGAACCACTGTTGGATGGGTTTTATTATAAAAACAATACATTTCTCTTCAAACAATTTGATTATCATTTTAAAAATTCCATTCACTTTTTCAAAGGAATCGTTTAATTTAGAATCCATGTGCATTAATTAAAATCTTTGAATAGTGTGATAAGTAATTAATAAATACATTATTAAAATATAAGGGAATGGATATGGATCCAACCTCAAGATGTACACTTAACCAAACACTCGGAACATGACAACCTTGATGATATAAAATTTCGCTCCATAATTTCACACACGTTAAATCATATATATATTTATATACCTTTTAATCTTATGTACACATTCCCCTAATCATGAGGGAACTTGTAAAATAATGATATATATATATATATACGTACCAATGTCTGGGTGTGTGTACAAGCCTTCTCAGAGTCATAAAATGCACAAAAAGCACAATTAGAAACTCAAAAACACCACAAAAAGGACCGACACATTCAATGTGAATTACCAGCTGCTCAAAACATATAAAAATCCAAATTATAAATTGAGTGAAAAAAATAATGGATGAATAACATACCTTAAACAGTTGGAGGTAAACCAGAATGATCTGAATAGCATCCCCTTTAGAGGTAGTTGTCAGAATACAAACTGATCCATAATGTATAATTTTCATAACATAACACCAAATTAAAACCAAAAATAATCATTTTCCTTAACCTAGGGTTTATACCGAATAAAATAGGGTGACGGGGAGGCGAAAACCCAGGCCAAAATGAGAGAAAAGGGTCAGAGGAGACATTAACTTGACCGATTGAAGATAAAACCCGAAGGAATCAGTAAATTTTAGCACACCATAATTGAGTTGGGGTGGTGGGTTGTGCCCACACTAGATAAGAGGACATGGATCCCGTGAGTGGTGAGGGATACCCCCTTTGGGGTTTCTCTTAAAACTTATCCAATTAATAATAATAATAATAATAACATCATAATAATAATAATATTATTATTATTACGATTATTATTTAAAAATTTATTTATTTTTAATTTAATTATTTTAATTCAATTTTTAAAATAAGGGCATCACACAACTTTTGTTCTTCATCGTTTGGAAACTCATATCCCAACAGTAAACCCTTTATTGGGATCCAAGGGCACCCCGCACAGGCTGGCCACACTGTTTTGAAATCATGCGGTGACCATGCGGTGAATAGAGTTTAGGTACTATCTAAAGATACTAAACATGTACGATAAGAAAATGGTTTGGTAATCTAAGTGATATACTTCCTCCTCTTTCATAAGGTCACAATGTTTCTTTCTTTGGGACACATGGTTTCAGACAAACAATGCACCCTCTACAATTCCTTCAAAAGTTAGTACTCTAGGTCTGCTACTCCCAAAAATCTTATAGACATCATAGAAACATATTGATCCTTTAACCATGTCCAAAAACATCACATAGATGCATTCCAAGTATCATAATTATTTTCGAATATCGGTTTTAAAAACAATCTCTCCAGTATGTGAAAAGATCAAATTTGTTTTCATTTTCATCCAGTTTGAAGCCTGAGATGTTAAATCATTCCCACCATAGAACGTCTCAACCCATAGATGCCTTCAGGAATAACATAAACATCACCTTACCTACAAGTTCTATGAATCTTCACTCAAATAGTCATGTTGCATTCATAAATTCCCAATGTAACTCTGAGAATTTATTTAAGCACACAATACTTGAGCTGTTAATACTCGAACCATCGCTTTTTATCAAATAGAAATAGTAAAACATCTTTTACCTGATCCCATTTAACCAGATACATTATCACATCATCATCTAATTAAGAATCTAGGAAAAGTAACTTCCTTACATAGATATTATCATTGTAGAGGTCCAATTCAAAGTTACAGCATCCCCACCATTAGAATTTTCTTTCAAATCATGTCCATAAGCATCTTGGAGGCACTCATATTGTGATTTTGAAATGATCAAATGGTAAATTCCCATAAACCAAAAATCATAGGTCAATACATAATTTCATGAAAATCCCTGGATGACACAAACTGCACTCGTCTCCATATGATGACGTGCTCAAGGATGGTCATCCACAAACTGTTACATCAAGAAAATGAAAGACATGTCGACCCACTATGACATACCATTCAAGAAGATTCTCATATTATACAGTCAGTGTTTTAGAAGAAATACTATGATGCCTCCCCCCCAAGGCATCTCACATTCAACAAAAACATGTCCACTAAAGTGCATACCCAAATTTTGGGGACAATATGGACCAAACCACGACTCTAGTGTGCAACACCTAAAGAGAACCACCCAACAAGCTTAAAATTGTTTAATGATTTAGTGTGGAATAAGGCTGCTGCTATATTAGTGTATCTAGGATGATTTCAATATAGGGCACATGATCACCACTTACCAGAGTACACTAAGAGGAGAAAAATAATTACACGAAGATCAGTCTAACCACTACTGATCGACTTCCTTTGAAAGAAGATCTAATTCACCTACCAATGCACCAACATTAATCGAACACATGCCTTCTCTACCAAATTAATTATTTGATCATTCAACTTACCAAAAAGTCCTTCAAATTCCAATGGTTGGTTCATAAGGTTTTCATACACCACAAACCAGATAAATGATCTATTGTGGGGAAAGCATTGACATGAGTTATCACCTGTAAACCTCAAAGTCATTTAAGCAATATAGACAATTTCCAACTGGTTCTTATTAGTTATATTCCTTCTAAATTGAAGGCCACATCTATTAGAACTAACGGGATGCTCCCCACCTTATGAGTTTTCACGAAATCAAAAGAAAGGGTAGTTCATCCCCTCACAAGCACACTAGATTGAGATTCATCATAACACACATGCGGAGATATTGAGATCCACGGTCACATATGTCATAAAATTTTACATAAATGCCAACCCAAATAGACCAATGTGATAAAAAACCCATGCGACATAGAATCCCTTGAGTATTGGGATGATCATAATTGTTTAACTTGAAGGAAAATCAACTAGATAGATAACTCTACACCAAACTCAATGCACATGGCTCAAACAATTCATTTATCTTTACAAGTTTGTTACAACACTTAACATTCAATGGAACCGTTTATATCAATGCACACTACCCTAAGGTTATAATAACAAAAAAACACATCCTAATTACTACATGTAGTCTTATCATGCCAATGTAGTCATGTATTGGATAGTATGCACAAAAGATTTATTATGTATTCTTACTTCCTCATACAACCATAAAATAGATGACAACCACCAGATTCACCCAAGAAATGAGACTAGGTCACAAGACATACAAAGTGGCATACCATGACATAGGCATGTATAACAGTGGAAAACAATCGTTAATCTATGCTCATTACCATAAAAGGGTAAAAAATCACAAAAACCTATCTGATTGAAGGTTTAATATAAAAGGTATGAGTCTTACAAGGGTCAATGGAACCTGAACAACACCAAACATCAGAAAGATGAAAACACATGAAAGGATATAGAGTTCAATAGGTGATAACTTTTTTGGATAACCCCTTACGAAGAAAAAACATCAATATTATAAATAGTTAATACAAATAGATTTCACTAGGCTCGAGATCCAATTATTAATCCAATACTAAAGAAAATAACACCAATGAAAAAAGAATCATGCTTCTATTCCAAGGAATCATGAGGGGGTAATTAACCTAACCATACACAAGTGTTTTTTAATATAGTAAAATACTATAGGTTCTATTTCTAATCCCTATAAATTTAAACACATTTTAATCATTAACCATTTAAAATATTCAACTAACACATCAAGGAAAATCCTAAATGTCACAAAAATGATATATTTCTTAAACTTTTGACACTTCTGGACAATTAGTCCTAGTTAGGAAATTTATCAAAAATAAAATCCTTTTAATAGATAAGGTGGCCTATAAAGGTTACATTTTAACCAACTTGGGATCATCAAAATGAAACCCAATAATAGATACTCAATTTTTGAAATTCCAAAAATCTATATTGGGTAGCTCATAAGAAATAGTCCTTCAACTGACCTACATGTCACCATTTATGCATTTAGTAATTTAACCAATTATTTTCAGTTTAAAACTAATAGCTTTTAAATCTATTACCATTTAAAACATAACATGATTATTAAATTTAATATGTGATTATATTTTCCAATTAATGATGCACCCATAGACTCCATAAGTTGAAAATTGTCTCCCATTTATTGAAACCAAATATCATTTCAAATTCTATCATTCTCATAAATAATTGTCTATTCATATGGGTGGTTATTTAATAACTTATAAATCACCCATATAATTAATAGTTTGTAATTTGGCTCCTATTTCTCAAAAACAATACAATTTAATATTTCTAATTATGAAATCATTAAATTTTAGCAATAAACTTAATATACATATATATTATGCTCATGATTGTTTGAATACATTTCTCCCCTTTATATGTTGTATGGTGCCCACACACCTTATGTAAAGACCCAAAAAATCCGTTGAATTTTATTTTTCATAAATAGATTGTAATTTTACGAGTCAGTGAAAAATGATGGTGCATCATTCCAAGGTCCAGTGTGCCCAGAATCAATTTCTGTAGTTTTTTTCGGGTATGTTCAGTAAACGCACGAGCGGGTTTTTATAACTTTTGAACTGGTGCTTAGAATTGAAATCTGAGGGCACTATTGAACTCGCAGCGCCGGTATTCACTTAAGGAGAATTTCACTTCGACAGTAGTGGGTTGAGTTTAAGAGATAGATTATTAGTTTTCAAGTTAAATAATAAAGTAAAGTGTGCATCACATTATTTTATTTGATCCACCAAGTGAATGTTGGGTGTTTAAAACATCCTCTTGGAAGTCGGATGTGGGTCCACCAAACCTTAACCTCCCACGAGAGGTTATGGTGGTGGTCCCAACCTGAACTCAACCTCCCATGTGAGGATAAATGAGGTGGGGACCACCCGGGCTTTTAACGCCTTGAAAATTTCCATTAATGTGGAGAAACTCTCAAGCTACAATTATTATAGTGGAACCTCTTCAACTCCCCTTTATTTAATTTCTTCTCACCCTTTTCATTAATTTAACAAACCAAGTGTTTAGTAATTCTTTTTGAATTTCTTACCAATGAAATAAAAAATAATATAATATATTATTTCGCAAATCTATTCACATTGGTGATTTGAGTGGACGATTATTGAGAGAATCTCCCAACGAAGAACGCTCCTCCCAAAAAAGAACGACCATCGAAGAACAGAGAACGCTTCATCCACCGACGATGGACATCTTCTTCTATGATCTCCAACCAGAACAAGGGAGAAAGCGTCATCCTTGAAGAACAACGTTGGCGTCGTCCTCGACTTCTTTATCTTCCTTTCCAACGACAATGAACCCGAGGTAGGGGTGTGTTTTTATTTGAGAAAATTTGATTCTTCCTTCCATGATTGTTTCTCTTGACCCGTTTTCTACCAAACTAACACGGAAGGACCTGGACAAATGAACATGGTCTGATCCCTCCTACGTTGTTGTAAATGTTTTGTGTGTTCTTTGTGTTCTACATGGGTGATGAACAATGGGACATTGATAGTCCGTTTTGAGATGCAACAATCCCAAATTGAAGACCCAACATCATAATGACCAAGAAGAGGTGTGACAACGATAGCAGGTGATGGATCGTACCTGAATGGGAATGACCTTTCCTCGACCGTTCTTCGAGCGGGTGAATGAAATCATGTTATTGGAGCTGAACGAAGGCCCTACAACACCAGAGACGACTACAGGACATCGGGGTGACCTAGTGTCTAATCTTTCATGATTAACGAACGATCAGAACGAAGAAAGGACATCACGGGAGGAACGCTGGCTTGAGGCGTCGTTTCTGTAAAATAACATAATACACGGCGTGTACTTCTAATGAACACACCATTTAGTACGTATGTTCTGTGTCTTGAGTTTTGAACGTTAGAAAAGTAACACACAGCGTATGACCCCGGTCACACAGCGTGTACTGTCTACAATGAATGAAATAAATGGCTTTGTGAGACTCGGTGTGTATCCCAGGGATACATAGACATGTGGTGGATTACATGAGCATATACTCCCACACACAGCCAATCCTGAATAGTGGCACGGGCTACCCCGTGTACCAGTTACATTGGTTTTCGAACACTGGTTGGCGAACACGGGTTGAGTCTGTGTATGGGCACATGGACAGCGTATAGGGAGCCGACCCCAATTTCTTGTACATGGTGTGTAACCATACCACACGTTGTGTAATTTATTTTCTAGACGACGAGCCTTATGACATGGGCCATTGTATATGGATAGTACCCGAGGTCTAAAGATAGGGCGTGTGCCTCATTCATACATGTCGTGTACTTTTTGGGAAATGGATTAGTTATCTTGTCCTCAGTATCTTGGATACGTTTTGTTTGGGTTATCCCCCTATGATGTGGCAGACCTTTGGTATTATTCTTCTGGGGACATTGTGTCAGTTGATGTATCGACCCTTGGCTTGAGGATTGGACCTTCCAAAAATCATGCATGGTTTGTGCGGAACCCTGTGGCTGGTTGTGCACTGACAACTGTTCCTGTATCCTGTGTGGGATCGACAACACTGACTACTATTCATGGTTCCTGTGTGGGATCGGCAGCACCAATGCCTGTTCTTGGATCCCGTATGGGTTCGACACCTATGACTATTGTTCCTGTATCTTGTGTGGGTTCGATAGTTCTGACTTCTGTTCCTAGATCTTGTCTGGGTTCGACAAAATAATTGTTCCCAGATCTTGTGTGGGTTCGTCAATTCTGATTTCCATTCCTGGATCTTGTGTGGGTTCGACATTATAGATGACTTAGTGGCTACATCTGATCATATCTATTTCTCTTCATTAGTTATATACCTGTGTGATATGAGTCAGTAAAATTGTGTTTTCCTCATGATTGAGATGGATTACTAAATAAATTATGCATATGTATGGGAATATACCTAAGTTGGGTTATCTTTTGATTTCATATCGTGTGATTTATCCTTGTTAGATTTTGTGAGACCTTTAGGGTCTCGGGGTACCTACTGAGTATCTTTATACTCACCCCTACACAGGCTATGCCCGCACCTCGTTGTGTTGGATGCAGACGATAGACAACACTGACAGAGGCTGAGTGTACAAGGACAAGATGGTTCCCGGAGTTTGACCTCACGACGAGATGGTAACCAGGGGAGACTGACATACGTGGAGTGTTGAGGAGGCTAATTGTACCTACCCTTCAGGTAGGATCCATGGTGGATGATCCATGAGCTTCTTTTCACCTTTTAGTTGTTTTATTCTTTTTCAATTGTACATGTAGATTATAGTTGGGTTTGTATTTCTCACACCATTACATTTTAGCACTCTCTTGTTACACAGTTTTGCTTAATTTTTTGTATTCAGATGTGTACTCTGTTGTGTGTGTTTTTAGTTATAAAGGTACTGCCTTCACAGTTTAGGGATTTATGCCTTTGGTACTAGTCTATATCCCCTGGCCTATAGTTGGCGGGCTTGGGGTAGTCACGACATGGGCCCCGGGGGACAAGTCATGACAATTGGTATCAGAGGAGTCGGTTCTACCATAGAACATATGACTCCGATCATTTCTGGGAAGTAATCATGTTAAGGGTACTGAGAGTTGTTTTTAGTTAAAAGAGTCAATGTTGGTGCGGCGGTCGATGCATCCATACACCAGGACCCCGACTTCTGATTTCTAACACAGTGCACGAAAACACTGATTGTGTGTTTGTTTTGAAGAGTCTTCTTTGTGATATCTTTTTCACCATCTCATCAGGTATAAAATATTGTCTGTGGAGCACCAATTTCATTACAGGATGGCTCCACGTAGACATCTTGCAAGGGTTTCAGGCTTTGTATGAGATGGAAGCCCACAGAGAGATGAGTCCTCGATGCAGGGCCCTATTATAGTGGAGGCTCAAGCGGTACCGCTACCCGTTGGGACACCGACGCCACCAGCCCCAGTAGTAGAGAGTGCATGCCTCCTGAGCATGTTTCATGAGCTCCAACACCAGAGGCCACCCAGGTACAGGGGTGAGATAGACCCACAGGCAGCTGAGGATTGGCTGGAGGTTGAGGTGAGTATCTTTAGACAGGTAGTTACACTATGAAACCTTATGGAGATCCTTGCCGCGAGTCGCCTTTAAGCATCATCAGGAAGATGGTGGAGCCTGATGCTCTAAGATCATGAGGAGGTGACTCTACTCTGTGCGGACTTTGAGAGATTATTTCGGGTGGAGTTTGTCCCACCCAGCCTATGTGTAGTACGAATACAAGAGCTACTGCACCTACAGCAGGGTAGCATGTCGGTGGCACAATACTCAGTGAGGTTCACCGACCTCTCATGCTACTCCATAGATATGGTGCATGCCCCATTTTTTTAGGGCCCATCCCATTGAGTAGGGTTTCAGGCGATAGATCAGGGCTTCGATGATATTCCTCAGCATTCCGATGCAGGCTGGGGTGTTGGAGAGAGCCCTCATAGTGGAGAGTTTATTTGTTGAGCAGTCTCCAGTAGCAAGACCCACCAATAGTCGGCATGCAGCAGAGTCTTCTGCAGGTAGTAGTAGACATATGTCGTAGAGGTACAAGCGAACCTGACCATCTGGTGGGCCACCACAGGACTCGGGTTTGGTTGTGCGAGGCATATGAGACAGATCAAGTCATTCAAGGAACATGGAGTTTTTCACATGCGGTGGGTAGGGTAACATGGCTCATGACTATCCAACCCACCATTCAGATGATCAACAGATAGTTGAGGAACCTCCCAAACAGAGTTAGAGGTTCGATCGAGATGATCCTCAAGGAGCAGTCAAACGTGGTAGAGGAGTTGGTCATGCAACTGGTGGTGGACGACGTTATGAGGTTTTACCACCACCAACATCAAAAGGTCCACCCCGACCACATCAAGCAGGTGCGCATGGGATATCTCCTCTCCAGGAAGCAGAGGCATACAATCACGGTGCACCAGAAATTATTCGAGGTACGATCTATGTCTACTCCACCTTGGATGTAGTTCTTATAGACACAGGTTCCAGTCAAACTTTCATTTCCACTTCTCTCATTCGGGGCTCAGAAATTTTGATGGATCCATTTGCTCGATCCTTATGGGCAGAGACTCCTACTGGAGCATACTCAATGATCATGAACTGGTGATAGATGTTTGAGCTTACTCTAGGAGGTGAGAGCTTCGGTTGGGATCTCTTCATAGTGGTGTCGAGGACTTACGACATCATCTTGGGTATGGACTGGTTATTTATAGTTCATGCTCAGATCGACTGTATTATGCTCAAAGTGCGGTGTGTCCACACGGATGGGACCAGGTTTACCTTCCCCATGGAGAAGGGAGCCTTTGTAGCACAGGACGGACTTTCCTAGAGGGGGTGCAGCCGATCACTCATCATTTGGCATGCCTTACCCTTGGAGCAGTAGATGTGGAGAGTCCAAGCTATCTTGTAGTAGTGGGCCAGTACATGGATGTTTTCCCTGATGATGTACCATGTCTACCTTCTCAGATAGAGGTGGAATTCAACATTGACTGTTACCCCCTATATGGCACCGATATCTAGACCAACGTATCGAATGGCTCCCGCGGAGCATCGCGAGCTGTAGGTATAGCTTGAGGACATGCTGGAGAAGGGATTCATCTGGCCCGGTGTTTCTCCCTGGGTAGCCCCATTTCTATTCACCAAAAAATGGATGGGAGCTTGAGGATTTGTGTTGACTACTGTCACCTGAACTAGGTGAACATGAAGAACAAGTACACACTCCCAATTATTGATGACTTCTATGATCAGCTGAAGGGAGAATGATGGTTCTCAAAGATAGACCTCAGATCAGGCTATAGTCAGCTCATTGTTTGAGACGAGGATGTGTAGAAGACGACTTTCAGATTTCTGTATGATCACTATGAGTTCTTGGTTATGCCTTTCGGCATAACCAATGATCCACCAGTGTTCATGGGACTCATGAACAAGATTTTCCAACCTTACCATGATCACTTTTTCATAGTCTTCATCGACGACATACTGATCTACTTGACTATTCAGGAGGAGAATGACTACCATTTATAGGTAGTAATGGACAGACTATGCGAGCACCATCTTTATGGTAATCTCACGAAGTTCTAGTTTTGGATTAGAGAGGTTCACTTCATGGGACACGTCATCTTTGAGGCTGGATTTGCAGTGGATCCAGCAATTGTTGAAGCGTTACTTTCTTGGGAGGCTCCCAAGAGTGTGATGGAGATACGGAGTTTCCTGGGTTTGGCTGGTTATTATCGGAGGTTTCTACTACACTTCTTCAAGGGTGCAACACCACTATCAGCCTTGAAAAATAAGGTGAAACCATTCGTGTGCTCTGAGAGATACCAGCAAACCTTTCATGAGCTGTGGAAGATGCTAACTAGTGCCCCCATATTGAGGCTTCTATTGGAGGGAGTAGGGTATGTAGTCTACTGTGACGCATCAGGGACCAGACTCGGGTGTGTCCTGATGTAGGAGCGATCAGTGATCGCTTATGGTTCTCATCATCATAGACCGCATGAGGAGAACTACACTACCCATGACCTGGAGTTACCAGTAGTGGTCTTCACCTTGACGATGTGGCGACACTATCTGATGGGTTAGCGTTTTACAGTCTACTCTGACCACCAGAGTCTCAAGTATATCTTCTCTCGAAAGGAACTAAACCTGAGACAACGATGATGGCTTCAGTTCCTCCAGGAATATGACTTCTATATAGTCAATACTTCTGGGAAGTGGAATGTTGTAGCAGATTCAATCAGTAAAAGAACTGGTATACAGCTGCTAAGAGAGGCAAAAGAGAAACTGGATTCTTTAAAGATATCATTTTTGAACCGAGATAGAGTATCTTTCCTTTAGTATCTTATAGTCATTCCTCCACTTCTTCAGAGAGTTAGGAAGGAAAAGCGTGGAGACGCTGACTACGAGACACGACGTGCTAAGATATCCACAGGATAGACACCTGATGGATTCTCTACAGGTGGAAAGCACGTCATTCTCTTCAGAGGACGTACTATGGTACCAGTGTCACTTCAGGAGGATGTTTTGAGGGAGTTCCACACATCCCCTCTATCGGTACATCCACGAGTGGCAAAGATGTACCGGGACCTTTGACGACAACACTAGTGGCCAGGTAAGAAGCAGGAAGTAGCAGAGTTTGTCTCTCGATGCCTCACTTATCAACATGTGAAGGCGGAGCACCAGGTACCAGCAGGATTGGCTCAGCCTTTAGAGGTCCTATAGTGGAAGTGGGATGGTATATCAATAGACATCATGTCGGGACTTCCACATTCGTCAAGGGGTCATGACTCGATTTGGGTGACCATTAACCGACTAACCATGTCGTCCCACTTCCTACCGATCAGAGAGAAGGGTTTAGTAGATAGCTTGGGATGCCTCTATGTATAGGAGATTGTGCGGCTACAAGGAGTAAATTCTACAATTGTCTCCAATCATGATACATAGTTCACTTCCCGACTATGGAAGTGGTTTCAGGAGGTTTTTAGGATGCAGCTATGTCTGAGCATCGCCTTCTATCCTCTGACAGAAAGAAAAACTGAGAGGACCATTCAAACCCTCAAGGAAATTCAGCGTTCTTGTGTCCTAGACTTTGGTTACACCTGGGTGGATCACATACCAGTGTTGGAGTTTTCCTACTACAACAGCTATCACTCCAACTTCGGGATGGAACATTTCGAGGCATTGTACATACGACCTTGCAGATCACCCTTGTGCTGGATAGACCCTGGGGAGTTAGCACTCATGGGACCATAGATAGTACAAGATACCACGGAAAAGGTGTAGATCATCCCGGAGTGGATGAAGATTGCATAGAGCAGGTATAAGTCTTATGCCGACAATAGATGGAGACCTCTGGAGTTTGAGGATGGCGACGACATCTTTCTACGGGTCTCACCTCGATGAGGTCTATAGGGATTTTGCCGAGGTGGCAAGTTATATCTGAGATTCATCGGAACTTTTCAGATCCTTAGTAGAGTTGGCGAGGTGGATTAACACTTATCTCTTCCACCTCAGTTGCGCTGAGTGCACGACATCTTCCACGTATCTCAGTTGTGGGGATACATGCACGACCCTTATCAAATCATAGAACATGGAGAGTTGGACGTTGACGATGGGGAGACTTTTACAGAGGTTTTAGTGGAGATTGAGAATCAACATGAGTGGGTCCTATGTGGATGGTTGATACCTCTTTTGGGTGTTTTCTGGCAGTGCGGGAACCTCCATGAGAGCACATGGGAGCGGGAGGCTCAGATGCATGCTCAGTACCCCCACTTGTTCCCTTAGTTCGAGTTGTTGCTTACAAGGACGTAAAACCCTAAGGTGGGGAGAATGTAAAGTCCCAAAAATTCTGTGGAATTTTTTTTATTAAATACATGGAAATTTTACGAGTCCGAAAAAATTGCTGGCACATGATTCAGAGGCTCATTGTGCCGGAAATCAATTTCTCATGTTTTTTGGGTATTCTTAGTAAAAATACAAGCATGTTTTTGTGACTTTTGAACTGGTTCTTGGAATTGAAATCTGAGGGCACCGTTGAACTTGCAGTGGTGGTATTCGCTTAAGGAGACTTTCACTTTGACGGTAATGGGTCGAGTTTGAAAGATAGATTTTGGGTTATCATGGAAAATAATAAAATAATGTGTGCGTCACTTTATTTTGTTCGAGCCGACAAGTGTGTGTTATGTGGTTAAAACCTCCTATTGGAAGTTGGAGGTGGGGCCACCAAACCTTAACCTCCCATGAGAGGTTATGGTGGTGGGGCCCACCTGAACAAAACCTCCCTTGTCAGGATAAATGAGGTGGGGACCACCCGGGATTTTAACCCCTTGAAACTGCCCATTAAAGTGGAGAAACTCTCAAGATCCAATTAATATAGGAGAACCTCTTCAACTAAACTTTATTTAATTTGTTCCCACCCATCACATTAATTGTTCCAACCAAGTGTTTATGAATTCTTTTTGAATTTCTTTCCAACGAAATAATAGATAATATAATCTATTATTTGGAACATCTATTCACTTTGGTGATTTTAGTAGAGGACTATTTGGAGAAGATCCCAATGAAGAATGCTCCTCCCAATGAGGAATGACCACCAAAGAACGAAGAATGCTTCTTCCACTGATGACAGACATCTTCTTCTTTGATCTCAAACCGGAACAAGGGATGAAGCATCATCCTTGAATAATGTCGATGACATCGTCCTCGAATTTTTCATCTTCATTTACAATGACAACGTTCTTGAGGTAGGGGTGTGTTTTGATTTGAGAAATGTTGATTCTTCCTTCCAGGATTGTTTCCCTTGACCTGCTTTCTTCTAAATTAATGTCAAAGGATCGGGCCAAACGAACATGGTCTGATCCCTCCACCGTTATTGTAAAAGTTTGGTTTGTTCTTCGCGTTCTACATGGGAGATGAACAACAGGTCATTGCGAGACCGTTGTGTGACGCAATGATCCCAAATTGAATACCCAACATCATAACGACCTAGCAGAGGTCGGATGATGATAGCGGGTGACAGATCAGACTAGAATGGGAAGGATTGTTCCTCAACTATTCTTCAAGTGTGTGAATCAAATCATGTTTTCGGAGACGAACAGAGGCCTGAAAACACCAGAGACTACTATAGGACATCGGGGAGACCTAGTGTATGAATTTTCGTGACGAACAACCCATTATAATGAAGAACTGACTTCACGAGAGGCACGCTGGATGGAGGTGCCATTTCTAGAAAATTATAGTATACACGGTGTGTACTTCTGATGAACATGTCGTGTAGTATATGAATTCTTCATCTTGAGTTTCAAACGTTAGAAAAATAACACACGGTGTGTGACCCTGGTCACATAGCGTGTATTATCTACACAGAATGGAAGAAGTGGCTTCACGAGAATCTGTGTGTATCTCAGGGATACACAGATATGAGGTGGAGTACATGGGAATGTACTCCACTACATGGCCAGGCATGGCTAGTGGCACATGATACCCCATGTACCACTTACATGGGTTGGCGAACATGGGTTGTGGACGTGTACGGGAAAATGGCCAGCTTACAGAGAGCCGACTATAGTTGCTTGTACACAGTGTCTATCCATACCACACACCGTGTACATTAATTTCTACATGACCAGCCTTACGATACATGTCGTTGTACCCGGGAAGCACCTGAGGTCTGATGACACGACGTGTACCTCATTCCCACACGCCATGTACTTTTTGGTAAATGGCTTGGTCATATTATCTTCATTATCTTGGACATGTTTTTTTTAGGTTAGCCCCCTATGATGTGGTGGAAATTTGGGATACTTATTCATGGGAAGTCGTCGATGTTGATGTATCAAAACTTGTCTTGAGGAGTGGACCGTCCCAGAATCAACCATGCTTTGTGCGGAACCCTGTGGATGGTAGTGCACTGACGACTGTTTTTGGATCATGTGTGGGTTCGACAACACTGGCTACTGTTCCTGGATCCTGTGTGGGTTCTACAGCATTGAAGACTATTCCTAGATCTTGTATGTGTTCAAAAGCTCTGACAACTATTCCTGGATCCTATGTGGGTTTGATAGTTCTAACTTTTGTTTCTGGATCCTATGTGGGTTTGATAGAATAATTGTTCTTGGATCTTGTGTGGGTTCGACAGTTCTAATTTTTGTTCCTGGATCCTGTGTGGGTTAGACAAAATAGATGATTTAGTGGCTACATGTGATCATCTCTATCTCTCTTCATAAGTTGTATACCTGTGTGAGCTGAGTCAGTAACTTTGTGTTTTCCTCATGATTGAGATGGATTACTGAATAACATAGGTATATGTATGGGTATATACCTAAGTGGGGTTATCTATTGATTTTTTACCTTGTGGTTTTTTTGTTTGATTTTTTGAGACCTTCAGGGTCTCGAGGTCACTACTGAGTATCTTTATACTCAACCCTATGCAGGATATGCCCACACCTCATTATGTTGGATGCAGACCAAATACAGCGCTGACCGATGCTGAGTGTACCAGGACAGGATGGTGCCCGGAGGTGGACCTGACGACGAGACGGTACCCAGGGGAGACTAATAGAAGTGGAGTTCTGGGGAGGCTAACTATACATACCCTTTAGGTAGGATCCGTTCTGGATGATCCATGAGATTCTTTTTACCTTTCAATTGTTTAGTCCTTTTTCAGTTGTACTTGTACTTTACATTTGGGCTTGTATTTCCCGCCCCTTTACATTTTATCACTATTTTGTTATACACTTTTGATTATTGTTTTGTATTCAGTTGTGTACTCTATTATGTGTGTTTTCAGTTATAAAGGCAATGCCTTCATAGTTTAAGGATTTACGCCTTTGGTGCTAGTCGCCAGCCCCTGGCCTATGGAAGGCGGGCTTGGGGTGGTCACCACACAGGCCCCGGTGGATGGGTCGTGACATCATACAATCAATTATTGGTTCTCATTCATTCACAATAATCTCCTCATTATCCCATTAACAAACCATATATAATAAAATATATGCATTCCTTCATAAATATTAAACATAGAAGAATGCTAATAAGCCCAAAGCACCATACGAGGCACGAAATTATAAATAAGCACGCATCATGGAATACTAAACAGTGAAATCATGATAATCAGGGAAGAAATTTTTATATAAATAGCTTATAATGTCATTCAATCATGAATTCTAATGAATTAGCTAACTAGGTACACTAATAAACACTATATCATGGAATAAAATTTAAGGAACACAACTAGTCAATAGGAAAACTATAAATGAATCTACATGGAAAGGCATATTCATGGAATGTGATTTTCTATGTGCCTAATATGATACATGTGATGCTTCATCCTTTCTATACCAGACCGAGGTAAAATTCCATAAAACCCATAAATCATAGATAGTGGAAATTACAACATTCACTAGAGGTGAAATCATTTCAACTATAATATATAACAACACGAACATCAATCCAAACCCTGGTCACTTGGTCATTTCTCATACATGATGTGATGAGTCCAATGAACAACTATAAACAATCACTGAAAAATTTCTTGTCTTCAATCCTCCAACCCAAAATAGTAATAAAAAAAAAACATATGATACAACATTGTAACATCCCAACCTGGATTACCATCAAACTTGTAGCCGAGATGGTAGGTCACATGGCATCATGTGTGACTCCTCATATATAAGAGGATATTGACATGTAGAGAGGGTCTCATGAGGTGATAGTTGGAAGACTATACCCTCATATCATAGTATCACAATGGTAAAAAAGAAACTGGACAAAGGGTAATAGTGTAAGTAGTAAATAAATGAAAGAAAGCACTAAAATACAATAATAACAACTTAATAAAAGTGGCCAACACCAGTTTAATCAATGTATTCATGTACAATGGATGAAACATGACTCAAAACAGTAACATAACTCATTATTTACAATGTAGAACAATACATGAAACAAGTAATGAATATTAATAAAAATCTAAAAGGTAATATGCATTAGAATCCTGATCAATAACTTAGTCCTTTGCTCCTAACTCCCAGGTAAAAGCATAGTACAGGTAATGCATCCAATTACGTGTGAGCATAAAAAGATACTCAACAGAAAAATGGATCCATGTGAGGGTGTGAGATATAAATATCAGTATTCTGATACCCTTGATGTCAGGGAAGACAATCTACTACAATTAATATATAAAAAGTCTTCCAAAATGTTTCTATTTAGAGTAGTAAACATATTAAATAATAATAACTAGGTCCGGGTTCCTTAAAGGACACTCATATCTTATTACATACTTTTTCCAAAGATAGACATCTATATAGGGTACCTGTTAAATCAATAATAAGTATAAGAGGAAGAAAAGTCATCAAGGAAACTAAAAAAGAGATACACCCCTAATCTTGTTCTTCGTTTTGTGGTCTAATTCACAAGTCATCATTTAAAAGCCCTAGTAAATCAAGGAGAATCATCCCAGCTTTATAAGAAAGATTAAAATAATAATTAATGATATGAATATTATATGAATAACTAGTCCAATCAGACTAATCATCAAAACTAGAGATATAATTTCATGCTCATCTAAGGAGAACTAAATGAATACCAAGTATCGCAATGGGAACTTCTAGTAATCCATTTCCACCGAGACTATTCAAAGATATCCAAATAGTGTCCCTTTTATCACTATAAGGCATGATAACATCTAATTCTATCATAGGTATCTCACAAAGGGGCATGAGTATCACCTAAGACATGTCGTAACAATCTTTCCAATATGTCAATCCATAGTTACTCCTCTAAGGAACCGATGTCACTAAGAATTATAAATAACTGATAGGGAGGCCCTCACCTAAAAATCCAATGTATCTCTCCGAGCACATCATGGTATAACAACCTAAGCATGAGAATACATCCATGAATCTTTAATATGAAACCTGTGATCTCTCCAAGACAATTTCAAGAGATCCATATAAATAAAGTCATATATCACAATAAGAGAACTTATAATTGTAATCTATTTAAACAATATCCTCATGAAAAAAGATATCAACCAACAAAAGATATTAAAATAATCCAAACACAATGGCATAAATTCTATGGCATGGTGTGAGAATTACAAAATAACAAGTTATTAGAATGATCAATTAATTAAAATTCACAAGCTTTAATGAATGGAATAAAACCATTGTAACATGGAATTAACATGCCTATAACCATATGACATTAATATCATCAAAATAAAACAAGATAACAAAAAATTTTGATAATAAAATTCAATAGACCACATGTTATTATTCAATTATTTTTTAAAATAATCCAATTGACATATAGAATTTTATAAATCAAAGTAGAAGGAATGGTTTAACCATTATATATGTGTCAATACCATTTGATTCCACTATTTAAAAGAGGAAACAATCTATTGAAATCCATTTCATTTAATTCACATTGGTTAATTTCATGAAAAATTGCCAAATCCATTTATAAGGTTCAATGATAACATAAAAGTTTTCATTGGAAAAGAGAATGTTTTTACATGGTCAATTCCAATTTATAAGCCATGAAAAATCCATTATGGCGTCACATTTTGTTAAAACATGTTAACGAACTCATAAGGCTCTATAGGTCCATTAGAATGTGTTATGGTCAATACATTAAAAAGGATGTTATTATATAGGTTAAGCAACCCTACCCAACCAATTTACAAATTAATTCACCTTGCCTAAACATGTAAATTTCATTTTTAAGACTCAATGGGTGCAATAGAACGTGTCATTGTAAAGGAATACACATTCATGAAAAATTACATTTAAACTAATCATACATAGTCCTACTCTTGAAATTTCATTTAAACTAATCGAACATGAAATTCTTGTTCATATTATTCAAAGGGGGAAAATAGAACTTTCCAATAAAAAAGAAAAAATATTAGGAATATAGAAAACTCAAACAAAACATAATCATGATATAAATAACTATCACTAGTTTTCTGTTTAGAAGTAGGGGAACCTCTTTTGGTGGGGTTTTATTATAAATTCAAGATATTTGTCTTCAAATAATTCATTTAACATATTTATAATTTCATCAAATTTATTAAAGGAATCGTTTAATCTAAAAACCAACTACATTATTTAAAATCTATGTGTGGTGTGAGAAGTAATTGATTAATTCGTTCTTAAAATTATATGGCAAGGAATGAAATCTTACCTCAAAAAGTAGACTAAACCGAAAACATGGATCTTGACGACCATGATAATGGAAATGGACACTCCACACTTTCACATACATAGATTACTATATATATTCATATACCCATAAATCCTATGTAAACATTCCCCTTTACTTGATGGATCATATACCAAGTGGATATATATATATATATATATATATATAGAGACCTATGTGTGGGTGCGCAAACGTCTTGTAGTTATCAAACACACTAAAAACACAACTAGGAACTCAAAAAACACTCCAGCAAGCACCCACACACTCAATGTTAATTACAAGAAACTAAAAACTAATAAAGACCCCAATTATAAATTGAGTGAAAAAAGAACGGATTAAGACTTTACCTCAAAACCATTGTAGGTGAAAAAATGATCTGAGTAACATTGACTTCAATGGAAGTTCCTAGAATACAAACTGAGGAGTCCCAAGGGACAATTATTATAACCTAACTCATAATTAATACAAAAAATCAATATTATCTAAACCATTGAGTTTTCGTTGAATGATATTGGGCAATAGGGAGACAAAAAACCAGATCGAAATGGGTGATAGAGGTAAGATGAGACATTAACTCGATAGATTGAAGATTAAATGAAAATGAATCAGAGGAGCTAATTGCATCATGAGGGAGTTGTGGAGGTGGGCCACGTGCGCAAAATAGAGGAGTTGGAGGTAGGTCACGTGAGTGGAGAGGGAGTCCCCATTTTGGGTTTTTCTTAAAACTTACCCAATTAATAATAACATTACTAACATTATATAAATAATAATGGAAATATAATAATAATTATTATTATTTAAATATTTCTTTTCAAATATAATTTAATATAATTTAATTTTTAAAATAGTGTATCATTAATGATTTGGGATTCATATTTTGTCAAATTGTGTGCCAACTATGCATCCTTTACAAGAAACCTAGGGCACCCTACATACGTTGGCCTCATTGTTTGAAAATTGTGCACCGAACATGTGGTGAATAGTATTTAGGTACTGTCCAAATATAGTAACCATGCGGGCTAGGGGAATGGTTGGGTAGACCATGTGAATCCCATATGATAACCTCTATCCATATGCATTAGGCTACATAGTTTTCAATTGTGGGCCACATGGTTTTAGAAAAATAGTGTGCCCTCTGCAGGTCCTTCAAATGTTGATTTTCTGGGGCTGGTGATCCCAAAACATTTTGATACCATAAAGAATCTTTTAGTGCCATCACCTAACTAAAAAACAATACTTTGAAGCATTATAAACAATATAGAAGAGTGAATAAATAAACATATTCAATTTAATCAATAAATTGAGCATGAAATTTATCCATGGAATATATTAATGTATTAATCACATAGATAATAATAACTGATTTCTCAATGATATAATTCACAATTCCATACATTTATATCTTCTATCAAAGCCATGTCCAATACACTTTTTATAATTGGGTAGGAAATACCAAAACAATACTCATGGAATACCAACCTAATTATCTCATGAGACCCATCGATGCGTCGAGTGCTATATAATTATAATCTCTACCCATCAATAACGCATGTCCAATGAATTCCTTATATATTGAAAGATCAATACAATAAAAAATAAATATTCTTAAATAAATATTAAATTCATATATTAAATAAAGAATACAAAATAATAATATTACTCAGTCAAAAAATAACTTTGGTAGGATTCCTACAAATAATACCCCAAATTAAATTGGTTTGTGGTTAATAAAATATTTAAATAACAAATATATCTATCATACAAAATAATACCTATATATATATATATATAACATCAATAGAATAATGGAGAGTGATAATGGACATCACATCAAGAAATTGAGAATATTCCTTATGAAAAAAAGACAGTTTATAAACCATAAATCCGTAATGGGTGAAATAACACTAATAATTAAATTGAAATAATTCTTTAGATGTAAATTCAATTCTTTTAAGAAATATAGAATAAAATATAAGTGAATCATTAAAAATAATTTTTATAAATCTTTTATAAATTTATAGAAAAAAAAGTTATAAACCACTTCAAAAAATATATTTCAAAATAATTAAATGATAAATTTAAAAATATATTTAAAATAATTTAAGAAAATTTAATCATGAAAATAAATTATTAATGGGTAAGAAAATATATAGTGGATGGTAAATATAAATAAATAATATAAAACCCATTTTTAATGATTATATGAAAATAAAATTCAATTTTTTGTAACTTTTAAATGTTAATAATTAAATTTTTTTGATTATTATAATTATTTTTGGAAAAAATTAGACAATTTCAAAGAAACCAAGATAATTAATAAGGGATAAAAAGATGGGAAATTGTGTTCAAGTAGTAAATGTTTAAGACAATTCTCTTCCAACTTTTATAAATAGATTTAAAAATAAATTGTGTGAAAATTTCAAAAAATATTCCTTTAAAAATTTAGAATTTATCATTTAATATAATATAAAATTAATTAATCATTTAGTTATATAAATAATATTTTGGAATAGACATAGATAATCTGGAAGTAGAATAAAATGGTTCCTAACTAAAAGGATAAATATGGTTGAATTTTCTTAAAACAATAAATGTGTCAATTTGAGTAGCAAAGATAGAATAAATTGAATGAATATAAGAAACCCCATAATTAATCAAAATGGAATAAAATAAATTGGTTTTATAAAAAAAATTTAATAAAAATTCCCTTAATTAAAATTTAAACAGAAATAATCCCAAATAAAAATGAGATCATAATATATACCTATACCTATTATTCTCTTTTGTTCGGACGTATTTTTACCATTCTTATAATAAATTTATAATTATTGTTCCTGTATATTCAGTAAATATTTATATATTTCATCATGGATATCATTCATTCATAACTTCTTTTTACACATTTACTTATATTTCATTGTTAAAAAGCAATTTCTTAGGTGTCAATTATTTTGCATTCGATGATTAAGTGGTTTCAGTCCATGAACCCTTGTCCTAGTTTCATCACCTATAGAATGATAACCATGTAATATATCTTATATTCAAGAATTATTTTCATTTTTAGAGACATTCACATAAGCTACTGATAAAAATTAGATATGTTGTTCTTGGTTGTTGTTGTCAACATGTATGCATGAGTGATGTTTTCATTTTTCTAATGGAAGAAAAAGAAATAATGTAAATAAAGGTTTACCCTAAAATAATCATAATAAAATAATATATATAATATATATTTATTAAATTATTCTTTATTATTGTCCATGTTTGGTGGTTATAAAATAGGAATTGCATTGCTTTGTAGAGGCGGTATTATACATGTACACATGCATGATGATTCCATTTTCCAATGGATGGAAAGGTTGGAATTAAGGTAATGAATTATATTAATTTAATCATATATATGTTATAAATATCATATATGTTTATTTACTCAATATTTATAAATATATAAGTGAGGCAGTGAGGAAATATGTAACACATCACTTCGTGGAGATAGTAGTTTATAAGTATGCATGAGTGGTGTTTTTATTTCCCATTATAAGGAAATGTGGTGTAAAATATTTATTCCATCTACATAAATATATTTCATTATTATAATGAAACTTATGTCACTATATAAGTATAATTGGAATATATTTTAATGATGTTGAAGAAAAAATGGGCTTGAAATAATTTAATTAAGACTGATCCCTCCTCATTTGATATCTACTTTTGGCTTACACCCAAAGCATTAAATGATAGTTTTTGAGTGAGAAAATGACCTCTATTATATTCTTATCGATGTTGGGGATGTATTTCCATATATATTTGTCTTGAAAAAAGGCTCAATGTTTTTAAATAAGTGAGTAAAGGAGTCTTCCTTTTATAATTAATGAGTGTGACACCCCTGAAAATATTGTGAAAATTAAAATATATCAAATGTATTTATGATGGAATGTAGCTTCAATTTAGTTCAATTTTAATATTAGGATATGTTATGTTCTATATAAAGTCAACCAATGATATTTCTAAATTATTTACTTATATTTTAAGCGGTGTCTCTTAGTATGACCACCACTATTAACCCTTTTAACCCTTACTAGGGTAACCCAATTTTAAATATGGTAACAATTTATTACAAATAAAAAATTAAATAAAACTTATTTCATGGTTTGAAATTTTTTTCACAAAATATGTTATCCATTTTATATCATTCAATATCCATAAATGTTAAAAATTCATTTTAAAATAACTAATCGAAATGATATGAATGTTTGTTTTTAATTTAATTACCCTTTTAAGAATAAAAAAATAACACCAAAATCAAGTATAATATTTATTCATATATAAATAATTGGATTATGTTTAATATATGGGAATTAAATTATTTTAAAAATTAACCAAAATAGAAGGAACCCTATGGATACATGATTAAATAGGAAGATCTGAAAATAGTGTTTATATGAATAAATAAATTATATATATTTCCAAAATGTAAAACATATATTTATATGTCCAAAAATATATTTTTACATGTGTTATTTTACATTAAAAATATAACATTGTTCTATAAAAACATTTCAAAATTTTTTTATGTCATTATTATATAATGGTAATGTTTTAAAAGTTACAGTATTTGTAACATCAGTTTTTTCACTATTGTCTAAAAAACATTATTTTTAGAAAAATAAAAAAAATAACACTAATATAATTAGATAAAGTTAAATTAAAAATTTATGTTTATTTCAAATTATTAGAAATATAAAAATTATAAATTTATCTTTTAATATAAAAATATACTTTTATAGAAAAATTATTCTTTTAAAATATTTGCGTTCTTAATGTTATTACATTAATATTTATAATTATATGAGTATTAATTAATCATTTAATATATTCCATTATATTAAAATTGATCATTTTAGTAAAAAAATATTACCTGAAAAAGATATATTTTATAAATACCTCCTTTTAACAATGAATGGATTTAATCATATCAAATTATTCAATTATAAGAAAAAATTAAATTTTAATAGTCAAAACGAAATAATACAATACAAATACAATAATTTATTACTATTTACTATTTATTATATGATTAATCTTATATGAAATGGTTATTTTATGTTCAGTGATGTGTTAGATACAAATTATTCACAATAGTATTTATTTAAAGGTAAATACATACTAAAATCATGTGGTTTATATTCTACCGCTATATAAATTGTATTATCTCAATTTCAATTATTACATTCTAATAAATTTATCATAGGGTATACATATGAATGAAAGGAATTTAAATATAATATATATTAAGTTATTAATCTTACTATCATAGGTATTATTTGAATCTTACAATAAATATTTCTTAAACCATATATGTAACTTTTTAAGAATTATAATGATGAATGTGTTTCCATTTGCGCAAAATGGAGTTGTGTTTACTACATAATAGATTAATCGTCCTATTGAATATAATAAGTTCTAGAAAAATAAATACTTGATTACTATACACTTTCTATGTGAAATTCTTTTCTATTATTGAGTTATCAAATATGTTTCCACTTCTAATTATAAAAATGAATGGCATTGGGGAATTTTTCATGAGAGAAGCATGAAAATAAATATTTAATAGATCATAATATCCATAAAATAATGAAATTTTTTTAAACTATCTAAAATAAAACAATTTAGAACATGTGAAGAAAATAATTAAATAATTATTAGAAAATGTTATGATAATACTTACAATGAATAAACCTGTATAAAGTAATACATTAATTCATAAATCATCAATGATAAGACCTTTAAAAGTACTATAATACATTACCATTTTAAATTATTCATTATAAACAAATCCCCTCATTTAATATATATTTGTTTTATGATTAATATACTAATTATTCATTTCATAATCCTAATAATTAGGTTTATATCAAATTCATGGATTGGAATAACAACCACATTAGTAACCTAAGAAAATCTTGAATCTTAATAGAGACCATGTGAAATATTCACTTTACAACTAGATTCCCATAAGGTTCCTTGATTGTAAAAAATTTCATAGAGTATTATTGGATGATTAAAGAATCTTATCATATTTAGTAGTTTAAAAATATGAAATCAAATATAAAATAATTTTTTGATAAATGTACGCACTATCATAAGTTATGGGACTTTTAACATCATTTGTGGTAATTATATAACATTTTTCATTATCTCTTGGCCTCTATTAAGGTAAATTGAATTTTATAAACTATATTTTTATTTAATTATTATCCATATTTTTAAAATAAAAATAATAAATATTGGTGATTTCTCTCATTCTCGGGCATTCATGATACAAATGGCCCTTATCTCTGCAATAATAGTAGACTATCATGCCCATAAACTAGGTACCACGGTCTTTCATTCCACAATTGTCTTATATTTGATGTTATATCCTTCTCATATTCTTCTTTTAATAATTTATTTTTTCCTTTTTTCTCATCATTTCACTTTGTAAAACCCCTAGAGTTTATAATTTATTTCTCTTCAAATAAATATAATTGTGATGATAGTTTATGATAAATGAAACCCATGGTTTAATTGAACCATATTATATTATATCATTATAAAATATCCATTAAATTAGTTTAATTATTATTAATAAAAACAATTTTAAAATAAATTATAATGATTTTGAATAAATTAAATATAATGGTATCTATGTACTCAAATATTTGAAAAGACATCATATTCTTTAAAAATGAATTTCTCCTGAAAATTATTTTTATTGAATTTGGGCGAGAAATTAAAATATGTGATTACTATAAATTTTAGATGATTTGTTTCAAAAAATAAACCTCATTTTTGAAATCATTACGGTAGAAATATATTATAGTGAATTTTTCAGAATTTACTAAATAGGTTAATTTATTGTTTAATAGTGAATAATAATTATTTATATTTAAAACTGCATTTCCATTTAAACTCTTTGAAAAGTTAAATTTCATTTAATTTTTATTAAAAGTGTAATTAGTTAAATTATATTATTAATAACCCAATTTTGTTTATTAGAATAAAAATTTTGTTAAATTTTAATATAAATTTATTTTTACTTAAGAAAATGTTTTCTGTGGAAAACTAATTTTCATCATGTTTTATGGGTTTAATATTAAATTTATTTCCCAAAATTTTGTGAATTGAATTTATTAAAATATATTCCCAATATTTTATTATTATAAATAATATTATATAATAATTTCATCATAATTTTTAGTGATCATGACTAATACTTTTGGTAAAAATTAATTATCACGATTAAGGTTTAAATGAGTACACAAGGAGTGAAATAAAGATATAATGGTATGATTACAAATTAAATATTTATAAATATTATTTAATGGAAATATTCCAACCTTATATTATCTTAACTTATAATCTATTTCCATTGGGATGTACTTTGAATGGTTATGGCCTTATTATATTTTAATCTTTTTGGAAATTCTATTTGTGTCCTCTCCCCTATATTGAAAAGGATATCCCTCCTTTCTCTTCATTACACAATTTTGAGCCATTTTTATCAACCAAAAACTGAAATTAATATTATTTACTTTCCTATCGACTAATTAGAGGTTTTTTATTATTAAAATACCATTCCAAGGGTCCTTATGAAAGGATCCAAATGTGGACTACCAATGAATAGGTGATCATCTTACCCTACCACATTAAATTTATATCTTTATACACCTTATCTACATCTATTTAATTCATAATAAAATAATAAATTTTGTAACCTAAATTTACCTATATTTTATTATTAATTTTTAACCTCCAATATCAACCATCTATTCCATCAAATGGCAAGTAAATGTATTCCTTGTGCATACATGTCGACTACCACTTCCAAGTAGTGGTATAATTCATTTTCCATAAACAACATTAATAGATAGTTATTATGATGTTTTTAAAGTTTATATATTATATTTATGATATAACTATACTTATATAATTGTAATATTACATATACCTTATTAGCTAATAATCTATTGGAAAATGCTAGTGTTGCCCGTGCGTACGTGTCGACTATCATATCCACGAAGCAATATGATTATTATTTTTTGATTCTTCTATCCTTGGGGGGTAATAAGTATATATTGAGTAAATAAATTTGATATATATTTTATAATATTTATTTGATAAATTACTACGATAAAACTTTTCTCTACCTATGAGTCAATAATAATGGTATTCAAAACCGTTGTTATTAGTATTTATTCCAAGGTTGTAGACCCACTTGTGATAAAACTGTGGCTATATGGGTAGTCTATAGCCACATTTTACATAAACCACAGATATATAAATTCATTTAAAATACTATATCCAAGGTTCTATAAAACCATGACTGTAGCCTATACCTTAATCCATGTTTGGTGTAAATCGCAGATATAGGTTTCGCGCATAAATGCGTGAAAAAATTCCATGTGGGAATCTAGAAGGAAAACATATTACCAATGATTTATTCCTATTTCCACGGTTATTAACGATATATATAAAAAATATATATATTTATATAACATAAGTTGGTTTTGGTATAGTGGAAAAGAGTCTTTATACCATTGGTGGGGGTATGGAGATCGAATCCAACTGGAGAAATTTTTTTTCACATATAACCATGGTTCACAGGAGCTATGGACAAAATTTTACACCTATAGAAATAGTTTATTAGGCCTATAGCTATGTTGGGAATCTAGTTTACCTATTTTCATAGTGTCCAAAAAATTGGCTATAGGTGATGTTTCTAGGGTGGACACCGTTGAAACAGCTCAATACAATTAGGACTATAGGTTTTATTTTTAACCACTCTATTATGAGCCACACTCCGTTGAAACAATGGAAATATATTATATCCAATATTTTAAACCCCATATAATTTTTTTAGGATAATGTCTAGATAAAAATTTTCTACTTGGGAATGTGAATTATTATCTAATTTTCTTCTGTTCCATCCTCCGAGATGTAAAAACACCATTCATGCATATATATGGTCTATCTACTCCAGTAACGGTGTAAATCATTTTTATATCACAAACTTTCATTGATTAAAATAAATAAATAAATATATATAATTTATTTATGTTATATTTATATCATGATTATAATTATGCATATTATTTAACCATGATCAATGAAAAATTACCAAAACTACCGAACTAAAATTCTCTTTAAAAATGATGCAGTTAACACTTGATACTATGATTTTAATAAGTAACTAGTAATAAATTGAATTTAAAATGTTATAAGTTAATAAAATATGATATTTTAAGTATTGAAATTCTTATAGTATAGAATCCAAATAAATTTAATGTTATTATACACGATGTTAGAGTTTTTATACAACAATTCAAACATGAGGTAAAGGTTTTATATTACATTCCCATAATTTATCAGGATTGGTTAGGATTTCATTTTCATTGTTGATATTTACTTATCACAAACTTTATAATAAAATAAATTATATTATAATATGGTTATTTATATATATTAAATTCATTTATTTCATTTTACTCTCTTTAAAAACTGAAGAGATCGAATGAGTTATTTTAAGTAAAATTGTCCATATCTTACTCTTCGGTGGAAAATCATTTTTATTACATAACCATGTTTTCCAAAAATGATTTCAATAATTTTTTTTCTATTATCATAATAATTTTCAAATTCATTATTATTCATGATTTACTTTTTTAAAAATGGTTTAAAATGAATCATATTTTCAATTTCCAAACAAAGAACTTTTGAATTTTTACTGAAAATGCGAAATGAATCATTGTTTCAATGTACATTTCATGAATGGAATTTCCCAACACCACGAATGATTAATTGTATGATTTTTTCTATTAAATAAGTCATGTTTCCTTAAAAATAAAATGTTTTCCTTAATATTTAGTAAATTTATAGATTTAAAACAAATGAATTCAAAGTGAAAAAGGGAATTTTCTTTTGGGAATGCTTCAGATATATTTCATACACATGTTTCATCTTTGATAACATAATTTTATATTACATATGAATTACTATGGATATGATACGATTATACCATCCCATTTAATTATTCATATGTATTATGATGATAAATATTTTAAGATGATTCTATGAAACCTATTTCATTCCACAATTTAATTATGTCAAAATGAAACATTTATTAATATATTGTTGTTAACATGGGTTATGAAATAATGAATGAAAAATGTTTATGAAACATGTTTCATTTTCTTCAGTTATGATATGATGATTTGATGAATGTTTAATGATCTTGGAGTAGAAATATGAATTATTTTCATTAGGTGATGGGTGGGACAAAAATTATATATCCCATCAATGCGTTGGGTAAATATGAATATGTTGTGAGATAATAATGACTAGAATGAGGATTATACATATTTCAAAAAAGAGACTCTATCCACAATGATAGTATTGGTAGTGAACCTCATCTAAGGATATTATTGAACGGAGAGTAGATTCAATCTACTATGATAGACTTGGTTGTAATCCTTGACTAAATAAATTATTTTCCATCTTATGTTGACGCCAAATAAATATACGTCTTATACTAATTTGATACTCTCATGGGTCATGTTATTGGATTCTTTTGTTATTTATACCTTATGAACTGCTATGATTTATTCTATAATTCAATATTATGATCTTTGTTATGTCGGGTATGGTTTTGAAAATTTATTCTTGTGAATGTATATCCCTATACTCATGTAATGTTTATGTGATCATTTTTATCTCCATCGTTAAGTAGTACTAAGCACTTTATCACACCCTTTCTTATGTCTATTTTTCCTAGGTTTTGAAAAAAATTATGCATAATAGGTTTATAAAGGATTATAGTTATGATGAACTTATTTAGATATGATGTACAACTCTTATAGAAAAGATGTTATTATATCCAATATTCCTCACACAATAAACCTATATGATTCTAGTGTGTATTTTCTTTTTTATGTTATAAATATTCATTTATTAATATGAAATATCTATGTATAAAGGGTATGGGTCAATATAGTTGGTGTTAGATAAAGGTTCATTTACCTTTGGAAACTAGGATGGGAAAAAAATGAGAACCCTTAGGATAATCCTACGTATAGAAGAACATGTTATACTATGGTAAAGAATGCATTGTGGTTTCCCTTGAAAATCATCCAAGTCCAGATTCTATATGTGAACATAGTATTTAAATAGATTCTTATAGTTGTTATATCCCTAAAAATAGGTGTTAGACTATATACAAACCATTATTCTCGTGCATTGTGAGTGTTCCCTTACAACGCACCTCATTTGATACTCTTGGGGATACTCTTTGGTTAATTTTATTTTCTTTTCAATCCATTATAAATGATTTGAAAAAATTATCACAATGTATAGCCTTAGTTAAACATAATTTTTCATAGGGTTAACAAAATGTTTCATGATTTAGAGATCTTAAATATTATTTTTCATCATTATCGAGTTTCCCACATTGATTATTTTCACTCACACTATGATTTTTTGTTTTAGTCAATGGATGGAACCATAATAAAAAACTATATTGGTTAATTTAGAGGGAAATTAAATGATTTTCCTCCTAATAAATTAAAAATTATGGGATTTATAATGAACAATATTATTTCTACACTTGTGAAAATTTTTCAAGAAATAAATTGTGTTGAGATTCCAAATTAGAAAAGGATGGAACAATGTTTTGTTTTTCCCTTAATAAAAACATCCACCTTATTTTAGTGTCTTTAATTATCTTATAGTTACTGATCATTGGAATAGTTCCATTAAAATATATTTCCCATTATCTTGAGTTAGTAACAAAAATAAGTTATTTTGATTGTTTACCATTTAGATGGAAAAGAAGATAAATGGTGGAATCTTATTAGGAATATGAATGAATATTAAAAAATTAACTCCAATTATGCAGAGTAGTTTAAGATATTTTTTTAAATAATTAATTTCCTCATGTTTTTAGAATAAAAATAGAGCATCAGTTCCTTGTGCTAAAATAGATGGTTGATGAATCTATTAGTACTAATGACAAAATTTATACAAGACACGTGAGATATGATTATAGTATTATCATCCAACCTGAAATTAAAATTTATTTATTATTAGGTGGATTAATTTCAAGTCTCTAAATGGAGTTATCCATATTAGAGTTCTATAGCTATGAAGAAATCATTCTAAGTGTTATCAAGGTGTTGATAGATGTTATTTTTACCCATAAATCTCATAGCATGATAAGAAAAAATGATGAAATTCAAAGGAAATTATAAAAAAATAATTAAAAGGAGGTGATACGTCCTTTATTCTCAAAGTGTGAAAGGAAACATACTGGATGTTTTTTTAAGAAAACTATTTAGTATTTTATGTATGTAAAGTAGTGTCCATGTCCAATTGAATATAGAAGTGATAGGAATTATGGTTTAGATAATGATGGACATAGTGCACCATATAATGCACCACACACACTCTAGTATTTCAAATAAAATTAGTTTGATAATTTTTCTAACCTGTGTTCAAATATTAATGTTAATGATGGTGATTAATGTTAGTATAATCTTATGTCTAGAGAGAAAGGTAAATTTTATTTGATCACTATTACTGATGTGGGTAACAAAGTAGTGAAAGGTACCCATGCAATTCTCTCTATAACTAGGATTGTCTTATTTGATTCTAGATCGATGCACAATTTTATATAAAAGGAATTTATTAAGGGTTTTATGATACCATTGTAATGATTTGACATAAAATTTTTATTGAAATCCCCAAATGGTATGATGATCACATCTCCAGTCTACGATTCTTCTCCAATTGGAATTTGTGGGAATGTGCTTTATGTAAACCTCATTAGTCATCATCTAGTTGAATTTTATGTTATCTATTTCATGGATTGGGTTTCATTACATAAATCCCATTTTAATTTTCATGTAAGGTAAGTTAAATTTGATATTCCAAACCAACCAATTATATTCTATAATTCTGATGATAAATATTAATTTCTAGTAGAAATTACATCAATTATATGGGTCATGATCCCGTTTTAAGTAGATGTTTATCTCAGATCATTGGGGATAAAATTAACATCGAAGGTTGTCATATTTTATCAGATTCTATTAGTGTTTTTTAGGAAGAGTTTCTTGGACATCCAATAATTCATAATTTTGAGTTTTCAATAAAACTTAAATCTGGTGCTACACCAATTTCAAAGACTACATATAGAATGTATCGTATTGAGTTGTAGGAATTAAATAATAGACTCCTGGAAAATATTTATATGGTATTCATTCAACCATGTGCATCACATTGGTGTAAAATGTTTAATTTTATTAACATGAATGATCGATCAATGTGACACTACATTGGTTATTGGTAACTTTACAAAATCACAGTAAATAATATGTATTTTATGTCCTATGTTGACGTCTTATTTGATCAATTGTATAGATCTCAACACTTTTACAATATTTACCTTCATTTTTGATGTAACAACACAATGTTTTATTATTGGGTATCACTTTATATAATCATTCCTTAAAGTATAATCACAATAGGAAACACACTGCCACATCATTTTTAAGTGAACTACTATGTGACCCTTAAACATAAATTTTCCACTTTTGTCTTACAAATTTTAAAAATGTGACATACATAGTTGCGATCAGTAAGATATTTGGAGTCGGAAATGCCAAACATATTTTTTGGTGAATAGTAGTCTACCATCATGAATAGTAACCTACCCTTATGGATTGTCATATGACCCTTATGAATATTGAGTCAACTCAAATAATACCAACCTCACCCATGAATGATTAAAAAAAATTAGACATCCTATAAGTGACAATATGACAATAGTAATAGTATTGGTATTTTTGTAAGTCATAAATAATTAATTATAATTAATTAATCAATTTAATAGAATGTTATTTTCCTCAAATTATTTCATTTATTAATAATTCTATGTCTTCTACTTTTAAGATAAATTTATAAAACATTGGCTAATTTTTGAAAGCATTTAGAAATTAGTAATTATTTTAAAATCCACATTTTGAAAGTAAATTCTGATTTTAATTATAAATTAAATTCATCATAATTATAAAATTATTTTTTAAATATCGAATTCATTTTATGATTATACATATCAAAAAATTATTTTGGTGAATTTTTGGGATTTTTCTGAAATACATGAATTTTTGGTGAACTATAAAATACATTAATTTACCATATAAATAAATTATAATTTAAATGCACTATTCCTGACCTCATGAGTGACATAAGATCAAAATATAGAGCTCAGATGTCCTGTTTACTATTTTTGGTCTATGAATCATCAAAATTTCTTATCTTGGTGGAAATTAATAGACTAATGATTAAAATATTAAAAAAAACCTCTCTCCCATCCACTGTAAATACCACCCCTCACACCCTCATTACTTTACAAATTTCAAGCATCAATCCTTGGGTAATTTTTGAAAAATCTCTTACCTATACCCTCCCCACTACGATGATATCTAGGACTCATCAAAAGACCAATCTTGTGTTCCTTAAGGAGGATCTCAAGTGGGGATTCTAGAGGTGATTCCTCTCTCCTTTCTTTCATTTTTATTTCTAATTTCATTTATTTTATTCTATAATCCTCAACATATCATTTAAAAATTTCTTGATAACTATAGTATTATTGATATATTGTTATGATATAATGATAATGGAAGATTATTCATTATAATCCTCTCTCCCTCTCTTTGATATTAAAAATAAAATTATTTCTCGTGATGTGTTAATTTACCTACATCATGGGCGATGCAATATCATTTTCCTTCTACTCCTTCATGTATGTAAATAAAACCATTAACTATTGAAACCATATTTTAATGTGTATGTTTTATCCTCTTTTATGTTCTGGAACTAAATTTTTTACATGACACTATGTGATAAAATAAAAGAAGTTCACTATGATAGAAAAAACTCCCATATTAACCAAAAATAAACATCATTAAATTTTAAATAATGAATCTTGATAATGGTACATAGCCAAAATAATTATAAGATAATATATATCTCTATAATGTCACTAATATTAGGTATTAACAATTCTGGATGTTCAACCACATTTCAAATTAACATCCATTCATGAATACAAGTGAGACGTTCATAAAAGCTAAAACAAAATGTTTGGTATGGTTACTCTATAAAAATAATTTTTTTCAAAATTATATTAAACATTATGGGATATAAATTTTTTCCACTGATGTTTATGTAAAACAAAATTTTTTCTAAAATAACTATTTTTTCAAAACACACATTTTACTTCTCACTCAAGTTTGATGGTCTTTTTATCAAGTATGTTATTCCCCCTTTATTTTGGGATCCCATTTTTTATGAATGTTTTCATATGAGATTAAAATAATTCGTTTACATGGGTTATTTATGTTAATTGTTGATATTTATTCTATGCAGAATGCATGATAAATAAAATGGTATGATACGACAGGCGCACCTAGAATTATATAGCGCAATATGAATGTTTGAAAGTGAAGGGTGTGCCTGAAATTATACAACGCTCTGATGAATTGTGTAAAGTGATTATTCTCCTGATATAATGTTATGTTATGTGTTAACATGATTATAGATTTTTTCACAATAATTCATTTTAGTTAACCACTAAGACATGATGTTTTGTTTTTATGCATTTCCACATTCTATGCCTTCATCAAATGATACCTCTCATGATTTTAATGATGATGTTATGATTATGATAACTTCATGATATATATTTTTTATCTATCAACTTAATGGGATTTTATATCACCCCTTTTTTTATGTATATCTCTCAGGTGACTTCTTGTACCAAGGATAATTCAAGATCTAGTAAGAATATAAGGAAGAAGGAATTGAATTAATATCTATGTATTATGTTGTCAAAATTATTAATGGTCCTATTCTGACCTAGGCACTAAACATTTGGATCCTCATAGTGTAATGATTTATGTTTTTTTTTCATTGTAATGAGGTAATAATAATGTATGAAATTGTAAGTGTTGTTATTGTTGGTATCAGAGGTAAGGTTTTGTTAATTTGGGAATTAGGATTAGTTTACCCTATAGAAAACCTCTAGTATGAGACTAAGTACAAATATTAACAAAAATTATTTAATAAATAAATGGATACCATAAGATATTGTTTTAGTGTAAATTTCACATATGAATAAGTAATTCATGACTTGTTGACTTGTGATTTTTTCTAAACCATTAATATTTTAGAAAAAGGAGGGAACCAGGAGAAACCATGATAACAACCCATTCGAGGACCAATGCAATGATTGCTCGAAAGACTTACCCAATTCATTAGAAGGTGGAGATCAAGAATTAATGGATTTTATTACACAACTATCCTGGGTTATGAATAATAGCTTTAATAATATGTAATATCCTCCTACATCATAGTGGGATCAACTATCTATCGAATCTTTTATGTGGAAATGACCACTGGCGTTTAGTGGGTCTTCTGATCCAGTTGTTGTGGAAAAGTGGGTTCACTCCTTGGGGATGATCCATTCTAGGATTCAATGTTCTATGGAAGAGAAGGTGATTCTTTTTGTCTATCTTATATATGGAGAGCCTGATTAATGGTGGTATTTTATAAAGAACACAAAGGTGAATGAAAAAATTGATGACATATAATGGGATGACTTTATGATCATGTTTATTATAAACTATTTCCCATGAAATCTTCGTAAAAATTTGAAGAAAGAATACATTGAGCACATGAAAAATGAAGGAGGATATTTTATAAACTACAAAGAATGGTACACAAGTATTTAAAAGTGCAATTTTGGTTTTGTTATCTACAATGATAAAAAAAATGATAGATTCCTTAGTGGATTAAAACCACACCAAAAAAGGATCTTTCAATATGATACTTTGAGAGTTGTTACGAAGTTATTTGGTGTTACCTCAATGTGGTTATGGAGTTCGGATAATGGTCCCCTGACTATGGTGATATGAAATGAAAGATGGTGTTTTCAACTGAAAGATATAATCATGAATGTGGAATGAAAACTCAATAACCCACATTCCAAAAATTTGGGATGTTGTATGTAACAGCCCAAGATTTTATAAAAAAATATTCTTTTTAATTTTATTAATGTCTTGTGTTGTACGCTACACCAAAAGGAGCTTGCACAACACGCATCCTTGTCTTGCCTTGCATTACACGCAATCGCGACCTTCCTCGATAGCGTGTGTAATACGCAATACCGAGTTTCACTAAACAACGATGTGCTATTAAAATATTATTAAAACTAGCCGTTATGAATAGTAATAACCACTTTTTAAAATTCTGTAAATCTTATTTTTCAAAATGAACTTCATTCTTGGATTTGGAGTATCGAATTTAGCCTAAGGTGAAATTTTGGTACTTTTCGGATAACTTTCATATTCTGATGAATAGTGAAAAATTACTAAATTATAATTAAAAACAACTTTTTTAATCGAAATAATTAATAGTGATAAATTATTAATTTGAGTGGTTTTAAAGTATATTTAGAATATATTTTTACAATTTAATACAATGTTGGTCATTGGTTGTAATTTCACATTTAAACCAGACATAATCAAGTGTCAATCTTTTGATATACATTGTTTCCTAAAAACACGCTATTTATTTTAACAGCGGGATTTAATTATAAAATTAATTAATGCAACTTCTATGTTATGAATTTGGTAAAATAGATTTCATTTTTGAATTCGGAATATGAAATATAGCTTAGGATGAAATTTTGGCATTGTTCTGAAAAACATCAATTTTTGATGAATAGTGAAACTACTAAGTGGTAGTTAAAAAAACTGAATTTTTCATAAAACTTAATTTTGCCGCTTCTGTGAATGGAATTTCGAAAATCCGAAAGACACGGTTAATATCAAGGACTAAAATGTGGTTCAATGAGATGAAAATAATTTTTTGGTGAATAGTAACTTTTTACTTTTTTTTACCGCGGTTAATAGTAAATAGGGTAACTAAGGGTAAATATGATATTACTATTACCCTAACACATGTCCTAATTCTATTGGACAAGTGTAATTCGACCAAAAACAAGCTTAGGAATAAAAGATGACCATTTAGGCCCACTTGGATTAGATTAGGACATTTATTATTATTTAATTCAAAGAAGAGTTAAAAGAGTCAAAATCAAAGTTTATTTACTAAAACATTTTTAATATAGGGTTGTACATAGGATAAATTCGATTGTAAATATTCATTAGAAAGATACAAAGATTTCCTACATAATGATATTTTATTTATAATTTTTAGACTTTAAATAAATTAATTTATTTATGACACAACGATGATGCAGTAATTACCCTTTTAAGGAAATATTAACATAATTGATGTTATAAATGCTCAAATGAATGTAATTTGAGATTTTTATGAATTCCACTAATTTTCTAGGTTAATATGATATATTAATGTTGATTTAATCAACTTGGTTCGAACATTTAATTCTGTGATGACTTTCACAAAAATCATATATCAAATAGTGTCAAAATTGACACAAAATAGTTTTTAAATCAAATATTATATTATTAATTGTTATTGTATTCCTAAAAATATAAGGATCGGCCAAATGACTTAGATAAGGATATATATATTAATAATAAACAATTTGGGGTTCGTTTGGCATGTTATAGTAAGTGTATTAACCATATAGTGAAAGAAAACAAAAAGACATGGTAAAAGTTAAATTATTTAACTTAGAGTTAAATCTAATTGATAAGGTTAAAATAATATCCTAAACTTGTCTAAATTCTATTGGTTGATAGGATTTCGACCCATACCCACTTTAGCTTCAAAATAAGACCCTTTGGAACCATTATAAACCGATTTTGACTTTAATATAAAATAATATTTTGAGATATTCCTAAGGTGCCCCTCTCCTCCCCTATAAAAGGACACCTCCTCCCCCTCCTCCTCACACCAATTTGAGCACTCAAGCTCGGCCAACCCCTGCCAAAATCTCTTCTCCACTTCCCTAGAAACATCCTAGAGGTTCTGGTCTTCCTCAAAGACCAATTCTAGTGCCCTAAGAGGAGGTCTCAAAGAGGCGCTTCAAAGAAGAGGTAATTACCGTTACCAATTCTTTCCTCTTTATTTCTTCTTCCACTTCTTCTTCTTAGGTTGTTTCATTATGAAGTAATAACATCAGTATCACTCATATACTGATATGTTATTATAAGTATGAAACAACCCGATTTCACCATCGATCCATCCTACGGAAAAAAAAGAAATCACCGCGCGTGCGTACGTACGGAATACCGTCTCCACGCCGTGGTGTAATCTATTTTCCACCACCACCTTACATGGATGAGTATAATGGTGTAAATAATAACTATACATAGTTATTACAACATCATATTGATTCTGATATATTGTATAATCCACTCCAATTCAATTCAATATTTATGGAAATGATATCATCGCTCGTGCGTACGTACGGACTACCGTCTCCACGACGCGATGAGATTCATTCTCCATGTTAACCATTTAAGAATGATTATAAAGTATATATAAGAAATAATAATGAAATATATGAAATTATAAAGCTACTGGATTTATGTATATATATATATATATGTATGTCATCTACTTACTTCCATTTCAAGACAATAAGGAAAGAAAAACAGCGTTCATGCGTACGTACGGACTATCGTCTCCATGAACGATGTTTTTCATTTTATTTATCTATCTATTATATATATATATATACTGAATATATATGATATATAAATCATATTTTATATTCTGGAAGTAAGTAAATCATGATATAAGAACAACAAGTCAAAACACCTACGATAAATGAAACGATTTTACCCAAAACGCTTCTTTAACATGGAATTTACAAAAGAACGGGTAATATAATGTCATAAGTGAACCATATATGATATCATAACAATGAATATGATTCTGTAATAAGTCAATGACATTATTTAAATCATTATACAGGAGGTTCGGACACATACGAAGCAAATTGGACCTAAGGTAAGGGAAATATCACAATCTCATTTTTATCCGAGATTGTTTATTCGTAAGTCTTTACTGGGGTGTATTTTATCATCCACATCCATGTTTCATCAATATGTAATATTATTTCCATCCACCTACAATGGTTTAAATCCATTTTTACCCTTTGGTGAGTTTTTAGTAATATCTATGAAAGGAATCTTTTGTCGTACGAGGTACTTTTTGACGTTTCTGACAAAAGTACGAAGAATGTTTTTTTTAACTTATACGGCATGAATGTATTTTTAAAACATTATTTCCAAGAAGCTTCCTTTACAAGTTTTCAAGTTTATTTTTAATCAACTTCTTTTATTTTAAAGTTGTATGACATGTTATGAAAGGAAAAATGTTTTTGAAGAAGAAAGGATATTTTCCTCAAGAATGGAGTTCAAGTGTTTTATCAAAATTATTTTCCATCTAAGATAAAAAAGGGTTCTATTTTTATCCCTATTATTAAATTGATTTGATCATGTTGTGATGAAATTATTTTTATGAATTCCTTTATCTTATATGAATTGATTTATGATGTCATGATGTTTCAAGAATCCCATTTTTGTTACATGTGTTATGCGATGATGTATGTTTTATGATTATGTGGCACACATAAGAAAGGATTCATTATAAGATGGGTGGGACCTATATCTCCCTCCAATGCATTGGGTAAAGATTTTATATCTCATGAGATAGACAGGGCTGGAACGGTAGGTTATACCGGTTCAGTGAAACAGGACTGAAACGAGGGTTACTCGATTCAGAAAGGGACTTTGTCCACTAAGATAGTCTTGGCAATGAGTCATGACTAACAAGAAATGATTTTCCATGATTATGTGTGCATGCCACAAAGTTTCAAGTTTCATGTTATGATTATGGGGATCTCATTTTCACTTCTATGATTTATTAAGATTTTATGATCTCTTTTGCAGGTTATGATTTTCAAAAAGATATGATATGATTTTTATTTCCTTTATTGCCCTTGCTGAGCATTTGAGCTCACCCTTTTATGTTTTCTTTTCCCCAGGATATAAAGAAAGGTTTTAGGTAAAAAAAAAGGGATGACCTTTATGGGAGATATTGAAGAACTTTCACCACGATTAGAAGATTACGTTCCGAGTTTCCAAAGACACTAAACTATTACGATCCTTTAGTGTGTGTTTTTGTTATGTACTAAGTATTCTGCAAATGTAATGTAATGTCCATGTACGTCAAGCTTTGGGTCTCTACAGTTGGTATCAGAGGAAAGGTTTAGTCAACCTTTGGAAACTAGGATGCGAAAACATTAGTGAGATCCCTAGAGATATTTCTACGGTATGTCTAGGGATGTCCCTAAGGTTAAGTAGACGTATAAGTTATAGTACTAGAACTACGCTAACGATCATAGAATTAAACCTAAGATGTTAGATATTGAAGGTACTCCCCCTTTATTATGTTGTTTTCCCTAGCATGATTTTTTCCTCTCACACTATTCTTTTTGGGTTTTAGAAAATGGCTGGAAACAAGATGATTCACGATAATGGAGGATATGATGGACAATGGAATGATATTCTTCATAATGAAATGGGATTTGGAAGTCCAAACATAATTATTATGCCGAATCAGCAATCTCATAATATGATCAATAAAGTAAAATTTGGTAAGTTTCCTGACTCGACTAATAAGAGAAAGATGGAGTTTCATGATGATCATAGAGGAAAGAAAGTTCAATTTCCCCTATGTAATTCATGTGGGAAGAGGCATCAAGGAGAATGTTTCAAAGGAACTGGAAGATGCTTTGGGTGTGGAAAAGAAGGACACAAAGCAAGTAAGTGCAAAGGAAAAGGTTCAGTTAACACCATGGATGAGGATAATGGTATTGCTACGACATCAAAAATGGTTAAGTGTTTTAAATGTGGAATGTATGGGCATTATGCAAACCAATGTCCTAAGGGAAAGACTCATGAAGAGAATCAGTATGGCCGTATGGGTAGTATTTATGTGGATGATGATGAAGAGACTACAAATGATATGTGAGATGAAAGAATTGTTGAAGCTCGGTTAATGGTTTAAGAATGTAGTGGAATGATTACATGTTTATCATGTGTAATGTTGTATAAGTAATCTCATGGTATTGTGGAATAAAGAGACATGTAAGGATTGTTACATTGTTGTCTGATTAATGTTACCAGTAACCATGAAAGGTTATTCAGATACTTTTGGAAAGTAGATGATAAGTGCATAATGAAAGGATAAGAAGATAATGAGATGTTTGATTGTATTCATGAGCTCATGATTGATATAAGGACTAAGTGATATCATGGTTTGAGTATAAATAATTTTGAGGATTTTGGTATGTGTAAAGTGTTAACTTTTAACTGCATTCAAGTTTTCACTAAGGTTCAATGGGTATTCAAGAGTATACATGATTAAGGACTTTGAATGTTTGGAATGTGACCAACAAAACATATCTTATGATATATGGGGATCAACGATGATATTAAATCTCTGGTAATCGTTTTCACTATGTTATGAGAGTGGACTGCAGTATTATGGATAAGCCTAAAGATTGGAATGGATTATGTTGGACATAAGTTAGTATTGTTTAAGGATAGAAGTTTTTTCGATATTATTGATGGGATGTTATAGTAATATAGTTTTAGAAAAAGGACAACCTGCAGGACGGGTGACAGCCCATCGCTTCGGACAAGGCTGTGGGAATCGAACCCACAACCGAAGTGCGACTGGCCTTTATCGCCTACCACTGGCCTACAGGAAGTCCCTGTTTAGTAGAAACTAGTTTTATTATATTAAGCAGTATGATATATGAAGTATAAGTCCATTTTAGGAACCATATATGATTAATCTCACTATAGATCGATTTATGCATATAATTTTTACTAACCTTTTGTTTGAGACAGATGGAATGACCCGTCATTCTATCACATGATCTGCTAACACTTCACGAATAACAAATTCAACTTCATTTATTTAAGAGATGAAGTGGAAATTGTTCAAGGCACGAACAACAGTGAGATTGTACCAAAATAAAGTAAGTATTTATTCTAATTCAAATTTTCAACTTTAGGGGAAATGATCTTGAAAACCAAAAATGTTGTCCTAGTGATCTTATACCTGATGAATCAGATGGTACCTTATATCATCACAAATCTATGGATTTGTGATTACTGGCTTTTCCATAGCCATGTTCTCTACCACTCTCCATCAGAACATGATGGTTAGATTTCTCTTCCATATCCATATTTTCACCTATGTGGAAACCCAATGATTAGTTTATTTGGGTAACTGTTACGTTTCATACTTTTGTTTTTAAAGATTGGTTTTGATATTCCTTTTTACGATGTGGGTTTCTATTAAAGAAACTTTCGAATAGTAAACCATTTATAACCCCGACGAATTTCGAGGGCGAAATTCATTTTAAGGGGGGTAGAATGTAACAGCCCACGATTTTATAAAAAAATATTCTTTTTAATTTTATTAATGTCTTGTGTTGTACGCTACACCAAAATGAGCTTGCACAACACGCATCCTTGTCTTGCCTTGCATTACACGCAATCGCGACCTTCCTCGATAGCGTGTGTAATACGCAATACCGAGTTTCACTAAACAACGATGTGCTATTAAAATATTATTAAAACTAGCCGTTATGAATAGTAATAACCACTTTTTAAAATTCTGTAAATCTTATTTTTCAAAATGAACTTCATTCTTGGATTCGGAGTATCGAATTTAGCCTAAGGTGAAATTTTGGTACTTTTCGGATAACTTTCATATTCTGATGAATAGTGAAAAATTACTAAATTATAATTAAAAACAACTTTTTTAATCGAAATAATTAATAGTGATAAATTATTAATTTGAGTGGTTTTAAAGTATATTTAGAATATATTTTTACAATTTAATACAATGTTGGTCATTGGTTGTAATTTCACATTTAAACCAGACATAATCAAGTGTCAATCTTTTGATATATATTGTTTCCTAAAAACACGCTATTTATTTTAACAGCGGGATTTAATTATAAAATTAATTAATGCAACTTCTATGTTATGAATTTGGTAAAATAGATTTCATTTTTGAATTCGGAATATGAAATATAGCTTAGGATGAAATTTTGGCATTGTTCTGAAAAACATCAATTTTTGATGAATAGTGAAACTACTAAGTGGTAGTTAAAAAAACTGAATTTTTCATAAAACTTAATTTTGCCGCTTCTGTGAATGGAATTTCGAAAATCCGAAAGACACGGTTAATATCAAGGACTAAAATGTGGTTCAATGAGATGAAAATAATTTTTTGGTGAATAGTAACTTTTTACTTTTTTTTACCGCGGTTAATAGTAAATAGGGTAACTAAGGGTAAATATGATATTACTATTACCCTAACACATGTCCTAATTCTATTGGACAAGTGTAATTCGACCAAAAACAAGCTTAGGAATAAAATATGACCATTTAGGCCCACTTGGATTAGATTAGGACATTTATTATTATTTAATTCAAAGAAGAGTTAAAAGAGTCAAAATCAAAGTTTATTTACTAAAACATTTTTAATATAGGGTTGTACATAAGATAAATTCGATTGTAAATATTCATTAGAAAGATAAAAAGATTTCCTACATAATGATATTTTATTTATAATTTTTAGACTTTAAATAAATTAATTTATTTATGACACAACGATGATGCAGTAATTACCCTTTTAAGGAAATATTAACATAATTGATGTTATAAATGCTCAAATGAATGTAATTTGAGATTTTTATGAATTCCACTAATTTTCTAGGTTAATATGATATATTAATGTTGATTTAATCAACTTGGTTCGAACATTTAATTCTGTTATGACTTTCACAAAAATCATATATCAAATAGTGTCAAAATTGACACAAAATAGTTTTTAAATCAAATATTATATTATTAATTGTTATTGTATTCCTAAAAATATAAGGATCGGCCAAATGACTTAGATAAGGATATATATATTAATAATAAACAATTTGGGGTTCGTTTGGCATGTTATAGTAAGTGTATTAACCATATAGTGAAAGAAAACAAAAAGACATGGTAAAAGTTAAATTATTTAACTTAGAGTTAAATCTAATTGATAAGGTTAAAATAATATCCTAAACTTGTCTAAATTCTATTGGTTGATAGGATTTCGACCCATACCCACTTTAGCTTCAAAATAAGACCCTTTGGAACCATTATAAACCGATTTTGACTTTAATATAAAATAATATTTTGAGATATTCCTAAGGTGCCCCTCTCCTCCCCTATAAAAGGACACCTCCTCCCCCTCCTCCTCACACCAATTTGAGCACTCAAGCTCGGCCAACCCCTGCCAAAATCTCTTCTCCACTTCCCTAGCAACATCCTAGAGGTTCTGGTCTTCCTCAAAGACCAATTCTAGTGCCCTAAGAGGAGGTCTCAAAGAGGCGCTTCAAAGAAGAGGTAATTACCGTTACCAATTCTTTCCTCTTTATTTCTTCTTCCACTTCTTCTTCTTAGGTTGTTTCATTAGGAAGTAATAACATCAGTATCACTCATATACAGATATGTTATTATAAGTATGAAACAACCCTATTTCACCATCTATCCATCCTACGGAAAAAAAAGAAATCACCGCGCGTGCGTACGTACGGAATACCGTCTCCACGCCGTGGTGTAATCTATTTTCCACCACCACCTTACATGGATGAGTATAATGGTGTAAATAATAACTATACATAGTTATTACAAAATCATATTGATTCTGATATATTGTATAATCCACTCCAATTCAATTCAATATTTATGGAAATGATATCATCGCTCGTGCGTACGTACGGACTACCGTCTCCACGACGCGATGAGATTCATTCTCCATGTTAACCATTTAAGAATGATTATAAAGTATATATAAGAAATAATAATGAAATATATGAAATTATAAAGCTACTGGATTTATGTATATATATATATATGTATGTCATCTACTTACTTCCATTTCAAGACAATAAGGAAAGAAAAACAGCGTTCATGCGTACGTACGGACTACCGTCTCCATGAACGGTGTTTTTCATTTTATTTATCTATCTATTATATATATATATATACTGAATATATATGATATATAAATCATATTTTATATTCTGGAAGTAAGTAAATCATGATATAAGAACAACAAGTCAAAACACCTACGATAAATGAAACGATTTTACCCAAAACGCTTCTTTAACATGGAATTTACAAAAGAACGGGTAATATAATGTCATAAGTGAACCATATATGATATCATAACAATGAATATGATTCTGTAATAAGTCAATGACATTATTTAAATCATTATACAGGAGGTTCGGACACATACGAAGCAAATTGGACCTAAGGTAAGGGAAATATCACAATCTCATTTTTATCCGAGATTGTTTATTCGTAAGTCTTTACTGGGGTGTATTTTATCATCCACATCCATGTTTCATCAATATGTAATATTATTTCCATCCACCTACAATTGTTTAAATCCATTTTTACCCTTTGGTGAGTTTTTAGTAATATCTATGAAAGGAATCTTTTGTCGTACGAGGTACTTTTTGACGTTTCTGACAAAAGTACGAAGAATGTTTTTTTTTAACTTATACGGCATGAATGTATTTTTAAAACATTATTTCCAAGAAGCTTCCTTTACAAGTTTTCAAGTTTATTTTTAATCAAATTCTTTTATTTTAAAGTTGTATGACATGTTATGAAAGGAAAAATGTTTTTGAAGAAGAAAGGATATTTTCCTCAAGAATGGAGTTCAAGTGTTTTATCAAAATTATTTTCCATCTAAGATAATAAAGGGTTCTATTTTTATCCCTATTATTAAATTGATTTGATCATGTTGTGATGAAATTATTTTTATGAATTCCTTTATCTTATATGAATTGATTTATGATGTCATGATGTTTCAAGAATCCCATTTTTGTTACATGTGTTATGCGATGATGTATGTTTTATGATTATGTGGCACACATAAGAAAGGATTCATTATAAGATGGGTGGGACCTATATCTCCCTCCAATGCATTGGGTAAAGATTTTATATCTCATGAGATAGACAGGGCTGGAACGGTAGGTTATACCGGTTCAGTGAAACAGGACTGAAACGAGGGTTACTCGATTCAGAAAGGGACTTTGTCCACTAAGATAGTCTTGGCAATGAGTCATGACTAACAAGAAATGATTTTCCATGATTATGTGTGCATGCCACAAAGTTTCAAGTTTCATGTTATGATTATGGGGATCTCATTTTCACTTCTATGATTTATTAAGATTTTATGATCTCTTTTGCAGGTTATGATTTTCAAAAAGATATGATATGATTTTTATTTCCTTTATTGCCCTTGCTGAGCATTTGAGCTCACCCTTTTATGTTTTCTTTTCCCCAGGATATAAAGAAAGGTTTTAGGTAAAAAAAAAGGGATTACCTTTATGGGAGATATTGAAGAACTTTCACCACGATTAGAAGATTACGTTCCGAGTTTCCAAAGACACTAAACTATTACGATCCTTTAGTGTGTGTTTTTGTTATGTACTAAGTATTCTGCAAATGTAATGTAATGTCCATGTACGTCAAGCTTTGGGTCTCTACATTGTATCATTGGAACTACCTCAAAGGGATGAGGTAATTATTTAAGTATGGGAAAGAGGACACCATAATCATGAGTGTCGAAAATACATGATAAGGAAAGAGAATGAATTGGAATAAAGGAGAGACCCGCCCATGGTTTAATGCTACAACTGTAGAGAAAAAGGAAACCTTGCAAGCCAGTGCACTAAACTTGAAGTCCTCGAGGGTAACCAGCGTTATCAGACACCAAAGCCCATGGAACAAGCGATGGATTATGACATCAAGACTTCATAAGAGGATCAAGATAATAAAGTCATACAAGGTACACATTATATTCCTTCATCAATGGAAAAGGTCTTATTTGATTCTTGTTCTATGTATTCATTTATGTCATTCATGTTAGATGGAACTATGGAATTGATTCCATGAAACCTTGAAGTAGATATATTTGTAAAAACACCATGTGGTGAAATCATTTAAACCCATGTGTTTGACACTTCTACTATCGGCATATGTGGGAAGAATTTTACAGTTAATCTTGTAATACTTCTCTTGGTGGAATTAGACAAATTACGGGAATGTATTGCCACTCGTTATATAGAGAACCTATCAAATATTAGGAAAAGGATATATCATTTCATATTCTGATCCATCCCATGATCCTCTACAAATTCCTGGAATATCATGAATCTCAATTGAAGAAACCTTCAATGGTGTGGGAGTTGACACACTATGAATAAGAATTCCACAACCAAAACCTCTCATTATAGAGGAATACATTGATGTATTTCCCGAAGATATACCTAGAAATACCTCGGATCATGAGGTGGAGTTCTCATATAACTCTTAATTAGAGCTACTCTTATCTCAAGGTGTCCATATAGGATGGCTCCTATCAAACTAGTGGTGTTAATGAAGTAGCTACAAGAGCATTTGGAAAAAGGGTTCATATTCCATAGTGCATCACTTTGGGGTGTGCCAGTGCTCTTTGTGAAGAAGAAGGATTGATCAATGCAGATATGTATTGATTATCGAGAACTCAATGAGATCACTATAATGAAAAAATATCCACTTCCAGGGATTGATTACTTTTTCAATTAGTTAAGAGGAGATCAATACTTCTCAAAGGTGTATCGTCATTATGGATATCATCAGCTAAAGGTGAAGAAGGAAGATATTCTAAATATTTCCTTCAATATAAGTTATGGGAACTACGAGTTTCTAGTAATTCCCTTCTGAATTACTAATTCCTCTGCAATCTTAATGAATTTTATGAATATAGCATTTTTAAAATTACCTAGAAAATTTTTTGGTAGTGCTTATCAATGATATTATCATTTAATCTAAGATTAAGAAATAGAATTAATAACATATCAGTCTTGTGATGGTGACACAGAAAAAGGAGAAGTTGTGCGCCATGTTCAAAAAGTGTGACTTTTGTATGGATCAAGTAAAGTTCTTGGGACATGTGATCACAATAGAGAGATTTTCTATGGTCCCTTCAAAAATAAATGCAATTGAGGAATGGCCCAGACCCTCTACAGTCACCAAAATTCATAGTTTTCTTTGATTATCTATGAACTACTAATTTTTTGCGATAAATATCTCACAATTATAATGAATTATTACTAAGTTAACATGGAAAGGGGTAAAGTTTATCTGGATGGAAGAATATGAGAGAATATTTAAGGAGATAAGATAAGGCTGATCGTTGCACCTGTAATCACACTACCAAAAACTGATGATTTTTTTTTGATATACAGTGATTCCTCAAATAAATTCAATCGTTGTGTAATCATGCGAAATGATAACATGATAGAATACGCCTCACAATTGTTTAAGATCCATGAGAATAACTACTTGACGCCCGATATAGAGATGGAAACCAATATTTTTTCTTTGAAAATCGAGTGTCACTACCTTTATGGTGAGAAGTGTGACATATACCCCGAACACAAGTTCCTAATGAATATATTCACACAAAATGAGCTCATCATGCATCAAAATATATGGATATATCTAATTAAGTACTATGATTTCTCTAATCACTACCATCTTGGAAATGTGAATAAGGTAGTTGATGCTATAAGAAGAAACAAACCTTCTACTATATCCATGATATGGATTGTGAAAGACCCTATCATTTGGGATATTCAAATGATGGATTTGAAAATCATAAGGGTAAGGGATACATCCATCCTTGCCCAAATTATTTCACAACCATCTATCCATGAGATGATTAAGGAGGCACAAAGGAGTAATCTGGAGTTACAAAAGATAGTGAATGATGTATATGATGGGAACCTATAAGAGTTACATATTGATGATGATGGTGGGATTCAGTTTGGAACATGACTTTGTGTGACTTCTTCACCAGGGATAAATATAGATCTATTGGAAATTTCACATACCTTAGTATTATATATCCATCCTAGATGTACCATGATGTACCTAGATCTCCATGAACACTTCTGGTGGGATAACCTAAATAATGATATTGTGGAATATATCTCTAGGTTCTTGGTATTACAGCAATTTAAAGTAGAGAAAAAAGTCCAAAGGGATGATGAAACAATTGTTCATACCCATGTAGAAATGGGAGAATGTCACTGTGGACTGGGTCACGGGTCTCCTGAAGACGTACAAGGGAAATAATGTGATTTGAGTTGTGGTTGATCGACTCACCAAGACTGCCCATTTTATCACTATTCACAAATATCTCTCACCTGAACAACTTGAAAAGATATATGTGAAGGACATGGTGAAACTGCATGGTCATCTACTCTGGAATGTCTCTAACTGTGATACAAGGTTCACATCTAAATTCTTGAGTAGTCATCAACATGCTCTTAGTATTAAGTTAAATTTAGTACGGCCTATCACCCATAAAATGATGGCCAACATGAAAACACAATTAAGAATCTTGAAGATATTCTATGAGTCTTCAATCCTGAATTAAAATTTGTGTGGGATCATCAACTCCCATTGGTTGAGTTGTCAATCAAAAATAGCTGCCACTCGAGTATTCAGATGGATCTATATTATGATATGTATGGAAAGTAAAGTGAAACTCCATCCTTTTGGTATAGAGTTAGATAAAAAAATATACTAGGATTTGATATTATACAGGAGATGATAGATAATGTTCAATTCATCCAAAAAACATACCAGTGGTTCTCAGAGTTGAAAAAAGAGTTATGCTGACAAACATTGAATGGAATTGGAGATCGACGTTAGAGATATGTTCTTCCTTCGATTATCATCATGGAAGAGAGTCATGATGTTTGGAAAGAAAAGGAAGTTAATCCAAAGGTATATTGGCCCCTTTTAGATCATTAACAATATATGAGTTATGGACTATCATCTATGACTTCCACTGAAGATGGATCATGTTCATGATGCATTTCAAGTATCACTCCTAAGGAAGTACATACCAGATCCCCCACACGTACAGAACTCAGAGGTAGTACAGCTGGAATGTGATATATCTTATGAGGAAAATCCAGAAAAGTTTCTGGACCAGAGAGTTATGGTTATATGGAATAAGACAACCCACTTAGTCAAAGTTTTTCAGAGTAACCATAAGTTTTATGAAGAAAATTGGGAAAAGGAGGAGGTGCCGAAAGAGATGTAGCCTTACCTATTATTGTAAATAAAAATCATCAGAGAAATTTCATGGGGGGGGGGGGGAATTTAACAACCCAAAATTTTATCAATTATAAAACCTTCTTATAATAATTCTTTAATGTATAATCAAATAAGGAAAAAATGACAAATCATTATTAAATGATCTACTTTGTGACCTCTAAACATAAATTTTCCACTTTTGATTTTTGAATTTTGAAAATCTGACAAACACGATTGCGATCAGTAATATTTTTGGAGTCTTACAGGATACTCCAACTGTTTGGTGAATAGTAACCTACCCTCATAAATAGTAACTTACCCTTATGAATAGTAATATTTCCCTTATGTATATTGAATCTCCCAAATTAATAGTAACCTCACCCATGAATGATTATATAAAATTTAGGCATCTTATAAGTGAAAATATGACCATAGTATAAATATGGGTATTTATGTTATCATAAATAATTAATTATACTTATTTAATAATTTAATAGAAAAGTAATTTTTTCTGAAATTATTATATAAATTAATAATTTGATGTCTTCTGGTTTTATTTTAATTTTATAAGACCTTATGTAATTTTTAAAAGCATTTTGAAATGAGAATTAATTTGGAATATTATTTTTTCAAGTAAATTAATATTCTATTTAAAAAATATATCGATCATATTTATAAAAATATTTTTGAAAATGTAGTTCATTTATTTATTCTACACATCAAAAAATGTTAGGGTGATTTTTTGGGATTTATCTGAAATACGTGAATTTTTTGTGAATAGAAAAATAAATTAATTTACCATATAAATACATTATAATTTGAATACACTATTCCTGACCACATGAGTGATGTAAGAACCCAAATCTCATACTCAGATTCATTCTTTATGATTTTTTTCATGTACTCATCACAATTTCTTACCATGGTGGAAATTATTAAACTAATAATTAAAATATTAATGAAACCCCTCTCCCCTCCACTATAAATACCACCCCTCACACCCTCATTACATCAAACCTATAGAGCTTCATGAATTTCCTAACCTCTTCCCAAATATATTCCCCTAGCCCCTCACCCATTAACAGGAGTTATTGGCCTTATCAAAAGTCCAAACCTAAGATCCTTAAGTAGGATCTCAAGAGAACGATTCAAGAGGTAATTCCTCTCTCTCTCTCTTCATTCAATTTCCTTTGAAATTTAATTTTTGTTATTCTATTATCATCATATAATTATATCCAAATTTCACGATAACACAAGTTTGAGTGATAAACTAGTATTATATCATGATAATATAATATTATTCATTTCACTCCTCCATCCCTCTTTTTTTTAAAAGAAATTGTTTCTCATGATGTGTTAATTTACATATTCATGTGCGATATAATTCCATTTTCCATAAAAACCATCAAGGTTTTAAATAAAACCATAAAATGGTATAAATAATATTTAAAATTTTAGTATATATACCCTTTTATGTTTTGGAACTAACTTATTTTCATGACACTATGTGATAAAATAAAACATGTTCATTGAGATCGAAAAACCACCCAAATTAACCAAATATAATCATCCTTAAATTTTATCTAATGATTCATCCTCATGTTTTATAACCAAATTCATTATAAGATCATTTATGTATCTAGAATTTCACTAATATTATATATTAACAAATCTGGATGTTCAACCACATTTCAAATGAACATTCTTTCATTAATTCAAGTAAAATCTTCATAAAAGAAAATGATATTAACACTCCCAAACAAATAATATAAAATAAATAACTCATATAGAGGTCTATAAAAGAAGAAAAAGAAACCATAATAGACCATATTCACGTATAATGGTACTGGAATTTCTAATTAATGAATATAATTTCATTATAAAGGACATTAAAGTGAAGAAAGCGTTCAGATAAAAGTTAAGGGGAAATTCTCGATCCCAACTTAATTTCTTCAAGTTCTACCTCTTTCACTAGATTTTTGATATGGTTACTCCATAAAAATTATTTGATCATAGTTATCTTAACTTTTATCACATATACATGTTTTAAAATAATTTTTATATCAAACAAAATGTTTTAAAAAAGAACTCTTCTTTCAAAATACTCCTTTTACTTCTCACTAAAGGTTGATGGTCCTTGTATCGTGTATGTTGTTCCATCATTCTTTTGGAAACCTAATGTTTAAGTATGTCTTCATATGAGATGAAACTCATTCCTTTACAGGGATTATTTTTGTTCATGACTGATATGTATTCTATGTGGTATCCATGGTAATGAAAATGATATGATATGACGGGTGCACCCAGAATTATATATCGCCATATGAATGATTGAATGTTAAAGGTGCACCATGAACTATACAGCTCTCCAATAAAATGGGTAATGTGATGAATTTCATGATACAATGTGAACTGATGTATGAACATGAAGCTAGAGTAATTAGGTTAAAATGTAAAAGAATTGTATTTCAAGAAAGATCATAGTATTCCTTTCATTTTTAGGCAAATCCAGTGTAATCATCAAATTAAAATATTACATCACATTCTCCTCACAAAATTCATGGAGACGAGACTACATGTGATATAATTTATGTCATGATGTAGTGACCGCACCTAACATCAGATTTTGATTATAGAATTATGACATTACCATTATAAGCTACATATATGAGTCTCTTGCATGAAATTCTACATCGTCACTTCATGAGGTGTATTATCAGGATGGGACGCGAGAACTTTGAATTTCTTAAATAGAGTTATTATGCACATGTTCATGTACTAAACATAGAAATTCATGCTAGTTTTGATAGTAAATTTTTCTAGTATTTATCATAGTTTATATTATGGAATTACTTTCCATTTTACTAAAAATATAAAAATTAGAAGATTATTACTTTTATTGATTACCTAATTAGATATGACTGATTAATTTAATCATTAAATGTCTCCCACTATTTTATTGAATTCTAAGAACCCTTGGTACTAAAATCAGAATACTCCATCACTTGAGTATTCTAATGGAAAGGATCCATGAACCACCTCTTAGATTCATCAAGATATGGCTACACCAGTACTCAGAGGGTTCAAGGTAAGATTTTGGCAGGCTAACCACATTATCTCACGGTTCCTTGAATTGTTTAGTGAAGTCTCAGCATAAAAAATCATAACATGATTTATTAATTGGTTGCCTCAAAAATTATATAAGTTTACCTATGGATAATCATCACTACCACTTCGTTTATGTCGACCACCACTATCATGCATACTCCCTAGTAGTATGAGTTTCCCTCAACTTTGGAATCATCGGTATCCCAAACACTTGGTTTTGGTAAAACTTGAATGATGGAATGTGGTAATGACTTAATATCACTCTGAGGGTTATTTATCACTCAATGAATATAAACCATTTCTATTAATCTTTTTAATCTTTCTTTTCATGCTCAAAACTAAACATTTATTGAAAAAAATACGTCGCATCAATATGTAGTTAATTATTTAGTATCTTATTACTTTTCCGACTATTATAAAATTAATATAATAATAAATAAATTCATAGTGAAAAATTTACTACCCGACTGGTCTTGTGCATCTAAAACGACCTAGGGGTATCATACCTTAATCGTAACATGGATCTTGATTCAGCTCACCCCATCCTGTATGTACAACTCTCATCTATAGTATCGCATCATCTTGGCGATGTCCATATCATGTCGTGCATCGTCTTGGTCAATGTATACTGCCTCATCTTGGTGGGGTCCACATCATACAGTGTCTCCATCAAATATACAATAATACTCACATGAAGATGAGGGGGTCTAGGTGTGTAAATCTACATCATATGAAATTGGTCACGCAGGCCCATATACATTAAAATCCAAAAATAAATATGTTGCCCAGAACGCCATTTAGTTAATTACAAATATCACACGTAGTAAAATAATTAATTAAATGAAGACATAAATGGATCAATCATCCATACCAACATGCGGGTAAAATAATTATAATTTTAATTGTATTAAATAATTAGGATGGTATATTAATTAAATTAAATGAATTTAATAATTCAAATAATTTAATTACGTGTTAGTACGAAAATTAATTTAATTTATTTGTTGTATTAAATTAATTATTTAATTAATTTAATTTAATAATTATATTAATTTACCTGACAATTAAAATTTATTATTTTCAACCGCAATTATGATATTATTTATTTTAGTTTAAATCTTATATTATATTAATTAAATATATTAATTAAATTAAATCAGGCCCTGAAACACCCATTATGGCCCATTGCGGGTCACGCCAATTCGTTCTGACATATAATAGGCTTGGAAAAGCTCGTTCATGGATTTTCTAGGTAAGGTTGGTCTGTGCAAACCTGTTGCAGGTTGGGCAGACCCTCCTAGGACACCTTTGGGACATATCAAGTCAAACTGGACCCATTCAGGTGAAGCACATGACTACAGAGAGTTACATGCTACTACAATAGTACTATGCAGCTAGGGACCTTGAAACCCATGGTACACTGGGGGTGGAGCAGCGGTAGTACAATTGAGGCAGGGCGTCACTACTACCTGGTGTTCACTAGGGTGGCTCTGGCACCAATGGGTGCCACGATGATCTGGAGTATGGGAAGTTGCAAGCTCATTGTGGTTGAGGGTGACCATGAGAGAGGTCACAATTGTCTTTCCATGGAGGTGGCTGAGACGTACATAAGTGGTCTCATCTGATAGGGACCACATGTGTGCCGATCTGGACCGGTGGGAAACAACTTATAGAGGAGAGGCATCGAAAGGGTGATCAACCACCTGGGGATAGTTTGAGCACTATTGGTGGGCGTTCTTAGTCAAGCAGGGAGATGTAATGGGACATGAGTTGTGATGACCTTATATCAACACCGATCTGGGTCACCGGAATAGTGCGAGGTGGTCAGACGATGTAGAGTTGCTCCGACGGCCTATAGAGGACCGAGCCCAACTTTGAGGGGGTGGGGGGGCAACCTGGGTGTCACGGTTGGAGGAACCTCACAGGGAGGCACTGAGTGAGGTGGTTTGTGTGTGGCTGTGTGACTCCAATGGACTTGTTGTTTGGTAAGTATGGGAGTCACCGACTGGGGAATGTGTGGACACGAGGGGGGCCACCCTCACCCAATCAAATATTCCTTTAAGGGTCTTTCATTTTCATATTATTTTCAATTACCACTTTTTATTAAAGTCTCTCAACCCTTTCCATATTTGGATTATGTTGATAATTTTTGACCTGGCTTACTTAAGTCCATTTTATATTGTTCCAATGTGTTGAATTCCACATATATAAAAACCATTCAAGGGCTATTAAATTAGCCATAAAATAATAATATAATAATTTATTATTATTATTATTATTCTATAATAATAATATTATTATAATATAATTATTATATTTATAATAATAAAATTATTATGTAAATTTAAAAAATTAAAAAATTATCATTTTCACCTTATTGGTATTTTCAGCCTGATCTTGATCAGATCTCCAAGATGATTGGAAATAAACCATTATACATTAAAACCCAAGATCAAACCACAAATTCAATATTTATCAAAAAATTCACATTTCCATAACTTGGCAAATAGAAATTGGATAGATGCGCGTTCTAAATATTTGGGACAGTATTTATACCCTCTATTTTATTTAATCCAAATTAATTTTTCTTTGGCATAGAAAATATATACATCCTCTCTGATAAAAATTGAAGGTTTTCGGTCTCACAGAGGATACTGATGGGCTGATGATTTTAAATTTTTTATCTACATGATGACGGAACATATCATAGCCAACGATCTGAGCCCTGGTATAGTCTGAGGATCTCATGTAAATTAAAAGAGCGTACAAATTAAAACCGTTAACATACCATTAAAGATCGAAAGTCACAGTCAATAGAAAATCATTTAATGTGATTGTTTCATGATGGATCCACAACAGTATCACTCTATATCATCCACATATGCTTCAAAAATAATCAAGAATGCTAATCATCGTATTTCTAGTTCTAGCATGGTGATTCAATGTTATGTTCAACATCCCGAAGTCACCACATCGATTATCCTTTAATTCTTGAGGGTGGTCTTGATCCGAGCTCCAAGACCAAGATTCATTCTCTCTAAAAATAATGAAGATAATGAGGCTCTAGATTTCAATCCATGAATAGAAATGACCTTGAACTTATCTATACTTATTTATAGTTGATGATGTAAATACCCAGATGGGTTCCCCAACACCCGTTTACTTATCATCCACTAAAAAAATAAGTGTAAAGAACTAAATTGTATCCATATTATTTAGTATTTACTCATATACATAAAATATATATAAATTATAATACATGGTAAACCCGAGTCATTTAACTCAACTCTTCATTCCAACATAATATTAAACGAACCTTGATTATTAAAATAATATTCATTCGATGAATATTTTCTCATATTTATTTACCATGTAAATACATTTCAATAAATTCAACTCAATTATTCATAAAATCAATAATAATGAATTTATTTATTTAATTATTGATCGATACATGGGACAACACTCGGACCTCGTAGTAGGGCCCAACATGTTCAATATACCTATTCAAATAAATAGAGAGGATTCTTGAATACACAATTGTCTGTGACCATGTAGGCCCTTATCTCTATAGTAGTGAATAAAATTCCTAGACCAAGAGTAGATTCTAGTAACCCATCAAGGAACCTAATGAGATCAGGATTGTCATAGCAATGAAAACTATCCTATGAACACTAATTTTATATTGTAATCTCTTTTTCTTAAAATATCTCATGTGACACACACTTATGTCATCACCCATTTCTAGATTTATTATTTATTGATCTACTAGATGGATTTACCTTTCCACTACTTTGGACAAGAACTAACAAAAGTAGCAACATCTAGATCAACCAGGCCTGAGATATATAATTTATATAACCAATAAATGATAAATACTTTCTTGAACATATTACCAATGTCATACCAGCAATGATGCACACAACATAAGCTACCTTGCCAAGATTTCAATCTCATGTTTTTTTTCCTTCCATGAAAGTATGCAATCAAATGGAACATATTTTTAATAATCTCATGTCCGAAGACCAATACACATGTCTATATATAGGATCTACCTATGATGCCCAAAACATGTTTTGTTACTATTTGTAGGTCTTTATTCATGATCTCACTACTAGAGATCCCTGTGTGAGAACTTTATGAAAAACAGTATCAATACTTATGAGCCCCAACAACTAGATAGTCAATCATCTATTGTTTCTATTCATAATGATTTATCTAGACTATAAGACATTTTTTTAAGATTAATTTCATAGTATCTCAAGGTTCTCATTATAGTTTGGGATCTTCTATAACATTTTTGATAGGAAAATAAATCTAGGAAAATTACCATTAAATAGTGGATGTACAAAATTGTATACTATAATTGTAAGAAGACATCATGTATAAATAACTGTATACATTAAATGGTAATCAAAAGGAGGAATTTTTGGGTCTATCCCACCCACAATTTCATCACTCATACTCCTTTTATATGTTTCCCATGAAAATTGTGGCACATGTCCCATTGTGACCCGTTCTATTTATACTCCCATGTATAATTGTGGAAGATGATGTGAGTGACCTGTACAATTTTTAAACTATTATAAAACCTGATATAGGTGGTGGATCATATTTTTTATTCCCTATAAACTACTTATTGGTGGGTGATCACCAAGAGGAGAGGAATATGTCTCGTTTTGAGACTGAACCACTTTTTTATAATTTCCACTGTAAGTTTATTTATTGAAATTACTCGTTAAAACAGGAAATCATTTTTAACTATAAATTATTTTTTAATATTATAGTTAATCATTATTAGTTTTTTCATAACATTTTGATTAAGTATATTAGTTTCAAAGGCTATGTAATTTTGTATATTACTTATCTGATATATAATCAATCATTATAATACCTTTTTTTTAAAATTAGAACATATAAAAATCTTCTATATTTATTAACTGTGTTGTTCCAAAAAAATTTAGGGGATTTGAAATTAATATATTTTAAATTGAAAATTTTATTGGTTACTCAATTCACCCCCTCCTGAGACACTCACTCCGACCAACGTCAATTACTACACTGAAACGCTCTATAATAATTCCATTTTTATATTTTAATTCATTGGTTTTATAGAGGACGATAATCATCATCATTTGTGGTGATTAATTTTCTAGATTTGTTTTTGGGAATTATCCTGACAAAATCCCTCCCTTACCCTCTATTAACACCCCCAGTGATCCTAGAGGGTCTACTATATGCCCTATGTCATCACTAATATGGAGATCAACTTCTAGGGATGTAGAAGCTAAAGCATCTTGGGGCATGAATGGGGTAAAATTATCAAGGATATTCATCCTTATATCTCCCTCACACCTTCCGCAATTTATGTGATTTTTGAAACTCCATTAGGACCAATTGTTAAAATAAGCTTACAATCTTCAAATTTTTTTATCGATAACTCAAAACAACGAACTAAAAAGGTTTTTTTCTTGATCATCAGAGGTGTATGATTATGCTACTTGTGATATCTCCCCATTATAAAAAAAGACTCTAAATGAGTCATGAGAATTTATACCATCAGGGATTCATTATCAATAAATCAAACATCAACCTAATAAATTAAATTCCCATCAGTGGTAATAATAGATTAGGCATGGTAAACTATTGTTTACCTAATTATAATTAATTATTTCACCTCAAAATCATATGGTGTTTTGGTACCCTTAAATTAATCAACTATTACACATGATTCATATAGCATGGAATTACAAGAGAAGTTATATTAGAATCTCAATATGTAATATAGTAAAGAGTAGGATCAATGTTGTAGTCCATATTAAAAAGGATGTGTTCGTTTCCCAATAGAACCTATTTCATTGAATAATCATCCAAGATTTGCCTATAGGGTACCAGATATAGAAACAATGTCGTTTAATGAAAATGGATGGGTTGTAAATATCTAAATGAGAGGGAAATAGTCAAATTTAGGGACTGACCACTATCACGGGTGACAATACTTTTCCCCATATGGATGTGAATTATTGACTTGAGACTAGAGATTGATGGTTATCCATTTCATTAACTAGTCTATAAATTCATTGCTTTATGAATGCTTATATATAGTCTCATCCATCTTTATCCAAAATCATTCTATAACCAATTTTATGCTCCACGTTCTCTAGGGTTTCCAATTATACAACACTGCCTATTAGTGAGAGACCCACATTATACAATGGAGATTGCATTATTATCTAAGAAACATCCATTCTCTATAAGAATAAATGAGTTGAATATTATTGGGGAATTTTTATAATTCATGAAAATATGCCTATAAATTCATTATTATATGTCTAAAGGGTAAAAGAAATTTTTCCACTCCACATTAGCTAATTGAGTAATCATCCTTTTGATGTTTTCATCATCCAAAATTTCTCTCAAAAATCATTTCTAGGGAGCCTTATCATTAGTGGGATGAACTAATATCTTTAGTTCACTGATTCATAAACCATCCCTTTCTAGAAGAATTTTAGGTATAATTTCAGAAATAGCATCATTGTTCTCTATATATACGATTATTATTCCACCTTAAATTATAAACCACATGTAATAATCTTATTTAATAACTAAATATTTTCACTAGAAATTGAACGCATTGATGTATACATAATATTCAGATGTATTTTTAGTTTCATACATGGTTCTATAAAATGTTCGGATCTCGTTAATCTTCATTTTTTTGATTGAATGATGATATTCAACTGAATCAGCATCTCATTCCCTCTATCTTGACCACCTCACCACTAGTTCTCTATATGTTCATTATTTAATTTTAATCTATTGTAATGCTTTAGTTATTATCTTATTAAGATGTTTGAGTACATTAGAGGTAGTTAGATTCTTATGAGACTTCTTCATTCCCAATATATATTTGTCTAAAATAAAGCCCCACTCACTGTTGAGACGTTCTAGTTTTTCATATCTATAAGATAAAATGAAATACTGGTATGTGCATATATTGGTTCAAACATAATAAATGTATTTGAGGAGGGAAATCAAATTTTAGCCCAAGTGGTATCTTAGGAAGTAATTACGCATAATATATACACTGGCATGGGGAGTTTACCTTCCCTGAAATATGTCGGTGGTACTGATACTTATCACTGCACACATTGGAATTGATGTGAAAACCATTAAAAATGATATCATAGTCTATCTATATCTCTAATAAAAAATCACTTAATGCCATCATATATGGCCTCCTATAATAAATTGCATAATCATTATATATAATGTATATATTGCAACATAGTTATTAGGAACAAAGTAGAATATTGAATGTATCTATAGAGCCTTGAAATACTGATCATCCTTCATCGAAATGGGATATATACCATATACTGCTTGAATGAATAATATAAACAAACACCATAGAATATAAATAGGAACACATAATCCATATTATTTAATGTTCACCACTACCCACACCTATAACACATTTAATTTCCCAAAAATATGTAATATAGATTTCTCATTTTATATTCCTAGTTGGTACTCGTGAATTTTGGTTAATACTAGAACAACTAAGAAAATAAGCATCCCCATTTCAACTTAGACCCCATTACAAAGATTCATGGAATCGCCTATATTTGTGTGTTGTGATTGAGTATCACATTCCCACTAATCCACATATTTTGAAATCTAGAAAGAAAGAATTAGGGTTCTATGAATTTATTGGATTTATACCATCATCATCCATGTCTGCCTCACTCTAGTTCAATATGATAGGTCATTGTAGTTATTCAATTCTTCTATATAGGTTATACATTAGGGAACTATGGGATTGGACTAACACCATATGTGACAATGAATATTTTCATGCTAAAGAATATGTACATGAAATTTTCAAAGATGATATATTTATCCCACGGGGTGTCTTCTATATAGAATTTATAGTCTATTTAAAAATGCATGGTCTAATGGGGTGTTCCATTAGAGTCACCTCACGTATCCTTTAGGGAAATAAAATCATAATAAATGGACCCAATAATCATTGATCCAAATAAATTATATATACATATATATCATATATTATTATTACTAATTTTGTATGTGATAGGTGGAAGGTGTTGGTCTACGCACTAAAACAGCTCGATAGATTTGTATTGAAATGTGAATTATTGTACATGTACATATACAATATCAATAAAACCTTATATATAGATGTTTCCTTTATCCAGATTTCAAATTTAGTACTTGTATATCAAACCAAATAGGTCTACTTCCATTCAATCAAAAACACACAAATCAGGTATATATCCTTGGTATCATTCCATACATGGAGTAGATCAATGATTACCTAGAGCTGTATAGATACTTAGAGGTTAATTTGATGTTCTGGATCATAATAATTGTTATAAGAAGACTCTGTAATATGTTAAAGAATATAAATTGTATTTACAGTACCCTATTTAATATATAACCCCCTTTATGATATGTTTCTTACCTATAGGTTTTTAGTAGGTGAACATGGATTCATGTAGTTTCCCATATAACTTTGAGATTTCTACATCTGTAAATATCCAATGTCTATATATAGAGAGGAAATTTGATTACATAAACATATAATGATACACATTCATAAACTCTATGAGAGCTAACATATGTGGTCAACATTGTCCGTTTTTTCCTTGTCCAATGTCTTATGTTGGTCGATATATAAGGGTTGCGTCTTCGACGCTAGGAATTGTATATTAAGATATATCTATTTCTTATAAGATAATTCAACATAGTAGGAACGTTTTAATTTATAATATAATAAAACAGGAGTTGGTGAAAATTTAACTATGTATGAAATTCCACCAAACACATCTTGATTATGTCGTGACTCTCAAATCATATCACCCTATTATTCTAACCCAAATGTATCTGATTGGGCCATCATTCCCAATAAACCATAATGATTTCAACCATAATGGTTTTACATGTCTAGTAATACAGACCTTATTTATTTTTCCATACTCTTGAACTTTATTACTTGTTCCCAGTGATGAAACAAAAAGTTGTTCCCTTAGCTTTTTGAGAGATCTGTGAAAGAAATGTAGAAATATATAGAGGTTTTTTATAGGATTCACCTAGTTATGTAATGAACATTAACAATGTGGTGATTCTTATTTATAGGTTTTAAAAACATCTCAGATAAGACTCCATGCACTAAAAAATGTGTGAACCTGTGACCTGGATAGAGAACACACCATCTAAGAAAATGAATTCTCCTGGCACTTAATCACATACAGAAACAGAGATTTTAACCCATGTAACATTTTTTATATAATATGATCCATTTTTACTAATGTAATGTAATTTTTTGGGGTAGTTTTTACTTCACAAATATTAAAAAGGGAAAAATTTCACCATTTTTTATCTTGTATATCAATCTCAATGTTTCATGACCCCTCCCCCTAAAGGTATACCTCATGGGCTTGTAATGAATGAATGGGAATAATGACACTTAAAGAGAACCTCTATTATGACACCAATTGGTATCAAGCTCCTAGGGCAGAATATAAACACTAATAGGAGGCCTTACCCTCTTAGATATGTGAATCGATAGATAAGATAGAAACAAAAATCAACACCTAATTTGGAAAAAATAAATAAGGAGCCCAATTAATTTCATGTATTTTCATACATAACTGATACAACTAAAAAAGAAAATAAAAAAACAAAATAATCATTGGAAATGATCAGAAAACCCAAACAACCCCTGAACAACCCATGGGCTAGTAATGTCAAGATAAATCACTAACCTACTCCTAATGAACTAAAAATAAGATTATATATTTGTATGGTGAGAATAAAATATATACTCAGTAGGATCTACCCTGTAAAATCTCATGAAAAATGTGAATGAATCATACTAAAGACTAGTGAATAAAAAAATGAAACAAACTCATCACCTAAATATGATTACTATTCCATTACCTATCCTAAAAATGACACACTTCTTAAGTATAATATATAATTAATCATTTAATATCCAACATAATAAAAAAATTGGTCTCCCTAAACCACGTTCACTCTTTTTTGACACTCTAACCCAACATCGCATGTCATAATCTATCACTATCCAAAAGATAGCCTTAAGACACATGGGATAATGTAAGACATTCAAAAGACACATGTGATAAATATATATTATGCACAATGTTCACCATATCATATTTTCATCCTAACCACAAATATATATAGTAATTGTGTGGTGTCTAAGACCCAGCACAACCACTATGTTGTGTATTATAATTTATGCCCTCGTAGCCCATACACAATATTCCTATAATAACCATTAGGTTTCTATATCAAGAGATATATGCATGTGAATTTACAAAAATACAATTCATACCTCTACACATATATATGGGTAATGATAAATACTATTCATACCTACACATAATGCTACCAGGAGAAGAGAACGAGGATAGAGGGGGTAGATAGCCATCTGTTCCTCGCCAACCTGAATGTTTTAGAAGACACAATCCCAGAGTCTGTTGGGTGCCAATAACTATACCTAAATAGATAGTGTGGCATATAAAATCATAAAAAATACATGATATATAAAATTCTCAAAACCACACAATTGGAAACTACCTATCCATGTACTCATTTTCCTCAAACATCACACAGGACGCATGACTACCACGACTAAGGTATAAGTATTAACAAAAATTTAAAAATAAAAATCAGAATTAATTAATTAAACATTATTTAATTATTACCATTATAATTTCCAATATTTATATATTCATATTCTTATTTAAGTGCTGATAGAACTATTAATTCTTTTAATATACTCTTAAGTATGTCATCATCATATGAATTGATAAAGAACTAGTCATGTCCTTTCATTAATTAATTTGTAATTTCATAAACATCTGATTACTCTAGCTGTCTTATCAAGCAACCACATAAAAGTTTTAGTGACATTGTATTCCATAATATTGTCTCTTAAATTTTGAAACTGATTATATAAACACATACATCCATCAGATAAGTAAATTCATTATAATCATGCATCCAATAATTCAGTTAAATAACAACGGGAAATCCTATATTAATCCCATTATATATATATTGATGCTATCCCTAACATGACTACACCTAATAAATCATTTGGAAAAAACCCCAACATCATCATCATCATACGGACATCTCATGCCACCATCCTGGCCTCTTGAATCCCCACTAATCATCATCCTCATAACTGTTAACACATGCCACCATTATGACCTTTGAAATCCCCACTCATAGTCACCATGATTATAGGCTCCATGTGCAACAATCTGATCCTCGAGCAATCTTTCCCATATTTCAATTGTAAAATGTTATCATTAAACCACATCAAGGTTATAAATCCATAGAACATAAATATATTTGAAATGTATCATTCCACACATAATTTTAATGTAACCAATGGATAATAAAAACATGGAATTATAGCCATTATCAAATAACACTGGGCTCCCTCAACCATAATGTAATAATTTAAGAGTTAATTAAAAACATGTTGTAACCATCTCTATGAATGATTAATGTTTTACACATTCAATTCAATAAAAGAATAACTAGAATAGAACATGATATAATATCCATTTCAATTTCATAATATAAATAATTGTCGAATAATTCTCATCAATATTAGTTAAGTATTGTAACATCATAGAATTATATAATTTGGATTTTATCAAATAATTATTCGAAAAATTCATGGAATTATATACTTATCTCTTTTTATAAATTTTGTGAATAATTATAATTATTATATAACAATAAAATACTTATTTCCACCTCCATTCGATAATCTTATAGATTATAAATCATTATTATCTATTTCATGTAATAAATAAATAATAACTATTGAGGAAATTATTATAAAAAATTACTATCAGATTAACCAATTTCTAGATTCAAAGATAAATTCATTTACCAACTACATATAATATTATCTCTATTTCAATTCAATAAATTTGATAATAAGAGTTTGAACATATTTCTCATTAATTAAAATTATTATTTCATTACATGGAATAAATTATTGATATCATTACATGAAATTATAGTTTTAATTGAAAAAATATTATAATGCATATTTATTCATCCATTTAAAATATTAGGATTGATAATATTACATTATCATTAATATATTTTCACAACATGAATTCAAACCCTTCTTTTAAAATTTATTGATTATCACGTATTATTTCTTCATTCAATTATATTTCCATATTATTTTCTAATTATGGATAATCACAATCATCTAAATAAAGGAGTATAAATCATGGTAATTTCAATAATTCATAGTATAAAAAATAATAAAAAATCACAGATCCCCTACCTCTTGGAAGCCTCTTACATTTCCACATAAAAACATAGGAGATAGGAGGAAGGTATCTGCATTGACTAGAAGTAACAAGATTCTTTTATGATTTGTATAAGACATTAAAAAATTGAAATTTAATGGTCATGGGTCACCAAAACTCTAGATAAACAAGGGGGAACTCAAATAAGAGATAGAAATTCTTTTTTAACATTCATAGATATATCACCTTTGATAATTCATTAAATATTCATTTATTCCCAATTTAATATTAATTTGTGAAAAAAATAATTGTGATAAATTTAAAACCATTGATAAAATTATATATATTTTAAATTATCCAAAACCCTTTAATTATATGATTTCTAGAAATTGATATCTTGAAAATTAATTTATATTTTGAACAGTGGTAGAATTATAAATAACATGTTAAAAACAATTACTCATATATAAAATATACATGTTGGAAAAGGGTGATATGGAATTACCCTTACACAAGATTCAATATCCATTTATAATCCTTACATGAGCTAACGAATCTCATTTTACCTTTAGACAAGCCTTAGAAACAACCAATGAATATTACATAATATTTGGATTACCTTTAAATAGTATATATATGATCCAAGTTACCCATTCATGACAAAGAAAACTTCAACGGTACTATTATGAAATGATAACGTTATGCTTACACAAGGAATAAATTACCCTTATACGAGCATTATAACACATGGTTAACCATTACACAACTCTAGAATTTTGAACCTACCCTTTTGTAACTCTTATAAAATTAGCTTTAGTTTTACAACACATAAGAAAAGTGTTAATTACCCTTACAAAACCTTTATAAATTAAAATTTACCCTTAATCAACAAATTTAAACAAGAAAATACCTTTACACATGGTTTAAAAACCATGGAATACCCTTATATAGGAAGTAAAAACCTCCCTTTACTGTTACAAAATCCATCAAAAAAACTAATACCCTTACACACCCTTTAATAAAATGGTACCATTACATTGAATCATGGACATGCATATGGGTAAGATTAACCAGAAAATAATAAATTCCCATTTATAAATATATACATAATTAAAAAATGGATTTATTATCACTTATAGATTTCAATAAAACACATTTAAAATATTATAATCAATTTAAAAATGTTTCAATTTAATTCCCAAATAAGCTTCTAAATTTTGAAATGACTTCCATAATTCGATAAACCATTTTAAATCCTATTTATAATTTATACAAGAGTTTTTAAAAAAATATATAATTTTATTAAATTTCTCCCAAACCACTGGCCACCACATAATGAAGAGGAAATGATCGAGGATATTCTATACTATTACATTAGATAACTCCCAAACAACTATCTTCCATAAGAATTGAAAAAACTATGTGTAACACCCCGAGCTTCCACAATACGCTTCTCTTTCAATAATGCAATAGCTTGCATTGCACGCAAGTTTGAGATTCTAACACACCGCGACCAATCAAAATAGCCATTATGAATAGTAATACCCACTTTTTGAAATTATATATATTTTATATTTCAAAATGGACTTCATTTTTGGATTCGTGATATCGAAATTATCCTATGTTGAATTTTTGGTATTTTTCTGAGAACTTACAATTTTTTATGAATAGTGAAAAATACTTAAAAACAACTTTTTTAATCCAAATATTTATAGTGATAAATTATACTATTGAGCAGTTTTAAAGTATAATTAGAATATATTTTTACCAATTTATCCAATGGTGGTCATTAGAATTAATTTCACATTGAAATTGGACGTAAATAATTGTCAATCTTTTGATATATATTGTTTCTTAAAAACACGCTATTTGTTATGACAGTGGAAATTAATTATAAAATTACGTAATTCAACTTATATGTTTTGAATTTTGTAAAATAGACATCATTTTTGAATTCATAATATCAATTATAACATAGGATGAAATTTTGGCATTGTTCTGAAAAACATCAATTTTTGATGAATAGTGAAACCACTAAGTGGTAGTTAAAAAATTGATTTTTTATTTAAATGAAACATTACCACTTCATTGATTTGATTTTAAAAAATACAACACACATGGTTTTCATTAGGAAGTAAAATTTGGTTCAATGGGATTAAAATAATTTGTTGGTGAATGGTAACGTTTAAGTTTAATTAATCGCGATTAAACGTAATTAGTGAAATTTAAGGTAAAGATAATGTTATAATAATATGAAATGACCATGAAACTTGTCCTACGCCTATTTTATGAGTCTTTGCAGACAAATAAAATCCATGGGTAAACTTGGGGACCCCATGGAGCCACTTTTGTAGGAAAATGACATTAAAAACTATTTATTTAATGTTAAAATAAAAATATCACAATCATGAGTTGTTTTACTAAAACAATTTTTATGTGCGGTAATAAAAGTCATATTTTTGAATATAAATATTCATTAGAAATATAAAAAGATTTCCTACAACATGATCCTTTTTTTATAATTTTTAGACATTAAATAATTTAAATTATTTATGACACAATGTTGATGCAGTGATTACCTCATTAATTAACAATTTTAATAAAATGGAAGGATAATGTAAAATATAAGAATTAAACTTGTCCAAAGCCTATTGTATGAGTATATTTTGAACCCTATAACCTTATCCTCTAAATATATAAGTGTTGGACCTTTAAAATCCGAAAATAATTATATAATAAAGTACCATTTCATTACTTTCCTAGATTGCCCCTCCTCTCCTCTTATAAAAGGCCCCCACCTCTACCACCTTATTCACACATTCAAGCCATTTGGCTCATCCAACCTCTGCCCAAATACTCTCCCAACTTCCCTATATTACTACTATAAGCCTCAATTTGGGTAGAAGTCTTCCCAAGGGTTCCTTTGGCTCGAATCAAAAAGAGTTACCCGATTTTAAGGTAATGTATTCTCTTGTGTTCTTTTATATTATTTTGCTTCTCCAACCACCTTAAACTATTTTTATTCTATTATTTAGTAAAAAAACCAGTATCTTCAATATACTAGGATGTTTTTATGGGACGGATTTGATTTACACTTACACACACCTTCGTCTAATGCTTAAAGAACATATTGTTTCTGTGGTTGGCAAATTTCTGCCTCACGAAACGATGATTGTTCAATATTATTTTAACACCTATCATGGTGGCCATTATGATGAAAATATTTGTATATATGATATATATTATGTTTTTGTTTTCCATATGATTCTGTACTTTTCATTTATGGAATACCTTTAAAATTTCCATTATGGGTAAACACGATAATTTCATTTTAGGAAGTGCGGACTACCGCCCCCTCAATGTGATTTGAATCCTTAATGCCATATGTGGGATGTATAAAGGATTGAGTAACTGGTATTATACATTATATTATACTGGAATTATATTATACCTTTATATAATTATAAATTCATTCCATTAAATATTAAATAGAAATGAAATTAGCGTTCATGCGTACGTACAACTTATCGTCTCCATGAATGGTGCATTTCATTTCTTACCTCTAAATGTTACGTAATATTGTGGATGAATGTATAAATTGGATATATATGATATATATGATATCTAAATCATGGATATAATTATATAGGTAATGGATATTCTACCACATAAACAACTTGTAATTATAAGAAGTATATTTTTGACTCAAGTACCAAAGATCGACAAAACAACCGTTATTAACTTAAATGACTACATAATTTTCGTAACATTGTAATAAGTGATATAAAATGGATAATGAACTTGAAAAAGGTTCTTAAGAAAGTAGAGATTAAATCTAGATTATTATTCAGGAGGATAAAGTGCGGTCAAGTCAAGTCGGACACGAGGTAAGGGAACTTCTTAACCCAATTTCCATTTTTTGGGTTAATCTCCAACATTAAAATTACATCTTGATATTATTATGTCATATCTTGTATGTGTACTTTATTTATGTGTACTAATTGTGAATACACAAAATAGATCAATTTTATTTAGAAAAATTATTTTTAAGGGACTTCGTCTCAATCTCCATTCATTAAGGCATATTTTGTTTTATACACAAATTTTTTTTATACAGTGTATAAACCCCTTTGAATTTTACTTTAATTCAAAAGGAATATTTTTATACAAAGAATTTTACTAAATGAGAAAAAGGAATGTTTTTCTTGTCATACGTACTCGGCGACAATTACTTCTCTACTGTCGTGACCATTATTTGAGTTTCGGCTTCCTCTACAGGCTATAACTTTTTTTTTAAAATGAAAAATAAATACCAAGATTTAATTTTCTTTTATTTTGGTATTGAAAATGGTTTTGAAGGTGTTTTTATTATATCAATGTGTTGTATTGATATATTGTGATTTAAATGTGGAAATTTTATGTTTCCTTTATGAATTTTTTATGTGATACGATTATGTTATGGTTTATGATATGTTTAAACCTATTCATATGAGTAATGCATTGGACTTAATAAGTGACGGGTGGAGCCCGCTATAGCTTTTCGATGCATCAGTAGGTCTCAGGAGAAAAAATAGTGTCTTGGCATGAGGCCTTGAAAAAATTTTATTTGTAGTCTTGGCACGAGGCCTTGGCTACGTGGTTATGATAGTCTGGCATTATGCATTCCATCATTATGAATGTGGTTATTGATATTGCATGTGATTATTCGACCAGTAGAATATCCATGTGAATAAGTAAATGGCATTATCTCATTTTACTTTTGACATATTATATTAAAGTTCAAGTTTAAAAGGCTTTTTCTTTAGCCATACATTACCTTAAATGTTTATGTTTATTTATGAAAGCTTCCGATATATTTTTATCCTTACTGAGTATCTGAGCTCACCCCTTTCAATGTTTTAATTTTTCAAAGATGTGATGATGTATTTTATGAATGACCTGAAGGGATAGTATGAGGGGATATGAAGACAAGATGTTGTAGTTGTTATGTTTTACTTTATGATGTAATGTAAGAATTATGAATGTATCTAGTGTTTTCAAGGATACTAAACTAATTGGTCTTTGGAGACTTGTTCTTTGTGATCATGCCAATGTTACGAAGTAATGCACCGACTCTGGGTAACTGGGGTTGGGGTGTTACCGTTGGTATCAGAGGCAGTTTACTACTAACCTTGGAAGCTAGATTTAGATAAACTCTGATTAGAGCACATAGCCCAACGATAGACATCGAGGATTAGTATAGAAGAAATTCCTAGAATTTTGGTATTATAGAGATTTTATGAGTTTTCTGAGCAATACATCCCTGTCTAGATACGAGCAGGTATAGGCAGATCTAGCACCGATGTACCTAGGGGTAAAACCCGAAAACACCGCTTTGAGCTAGACTCGAATAGGAACTGGTGCACGACAACGGGCCTTTCTGCACTCTTGGTTACGACACTCCCAGGGGATATGCATAGGATAACTCTCATTTTCGTTACCAACCATTATGAAGGGTTTATGATTATATACTTCTCAATGAAAACATTTTTATGATTATGGATTGTATCCATAAACTGTCAAATTTATGTTAAGTGTTTTACAAGAATGGAATTACGTATTTTGTTTCATAAACTAATATTGTTTATGCCATTGTTTAGAAATGACACCTAGAGAGAGGAATGGAAACCATATCAATGCACGCACTCCATGTAGGGATTTCCCTCTTGCTCAACATAATTATTGTGGAGCTAGAGATACAACTGGTGCTGATCAACTTATCACCATACTGGGACAACTCACTCAGGTTATGAATAATAACTTTACTCGTATGGAGCACCCTGATCCGCAACGTGGAGGATCAATGTTAGACCGCTTGATGAGGGAGAAACCGCATACATTTAATGGGGGTACAAATCCATTAGTAGCTGAGCAATGGATAAATTCCTTAGAGAAAATATTCCATGCCTTGGGGAGTAGTGAAAGGGAAAAGGTTATCATGGCAGATTACTGCCTCACTGGAGATGCTGATCAATGGTGGACATTGATTCAAAATACAAAGGAAGATGATGAGGTATCAAATATTGAATGCAGGGAGTTCAAAGAGATTTACTTAGAAAAATACATCCCTCGTGGCCATCGAGCAGAAATGGAATGGAAATTTCTGAGTCTGAGACAAAAAGGGGATGAGAATGTCGCAAAGTATGAGGCTAACTTTACAAGGTTAGCGAGGCATACTGCAGATTATATATGTAACCCAAGAAGTAAAATTGAACGTTTCTTTGATGGTTTAAAAACATTTCTCCGTCGAGCTTTAGAATCAAAATATTTCTCAACGTATAAAGATATTGTCTCATATGCCATCAAGAATGAAAAGGAATTCTCTAAGTCTTATGACAACAAAGTAAAGTAAGAGAATAAGAGAATGGTGGAATAAGAGATAGATAGAGGGAAAACGGAAAAGAAGGATTTTCCATTATGTGATAATTGTGGGAAGAATCGCCCCGGTACACGCCTAAAAGTAATGGGAGTTTGTTATAAATGTGGAAAAAAGGTCATCAGGCTCATGATTGCAAAGGAAAGAAAGATGATATCAATGTTGAATGATATAATTGTAGGAAATGGTGCATTATGCAAATGAATGTCCTAAGCGTCAGGGAAACTTACCTCAGAAAAGGCCAAGGGATCAAGGACAATCTTATGCTATTACTACACATGAAGTGGAATAATTAATGTATTGGTGCTTCTGGATTCAAGGATTATATTCTGGTTATAAGAATAATGTGATATATATAAGGATTATACTGCAGTAATTTTTGTTTTCATTAAGGTTTTAATATGATGAAGGTAATCATATTTTTAGTATGTGACAATAATAGAAACTTTATTTGTTTGGGGAATCTGATAAATTGATTGTGGAATTAAGAGACCTTTTAGAGAAAGTCTGGACAGAGGAATTTTGGATAACTATAAAGGTTGGGATGGATTAAGTTGAACTTTGAATAGTATTGTTTAAGGTTAAAACATTTCTGAAGATTACTTTTGTAATATTATAATACTATATTTTTAGGAAAAGGAAAACCTGCTGGTTGGGGGATAACCCGTCACGTCGGAAAAAGTTGTAGGAATCGAACCCACAACCATAGCGCGAAATGCCTTTATTACCTACCACTAGCCTACCGGAAGTCCCTGGTTATTACAAAAAAGTTTTCCTAATCTAAATGGTATGTGTTAATATTTGGAACCTTATACAATTAGGATAAATAGAATATTTTTGCGCTCTATAACCTTTTGGAGTGAATGATGGGTTTGTGGTAAAAATTTATTAAATAATGAAAATCTACATGAAAATTAAGTATATTTTCGTACGTTCATAGTAAATCTCCTAAATAATTTCCTCAACATTATGAAATTTAACTTAAAACAAAAATGTTGTCGGTTAACTTTTCCAATTGGGGAATCAATGACCGTTTAACCAATCACAGGTTTGTGATTTTTATATAGTTAACTTTCTCCTAATCCTGTTTTATACAACTCTCCATCAGACCTTCATGGTTTTTTCCCTCCATGTCCATATTTTCATAGAATCCTAGTATGGGCTATCTCGGGTGACCTTTGTACATCTCTTTCTTTCTTTCAAAGTTATGTTTTTATTATCCTAATTTCCGATGTGGGTTTTCCACAAAGGTATTTTCTATTTTCAACATTTTATTTTCAAAGAAAAATTTCAAATTGCGAGGATGGAATTTATTTAAGAAGGGGAGGATGTGACACCCTGAGCTTCCACGATACACTTCTCTTTCAATAATGCAATAGCTTGCATTGTACGCAAGTTCGAGATTCTAACACACCGCGACTAATAAAAATAGCAATTATGAATAGTAATACCCACTTTTTGAAATTATATATATATTATATTTCACAATGGACTTCATTTTTGGATTCAGGATATCGAAATTAGCCTATGTTGAATTTTTGGTATTTTTCTGAGAACTTCCAATTTTTTATGAATAGTGATAAATACTTAAAAACAACCTTTTTAATCAAAATAATTTATAGTGATAAATTATACTATTGAGTGGTTTTAAAGTATAATTATAATATATTTTTACCATTTTATCCAATGGTGGTCATTAGAATTAATTTTACTTTGAAATTGGACATAAACAATTGTTAATCTTTTGATATATATTGTTTCTTAAAAACACGATATTTGTTGTGACAGCGGCAATTAATTATAAAATTAATTAATGAAACTTATATGTTTGGAATTTTGAAAAATATACATCATTTTTGAATTTATAATATCAATTATAGCTTAGGGTGAAATTTTGGCATTGTTCTGAAAAACTTCAATTTTCTAATGAATTGTGAAACCACTAAGTGGATGTTAAAAAACCGATTTTTCGTTTAAATGAAACATTACCACTTCTGTGATTTGATTTTCAAAAATCATACATACATGGTTGTCATTAGGAAGTAAAATGTGGTTCAATGGGATTAAAATTATTTTTTGGTGAATAGTAACTTTTATGTTTAATTATTCGCGATTAAAGGTAATTAGTGAAATTTTAGGTAATGATAATGTTATAATAATATGAAATGACATTGAAACTTGTATTACACCTATTGGATGAGTCATGGCCGACCAAGAAAATCCATGGGTCAACTTGGGGACCCCATGGAGCCACTTTGGCAGGAAAATGACATTAAAAACTTTTTATTTAATGTTAAAATAAAAATGTCACAAACATGAGTTGTTTTACTAAAACAATTTTAAAATGGGGTAATACAAGTCATATTTTTTACCATTACAAAGATAAAATGATTTTCTATAACATCATAGTTTTTTTATAATTTTTATACATTAAATAAATTAAATTATTTATGACACCGTGATGATGCAACGATTACCTCATTAATTAACGTTTGTAATAAAATGGAAGGATAATGTAAAATATAAGAATTACACTAGTCCAAAGCCTATTGTATGAGTTGATTTCGAACCCTTATCACCTTATCATCTTAATATATAAGTGTGGGACCTTTAAAATCCGAAACTCATTATATAATAAAGTAACATTTCATTACTTTCCAAGAGTCCCCCTCCTCTCCTCTTATAAAAGGCTCCCACCTATACCACCTTATTCACACTTTCAAGCCATTTGGCTCGGGCAAACTCTGGCCAAATACTCTCCCAACTTCCCTCTATTACTTTTAGAAGCCTCACTCTGGGCAGAAGTCTTCCCAAGGAAGCCTTTGGCTCAAATCAAAAAGAGTTACCTGATTTTAAGGTAATGTCTTCTCTTGTGTTCTTTTGTATTATTTTGCTTCTACAACCCCCTTAAACTCTTTTTATTCCTTTATTTTGAAAAAAACTAGTATCTTCAGTATACTAGGATGTTTTTATGAGAAGGATTTGATTTAAACTTACCCACACCTTCGTCTAATGGTTAATGAACATATTGTTTCTGTGGTTGGAAAATTTCTGCCTCACGAAACAATGATTGTTGAATCTTCTTTTAACACCTCTCATGGTGCACATTATGATGACAATATTTTTACATATGATATATATTATGTTTTTTTCTTATGATTCCATATTTTTCATTTATGGAATTCCTTTAAGATTTCCATTATGGGTAAACACAATAATTTCAATTTAGGAAGTGTGGACTACCGCCCCCTCAAAGTGATTTGAATCGTTAATGCCATATGTGGGATGTATAGAGGATAGAGTAAATGGTATTATAAATTATATTATACTGGAATTATATTATACCTTTATATAATTATAACTTCATTCCATTAAATATGAAATAGAAATGAAAGTAGCGTTCATGCGTACGTACGGCTTACCGTCTCCATGAACGGTGCAATTCATTTATTACCTCTAAATGTAACGTAATATTATTAATGAATCTATATATTGGATATATATGATATATATGATATATACATCATGTATATAATTCTGGAGATAATGGATATTCTACCACATAAACAACCTTTAATTATAAGAAGTTTATTGTTGACTCAAGTACCAAAGATCCAAAAAACGACCGTTATTAACTTAAATGACTACATAATTTTCGTAACATTGTAAAAAGTGATATAAAAGGGATTATGAACTTGAAAAAGGTACTTAAGAAAGTAGAGATGAACTCTTGTTTAATATTCAGGATGTTAAAGAGCGGTCGAGTCAAGTCGGACACAAGGTAAGGGAACTTCTTAACCCAATTTCCATTCATTGGGTTAATCTCCTACTTTCAAATTACATCATGATATTATTATTTCCTATCTTGTATTTGTACATTATTTATGTTTACTTATAGTGAATACACATAATAAATCTATTTTATTTAAAAAATTTATTTTTAAGGGACTTCGTCTCAATCTCCATTCATTGAGGCATATTTTGTTTTATACACATATTTCTTTTATACAGTTTATAAACCCCTTTGAACTTTAATTTTATTCAAAAGGAATCTTTTTATACGAATCATTTACTAAATGGAAAAAAGGAATGTTTTTCTTGTTGTACGTACATGGTGAAAATAAAATCTCTACTGCCGTGACAATTATTTGAGTTTCGGCTTCCTCTACAGTCTATAACTTTTTTTTAAATGAAAAATAAATACCAATAATCAATTTTCATTTATTTTGGTATTCAAAATGGTTTTGAAAGTATTTTTATTATATCAATGTGTTCTATTGATATATTTTGATTTAAATGTGGAAATGATATGTTTCCTTTATGCATGTTTTATGTGATACGATTATGTTATAGTTTATGATATGTTCAAACCTATTAATATGAAGAATATATTGGACTTAATAAGTGACGGGTGGAGACCGATATAGCTCCTTAATGCATCGGCAGGTCTCATGAGACAAACTAGTGTCTTGGAACAAGGCCTTGACAAAATCTTATTTTTAGTCTTGGCACAAAGCCTTGGCTACGTGGTTGTGATAGTCTGATATTATGCATTCCATCATTATGAAAGTGGTTATTGATATTGCATGTGATTATTTGACCAGTAGAATATCTATGTGTATAAGTAAATGGAATTATCTCATTTTACTTTTTCCATACTATGTTGAAGCTCTAGTTTAAAAGGCTTTTTTTCTTTAGCCATACATTTCCTTAAATGTTTATGTTTATTTATGAAAGCTCCCGCTATATTTCTATCCTTACTGAGCATCTGAGCTCACCCCTTTCAATATTTTAATGTATCCAGGATGTGATGAAGTATTTTATGAATGACATAAAGGGATAGTATAAGGGGATATATAGACAAGATGTTGTAGTAGTTATGTTTTACTTTATGATGTAATGTAAGACTTATGAATGTATCTAGTGTTTTCAAGGCTACTAAACTAATCGGTCTTTCAAGACATGACCTTTATGATCATGCCAATGTTACAAAGTAAGGCACCGACTCTGGGTAACTGGGGTTGGGGCGTTACACTATGAACTAGGGGTACATGAGTATGAATAAATCAATCTCCCCATGAGATACATCCTAAGGGCATTACAATATTTCTAAGGCAAAAACCAATATTGAAATAATTTTTAAAGATATAAAACACTTTAAAGTAATCTCTCAAGGTAGACACCTCACAAATAAGAGTAGGGGAATTAAAATATATTACAACAAGAGGATAATCAATCCAACATATCATTATGAGATCAAATAATACATTCTAAAAATAACATGCATCTAACAACTTTGAAAATTTGAGCACACAACCATGACTCTCATTCCAATGTAAGATCACATAATCACATCAATGGTCACATGAGTCACAAAAATAAGACCATCTAGAAATAAATATCAATAAAAATGAAGATGGAAATTTTTTTAGAAATAATCATTTCACATTGGTTTATATAGATTTCATATAAATTCATTTCGGAGAAACCCCATTTATCTATTTCCTTTCAACAATTTTACCTAAGTGTTTCATGAAATGAAAAATCTATATACACTTTTTTGGTTTATCATTCTGGACATCTGAATCCATAACATTGACAATATATCATTCTTAACATGTCATCAGAATAAGTTGATTATCACGCTTTCATAAAAATTTATTGAAAAATATAGTTATGATACATACAACATTTGATTAAATCTTTACTATTTAAGGAGATCAAAACATAAACATGTTTTCTAAATGATTCCTTTCTTTCTAGACATGTATATAAAAATTTCACATTAAAACTAGTTAAATTTTAATTCATGATGATAGAAATTTAACCATGTCTCTTGTTTGTATAATATGGAAGATTAAGAAATCATCAAATGAAAACCATTTTAAATATTTCTTCATAAAAAGGTATTTTTCAAAATCTAATTTGAGAAAACACATTCAATACCTTTGAAAACACACTTTTAAAATAATTATTTTTTTTGAATAATTATAATCATTCAATTTTCAAAAAAAAAATTCAAAGAAAAAATATAATAGGGACTGAATAGATATTATTATAAAACATGGATAAAACATCCAAGGATGACATACACATTGTAAATTATAATTTTCTAACAAAATCATATTTAAAATGATTTTTTATTACTCACATACATAAGAAAGTTATATAGTTTCATCAAAAAATATTTATTCAACTAAAATTTCTCTACCATTCTCATTAGCAAATTAAAATTAATATTAATACACTTAACATAAAATTTAACAAAAATAATGAATTCCAAAAAAATGAGGTTTAAACATTCCACATTATTTATAAATAAAAAATATTCATGTTTATTAGAAAATATTTATTTAATATTGGGAAACTCATGAAAAATATAAACAGGATATAATTTCCCATTTAACATATGTGTGGGACATTTCTTTCAAGATTTTTATATCAACATCAAACAATATTTCTCAATCATCACATGAACCGAGATCAACAGATCTTCCACCAGAATACCAAAAATAAGGAACTGATCCACCATAACATGAAATTAACTATGCAAGATCATGTCTTTGCCTAGGTATGTCCCTCTTTGATTTTTTTGCATTAGAAAAATTTTGTTGGACCTTAAGGGTCGAATCTTATTCATGGAGGGATATCGTTTATTGGGGAAAATGAACTAAAATTCAGGTATGTGTGTTTATTTGAATTCATGGGGTCTAGGTATAAATTTTTTAAATGGGTTTAAATTGATTTTCCATAGTTTAGAAATGATTAGAGTGTTTGGATTACTTATACATAAACATGGTTGAAAACTATTCTCTAAATAATTTCATGTTGTGTAAAAGTTACACAATGTATAACTACATCTAGACATATATTGTGAACTGGTTCATGAAAATAAGTGATTTCACATCTATAACCTAATAAACATCATGTAAATTTAGTTAGAGATAAATATTAGCCAGAGGTGATAGGGTTTTTTATAACCCTTTAAAAAGGAATACATGATGTGTAAATGGATTACACGTCATGCATTTATCATGAGTTGGAGTTTTATATGGGAGGCTAGGATGATTGTATTTTCATCCCTTCACTGAATACCATACTATCAACCCTATGTTTCTTTTAGGTGAATTTAGATCCTTCTCTTCCATTATGGACATTCCATGTTCTCATATGATCCTCGGTGATTTAATTTTCTTATGCCTTCCCCTATCTTCCATCATTCATTATCATATAGTAAAAATACTTATACTAAAAATGGTTTTTATCATGGCCTGGGATGATTTAGGTTCTTCGTGTGATCTTTTACACCGTCATCTTCATTGTAATTACCCATTAGAATTACTGCAATGATCCCAAATTAAATGTGGGGGTCTAAAACTAAACCATATGGTCTATTTAATTTCTATGTATAGAAATATTACAATTTCTACCAATATATCATGAGCTCCAACTAATTTAATGATGAATTGAAATATTGGATGGATCCCTATGGATTTAAATGTTGATGTATCCTGACTTATGGCTACCTGTTGGGTGAGGGAACCTATAAATATTAATGACACGGTTAATGCATTAAATTTTGTTTTAGTAAAGAATATATTTCATGTGATTTCTTGATATAGAATCACTTTTGCGATAGATTATGGGATATTGATATAGCTATTTTTAATTTGATCTATAAATGAAAGTGTAATTGAATGAAAATGGTAATTTACATAATTATTCCTTCTGGATTATGATGTGATATATTTATATCCATGTTATTATGATTTTTTGAGTTTATGAGGAAATAATTATATACCAGGATATTCCTTGACACATGCTGAAATTATTATATAGTGGTCTATGGCTAGTGAATCATCTTGAAATTATTATATTTCAATCTATGCCCTAACTAATTCTAATGTTATTATATAGTGGGCTATTCCTAGTGACATGTGTTGAAATGTTTATATATTATATTATGCCCCGAAAAATGCTAAAATGATTGTATAGCTACAATAGACCATATTTGTGTGATTTTTCCATGGATAAATGTTTATCGATGGAATGGTTGTGATAGATGCTAAGATACATACTAGTATAGCACTAGACCATGTTATTTAAATATATGGATATGGTTGGTCCAGTTATGTTACATTCTCAGAGACATTCTAGCATGGTGATGCGGTAGTTTTATTGATGTATTATATTAATTAATAAATTCATACACATATTAATCACTTTATTACATAAATTGACCATCAGGCTGGCTTTGTTTAGACACGATTGTGTCTACCTTTCATGTTTTACTCACAGCCTACTCGGTCCACTATTTGGAACATGATTAGATTATATGTAAGAATGTTTAGACATGGTATATTGAAATTATTGCTAATTTTGTTTCTTACTAGATGGTCTAGAGTTTGGATATGGTACCGACATATGGTTTGGGGTTGGGGTATTGAGTTTATTTGTGCCAACTGATTCTTGTATTCATATTGTCTTTAGTTTTAAATTTAGATACACATCATTCTTTTATTACATGATTGTCTATTATTTTATTAGTGGGTTATTACTTTAATTTTAAAGTTGTTTGATATTTTATTTCTTCATAATTTCCATTACACTAATATTGATTATGATTGAATATTTATTCTATTTTTAATGTTTTTACATGTGGATATAGTCTCAACACTATACTTATCATACCCTTGCTGATATTTGGCAGCCTATGGTGTATTGGGAGGCAGGATAGAGGTTCTATAACCATCCCATTTTGGCCACATGATAGAGTGTCAGATTGAGGGATGTCACAAAGTGGTATAAGTGGAGAAAATGTTTTTTGTATATTTACTATTTGGGAAAGGTAGAAAAGATACTAGGATGTGTCAGGACTTGTAATAATATTTTATGTGGGAGTAGCTAACCCATATATGGGGGAAAATATGAGTCCCCTGGGATGAGATTACTAATTATGTTGTTCAATTTTTATAGTTGATATTATTTCTCCATATGTGATTCACATGTTGTGTGATGTTATCATTTATTGAGATTTACAATCATTATCTGGTGTTGTGTAAGTTGATAATGCTTGAATTATGATGGGAACATGAGGATATATATTAACATTCATCGTTCATGATAGGAACATATTTATTTCATGTGTTATATGGTTTCTTATATGAATTTTTATTTGAGATAGTATATTATCTAATGAATGAAATGATATGAATTAATATTTTATGCTAAAACATGTTGAATCCATGTTTAGAGAGACTAGGTGTATATGGTTCTCTATTGTTATCGCACGTTGAGATTGACCATGTTGTTATAGCAAGTGTTATAAAGAGTGTGTTTGTCTGGTAGAGAGAATTCCTCCTTACCATATTTGAGTTGAGAATGAAATTATTTGAAATAATCATGCTCCAAATGTAGCTGATCTAAATTGTCTGGCAGCTCCTCATGATCAGATGGATGTTCATCTTCACACCAACTTTTTAGGGGTCATTTGATCCATAGAAATGAAGACTATTCACACCATTCCATTGATGGTTGAGCTAATGAGAATGTTCCAACTACAACATAATCCTACTTTCGCTGGTGAGGGAGGCCCATAGGTAGTTGAGTTCTACAATGAGTTAGTCAATCAGACCTTTAACCGTCTCAATACACACAAAAATAGGGGGGTGAATCATGATGCATATATACATCATGGATTTACCCAGATTTAGTGGGATATTCTAGAGATTACGTGGTAGTAGGAGAAGTTATCTTAGAATGAATTCAAGAATTTTTTTTGATACATTTCTATCTGGATGTGTTGTGGGATGACAAGGATCATGAGTTTATTCACATGAAATTGGAGGGCATGCTAGTGACGATCTATGTCAGATTCTTCATTGGCCTTCATCACTTGGCATTATCATTAGCAGCAGATGATATCTAAAGGTAGAGACATGTTTAGGATGGTCTTAATTATGAGATTAGTTTGTTTTTGAAAATTTTCCACATAATATTTTTTAAGAATATGATTAATTTGGAACTCATGATGAAAGGGATTATAAGAGTGTTCCTAGGCAGCGGCCACTATTTTTCAGTATGGAGAACATGGAACTCTTATTCTCATGGAAGGAAGAATATTTATGATCGTTTTAGCTAAGAAAACCGTTCAAAGAGAATTCTGGGAAGTGAATTTTCATATCAAGATCATCTTTCATTATAGTTCTATTGTTGTTGCATGATGGGCTACAAGAGGCCACAATGTTCATACCCCGCATTGGTGTGTTGATAATGCCACTGATTGGCCACCAAGATGTTTTTTGTAGGGGTATACAACATCAATGAAGTGTAAGTTGATTAGGATAGGTAACAAGGTCTTGGAAGGACTCAGTTATTCCTCGTTGGACATATATCTAGAGTTCTACAGGAAATTATGTTCAATAATGGGATGTGGTGCCCCAATTTAGGGATTGTAGTTCTCGGTAGAGGGAATAACTCATGGGATTCATGTTGTATCCAAGGGAAAAGAGTTGTGTCAACTACATGTTATGTTTACTACTCTAACTATTGGGGATGCATGAACTTCTATTGTCAAATGTATGATTCTTATATATTATCCCATTATTGAATTTTTCTTGATACGATTTAATCACATTCATTTGTATCTACTCAATTTCCAAGTTATTTGGGCTTATATTTGGAAATATTATATGGTGTTTTTACCATTGATACACCGTTGGTAGTGTGGTCATATAATATCAACCATTACAAGGAATTTTTTCAAGATATTGGCTGTTAGCCTTTATTTTGGGAACCATTTGTGTTGGAAATGATAGGATTAAATTTGATTCATAGTATGGATTGGGTAATTCATTATTGGGATAATATAGACTATTATAGTTGGAGAGTTAACTTTCAGTCTTCTAAAAGAGGTAATTTTTTCACCATGCAGGTTAAGATCTCCAGGCCAGTCGTAGAGGACCAATTCAGTGTTGATTGGATTATCCCATAGCTCAAATAGTTGTTCTTGCTCTTAATGATGATGTAATTCATTGGGATTCATTTCCTCTAGTGTTATAACATTTTAAGGTTTCCTTTATTTATGATTTATATTTCTAAATAACAATTTTTGATATTGAGTTAATGATCGAGTAATCACTGGGAGAAGAAATAGTTTTTATTTCACATTATATTATTGAACTAGCAGAGCTTCGGGTGTGGAAATTTATGTTCAGAGACATTTAATCTAAAGGTTTCATAAGGCCTATTTCGTATACATGGATTTATCTTGTATTCTTCCAATAATTATAATGGAAATTTACACTTATGTGTGGATTATCATAGATTGATCTAGATGACGGTTAAGAACCAGTATCCGATTTATGAACAATAATGACCTCATTGATCAACTAATAGGTTATAAGATCTTCTCCAAGATTGATTTGAGATATTTTTACCACCATTTAATGGTGAATCCATCAAATATACCCAAAAACTATTTTTAGGATTAGGTAAGGATTGTATGAGTTCATAGTGATGCTGTTTGGTTTGGCCAATTTACTGATAGTATTCATGGACTTGAAAAATCAAATATTTCCTTATTTTCTAGATGGGATTGTAGTTGTTTTAATCGATGACATCATATTTTACTCCCAGTCATCATATAAATTTAAAACAATCATGACATCATCATGATTATATTAAGGGGATATCTGCTTTAGGACAAGATTACCAAATGTAGTGTCAGGAGTGATAAAGTTCACTTCATGGGTGTCACGAACCATGTCTGGTCTTCATCCGACCCAGCGCCCGACCTATTATGTTACATGGCCCGAAGGGTGTTCCCAATCCCCACGGGCTAGCACAAGTACCTAGGTATCAAAACTATCACATGAGAACGATTTACCTGAAATAGTAAAGAATGAACATCTTATAATATAAAAAAACTAAAACTAAAACATACATTCAAAGTGGACATTAAGAAAATAAATTTTAATGATTTACAACTTGAACCAACATAAAAAAAGTATCAAAAACCAATGTATATAAAACTACTACACAAACCAACAAAAAATAAGAGAGGTGTGACATCCCCATGTTACAAACACCAACCTTCACGAGAAGACTATCAACAACTCCAACCACCATCCTTGAGCAATATGGCTCAACATGAAATATACTGAGAATAAGGTCTACATACACCTAAGGGTGTAAGTTGGATATGAGAAAGGAGCCCAGTAAGACATCACCCAATAAAAAGGATCCACACATAATTTTTAAATTAAAAATAAATTAGTAATATTAACAAAAGAAAATAAGTAAATACTTGAATAGTATTATACAAAATAGGATTAAAGAAATCAATTTTAAATCGATCAACTTAAATTAAAACACATAGACACTTACTTTTTAAATTTATCAATGTGTCACACCGAGAAGCTTAATGTTACCAATGATAACTAATATAAGAGAGGCCTCATGGGTTTTAGCTAGTTCTAGACCCTAGATCATTATTCCTCGATAAAACGAGGCATAAAAACCAAGACCCTTAGAAAATGTGGCTTAGAAACCATGACCCTCAGACAATGTAGCCAAGAAACCACAACCCTCAATCATTCATATATTTAGTTAGTGTTGCAATAGTCAAACATACTATGTGAAATGGGGCAAAGGCCACACTTAGATCACTAAACCACTAGTCTAGTTCACCCTCCATGATACTCCAGCTTCCCGTTTTGTGTACAAACAAGTTTTATGTTCATGTCACACATAACAGAAATTCAAAAAAAACCCTAACATGGTACTTATACATTAAAAATAACCATTTTCATACCCAGACACTCAATTAAAACCATACACATACCAAAAATCCATTAAAAACATAATATTCATAGGTTACATAGTCAATTAAAACATATGCATGGTTTGAAGTCTGTTATCATTAAGAAAACCACCACTTACACACATAAATACCGTTTTGAATTAAGATGCCCAATAAAAAAAATTCCTACATGTTTACCACCAGTGACATGATTTAATAAACAATAAAAAATTATAAAGAAATAGTAAAAGAATGTCACATGGGTTTACACACACTAATGTTATAATTTATACATTCAAATGCATTCCAACATCACACACACTCAAAATACAATTTAAAATTGTGACCTGGAACACAAAAATAGATTGATGGAAAACCATTCACCATTTGTAATTTTATTTTAAAAAGCACATAATTTAATAAGAAAAAAGTAGAAGCATATAAAACAATTTAAAATAATCACTTGGTGTTTCCCTCTAAACTAATGAAAAACATTCTTTTACGACCAAATGCACATGTTGCTTTGTCAATCAGATAGTTTTCCCAACCTGTTAAAATTAATAATCTAACTGTATATTTTAAAAATAACTAACATAGTTCTCAGCAGAAAACACACACATAATATAATATACCTAATAAACAATTTCAATGCAAATCAAATTTCAAAGAAAACATACTTATCACTACACTAATTAATTAAATAAAATGATAAACAAATTAAGCTTTAATATTAATTCATAAAATAATATGTAGACATGGAACCACCTACCTTAGTGTAAAAGAAACATTACAAACGTGATGTGAAAATTCGACAACACGTCAACTATAGCTAAAACCACACAAACAGGTCCAAAAAAACACGGTATCGAACCATTTTCATCAAGATTGAACTGAAGGCGACATAAAACCATAACTAGAATTTAGAAAAAAGAGAAAAAAACTATTTGAAATGGAAAACGCCTATGGTGAGGGATCAGGAGGCCGCTACAAGGGTTCAGGTGGCTATCTAATTAGACGTGGGGTGCGTCGGTGATGTCTGGAGAAGAAGTGGGGTGCGCTGGCCAGCATTGGGGGAAGTGCATCAGACGGGAGGAGAGAAAGGCGGGGCACGCATGGACCAGTTTGTTCAAGGTGGTTACACTTCGAGCTGGAAAAAGAGAGAAGGTGGGGTCTGTCAGGTTTCCGAGTAAGTAGTAGGGGGTGCGGTTCGATTCTGAGCTGGAGCAGGGTGTGTGGAGCAATTCTTGGTAGAAGCCAGTAGGGGTGCAGTGCGATTCCGAGAAAGAGGCAGGTAGGGGTGCGACGCGATTCCGAGCAGGTGTTGGGGGCTAGGGGATGTGGCGGGAGGGTAAGGGGGTGACATTCGCAACAAGAAAAAAGGGAATTAAGGGGGGAGGGATGTGGGGAGAGAAAAAAGAGAGAGGTTAAAAAGAATAAAAAATACATAAATATAACAAAAAACAATCACCATAATAATAATAAGGATAATAGTTATATTAATAATTAATATAGTAATACTAACTCTATATAATTATTATCCTTATCATTAGTAATAACAATTGTAATTAAATCTTCAAATAATAATATTATTATTACCATTAAGATAATTCATTAAGTTAATTACAGTTTTCATATTTAATCTTTTTATGTTCACTTTATTAATCACATAGTTATATTTCTTTATTATTAATTCCATTTATTAAATTAATTAAACATTATAATGTCGCCCGGTGGACCAAGCGAGGCCGCGGAATTTGAAAAGCATTCCTTGCCTGAGTGTCAGATGCTGTCGAGCCCCAAAAAAACCCATTTATTAGGAAAACAAAAAATTCAAATAGGACTCATCCCACACCTCGACCGACTATTTTGAAGCCATAAAAATTAATAAAGATACTATTACTTAATATTATATTACAATAATATTAATAAAATTATACATTTTATATTCTTAACACTATTAAAAATTATAATAGTATCTTCAAACAATATTATTATTATTATCATTAAAAAAATTCCTTAAATTTTAATTGCTCTTCCTATTTTGATTTTATTTATATTTAATTATTAATTACATTGTATTTATCTTCATTGGAGAACAATTGGGTTATGTGATGAACCAGGAAAGGACTCGCGGTTGCTTGGATGAGGCATCGTGGCCTTGACCACAGAGCATGGAATACAATCAAGGGGAAACATTAGTTTTTAAATAAGATATGAATATTTTAAGTCAGTAATCAACCCGAACTACCCAGAGCTGAATAAATTAATAAAGTAATGAATTTAAAAGCAATGGGTGTGACAATTCTCCTCACAATAGTGCTTTCCATCCTCGGAAAGCCACAACTAAGGCTGAAACCTGTGGTAGCAACTAATAATTATTAGGGTTCAAAAATGATCCCTATGAAAAGAAAATGAAAAGAGGAAAACACACCGTGCTCGGAGAAATTGGATCCAAATACCACATCATGAAAATCGAAAAATGAATTTCTGATACATGTCGCCCACCCCAAAGAGCTAGAACACCTCCAGTTGTTTAATCAATGATATGAACCCTCACAGCCACGGAAACCAACATCAAAAACTGAACCACCCCGAGCACCAATGAACGAAAACCCATCCATTTGACTCGAGAAACACACAAGATCAATCAACACCCAAAAATAATCTTGTCACTACCACCAAGACATATCTGGGAACAAAACTAAAATCCAACATGGGGAAGCCCCAGGTGATCCCCATGATTAAAACCCTAACAACGCCCAATACAAGACTAGAAAATCGAAATGAGGAGGTCTGGGAGGACTCCCCACCATTAAAGAAAATGCCAACACCGGTTCATTCCAGAGATATTTTTGTGAGACCCACCATGGGTCTCTCCGCCATTAGAGCTAATAGAAGATAGATAACTTTGAAAATTTCCGGATGGTTACCAAACACCCCATGAAAAGGGGTGGGGAGGGAGTGGCCCGACCACCTGGTGTCAGAACCATGACTTAAGACCAACCAGAATCTCCACGTACTTGGATGAGAACAATTCAAATCTAAGACAGATTGAACAAACATACCCCATAGTGACCACTAACAGTGATTACACCCAAAGGGATTCAACCCCCAGGACATTAAGTCACCTGATGACCAAGCTTTCTCAGAGCTACATGAAACCTCATGCACCCAAATGGGTCATTCGAAAATGAACAACTATAGAAAACAATATAAACTCCCATCACCGTGAATACAAATGATGGAAATAATGTTGGGGTTCAATACAATCACGTAGTTCATAACCACATTACATATTGACTCTAAGGCCGATGGCTGAATCCCTGATGTTTGAAGCATCTCTTGCCTCACAGTTAGGTATCAAAGACCCCTAAACAAAGTTTCTTCATTTCCTAGTGCCGCAAGCAACCACACTGCAATCAGGACATCCTCGTGAGACACAACACACTCTGACATAAACCTACTCCCTCATGGAACGTCCACCATAATAGGGGTTTAGATTTTGTGAATGCATCATGTATTCACCTTAACCATGAATCATAATAAGGAAAGACACACAAAAGACAATCCTATTTAAACATAAAAAAATAGAACTCCCTGAGAGGACACACTAAAATGAAAACTGGGATTCCCAAAGGATCCTATGAAATCAAACCTTGGTAATCCAAGAGAACTCACACTAAATGACGTCAAAAAAATGTCCATTGAAGTCAATGAAAGTAATAAAATCCATTACAGACATCGGTCATCACTGATAACTCAGATCCTCATTCACCCTACCTCGCGGGAATTAATTTCACCATTTTTGGGGGGGAACATTAGAGGGAATAGTGTCAAACATCATACCCAACTACTGAGACAACTCATAGATACAAAATATCCCATCAAATCCTCTTAAATCTTCCATCGTCTGTTGCGAGAAGATCCTCTTAACCGAAACGGATATGGGTCAAACATTGCACTATCTCTAAAAAGGGATAATCCTCACTTTAATCAACTAGAGGGTTGGACAGCGACGAATTACCCATAGCCTCACTTCAATCACATGATAATGCTTTATGTGGGTATGCACTAGTCATGAAAGAAAATCATGGACCAAATCAAACTTGACCAATGGCCAAGACATACTATAAGTGAAAAGTAAACGTACAGGGAGAACCAATGCAAGGGCTTCTCGAAGAACTTTTCAAAAGAAACCATTAACCAAATGATTTCCCACCATATTAGAAATAAGAATTCAAAATCAGGACACAAATTATTCAAAATGGATTCTCGTCTTTAAATACCTCACATGCAACATTTCAAAAATACAAGGACATACAACAAAACCATAAATTAATAAAACAACAAATTTTTTCCAATAACATTTTTTTTTGAAAATCAACATTGCTAGTGGGTTTCCCAAACACCAATGGTGTCCCATGGGCCTCGTAGTTGAATGTTCCCATGCAGCATCAGCACCCACCTCAAGCCCATCCATGCACTCATCCACTCATTCCATTAACCATTTCTCCTTCCATATATTCTAATGCACGTGGTTTCCCATAAAAACACCACAGATCAAAACTAGAACTTTCAATTATTTTTAAAACCAAACAATCAGCCCACACTTTCAAAACCTTACACGTCATTTTATTTATAAAGATCATTATTTCAAGACATTTTTCAAGACCAATTTTTCTACCTAAAAAATAGTTTTCCATTAATCCAAAACAACAAGATGAGGAATGATGCAAGAGGGAACACGTGTCAGCGGGTGTCTGGGACATATGGTTGGCAGGCATATTCCAATCATGCTACTGCCACAGAGTGTATTTCAGGATAGCAGCCCCAACTCCACATGGATTTCCAAACCCTGTGATATCACTTAAACACTACCACTACTCCATTTTCATTTCCCCTAAAAAATATTAACCACAAGGATAAAATATTTAAGGAATCATCAACTTAATTTGGTAACTTGAGTCCCTCCATGATGTGTGTTGGCCATGCACCTTAATCGTATCCAAGAAGTCACGTCCCAGGAACCTTAATTCTACTATATCTTGATTATATCCAAAAATAACACTACCTAAGAGATCCAACCTCCCTCTGATAACATTTTCTCATGATCCAGGCTGGGTCGTCATCCGACCCAGTCCGTGACATGACCCGAAGGGAGTTCCTAATCCCCACAGGATGGCACTAGTTCCCGGGTATGAAAACTACCACATGTGAACGATTTACATTAAATAGTAAACACAAAACAACATAAAAGGTAAATAAAATAAAACTAAAACAGACAATCAAACTAGAATGTAAATAAAAATCAATTTTAATGATTTACAACTTGAACCAACATCCAAAAAGTAACATCAATGAAAAAAAATTAAAACTATAACTCAAACCTCTATGAAAAAAGAGTGGTGAGACATCCAAAAGCTAAAAACACCAACCATTATTAGAATAACATCAAAAACTCGAACCATGATCTTTGAGCATGATTCCCCATCCTAGAATACACAGAGAACCTGGTCTAGAAACACCTAAGGGTGTATGTAGTGTGTAAGCCAAGACCCCAGTAGGATGTCACCCAATAAAAAGGTTCCACAAATAATTATTAAATGATAAATACATTTTCAATATTAACTAATGCAAAGAAGTATATCCGTGAATTAGTTTAAAGAAAATAGGATTAAATAAACAATCTCAAATGGAATAACATAAATTAAATCCCATAGACTCTTACTTTTTAAAATAACCAAATTGTCAAACTGATGAGTGTAAAGTCACCAATGAGCACTAATATGAGAAAGGAATCATGGGTGTAAGATATACTAGGACTCTATATCTTTGTGCCTCTTTGAAACATGGCCTAGAAACCATGACCCTCAGAAAATGTGGCATAGAAACCACAACCCTAAGAAAACATTGATTAGAAATGATGACCTTCAATCATTAATATGTTTATTTCGTGTTGCAGTCAAAAAACCTGCTAAGTGAAATGGTGCCAAAGCCACCATGTGATCTCTATCCCACTAGTCTAGTCCACCCTCCAAGCTAACATGGCATCCCTCTTTCTGCTCAAACAAGATTCATGTTTTCAATCACACATCACACTTACGCAAAAAATAATAATAGAGTACTTACACACACAAAATCATCATTTTAACACCCAACTCCTTTTTAAAACCATACACACACCGTAAATCCATTCAAAACATAATCATCATAGGTAAAATATTCAATTAAACCTTCTGCACAGTTTAATGTAACTTATTATTATACAAACCACCACATACAGAAATAAATACCCTTTTGAATTAAGACAGACACTAAATTTTTTTCTAACTTGATTCTCACCAGTGAAATAATTTAATAAACCATAAAAAAATTATAAAGAAACAGTAAAATAATGTCACGTGGGTTTACATGCACTAATGTAACAATTTATACATTCATCTGAATTCTAACATCACATGCACTCGAAATAAAATTTTAATGTGTGACCTGCACCACACAAATATATTTATGGAAATCCTTGAACCATATGTAAAACACATTTTCATAAACCACATGATTGAATAATACAAAAGTAAATTCTTATGAAAAATTTTTAAATGATCACATGGTGTTACCCACTAAATACAAAAAAAACATTCTTTTACGACCTAACACACATGGTGCCATGTCAAAAATATATTTTTTACCAAATGTACAAATTAATAAGCTAATCGAATAATTTGAAAATCACTGACATAATTTTCAACAATAAAATACACATATAATATAAAAATCCATGTAAACAATTTCAATGCAAACCAAATTTCAATGAAATCCAAATTCACATTACAAAAATTAGTTAAATAATATGATACATAAATTATTCATGAAAATTAATTCATCAAATAATAATTATACATGGAAACACATACCTCTTTTTAGAAAAACATTTAAATCTTGATGCGCAAATTCCACCGCACTTCAACTGTTGCTCAAACTACACAAACAGACCCTAAAAACACATTATCGAACCATTTACATCAGCATCAAACCAAACACGACATAAAACCCTAATTCAATCTATTATAAAATGGAAAAAATATTTTATTTGGAACAAACCTAAGGTGAGGGAGTGGGAGGCCACTACAAGGGTTCAGGTGGCTATCTGAGGAAGAAGCATGGGCCACCGGTGATGTCTGGGGAAGATGCGGGGTGCACCGGCTGGGATGGGAGGAGGAACATCGAATGAGAGGAGAGGGAGGCAGGGTGAACGTGGACCAGGGTGTTCCAGGGATAATTATTATAGCTATCCAAGGGGAGAAGGGGTGGTCTGATAGGATTCTGAGAAAGAAGTATGTGGTGCAGCATGATTCTAAGCAGGAGTAGGGGGTACAAAGTGATTCTGAGCAGGAGGTATAAGGGGGTGGGGTGCAATTCCGAGTACAAGGATGGAGGGGGTGCAGAGCGATTACATGCAGGAGTAGGGGGAAAGGGGATGTTTTACAAGGGTTAGGGGGGGTGGGTGAGTTCCTTGAAGTGAAAGTAGGTAAGGAGGGGGAGAGGAAGATGGGAAGGAAAAAAGTGAAAAGAAAAATAATTATAAAATGAATCCTAATAAAACTAAAAACAAAACCCATAATAATAATAGGGATAATAGTTATAACAATAATAATAATAATAATACTAATTTAATATAATTATTATTCTTAGAACTAATAATAATAAGAGTGATAATATCCTCAAAAAATAATATTGTTATTACCATTAAGACAATTCCTTAAGTTAATTATATGTTTCTTATTTAATTTTTTCATTTTCACATTATTATTCACATAATATTATTTCATTATTAATAATTCATTTTATTTAATTAATTGAGCATCGACAGGTCACCCGGTGGACCAGGTGAGGCCATGTGGTTACAAAATTGTGCCTCGTTAGAGTGTTGGATGCTGTCAATCCACCAAAAAACCCCATTTATCGACAAAACTCAAAATTCATCCAGGACTCATACCGCACCTCGACCGAATTTTTTTAATCCTAGTAAATGAATAAAGTGACGATAATATAATACCATGTTACAATAATATTAATAACAGCTTAATATAATTTATATTCATAACACTGTTAAAAATAATAATAGTATCTTCAAACAATAATATTATTATTATCATTAAAATAATTCCATTAATTTTTATTAATCCTCTTATTTTAATTTTATTTCCATTTCATTAATAATTACATTTTATTTATCTACCTTAGAGATCATGAGAGTCATGCGATAAACCCGGCAAGGTCACACGGTGGCTCGGATGAGGCTGTATAACTTCGACCACGGTGCGCTAAACGCAATCAAGGGAAAATCTTTAGTTTATAAATAATAACTCCAATTTTTTAGTCAGTCTTCAACCCAATCAACCAAAAGCTGACCAAATTAATAAAATAATGAACTTACAAGCAATGGGTGTGATAATGGGCCATGTTATCTCAGAGGATAGAGTGTTAGTGGACCCATATAAGGTTCTATACTTGATATCCAAGGAGTATCCCAAGAATACCATATAGATTTAGAGTTTTCTATGTTTATTAGGTTATTATCGATGGTTTATCTAGGACATCTCTAACCAGGTTTCACCAATGTCACAGATGACTATGAAATGGGTAATGTTTTTTGGTCATATTCTTGTGCTAAATATTTTCAAGAGATAAAAGGTAGGGTAACCTCACCACTTTTCCTCACTTTACCTATTCTAGGTAAATCATTTACAATGTACTATGATGAATCTAGATTTGGGCTCAGATCAGTCCTCATGCTAGAGGATCGAGTGGTATCTTATGGCTCAAGACAGCTAAGACCAGATGAAAGGAATTACCTTTATCACGACCAAGAGTAATCTATGGTGGTACATTCCCTATGATTCTGGATATATTATCTTTTGAGTGATAGGTTTTGGTGCACACAATCTATAATATCCATAGAAAAATATTTTCCCAGTAGGACCTAAACCTTCGGCAGAAGAGGTGGGTTGAGTATGTATAATATTTTGACATCGAGTTATCTTATACACTAGGAAATGGAAGAATAATTTTTTATTATTTGATCCAAAATATCTATATAGAGGTAGTTTGTGAGTCTTGTGATGATTTTATAATGATGGTATTATTTATAGACATGCATATAGATGTTATGGAGTCTGAGGGATGAGTAGCTCTAGCTTCAATAGCTGTTATACCTGTACTTTTGGAAAAAATCAAGACTGAGCTGTTTTCCGATTTGGAGGGTTTAGTTCTGAGAGATTTCTTATATGGTGGGTATAAACCATTGTGATAGGCTCTTGGCAGTGGGAATTCTATTATATTATGATAATTATTATGGGTTCCTATGGTCTTTCATGAGGAGTTGATGAGAGAGTTTCATGCTTCAAGATGTATGGTACATCCTATTTTGAAAAAAAGATGTATTGTGATCTTCATATAAAATATTGGTGGCCATGAATAAAGATATAAGTAACATGTTAGTTAGTGAGATATTTCATTTATCAGCAGGTGAATGCAAAGAATCATAGGACAATTAGGATTTTGAAAACATTTACCATTCATTAGTGTAAATGAGATGATGTCACTGTGGATTTTGGGATAGGATCACCCAGAAAAACTAATTAGAGTGATGCAATATGGGTGACCTTGGATCGACTGATGAAGGTATACCACTTTTTTCTTACTAGGGATACCTTCCTTTTTTGAGATATCTTACCTTCACATGCATGAGGTAGTTCGGTTGTATAGTGTTCCATGTAGTATCATTTCTAATAGAGGTACTCATTTCACAATATGGTTTAGGAAGGGTCTTCATAATGATCTGGGATCGTAGGTTCTTCTACCTACAGCCTATCATCCATTTACTAGAGGCCAATCTATGTTCACTTTTCATGTTCTTAAGGATATGTTAAGAGCCATAATTTTGGAATTTGGGGGTATATGAGATAATCATATGGAACTCATGGTATTTTCAAATAATAACAACTTCTAGGCCTCAATACAGATTGTGCCTTTTGAGGCATTGTATGATAGTTCATTCCATTCAGTTATTTTATAGTTCTAAGTAGAAGAGTCAACACTTGATGAAGCTAGTCTGAGGGAGAAACCATCCGAGAAGGTTCAGTTGATCAGGATATGTTTGGTGACCATACATAGTAGAATGAAATTCTACAGTGACCATCAAAAGCAACCATTAGTGTTTTAGGTTGGTCATCATGCTTTCCATTGAGTTTTTCTTGGGATGGGGAATAGTCTTATCAAAAAACATGGAAATATTGCACCCAAGTTTATCATACCATTAAAGATAGTTGATAGGTTTGGTCCAGTGGTGAACCAATTATCCCTCCCATGACACTATAGTGTCATGCATGAGGTGTTTCATGTGTTGCATCTTCAATGATATCATCCTAACCCTTCTCATGTGGTGGAAGTCAAGGATGTTGAGCTTTGGCTTGATGTTTACTTTAAAGAGCATCTAATATGGATTTTGGACCACACTATGAAGTATCTTAATGGTAGAGAGATTCCTTTGGTTTGAGTGCGTCAGTATCATAGGCGTGTTTTTGAGGAGACTAGGGAGAGGAAGTATGATGTGTTAGAACAGTGTCCATACATGATTGATGATAACCCACAGTGATTCATATAGTATATATGAATGAACTTTTATATCTTGGGGAGGTTGTATGTTCCCATATTTTTTAGGCACATCTCACTTTATGTTTTTTTGTTAACCATATTCCGTTAGACCTTGTCATTCAAGTCCTGTTCGGAGAAGAAGATCCTTGTTGGGTAAAATCACATAAAATTATGGAATGTTGGTTTATTTGAGTTAATCGAGTCTGGGTATAATCATTTTAAATGGTTTTATGTGGATTTTATATGGTTTTTAAAGTAATGGAATGTTTTGAGATCATATGCATATAGTAGATTAAAAAATGCTTACTATATGATTACAAACTGTGTACATGTTACACTATGTGTAACTACTTCAAGTAAAATTTCATGTAGTGTTTAGTGGTTCCACGTCATAAACCTAACACTGATCAGTTAAATTTTTATTGAGATAAATATTAACCAGATGTGATTTATTTTTTGGTGTATCCCTTTAAAAGGAATACATTAAATTTAGATTGACAACATGTTATGTATTTATTGCGAGCAATGTTTTTATATGGGAAATGAGAATGATTCTTTTTTCATTACTTTATTTTAACCCATCCTATTGACCCTATGTGAATTCTAGGTGAGTTTGTAGCATTATCTTCTCTAATGAAAATTCTTTTTTAACATCTGATCACTGCTGAGTTGATGTGATTAAGCTTTACCCTATATTTTTTTCATTCATCAATATTGCGATGGAAATCCCTAAAAATGGTTTTGATCTTGACCTGTGTTGATTTAAATTTTTCATTCTATGTTATTCACTTAATTTCTCATTTGTGTTTCCCATTGTAAGCGTTTTGTTAATCGACATTAAATGGTTGGGGGTCTAAAACCTAACCCTATAGTCTGTTCAATTTCTAAGTACGTTTAATATTTTGATTTGTCCCAATATATAAAATTCTCTAACCAATGAAATTATGAATTGGAATATTGTTGGGATCCCATTGGATTCATTTTTTTTATGATACATGACTTATGGATACCCATTGGGTGAGCTAGCCTTTGAATATTAAAAACATGAATAATGGATTAATGTGTGTTTATCATCACATGAGATTAGAGGTTATTTCATGATATATAATCACATTGGTGATATATTATGGGATATTTATATGATTATTGTAAATTTTATATATAAATGAAAGTGTCATGGAATGAAAAATGGTAATTTTTTTAATTAACTGTTGAGTCTTATGATGTGATATGGTGATATCCTTACTATTATGACTTGTTGAGTTCCCGTTCAACTTCTTATATACAAGTCTATAACCTGACACATGTTAAATTTAATATAGAGTAGGCTATACCTAGTGATACATGCTTGTAATGACCCAAACTACTTTGAATAGTATATTAACTTAATCTTAACGATTTAATAGAGATGTTAATGGTTAATGCAGAAAGAGGAGTCGATGGATTCATCCAGTAGACTCGAACCTTATAAAGCCCACTTATCAGAGCGTTGGAAGGAGGTGGAATCGTTGGGCTTCACTTTGGACCAAGCCCAAGCCGAACTCTAGCGTGTCAAGCATGAACGGAAACACCTACTGGAGAAGTTAAAGTTAGTGGAGATTACTACTAGGGAAATGTTATCTGAGCCTCCATCATATTCTCTCACCATATCACACCTTACACTTAGGTCATATGCTGGTGTTATAAAGGGCTATGTGACGAGACCGTAGCTTATTTGTATAATCCTTTAGGATGAATACATTAAGATTTCTTCCTTTAGTGAAGTTTGTTAAATTTCAAATGTCCGAATAATTTTAGGATGTATTTTATTGATGAATTTTGGAAAAAAATGATATTTTAAAATATTTATGTAAACCTTAAATAATTAATCATGTTTAATGGATTTCAAAAAAATGCTCTTCTGCAAAAGTGTTCAGTAAGGAATTTGGAGTCTAATAAGATCAACATAATTTTTGATGAATAATAAATTATGAATAGTGATTTTACGCTTAGGATTAGTAATGTGACCAAATGGATTCGAATTCTCACTTAAAGAATGTTTTAATATAATTTAGACACCTTGATTAAGTAATGTGATTCAATAAAATGGGTAAATAATGGTTTCATAAATTATTAGTCAAGTTTTAGTTTTTTCAGGTGAATAGTGTTTTTTAATTAAAAATTAAATTAAAAATATTTAGAAAATTATTTTTATAAAATGGACTTTATTTTTGAACTCATGGCATCGATATTATGTTATTGTAATTTTTGGGGATTTTTTTGAAAAAATGAATTTTCGGTGAATAGTGTATTTATTTAATAATTAAATTAAAAATATTTAGAAAATTATTTTTATAAAATGAGGATCATATTAGTAATCAGAGCATCGATATTTGGTTAAGGTGAAATTTTGAGATTTTTCTGAGAAAGATGAATTTTCAGTGAATAGTAAAAATGTAGTTTTAGGGTTTCGGTATGTATAATGAAATCATAACTGTGTCATGATGATGCCATGAGATATTTTAATGGTTTTCCGACAAAAGGTGATGAATTATAGTATTGGGTCCCCCATGTTTCCTAACTCCATGGGAAATACCATGGGAGAGCCCATGGTTTTGAGAAAACCACTTGTGAGGTGTCCCTTAAAATTATTAAAGTATCACCTCACTTTCCCTATAAATAAAAATCCATTCTCTCATCCTTTCGACTCAAAAATCATTCTCAACTATGTTCTGGTATCCTTCTCTCCCAAAGATTCCTCCCAAGGTGCTTTCAAGCCTCTCAAGATCCCAACCATTTAGGTTTAGGAGTTACGTTTAAGGTAAAGGATCCTTCCTCTCTCTTTCTTTTCAAGTAATTTCTTTTATGTCATTTCTTTATTCTCCATGCTCTTATGTTGGAGGATGTTATTTTATATTCCTTTTAATACCCTTTTCATGTTCATACGATGAGATACCCCCTCTTGCTCTCGTAAATTCGTTTTAAGAATGTTTAAGTGGCGTCGTGAGGCTGCTGAATTTTATGGGATTCTTTCAGCTGTCTCATTTTTCTAAGTTCTACTTTCATGTCAAGTCATTAAATTTCCTTTTTATTATGTTGGGATATGATCTATATATATATCTTACTGAAAATTTATTTTTATATGATAAGAGACCCTATTTGATCTCATCAATTCATTTTTGTTGAAGTTCAATTGATGTCGTTAGGCTGCCAAATTTTCATAAGAGAAATCTAATTTTTGTCTTCCTTCCATGTTTTTCATTTCAAATGGTATGTCCATAAAATTTCATTACCATGTTCATATATCCTTCATATTCTGTTCCTATACTGTTTTATGGGTCATTTATGAATGTTTGACCCATGTCCCCTCTCTTTTCAATGTTTTCTAAAACCCCGAAACATAGCTGTTATGCTGCAGAATTTCCGTCTCAAAATGTCTCTCTATTTTATTAAAGTTCTATTATTTTATTAAGTGAATACTCAAAACACTCTCTTCTATAGGGGTATTCACATATATACCAATTTTTTCTATTTTAAATTCTGGGATTTACATACATGAGACCTTCTTTCCCTTTCCGTTAGTTTAATGTGACATAAAGATCATGTCTTTAAAGCAGTTTTTAAAACGTTATGATTATGAAATGAACCCATTTCTTTTATTCTATATGGGTTGATTATGAAATGATTGATGATGATATATGTGGCTCACATGATGATAAAGACAAATTTAAGGGTGCGCCCAAATAGCGCTCCAATGCATTGGGTAAAGACTTAATCTCTAAAGATGACCATTTTTAACGACGCCTTGGTGAATAACCTTGGTAATTTTTAATGACACCTTGGGGATGGACCTTGGTGGAACGGAAATTATTGTCAATATTAAATGTTGTAGCAACATATTCAAGTTATAAAAATCGTTATTTTTATTATTATATGCATCATGATTTCTTTCTCATGCCTCAAAGTTCTTTTCATGACCTTATTTAAGTATGTCCCCATATTATGAGATGCAGAAATGAACCTTGGATGAACTTAAGTAGAAGCATTTCAAGTGTTTACGAAGAATGTTTTATTTTGTTTTCATGTATTATGTTCCTGGTTTCCAAGACACGAAACCTTAAAGATCCTCAGTTTTGTGTAATGTAATGAAAGTTTATGTCATAAAAAGGCAGGATTCCATAATGGTGAAATTCATTTATACCAAGTTATACCCTAACACATGCTAAAATGATTATATATAACGCTATGCCCATTGATACATGGTGAAATTATTATATACTAGGTTATGCCTTAACAAACGAAAAAATGACTATATAGAGGTCTTGACCGAGATTTATGTTGTTTTTTCTGTGGATATATGGTTATGGTTGGCATGGTTGTGATACAAGCTCAAATATATACAATCATAGCACTGAAGAAGGTTATTTGGATATATGGATATGGTTGTCATGGTTGTGTTAGATGCTCGGAGACCTTCCAGTATCGTGTTAATGATGGTTTATTGATGTATTTTATTTATTTAAAAATTAATACACTTTTTATCTCTTTTTTGACAAATTTATCATCAGAATGGTTTTGTTTGGACATGTTGGGGTTGAACTACTATTTTTACACATGTACTACTCATGCAGTAATCCAGTACCCTAGAAAATTACATGGATGTTGTTCTGGACAAGGGAATGGGACATTCATGTTAATTTTGTTGCTTACTGAATGTTATAGAGTTTGGAGATGGGCCCAACATTGGGTTTGACAGTGGGTTATTGAGTATATTTGTTTCATATAATTTTATTATTTGTATTTTATTTAATTTGATATTTATATATATATATCATACTATCATTACATGGTTCATAGTTGTATTATTATTGGTTTCTTCCTTTCATTTTCTAGTTGTTTGATACTTTTTCCACAATGTTTAGGTTAATATATTGTTTCTTTTTTATTGACTGTTTATGTTGTGTTACAGATTTTTTATAGATTTTATAGTCTACCCATTGTATATATCACACCCCCACTTATAGTTTGTATAATCAAGAATATGAAGATGAATGCTTGAGGTCCTATAAACAACTCGTTTTTTCTATGGGATAGAGTGTAGGATAAGGGGACGTTACAATCCTCTTTGGGTGACACTGACTCAACCGCATGGTTTTAAAACATTTAGTAATCTAATGTGTCATGATATGTGAATTATCCACACTTTTTATATTCTTAAGGACGTGAAATATGGAACCAATACCAGAGAAATCACTTCTGGGGATGTATTCACACCAAGAAACAAGTATATTATAAACATTATCACATACACAACCCACATCATACAATAATTTGATTCACAACAGAGAGAGTGATTAATCCAACACTAGGCAGAAATAAATTTAATATAATATAAAATATTCTCTTTTCTCAAACCAGGTCCATATGAACTAGAATGACTGAAGACTATATTGATTAAAATAAATGATGGAATACAAGAACCCCTTCTCCCAAACCAAATGTATACAAAATCAAGCCCTAGAGAAGAGTATAGAATTCATATGATGATAGAAAACCCTTCCCCTAGACCAAACAAGCTCATGATGATATAGTAATATAATGATATAAACAAGGATAGAGTATACCTTCCCATATCATATCATTATCTCAGCAACAGGCTTGATGAATGAGTTATTCATACCATCTCTGAAGGTTGATATGTGTGGTTAGGAAACTAAATATTGAAGTGATTGAAATGATCATGGATAAAGAATTTACTACGTGGGTTTCAATCAAACAAAGGATATTGTTTCCCAATACTCATTTAGAAGCACTAGATAATTTAGGATGATTATAATCCTAGTCATTCAAATCAAGGGGCTAATATTTAAAGTGTTTTATGTTAAAAAATATTGTTAAATAGTCTTACAACACATATAAAGTAGATATGATAAATCCTATAATAGTGGTAAAATATCACTAATCAATAATACACCCCTTTGTGTCCAAGAATGAATATTGACCATAAAACTGATCTCAAAACATCCCCCCCACCAAAACCATCTACTCATAAACTCTAAGGAATAGAACCACCACTATCAAGATAACCCACAAAACATATCTATGGATAATGGATTTTATTTCTCTCTATATGTATGATTCAAAAAAATGGATATCACCACATCCCCTCTCCAAACCTCTATCCCACAATCAAAAATAGATCCCTTATTCTTTTGTAGACATTATCAGTAGAACACATGGAGTATCCTCCTATGATCATTATCATCATTTTAATTAACTCTATTGAAAATTACTGACACATCATGTTAAATTTTTCTGGTATGAACCTTGAAAGAATGTTGACCTAGATCCACTCTTGAGAAACAAAAATGTTTGAAACTCCTTACTCGAGACATAGATTACATAAGGTTAATTAATTAATTTATTATTACCTTTTTCTCATTGTTTTCCACATTCAAACAAAGGTTCATGAAAGAAAGATATATGATCCTTTAATAGGTCTTTACCCCTCATGAAGAATCCCTTCGCTTAGAAAACTCAGTTGACTTTAATTTTTTATATTAGATAACATGTGTGCCTAAAATCCAGGTTGATCTCTAGCCTCAATTTTTATAACATTAACTTATCCTAGTAAGAATTGTTTCCCTGCCATCCAATCAATCAACCCTCTCCTATAATACCACTATTTCGTGACCCTCCACCTAAATTCAACCCTCTTGGGACAACAGTGAGAGAATATAGATAATGATTATCCACTCTCGCCTCAAATATGTCACAGTTAGTAACAATAATTGAGGGTATAACATACACACAAATGGGATGAATTTCCTTCTAAAATATAAGAATCAAAAGATAATTTTGAAACAACCAACATCATCATCTCAAGATAAAAGTAAAGAAGGATCCAAATTATATTCATGTAATGTTATGGAAAACTTATACAATTGAAAAATAAATGATTAAAAACTAAATAATAACCCTCTACCGTTACCAGAAAATACAAATTAGCTTTGGAAAAACCCATGATATAGTAATATCCAGCCAAATCACCAACCTTATCATAATGAATTGAAAAATAGTTTATGCATATTTAGGGTGTCTATAACATGTTAAATCTATAGGATCATCCCTACATCCTCTTTTATAAAATGTGAAAGAAGCATACTTATTTATACTCAGTAAATAAATTAAACTAACTTGATCCTTAATAGGGTTACTATTATTTTCTATATCTTTACCATGGATTACTCAAAAAGTATAACATAGAAGTAATAAAATAATATATAACATAATAAGCAAAGTGGATACCTCGCTACCACTTCCCCTCTGGTTTTCCACTTAACATTGACATCACATGTCTTGATACATTTCTATCCAAATGTAAACCCAAATACACATGGTCTGAAGTAATATAGCCTAATGAATCCTGGGATAAATTTGGAATGTATCTTGTTCATCTCATTATCATATCATCCCAATCACATATCCATATAATAATTGAGTTGTTTAATGATCCACCAAAGCATTTCTGTTGTCTACCTTAAGCAATCACATCCCATTAAAAATATATCTAAGGTAACCATTAATATAATATATCTAGAGATATATGTGCGTAAAATATAAACAAGACATTAAATTGAAATACAAACATATATTGGGAATGACAATAGACTTTCAAACCATAAAATAATACTGTTAGGATAAGAGAGTGGGGATAGAGAGGTTAATCAACTATCTGGTCATCACCAAATTGAATGTTAGGAAAATCCATTCCTTGAGTTTTTTGAGTGTTAGTATCCATACTGACATGGTTGGGGTTGTGTTTGAAATCACATAACATACATGATATATTGAAGTCTCAGTACAACATTACGAGTGACACAGCTCACCCATGGTTTTTATTTTATTTTATTCTTTTCTTGATGTTGGGTTTTTTGGTTGCAGTTTAGGTTGAGTTCATGGCTAGAATTATTGTTTTTTGGATGTTTTATGTGAGTTTTGACTCTATGCACGATTTAAAGGTTACTCAAGCATTATAATAAGGTTGAGTTTAGTTTGAGTTCAATTCCTTCTTGGGTGATTTGGATTTCACATCTTGAGAATTGTTTGGCACAAACCATGCATGTCTCAAGAGAACCTATGGGGCTATTTTTGGTGTCATAATCTAGGAGAAAGGATTGTATAAGATTAGAAGAAGTTATGCTCACCACATGTGGGGATGAAGTGAAATTTGACATATCCAAATCACATGGTTGGCTCACGGTTTCCTGAATCATGCAACCAAACAATTTGGGTTTTCCATCTTCGTTAGTAGGATGTTCATGATTGGCACATGTATTGTAAAACCATAAGGCCAAACTCTTTGACATTCTAAGATCATTAAAAAATTGATTTTCTTATTCCTCCCCTCCCCTATTTTAAACCCATCTAGATCCATCCTCTCCTTTCTGGACTTAAGAATATAAAGGGGATCCTAAGAACCCTCCTCTATTACTCTCTTTCCCCCATTGGAGATCCTATAAAGCTCTAAGGTAAGTTCTTTTGGATTTAGTGAATAACATTATACACTTCTTCTACTTCTCTCTTGGATCATGGGTTTTCATGGAGGGTTTCCCCCTTGTCCTAACTCAAGGGTATGGGTTGGATAATTCAGGTTGTTATATTGGGTTCTAGGGTGTTTAGATTGACCACTGGGTCTCTTTATGCATCTTCCGATGGTTTCTTTACATTTTTACACCTTTAATTTATGTGTTTCCAAAATTTCCCTTTATGAAGCATTCTATTGAATGCATGATAAATCCAATTTGATTTCAAGACGTAATATACTTCCTAGTGATGTGTTAGTATAGTTTGTTTTGGTATCTTCATGTATGAATTTTTAGACATATAAGTTTTCAAAGGGATTCCCTAAAGTATGCCTATATACATATTAGTGGAAGGTGTTTTATGAAATTCAACCTGGAATTTTTAAATGAAAAATGCGTGTTTTGGATTTTTTTTAGAGTATTTTTATTTTGGTAACATGGTTGGTTGTGAATTGATTCTTGTGTGTATGATTTTTTATGACTAATTTGGTTTAGTATTTATATGTCGATCCTTATAATTTGATTGAATTTTTTTTGGGCTTCTCAAATTTAATTATTGGAATTTTATTTCTTATAATTAGTGTGCCATTTGATGTGGTTTCATACCTCTGTTCACAGGTTGCACATGTGGATTGACCCAAAAATGATATTGGATTCTCTTGGAAAATGTCCCACTCAAGACCAATTATTAAAATGCTTCTCCTTCATCATTTATTCCTTATATATATTATTTATAAATGGATCTTCAAAAAACCCTCATGATTTTTAATGTTTCTTGGTTCCAAAATGACTCAAAAATTCATTTCAATATGTGTTCTTATGATTTTACCATTTGATACTTGGGATGTGGTTTGTTTTCTAAATGATAGAAATCCATGTTTGGAACTCATAAGTATGAATAGTATTTTTATTTTGGAAATGTAAATGGGTTTAGAAATGTAATTAGGTTTGTGAATGTTATGGCCCAATTGGTATTTTGTGGGTTTTTTGCAAAATAGTGTGAAGCCCATGTGATGTGAAGGCCTGGTTGGAACATATGATTGGATTTAATTGTGGGGGAACCTCTATGGTAGTCCTTATGAAATGAGGTTCATCACATAGGTGGTGTTGGTGTTTGGGATAGGAAAGCACAGTGGCATCTAGATTATTAGATTATGTCACACAAGTGAGGACCTCCACATTCACCATGTACTACTATCATGGGATTCCTTTGTTTCATCTAGTTGGTCGAGTGATGGTTTCATATCATCCCAAATTATATGGGTTGGTACCCCATGAATTTTTTGAGAGGCCTGATGGGACATTCCAATGGCAACACTAGTTTAAAGAAGCCAATTTATTATTGACTATGCTGATTCACCATATGCCGATAAATGAGTCCAAACAATGTACATACAGAGATTTCTTCTAGAGAGGTTTAGTAAAAGCCCAAGATTATTATTTGTATGTTCTATTTTATTCTTCAACACTTGACTTCATGTTTTTTTAGTATCTAAAAAGTTTTTTTGTCCCTTTAATTTCATCATATCCATATGTATCATCTAGTATGGTTTTGTATTTTGGTTTTGGGTTTCGAACATGGTTATTGGAATGTGAAACTATTTTTAAAGGAATATTGTGTGTGTTGTTGTTTCAAAAATGAACGTTTTGGAAAACATTGTTTGGTTCTTTAAAATTATTTTTAAAAACTTATATAAGTATATAAAACTATTTTTAGGGACTATATCATGAAATGAAAGGTATGTAATCTATGGTTCTTACATACTAAGCTATTTATGTTCACACCCTACTTGTTCCACTCGATATTTGTAGAACCGATCTATTTTTCATGTTTAGGTTTCCGGTTCATGTTTTCTCATGGAGTAGGTTTGTTTTATGGTTGGTGTTGACCGAGAGGTAACATAGAGATTGTGATGGTTTTGGATTTGATTTTTTTCAGTTTCATTCAGATGTATTCAAATTAATTTTATGTTTTTAATGTTGTTTAGTTATTACTATTCTCTGTCTGCTTACTTAGATTAGTTATTTTTTCATGTGTTTATTGAGAAAAAACATTACCACTCGATGTTTCTTTGTTTGTGAGGTACTATTTTCCAGCCCGAGATAATCGGGAACACATTTTGAATTGTGTCTCTAGCCGGTTCAAGTGTCGGGTTAGATAGAAGCCTAGCCTAGTTCATGATAATATGAAACAAACAATCGTCATAATTATTTTCACTTACATCACATGGGATTCCCAGCTACCACTACTATGGATGAGGTATTAAAAGCGTACAGGCATCAAGATCAACAATAATTAATTAATAATTAATTAATTATTACCAATATCATATCAAAGATAAAAATTTTAAACTTCCGAACCATGTTTCATTGATACTAGTAATTGTTTTTTATATATCCATGTATATCATCAACATATTAATTAATCAATAACCAAACCCTATCTTTAATTAATGAATTTATGATTAAATAAATATCCATGAACTCTATGACTCATCCTAAGATACCACATACAAAATTCAAACATAATTTATAGAATCAAACTAAATTTTGAAGTAGGAAACTAATTATATAAAAAGACTCTTCTATTTGAAAATCAGTTAATCAAATTCAATATCAAACTAGTATCTCAGCATTAAACACAACAATAATGGGCAATCCCAACTTTAACCCACTCTATCAGTCTTGGTGCCATCCCCGACACTAATACAAATAATAACACATCTCACAACCCATTCCAATATCATTATTATTATACAAGAACCTTGTATCACTATCGCAACATCAGGCATCCCCACCCATAATAATCATTATAATTAGTAAAACATGCCACCATCACAACATCAAGACACCACACCCATATTCCAACCATGCATGGTTATTATTCGACCTCATCAAGTATGAAAACCCATAAAACATAAACACATGTTTAATTTATTCCATGAATAATTTCAAAGGAAACTATATCCAAAAAAACAAGGCATTCCGGCCTTTATCAAATAATGTCGGCCTCTCTCAGCTCTAAAGCAATGATTTAAGCAGATAATCATTTTTCATAAATATATTTATTTAATTAATTTATATAAAAATTAATCTCATAAAATAAATCCTTATAAATTACAAGGCTAAATATTATTTATTTCATCTGAAGTTCTGCATTATGTAATTTTTTCATTTATAGTATCTATCTCAATAATAATCATATCAATATGACACTTTTATAATAAATAAATAATTACAAGAATTAATATTTTATCAAATTTCAAATCATATAAAACATTCTAAATAACTATAATAATAGATAGAACACTATCTTGTAAATCTCAGAGTCAAAAAATATATTTCAAAAGCATACGATCATGAATCCTTTATAATTCAAAATATGAATATAAATATTACCAAAAGTGATAATATTTTTGTTTCAAGAGTTCATTACAAACAAATGATAATAATCTTAAATAATAATTAAATTTATACACATTAAATAACATTTTCAACAAAATTATCACAATAATAGTATATTAAATAATATCCATTTCATTTTCAAATTTATATAATTATCAAATAATTATAATCAACATTATTTAATCATTTTAACATCATGGCATGCTATAATTTTGACTATATAAAATATTGATTATAGAATGGAAGAAAATTATCATTTTCTATATCCTTGATAATTTATATAATTCTTATCATTTTTCTATAATAATAAAATAATTATTTTCAACTTCTTTTGATAATAATTATTATTATAAACCATTATTATGTATAGTATGTAATAAATCACTAATCACTGTTGTTTACATTATTATAAATAATATATTTTTCAATAATAAATTACCAGATTCCAAGATTAATTCATTTATCTAACATATGTAATATAATTTCTATTTAAATTTTGAAAATTAATAAATAATAGGTTAGAAATTTTACATAGTAGTAAAAAATTTATTTCATTCATGAAGTGAAACATTAATTATGTTACAAGAATTTTCAGTATTAACAGAAGAAAAATATCTACTACAAAATTAATCCTCCATTTAAAATTATATGAATAATAATATTTCATTATCATTAATAGAATTATACATCATTCATTTTAACCACTCATTTTAAATTTCTATATTATCACACATTCATTATTCTTATGATTATTTTTTATATTATTATTTTATTTTGGAAAATAACATTCATATAAAAGGGGATTCAAATCATTGTAATTTCATAAATTAATATTATAAAAAATATGATGAAGTCATAGATCCACTACCTCTTGGAATACTATCACAGTGAAGAGGAAAAATAAAGGATATTATAATAGGGCATGTGCATAGACTGGAAGTAAGAGGATTCTAAGACAATTTACATAAGACTTCCCAAAAATATAACATTAGTGTTTTGGGTCACCAAAACTCATGAAAAACTATGTTGAACTCAAACATGATAAATAAACTTCTTTTTTACATTCATATATATCCCTATATAGAAACACTATCAAATTTCCATTTATTCCGCATTAAATTGAAATTTGAGGCAAAATATAATTTCAATACATTAAAAACCATTTAAAAACATAAATATATTTTTATTCAATTCAAGAAAATTTAATTCCATTATTTTTGGCACTAAATTTTTTGAAACACATTTAAGTTTTGAAATAAAGAAGAAATTCCAAAAAAACCAAGAAAAAATTGATTACCGTTAATATGAAATATAGTATGTGTAAGGGTAGTATGTTCATACCAGTACCTAGGCATTAATATCCACAGATAACCCTTACACAAGATGAAGAGGCTCAAATTACCTTTACACAGGCCTTAGAAAAAGTCGTTGCCCCTTATGTGAGATTTAGATTGCCTTTACATGGAATATAGAAGGTCTAGGTTACCCTTACATGATTATATAAAGTTAAAGGTTACCTTTATATAACAATGGAGTTTCCCTTACACAAGATTCATATTAATAGTATGAGATCTTTAGAACACCCAATGTTCCCCTACAGAAATCAACAATTTAGAACATACCCATACAAAGCTCATAGAAATAGATCTCTACCTTTTTGAAACATAAGGAAAGAGTTACATACCCATATGAATGATTTACAAATTCACCCTTCACCTAACACAACATACAAAAAATAGATATTACCATTACACATGGATTAAAATCATTGTTCTACCCTTACATAGGCTATGTAAACATTAATCTTCCTTTATAAAATTGATTAAAATTAACCAGTAACCTTACACATCCCTTTAATAAGCGATGTTTCCCTTAGAAATAATCTCTTCCAAGTCTAAGGATAAGAATAACTATAAAATAATAAATTAATATATGAAAAAAAATATAAATAATTATGTAAAGGATTTATCATAACTTCTATAATTCAAAATACACATCTAAAATAATATATCAACATTCAAAATATCCAAATTTATTTCCCAAATAATCTTTTAATGCATGAAATTATTTCAATAATTTAAAAAATCATTTTAAATGCAATATATAATAACTAAATAAATTTTAGGACAATTTATTAATTTATAAAATTTATCTTGAACCACCAAACACCACATAATGAAAATGGATGGATTGAGAATATTTCAGGCCATTATACATTGGTTGTGGGCACCAGAAGCTGTTACAAATAATTACATGGGTTCTAAGCTCCTATTGAAACTATTAGGATCCATAACACACAATTTTGAAACCATCAGATAGAGTATATTCCCTAGTTTCATATCAAAATAATACATATATGTCTATTCACTCCAAGAATCCCCTTTAAGTGATTTTTGAATTGAATCTAATAGGTAAATATGAAAGTGATGTGTATTTTTCTCATTTAATTATTATAGACATTGTAAAACCACATTTTCAATGTCATCCCCATGACTATGAAAACGGATTCCTTCTAATATTTTTCCTCATGAAACAAAGATGTGATATCTAGGGACCCTATATAACCCAAAGGGATTACATTGTGTGTTTCCTCAAATAAATGTGTCTATTTATTAAAATCCACCTAATTGAGTTCCCATTCCATCATGTATCTGATTTAGAACAATGTTAAGACTCTTATACACCCTTTACCTAGTACATATCTCTTTTTTATTAAATTCATTCCACGTTCACCTAAATGGGTTCTATTAATACCTTGATCACCTAGCTAGGTACTCAGTTACCCATTCCACCCAATTAGGCACACCTATACCTTGTATAAATAGTTGTATGATACTTTTATAAGGACTTGTACTATATATCATTCATATTTATCAATTTTTTGCTAAAATTATACAAACCTGGACACTCAATTCCCTTAGGTCCTTTAATATGGATCAAATAATTTCTTAAAAGTCCTCGTAAACTATAAATTTAAAAAAACAATACACTACTCGGTCTCATCTAACATACGATTCTAAAAAGGTGTACGAACTAACCATATTATCATTAATGATCTCATACCTATGACTCATCAATAATCCAAAAAAACTCAATGTGTATCATTTAGTTTTAATCCCTATCTATACTCTCTCATTGTTAGTTACTAGAATATAAGATGTACCAAAGAGGGACACAAAAGCATAAGTCCCCCATTTATCCTTACTAAGTATCTTTCCCCTTGTATTTTATTCTACTAATGATAAAAAACATGCAAAAATTCTTAATTCTATTAACCTAAAATACAATACATGAATTACCTAGTTTCATTACCTTAAAAGGTGCATCCTTGGTTCTAATCACACACTTTAAAATGGTGAATTATTAGTCATGGATGTGTAAACATAAAAGTAGAATAGTTTTTAATTATTTGTAACCTAAAAAGAAAAATATCTGGTCATGGATTCACAACATTAAAATTTACTACATTGGTTCTTTTCATACGGCCTTAAATGGTGTGACATGTCTTATTAAGTTGAAACAAACTACATGGATTCAGATTCCCATAAAAAAGATACACACGAATACCCACTCATATGACAAATACCAACACTAAAACACCTACCACCTCCCTATATTGTGATAAATTTTTTATTTTACATCTATTGGGATTTAAACTATAGTATAATCATCCACTACAAGGAAGAAGAAGAAAATTCGCTACATACCTATATTCACACCAATGAATGGTATTAATCTATCACTAACATGAACATGGTAACTCGTATTACTACTTGGAAGGATTTAATGAATATGTATTGAAAATATAATTGATTATCATAGTAGAAAAAACCCTTATTAGATGAACTATCTTGAATGTTCAATTTAATGTATTTCCATTGTATCTCGATGACCTCCTACCTTTGGATATCATGTCAACAACCAAGATATTCACAGGTGTCAATGCATGGAAGAGGACCATTATCATTGAAAAAATTCAGTTAATTTGGGTATGAAAGTCTGAATGAATTAATATATATAATATCAAGAATGAGTTTTGGTGTGAATGTGACAACATTCAAGAAGTGTTAATTTTCCCTTAAATAAAATTATTGTTTACTTTCCACACATTTTTTCACCATTATTTAAGAGAAATATAAAGATACCCAATTTTTTATTAGATCCATATACCAAATGATCGTATCTTGACTCTTGATAGTCCCTATAGTTTGTCCCTATATGATTTTGGTCATTTTTCATTAATGCCCTAAATTTACCCTATCCTTGAGAGGAAATGATTTCAAATAGGTGATAAGACTTTTGATTAATTAAACATTTCTAGGTTTTAAACTGAATTTTTTTCTTCACATTTTTAGTTTATGGTCTTATAGATTGGACTAATATTAGGTTTTTATAATTTAAGGTCATATTAATTATACCAAAGGGAAATGATGATTAAGGTCATATAACTTGAATCAAATGTAATGTTTTATATATATTAAAAACTATGATACATGAAATACATTAATGAAAGTCCCAAAAAATTATGAATTACCATAGAGGGGCATATTTGTATGAAATTTATGCTTACAGAATAAATAAATGTATTTTTAAATGAGGTCTTCTACCCCATAAACATGATAAACAAAATTTCAATTGAAATGATGCTAGTGTGAACAACCAATGTGGGAGTAATTTAACAAACCAAGTGGATGATTTTGAACTTGATTCATTATTTCATATTTAAATAAAGGGTATTGAATGATTTAAATATTAATTTTATGTTATTGAATTAGGGAATGATGTAATGATACAGGTTAGTATAGGAGAATCACTGATCACAATCAAATAAGTGTTTGTAATTTCTCTATTGGATAGTCATATTAAGGATTCCCATTGACCATGTTCAAATTTTGGGTTCCATTATAAGTACATCAATGGAGAATAGAATCATGCCATCTTTTCTTTAGAAATAATATATTTCCATATAAGGGTATAAGTGGTATATATATATATATCACATGTTTCATCACCATTCCAAAAGGGTTTCCTTAGGATCAAATGCAATAATTACCAATAGTCATGATTTGTTTGTGTTAATTCATATATTATGACATAAAATGTTGTATATTATAATGAAATGTTTAAAGATATTTAAAGGCATAATTCTAAAATCCAACACAGTCGGGTTGACCCATATCTCCAATAAGGGGGATGGGAATGGTTACTATGTTATGGATTGACCCAATATAGGATATCATTATATTGATGCATATCATATAGAGATATTATTAATGAAATGTATTGTTCTTAAGAAAGGATGTGTGATTTATTAGTTTAATAAAAGTTGATAAGGCATGACATTGATTTTTAAGAATACACACTATTATAGATGGAAAAATTATGAAAATGATTTTCTCAACTAGGTTCGAGATATGATATCAAGACATAACTATGTATCTATTAAAAGAAGGAATCAAGACATATGAAATTTTTATAAATGGACATATCATATTATATAATTAATATAGTGAAGCATGATATAAATTAGTAAGATCATATGATTGGAAAGTTTAAATGAATATATATACTAAATAGTTGTAAATTTTGTAACTAGTCCCAATATAGAAGATCCATTCAACACTATGCATCCTATGGGAACAAGAATCAAGAAACATGTATTTTAAGAGAAGAATAGTTTTTTTCTATTATATAAAAATTAAGGAAAAACAAACATAATAGAGTGAGAACATACACTAGGAACTCCAATATAGATCAATTTCTAATGTATTGGGATACAAAAATATATAATAAACCACTCCATGTTCTTTATGTCCATGTAGGATGGACCACATAACATGAATTATTAGGTCATATGACAAGGAATATATGTCATTTATTTTATAAATGTGTTGAATGGAATTAATACAATATAGTTGAAGGTCATGTAGAAAAGACCATATATGTTGTAGTTTCTGTTCTTGAAAAAATTATTGATGATCCTTATGTGATGCTCTATGTAGTACTTCTTCATCAACCATGAATTAATTGAATAATTGATATTAACTCCATAATTTATAATTATAGTGTATTAAATATTTGATTATTCCTTTTGAATTATGTTGGATCCATCCCAATTTGATTCTAGCATTGGTGTTTCCTCTGAAAGTGTCATTAGTTTCCTCAATTACATGACCAATTCAACTAAAAGAAATTATTATAGGAAATCTTTTTTATTAAATTCTCCTGTGATGTGAATTTGATTAAATTCAAGGTCATAAAGATCCTGTAATAATTTCTCATCAATATTCTACGAATCATATAACTGAATTTGTTTAATTTGGACAAAAACAGTTTTTCAAAGGGATTAAAATTATACTTTAATAGGTAAAGTAGTTGGCGTCTTGTAAAAAAATTAATATGAAGCAACTTATATAAAATTGTGTATGGTAGTGTGGTAAGACTATGAAGTACAAATGATTTTTCCAAGATAATAATTTTTATCATTATCAATGATATTTTGGAGTATATTTAATGAAGACCCCATAAATGACTCTACATTCCCGTTTTTAGTTTCATGATAATGGGATGGGTGAATGGACTAAACAGTTTACTTTTTAATCAAAATATTAAACTTTTATGCATATAATTTTGTTCCATTTTCAATTATAATGGTATGGGGAACTATAAATATAATTTCGATATTGAACATTACAAATATGGTCAATGATTTTTTCTCAACATACTTTATAACTCTAACCCATTTTGAAAGGAAATTGATTGTGGTAATTATGAATTTTTAGTGACTAATTGTTGTTGATGTTAATGGAAACATGTCATCTATTTCATACATATAAAATAGATAAAAATAAATTTTAGATTGATGAAACTCTATAGGTGATGGATGAAATTTTCATTTATCTGACACACATGATTGTTCTCTACGATTTCTATATAGGCATGAATCATGGAAGGCCCATAGTATCCAAATATATTAAGTTGGTGAGATTTTCATTGTAATTGTTTCATGTGTTCCACTTTTTCAAAATTAGACATTGTACGTAATATCATGAGTATATTCTCCTTTAATCCAATTAAGAAAGTCCCCATAAAAACCACTCTTATAAATGAATCTTTAATAATTATAACCATCATTGAAGACTAAATTTACTTCTAGATAAAGAAAATTACCTTCATTGATAGACAATATTCAAAAAATATTCTTTTAATAAATTCAAATATTGGAAACATAATTTTTATCATCTCATTAACATATGGTGGAGAGGATTTAGCTAATGACCAAAGTGGTTTGGATTTCATCTACTTATTCTATTTCATTGTTAATGTATCGAAATATTGGACTATATTATACCACATGAATGTATTTTTATCTTGATAAATATTAGAAATTTATTTTGTTAAACAGAACAAATAATCCACTTAAGTATTGTGAAAACCTGAAATATGAGATATCACTCATTTTTTAAGGGTACTGAGCCATCAATTATTATATAAATCAAAGAAAGAGTATTATTTCCTCTTTCTTAATATACTAATATCTACTAATTTAGATTATTTCCAACTCCCATTAACCTTTGATGTTTATACTAACAACAAGTGTCTGTAGGCTTGCTCTAAGATAGTAATCAAGTATTGATATTGGTTTTTATTAGTAATGTATGCCTTTGAGATAAAATTTTTGTATAGAAAATGATTCTATAAAAAATAAATAAGCATGGTTCAAAATTAACTAAATTATTATTTAGGTTATCCATCCCCTTTCTGATTGCACATCAAAAATAAATATCAAACATAAATTCCCATATTTTGGAGGCCTCATTAATTGATAGTAATTTTTCATTTAAGAGTTCTCTGATTAATGCGAAATTACAGAGAGTAGTATTTGTTCCTATATAATATATTAATTTATATCTTTTAGTTTTAGATAGAATAAATGGATATTTAAAAATTATAGAGTATAAACACATCTTACTTTACATTTAGTAATGATTATTGAAATAATGATATATATCAACAGGTCGATGCTGGAGATACAGTGATCCTAATTGTACTATAAATAATGATGCAGTTTTTTAAATAAAAAGGATAAAAACTAGATAATTATACTCAATTATAGTATATAATATTTATTTGAGGTAATAAAGATTATTTTCTTTTCCTATAAAAAAAATTTGATCAAGAAGTGAACCATGGGATATCATTGATGTATCCATATAAAGGATGAGTTTTCTACCTTCTATAAGAGGCATTAATACTATGAGATGTGATACATGCTATTTTATTTTATCAAGTCCACTTTGTTAATCATAATCCAACATGTAAGTTTCACCATTATTCATTATTTTCAAGAGGGGTGAACATTTTCCTATAAGATTTTTGATAAAGCACCTAATTTAGAAAATCCTTGTTTAGTGTCCACTCATCACTCAATGATTTTATGGTGGATGAATCCAAATTATGATATTATTCTTTGCAATATCATATTTAATAACATAGTTATGGATTATGAATAAAATTAACATTTTTAACATCACCCTTAAAGAACATTTGTATGTTTCGATCTTAATGTTATGTGACCTATGTTTTGATAATACTACTTTGATATAAGTGTAATGTTCATGACATTGAAATCATTTGAAAATAATGTCATCCATTTAGCTTTTATTGATCTAGAAGAGGAGGGATTTAATGATGTGTTAAATCCATCTTCAATAATTTGCCTCATCATTTTTTCCTAAAAGGAATTACTTTATACTAATATATTCATTTATATTCTATAAAGTGGATTTTTCATATTCAATTTCCATTTTAATTTAGTTATAATTAAAATACCCATCCTTGAATGATAAGAAGATAAGACCAAATGGTTTATCAGTTAGTAATTATATCATATATATAGAGAAGTTATATTTTATAAAATAGTAATTTAGTTCCCATAAGTTGATAATAACAATAATTTATTTATTCTTCTTATTGATATGGAAAATATTAGCTTATTATTTTTTGGTACCATACCTCCCAAATTAATTTTTTCTTGATCAAGTTATTAACCATAGATTCCACCTTGGCACCATGAGGTACATTCATCCACCGTAATTACTATTTATAATGAATGTTCATAGCTACTTACACAAAATGATCAATGGATACTTGAAAATCTGATAACATCCCAAGATTCTATGGTATGTTTATTTTTAAATAATTCAATATCATTGATATCTTGAGTTTCATAAAACACCGAGCTTAAACTAATAGTGATATACTATTAATAATTAACATAATAGTTGAAATTGTAATGTGACCATTGGAATAATAACATGGCCATTATAAATAGTAATCCAACCAATATAATAGTAACATCACTTATAAAATTATAAATAAAATTTAGTTATTTTATAAATGAAAATATTCTATATTTATGATATGGAATAAGTAAATAATTTTTTTAAAAATGTTAAATTAATTATTGGTGTTTGTGTGGAACGTAAATGTTTATATACAATTTTATAATTATTATATAAATTTAAAAGAAAATTTATTTTTCCAAATTATATTAATAAATTAATTTATTTGGTCTTATTATTATAATATAATTTTATTAGGCATTAATTTATTTTGTAAATTCTATTAAAATCAGTTATAATTTTAAAATATGTATTGTTCAAATAAATGATGATTTAAATTACAAATTAAATTTATCATATTATGACAATTATTTTCATAAAATACATTACATTTTTAAAATATAGACATACAAAATGTTTAGGGTGAGTTTTTTAGTTTTTTCTAAAAAAGAAGAATTTTATGTGAATAGTGAAATACAGCAATTTACTGTATATAAAATATTAAGTTAAATACACTATTTATTGAGTAATTTCTTATGTACTAAAATAATATAGAAATAAACTTAATTGTGTTATTATATTTAATGACAATTTTCAATACTATTGATAATCGTGATCAATAATAATAATCTAATGAGTAAAATATTCAAAAAACACTCATCTCCCCCAGTATAAATACGACCCCTCACCACCTCTCATATTCACACATTATCAACCTTGGATCTTTCTTATATTCTACCTAATTCCTCTCCCAAATATCTTCCCCAATTCTATGAGATTCTGGTCTCAATAAAATAACAAAACACAAGATCTATAAAGAGGTTCTCAGAAAGAACAATTCAAGAGGTAAAATCATATTTAATTCTCTTTTAAATTCTTTTCATTCATTTTTTTTATATGTTCACCACCTACCATAATAAAATTAACATGATAATTCTAGAATATTATATATATATATATAATGTAATTTTATTATATTAATGTAATATCCTTCATCAAACCCCCTCTCCGCATCTTTTTTTTCAAAAAAAGAATACATTATCTGTGTTGTGTCAATTTATCATCATCATGGATGATGTGTTTTAATTTTCCAATACCACAATAATGATTGGTCATAAAACCATTATTATGGTTAAATTTTATTTATTATATTTATTTATTTTATTATAATGTTTTAAAACTAATATATATTTTCACGACCCGCCTCCCCGAGCCATGAACCTTGTCATCTGACCCCATGGGTCTCCTATAATACCTTGGTTTCCTTCCCAGCACACTATAGGCTATTACTCACTAGGGTCTCTTATCAGACTAATGACTGGCCCCACATGCCAACACATGTTCTTTCTGGGTGTTTTGTTCTCACTCACATACACCCTGGGAAACATCGAAGAAGGTCACCAATCTTGATTACTACTCCAAGACAAGCATGTTTAACTGTAGAGTTCTAATTAGGTAGGCTCCCGAAAAGAAAGGTGCATCTTGTTGAAATGTGTAGTAACATTTAACCTTTTAGGTCTCACTTTTCTAGGGGTGTTACATTATCCACCACTTTAAAGCATAACGCCCTCATTTTGGACCCCAAGCCTCAAACTAGGCAGTGCCTAAGCACTTCCGGATGGGTATTGGCATTGATACCATTTGTCAAAAACACATCTAAGCATTCAGTGTTTCAATCTAGAAAACATATCTAAAATAAGGCTACAAATTTTAAATCGAAAAATTGAACCATTAAATACAAAGGGATGTCTAATGCTAAGCATCGCTAACACTTTTCGTAGAACTCATATACTATTTAATTTTGAAATCAATTTTTAAAGCACTAAAGAATTTATGGTGTTCAAATTGATGGCATAGGCATGGGGGACCTACCTGAAACACGCATCATTTGAATAGGGTAACCAAAGACCGCTTCACCTACATGAATATACATTTTCATGTATATGTACATACAAAGGTCCTTACAGCTGATGACTCGAACCCCTAAGGAAGGGACCACTCACTATACATATAATATAATAATGGAATTATACACTTAAACAATTTATAAAACATTTGAAATATCACATCAATGTTTAATGCCAATAAAACACTAAAAATATCCATTCTAAAACCAAGCATACCATGAAACAAGACCAAAACATGATGAAACAGAATTCGCAGCCCTTGCACAACATAAAAAACCAAAAACAAAGTTTAGAGTACACTACGAAAAGTTCAGAACATGTTTTCACAAAATCAGAAAATTCATATTAAATAAACACACTACAAAACACATCGAAATCAAAATACTCCACAAGTGAAACTATATTCCCACCATGAAAACTAATCAATGAGTACACTAAATTAATTAAATAAGAAAATTAATTGGTCAAACAACACATATAGGCGGAAACACATACCTTCAGTATCGAAACTTCGCAAACGTGGTGTGCAACCTCTGCTGCATGACAATCACAACACAAACAACACAATTAATCCTTAAAATTACACAATCAGACCAATTACATAATGATAGAACAAATTACAAAACGAAACCCTAATATAAAATTATATCAAATAGAAGAAACAATTTATAAAAGTAGAAATCACCTGCGTCTGGGGTGCGGGAGGCCAAACGAGCAAGAAGGTGGGAAACCAAAGCTATGGTGTGTCGGAAAACCACCGGATATGGGGAGACAGGTACATGCAAGGCACGATGAAAGGGAGTAGGGAAGCCAGACATGGTGCTGGACTGAGCAAGTTGCTGTACGGGGAGGTTAATTGTGCACCCGTTGGAGAAGGGGTCTAGATGTGGCTGGATTGGGAGGCTGACGGGGCAATGCCGGATGGGAGCCGGACCGGAGGGTCAACGACAGCTCATGAGGCATGTTGGGGAAAGGTGGAGCTTGGCCCATTGGCGGTTTAGCATGAAGGCTGGGTGATACGATGTGTGTTGCAGGGTGGCATGATGGTGGAGACCGGACCAGCGAGAAGGAGGTGTGAAGGGAGGGAAGAGTGGTGCGGGTAGGGTTTTAGGAGGAGCTACAAGCATGATGGGAATAGGGTGAAGAAAGAATAGGGAAGGAAAATAATAAGTAAATAAACAAATAATGAAAAATAAAAGTAATTTTAGTGGTTAAAAATATTATTTTATGTTTTTTTTCTTTTTTATTTTTAAAAATACCTTAAAAACACTTATAACCAAATTAAATTCTTAATGAAATTAATAAAAACAGTATCAATTTTAAAATTTAAATGCGGATAATTTTTTAACCATTATAATAATTTAATATTATCTAACTAATTAAAAGATTTAATGAAATAATAATGATAACCTATTTGAAATAATAACATAAATAATAATAATACGAAGAATAAAACTAAAATAACAAAACCAGCCGCAAAAATAATTGCATTAACTATTGAGTCTGGACACAACGCACAAGTGTAGATATGGTTGCATCATAGTAGCGCGCCCATGTAATAATAAAATAAATCATAAAACATTATCTTATAAAATTTGGTCACTACACACTATCACGCATCCAGTCTCACACCCATATAAGATCCCAATTTCTTTAAAATAGAACCAGTTCAACTTGCAACTTAAAATTTAGACCCAAAATAATTAAATTAAAATGAAGCGTCTGTTGGGATGTGACAATTCGGCCCACCATGACACTTTCTACCCCTATAATGTCCCAAAAACATAACCAAGAAAATATTCTAAGACAAACCGCGATTATACCTTAAACACAACTCGATCACCCGAAGATCGGGCATTCAAAACACACACGACCCGAAACTCCAAAAATCTCAAAACCAGAATCACAAAACCAAATGACCAAGAGCAAGGAATTCACCTCAAAATAGAACTACCAGAGGGAACACCCCGACCCCTAAGTTAGGGATTACCATGGATTCTAGAGATCTCAAAGAACAATCATCCAGTGACACACTATCCAAGCTAACTAATTTTCATAGTCGTGGTCCGGTGGAGTGGAAGAAAGGGGTTTCCACACCAAGCTCACATTAATTAGAATTTTTTTCCACAATTTCATCCTATGGTGGTCTCCCCACCATATTAGGATTCTTGTCAAACATTGGTTCTCCAATCCAAAAAGACCCACAAACCAATACAAACCATTAAAACTTGCTTGACCCTCCATGCTCCCTATGTTATACCAAACCAATACAAGAAAGGACGTCGGCGACACCTGAGGTGGGTCTCCCCACCATTTTAGAATTTTTGTAACATGAAAACACCATCGAAGGAATTCCCAATTTACTTTGAGAAATACTGACTGAACCCTTCATCATGAATACGAACCAAGTGGCAAATTGGATTGGTGCATGTCAATTCCACAAGACCTGAGTATTTTCAAAAAGAGTAAAATTTCGACTCCTAAGAGACCCCAAGAAGGTTTACAGAGCCCGAATGCTGTCTTTACAAGAATATAAATTCTCCAAACCTCTTTAAGGCCCATGAATAACTACAATAAATTAATCCCATGATAAGGAGACAAGGGATCCATGCCCCTCACAACAAGAATGAGGTCTTCATAGGCGATACCACAATAGGGAAATTTAAGTTGTCCCAATCCTGTCACTGCGGACATAAGTTGGCTCAAGTCCATCCCATGTCCAAAGAGTTTTTGACTACGTGGAAGCTTCACCCCGAGACCTATGGTAGGGGCACTGATGTCTGAAGCATCTACTGCCTCGCAGTCATAAGCTGACCACCTCTGATTAGAACTTCCTCTGCTAAAAAAGAAACATTCATACTTCTACTTGTATCCCAAGTGGAAACTCCATAAACATACCAACAGATAATTATAGTGAATGACTTTGAGTGTACGAATGACCACACTAGAGATAAAAGAATGAGTAGTCTGTCTGACAAGAAACAAGAACTGATGGTAGGAGCACTCCAAGAATGGGCCACTTCGGTTCAAACTCCTCATCAGATGAGGAACCATTAGTTCCTTTGGTACAACCGTGGGATAAGGTTAGTCTTAAGGATTGATCAAGACATCCTTAATCGCAATAAAAAACAGGGCGATTTTCATTTATTGGTTTAGTGCCACTCCACCAGGCATACTCAATACAACTTACACCACACAACATTCAATGTTCCTCCAAAACTAGAGAGACTTCCAACTTTCTCAAATCACTCAATGATATCCAACTGACCTTGATGTCTACGAATAGCCGACACCACCGAGCGGAACCCCACTCCACCACTCCGTTGGGAGTTTGGGCCGATCCCTGAACCAAGAGACTTGCAGGAAACCCATGGGACATTTCTAGGGGGAATATATCGAACAAGAAATACTAAATATTCCTCTAGAAGTCCAAACAAATCACAAAAAACATCCACACATCAGATAATATTTTAGTAATTTCAATTTAAAACATCAATTTATTCTTAAAGAAAAAAACATGCATGAAAAACCAAGCACTGCACAACAAGCCCAAAAGCTCTTTTGAAAAGTAGCCTTCACTCTAAACTCAATGTCATTTTCCAATTTCTAAAACCATGTGAACACGCAAAAACCCATTTTAGAATAAAATCCCACTTTTTAGGAAATAATAAGAGACCATAAAAATCAATCACTCACCACTGATATTCCTAGATGCCTCGTAGATATGCATTTTTGTTCCACTCACTCACCCATCTACATGATCCACATACTATCCATTAACCGCTTCCACATGCACATGTGAGCACCCGTAGGAATACCACTCAAAGAAATAAGGCTTTTCCTCTTTCAAAACAAATCATGCCCAATATTCCGAAAATACCTTTTTCCAAACCATTTCAAAAATTCAATACATATTTGAATGATACTTCCCATTTCAAAAATAACTCAAGTCAATTTAAAATAACCCAAGACATTCTTTTAGGAATTTATCTTCGACAAATCAAATGTCGACTTCCAGAAACAAGGTTCAAAAGAAACACAACCCATGAACCATGCCAAACACTCACCAAAATAAAATAAGAGCACCTCCAATTTTAGTTTTCCTAAAAAAACATTCGCTCCAACCCAAAAATAAATCATGATATCACAAACATTAAAGAACCTAAACAGAGGACTATTGGTCATATCTAACCCAACTACATGGTTTAACTGACCATTCCCTAGGCAAGCGACAACCACTAAGAGTGTCTAACCGTATTCTCGGGCATTACATGGGTCACTACTCCATGTGAGGCCGCACACATTATCGTTTTACTCCTATTGTCATCCCCCATCCACAGAGAGAAAATCCAAAACATAAATCTCATACTAACCTTGGTTAATTGATTTATAGAATGAGAATGAGTATGCGGTTCTCTTCTCATACCTACCCCTCGAGTACCGACAGTCTTATCCCCGATCTACTGGACATCCCAAATAACAAGAACAAAAAACTCCCTCTGATACCAATTTCCACGACCTGCCTCCCTGGGGATGAACCTTGTCATTTGACCCCATGGTTCGAACCATATTCTCAGGCATCACATGGGTCTCTACACCATGTGAGGCTGCACGCAATACCAATTAACTCCTATTGTAATCCCCCATCCACAGAGAACAAATCCAAAACATAAATCTCATACTACCCTTGGTTACTTGAGGATTGGAATGAGAAAGAGTTCATGAAGCTCTTCTCGTACCTAGCCCTCGAGTACCGACAGTCCAATCCGCAATCTACCAGATATCCCAAATAACAAAGAACACAAACCTCATTCTGATACCATTTGTCACGACCCGCCTTCTTAGGCCATGAACCTTGTCATCTGACCCCATGGGTCTCTTGTAATGGCTTGGTTTCCTTCACAGCACACCATAGGCTATTACTCACTAGGGTCGCTTATCAGACTAATGACTGTCCCCACAGGCCAAAACATGTTCTTTCAGTGTGTGTTGTCCTCACTGACACACACACTGTGAAACATCTCAGAAGGTCACCCATCTTGATTACTACTCCAGACCAAGCATGCTTAATTGTGGAGCTCTAATCAGGTAGGCTCCCGAAAAGAAAGATGCACCTCATTGACATGGGTAGTATCATTTAGCCTTTTAAATCTCACTTTTCTAGGGGTGTTACATATATAAACAATATTAATTAATAAAACAACACTAGTTTATAATGATTGAAAGAATGCCAATATTTTCTAAACATTATCATTAACATTTTATCTAATGAATAATTATCATATCTGGGGGAAAATTATATACAAACCATTCAATATTATTTATGTTAATTAATAACATATAATTATAATTCTAGATAACTACTCCCAATTTACATGATCATTCACACATGTATAAAAGTGAACCAATCATCAAAACCATGAAAATGATCACCCTTGACCATTGTAATTGAATCTTAAAACTCATAATAAAGACCGTAAATAAATATAGTAAAATTATAATAATTAAAATAAATATTTAATAGGTTATTAATTAAATTAATAATGAATCTAATTTTGTTATACATTATATTATGTGAAAGTGAAGAACACTTTCATACATAAGGTAAGGTATTCTCTATGAACCACCATTTTACCTACAGGTTACATTTTCTCTTTCATTACCCTAATTTAATTATTAACTATTCATATTTAATCCTCCCACATTCTATGTTTGTTCTCCAAACATGTACGCATCACAATTATTCTTTCATTGATGGGAAATACATGTAAAATAATGTTCACTTTTTAAGTCCCCCAATAAGATAAACTAATTAAAGAGAATATCCGAGTTTCTTATAATTTTTTAAGTTCATTAAATAATCTATTATAAGACACTAATAATTATCTATAAATAATATTATTATCATAAAAATAAATATAAAATCATTCTTGGTTTTATGAAAATAATAATACCTTTTACTATTTTCAAGAATCATTAATATTTTCCCTTAAACTGCACTAAAGTGTCTTATTTCGAAATTTACTAATAACACTTTTTTACATGTTTTATCATTATATGGAAATAATTTAACATCATATCATCTTATTTTCTCTTATGAATTTCCATGTGTGATTTTAATCCAATATTTTATGGATACAATTATGATATACACTTTGGTTATTCTTTATTCACCACTTATTCCTGGTGTGTGGTGTATATATATATCCCAATTTATTTATGATCCGCATCAATTAAATATTTCTTTAAATATCCTTATTTATTTTACAAGGAATATGATTATTATCTTAGTCATATAACATTTTTACATATAGTTCTTATGTTTGATTGTTCTTTTAACCGAGGGAATATTAATAAATCTATATTTTTTGATCAATAAATATATTTTGATAATTCAAATTGTTTATAAATTAAATCTATGTATGAATACTGATTTATAATAATATTAATGGGTGGATTCTAATAATAGATAGCCCCCTGATGTATCGACAATTCTCAGGAGACAAAACAGTTTGCTACAAACACTTAGTGATTGTTTCCAAGTAGAATTAGATGGGTTTCTACCAATATAAATAAACTATCTTGACAGTATAATGGATCATGTTCCAAATACATGACATTCATTGAATAATAATTTTCTTAATTTAGTATTAATTTATTATTTTCCATGATATTTTCACTATAAAAAAATCTATGGATGCATTTTTATTATCATTTTTTTGATGGAATGTGTTTTTTGTTTTTTACCTTTCTATTATTATTACACCTTATTGGTTATGTTTCAATTATTTTTTATTTATATAACCCTTATTGATTATTTGAGCTCGAAATTTTATTTTTTTTCCTTCCTGAGTTTATGAATATTAAATCATAGAATAATTTTAAAGGAAGAAATTTATTTTCCTTTTTTATGTTCTCTACTTAATTAAAAATTTAATTAGAGAAACATGTATTTATCTAATTCGTTATGAATACTAAACTGATCAATCCTTGGTGACGTGATCACTTTTATATATTCTATTTTAATAAAATAACCTCAAATACTAGGATAATGGGATCAAGGTTGTTACAAATTGTATTAGATAAAATTTATTAGAAACAAAGGGAACTAGATGTTAAGAAAACATGAGAATTATAATAATTAATTGTAGTGAATTTTTGTCTTAATTCTCATGATTATTATGATCTTCCTTTGTGTCTTCCATTATTTAGTAATTGCAGATAATAGAATAATGGGAATCATTACCCATAGATAATACAATGATTTTCCCACTGAGAATGTCGACACAGATAGTTTTGGAGCTATGTAGATGATGACCATATTTGGAAATAGAACTCAGGTTATGATGAATAACAATGACAAAACTATGTTGGATAATTTCATGAGTCATAAGACCCCATATTTCAGTTTAAATAATATTCTAGTGGTAGATAATGAATCGATCATGACCATCGAAAAGATATTTCTTTCATTGGTATACAATGAAAGTAAAAATTTATTACTAAAAAAATATTTCATCAAGGGAGATGTTGATCAATGTTGGTCGTTGATACGAAATAGAAAGGAATAATATCAAATAGAAGACATGAAAAGGAGAAATTTTAAAGATACATTCATTGATAAATATTTACCTCATGAGAAACTAGATAAAATGAAGATAAAATTAATTATCTTAAAGAAAATGGAATGTGATAGTGTTATAGAGTATGAGGTTAACTTCACAATATTGCCCATGTATTCTATAGATTAAATACATGATTTAGAATTCAAAACCTATCATTTATATGAAGGTAGTAATCTATGTAAGAATATGGAATTGGATTCTCAAAAAGATTCATCATATGATGAAATAGTATTAGCATTCATTAAAAAAAGATAAGTAATTTTCTATATCTTTTATATTCAGGGGAAACTGAGCCTCGGGTATATTAGACAAATAAATATTATGGATTGAATTGGGTTTGTACCTTATAAATTTGGAATAACACCAAATGTCTCCAAATTTCATGATGTTTTCCACATATCATTGACAAAGAAGTACATGCAAAACCAAATGCATGTACTCACCTATGATGAAATAAAACTAGAACCATATTTTCCTTACTATGAATATCCTTTAAATATTCATGACACAAGAGATAAAGTATTTATAAATTGGAAAACATGACTGGTAAAAGGTATTTAGAGAAACTATAAAATGGAAGAAGCAATGTGGAAACCTAAGGATATTATGAGGAAAAATATTCCTCATTTCTTTAAATGGAAATGTTCATGAAAATTTTCGAAGATAAATTTTCTGATGGAGGGAAGAATATAAAACACAAATATTCCATGCAATGTATCATTTTAAATAAATTCAATTTATTAAATATCTTATATTTCACAATACAATGATACTAAACAAAAAGTGATATACTATTAAAAATTAACATGACCGTTGAAATAGTAATGTGACTGTTCGAATAGTAAAAAGACCATTAGGAATAGTAATACAGACAATAGATTAAAAACCACACCTATGAAAGTATAATTAAATTTTTTGTATTATATGAATGAAAGTTTGTCATATTTATTTTATGGAATGAGTAAATACATGTTTTAAAAATGATAAATTAAGTATTCATATTTTTGTAAAATAAAAATGCTTATTTAAAATTTTATTATTAATGTAATTTTTTATAATAATATTTATTTTCCCTAAATAGATTCATATATTAATATATTTTTGTCTTATGATTATAGGATAATTTTTTGAGACATTGCTTAATTTATCAAATTGTCATAAAATCAGATAAATTTTTAAAATCTGTAACTTTTGAATAAATGATCATTTTGATTAAAATTAAAATTTATAATACATAGATAATTATTTTCACCATATTGAGTTTATTTTTTAATTCTACACATCATGAAATGGTTAAGAAGAATTTTTTATTAATTTTCTAAAATAGTTTAATTTTTTTGAATAGTGAAATATGGTAATTTAGAGTATATAACATTATAAGATAAATAAAATTTTAATTGAGTAAATTCGGATGTAATCACCATAATCTAGAAATATAATTCATTATTAAATATAATTATTTATATGTTTTAATATCATTGATATCCTTGAGAAAAAATAAGAAATTAATGAATAAAATAATAAAAAAAGAACTCTCACCACCAATATAAATACCACAATATCTCCTCCCACATTATAAGAATTAGATATTACTTATATTCTATAAAATTACAATACCAAACCTCTTTCCCGCATCCAGTATCTTATGGTCTCAATAAAATACAAAAACCCATGTTCCTTAAGGAGGTTCTCGGGGAAATGATTTCAAGAGGTAAAATCCTATTGTATTCTCATTAATTTATTTAAATTCATTTTCTTTTCTTATCCTTCCCTCACATTACGTATAAAAAGAAACATGATAAATATATTATATTATATATATAATTTAATTTTACTATGTTAATGTAAAATCCAACATCAAATCCATTATCCTCTTCCATTTATTCTAAAAATGAAAAAAATATATGTGATGTGTCGATTTACCGCCATCATGGATGATGCATTTTCTATTTTACAATACCTCCTTTATGGATGGTGGTAAAACCAATCGTATGTTAAAATAAAATTTCATTATAAATATTATAAGATATATAATTTTCTAAAACCAACATATATTCACAAAATTAAATAATAAAACAAAACTATCCCGCGAAGACCGATAAAAGGGCAAAACAGTCTAAACAGTTATCATTAATATTTTATCTAATGAATCATTATAATATCTAGAAAAAATTATATTAAATAACACTTAATATTATATAAGTTCATTAATAACATATAATTTCAATTATGGAAAACTACTACAATTTGACATGATCTTTCGTACATGTATACATGTGAACCTCTAATGAAAACCAAAGGAACTAACACTCTCAACCGGTGAAATAGAATCTTATAACTCATAAAAATTCTATAAATGAACATAATAAAATAATAATAGGTCACATAAATTTTAATAGGTTCTGATATAAATTATTAATTATTCTAATTTCATTATCTAGGACATTAAGTGAATGTGCATAACACTTTTTGACATAAGGTATGGGATTCATTCTGACCCCTCATTTTTCTCTCAAGTTATAGTATTTCTCTATTTACCCTAATTTAATTATTTATTATTCTTATTTACTCCTCATAAATTATGTTTTTATTCTCTAGACATATTTACCTAGATCAATTATTCTTTCATTGATGGTAAATACATGTTTTGTAATGTTTCTTTTTTTAATTATTCTCGGTAAAAAATCCCAATTAAAGGGAGCATCCCAGTTTCTTACCTATTTTCAAGTTCAATCTATAAAATAATTTAAGACACCAATATTTTATAAGAATTTTTTTTAACATTAAAAACTATATAAGTTAATTTCTTGTTTTATGAAAAATATTTTCCATTAAATTAAACTAAAGTGGTTCATTTTTAAAATTTCATGAACACCAGTTTTACATGTTCTCACTTCAATTGAAAATCATTTTCCATGCTCTACTCCTATCTTCCCGTATGGATGTCTATATATGATTTAAATCGATTCTTTCACATATATAATTATGTTATCCCATTTGATTATACAATATTCACCACATATTCCTTGAGGGTGGTGTCTGTATAATTCCCTTAATATTTATGATTATCATTCATTGAATATTTCAATAAATAGAAAAAATATTGTGTCATTGATATGATTATTGTCATAGTGATTTACTATTTTTACATATGGTATTTATTTTGAATGTTATTTTAACAGGATAAATATTAATAAATCATTATTTTATACAAAATATGTAAATTTTGATAAGTCATATTGTTCATGATGTAAATATATATATTTCGAATGCTTTGAAAATTCAATGATGGGTGGGGAAGAATATAAATTTCCCCTTTCTGCATTGATAGGTATCATGAGACAAAAAAAATTCCATAAAACCATCATGATTGATTCCAAGCATAATAAGAATGGTTTCTATAATCAAACATAAACTGTATGGATGGTATAACGGTTCATGTTCCATATACATTAATTCCAATAACAAATAATTTTCATTATTTAGTATTTAGTTATTACTTTCCATGATACTTTCACTATGAAAAAAAATCTATGGATTTATTTTTATTCAAAGTTCATTGAGGGAATGTAAATTTTGGTTATTTAACATTCCATAATTATTATTCCTTATTGACATTATTTTACTTATTATTGATTCATGTAACCCTACCTATATGTGTGATCTCACAGTTTTATTTGTTGTCCTTCCCCAGGTTATGAAGATAAAATATTTGAATAAGTGTTAAGGAAGCAGTTTTTTCTTTTTTATGTTCATTGATTAATTACCAATATAATAATAGAATCATGTATGTATATAATTCTTCATAACTAGTATAATGATTGATCCTTTATAATGTTATCTCTTTTATCTATTGCATTGTAATAAAATGAACACTGAATCTGTGCTTCTACGGTCAGGGATATTGTAGATATAGTCATTGATATATTTTTATAATTCTATATAAACAAATACTTGTGTTGTTTGAGAAGATAAAAGAATTTTTCTAGCTTCCTGGGGGGTATGGCTTCATAAATATGTTTAGTCATTGAGTCTCTAACTATTCAAGAAAAGAATTTGGTGTGTCTTCTTCCACTATAGTAGGATCCCCTGAGATTTTTAATAGGAAAATAAATTTCATAAGAATTTTCACCACTGATGTATGTGTCTTTCTGATAGATGAAATTTACTGCGACATATTTAGATTTTTCATTAGAGGTATGTTATGTTTAGTGGGGTTCATTTTCATCCTTCCAAGGATAAGAATACGGATTTTATAAATGTTTGTACCAGTACAGATACTAACTAGGGATCCTATTTCTACTATTTTTATTTTCACCAATGATTATGCTAATTATTATAATTTTTCTGTGGAGAAGATTTTGTTATAAGTATTATAGATGAAATTGGTTTTTTGACTAATTGATTTGATCAAACCTTGATTAGGGTATGCTCATAGTTCATTTACTTTCATGTCGTATAATTATAAATTATATACCCTGTAATTTCACAGATTTTTGCGGATAATTACTTTGATAGTTCTTGGAATATAAGGGTTTGGATGATTTTTATGAGATATTAGTGGATTTGTGGTATATTTTCAACTAGGTGTTGATTTTACATGCATAGAGGTGTGTGTTTCACTATAAGGGGAATGTTATAAGGAATAGTGTTGTCGATTTGGGTGTTGCATTATAAGGTTCTAAGAGGTCATAATTGGTTTTATTAGCAATTAAATTATGCATACAATGTAGACATTGTATTAAGTAGTGGTTTAGTTTTTGATATGGGTTATACAGTGTGGGGTTTCTCATGTATATAAGAGGGTTGAGATGGGTATTTAAGTGTCCATTATTTCATCGATGTCATTATGGAATGGTCTTGGGCTATTTCATTGTGATTACCTTGGGTTTTTTGGATCTTATTTATGACCACTAATTAGATCAATAATATATATTTTTGGATAAGTTCATTTCAGGTATGTCATTACATTATATGCATTGATCTTTCAAAAACCATATTGGCTATAACATGTACATTAACTTTACACTATGTGATACAGTTTTATATCCTAGGTATAAATATGTGGTCGCCAATATAATTAATTCATTTTCCATTATTTCCATTTTATCTTAGGTTACATTGATGAGATTTTGGGAGATATTCAATTCCCACTCTCTTGGATAGGAATATTGTCTTTTGGGGATTAAGTTTTAGATATTTGGGGCAACTTTCCTCTCTTTCCCTCATATTTCCCTTACAATTCCTCATATGGGGAAGATTGTGATTTTTTCTATGGTTATCCCATGTAATATTATAGAGAGGTTGATGGGGTGTATTTTGGATTATTTTCTATAGGTTGTTTACATCATGTCATGGCATAGTGGTCTCATTTTCCATGCTTATTTGTTGTGTAACAATTCCAAATGAGATTATTGGGTATGGGATTCAAGAACTATAAATATTTCTATATAAACTATGGGGTTAGTATTATTTTTTATATTTGGTTAAATAGTATGGATTGACCTAATAATGATAATTAACTATATAAAATTAAATTCAAGGTAATGGGGTAAATAACTTGTATTTATATACTTTTGAGATATTTCATAAGATATTTATATATTGATATTGATTTTGTTGAATGTTAATGATGTTGTTGATCCTAATTTTTGATGTATGAAATTTTCTGTAGGAAAAATTTTTCATAAAAGGAAAATCACTTAAATATGGTAATTATCTAGTTATTTTGGAAGAATAGATAATTTGAATGTAGGATTTGAATAGAAATATAATATTCTAGTTAGTAGTGTTAAATTCATTATTTAGTTTTGGTAATATGTTTTATAATGGATATGTTTACGATATTTTGATAAGGTTTATTGTGTTATTGGGAAGGATTTTTTGTGATATATTCCATGGGTGGTGTAGATGGACATGAGATAAAGATGGTGGCTGTACAATTAATGATAAGGCAGATGCCCTAGGTTGGATAGAAGGATCAGGATGAGGTTGTGGTTCATGAAGTAAGGTTTTATCTTACATTCAATGGTCGAAAAGATGATATGAGGGTGGTTTTTTGGGATATAGATTGGATGGTTAGTGTGGGATTTTAAAATATTTGTCTTGTAGTATGGAATATAGTTGATAATAATGAACATGAGATGGTTTAATTGGAATTTGATAAATTTATGGCTATAGATGAAAAAATTGATTCCTAAAATAAATGATTAATTTTTGGGGATCAATGTGGGTGAAGACTAGAATGGTTTTATATTAAATGTGAAATTTAATGGATTAATTAAAATAAATGGGTTAGTAATTAATAATTTTAACCATCGTTTAGTGATATGATAAACTAGATGTTGAACAAGTCTAGTGTGGCAAATATGCATGGGTGACGAGGCTGGCTTGGTGGTCTTGTAAATGGTAGTGGATGTTTTTGTGAGAATGGTAGTATGGGATGTTATATTTTTTATGGTAATATTCTTTTATAAATAAATTTTTTGTTCTCTGATGATCATATTCAATAATTATAATTCTTTTATGATTTATATATACACTTCTCTTACATCAAATAACCTTATGGAAGACCAATATGTTCGTGTTCTGATTGAATTCCCCTAACATATATGTTAGAGGGTGCAAGATGGTTGACTTATCCCTATTACCAACTATCCAATTTTGGTGTGACATAGTCTATTAGGGTTATTTATTGGTATTATTATACTATATTGTATGTAGGGTAATCACATACCCTATAGGTTTGATGTGATGTGGTTTCGAAACACCCTACAGGGTATTGTTGAGGTGGTACATGACATTCCTGAAAACCCTACAAGGTACTGATGATAAGATACCTTATGTATAGGAAGACACTACAAGGTATTAGACGAGATAATATTATATATTGAGGTTTGTTCACGGTATTAGGTGAGAAAAAGGTTTATGTACTTCATCTTTATGATACCCTACTATACCAGATACAAGATGTGTGGATGAGACATGGGGTATTGAGGCATTGATTCAGGAGGGATTGGAATCATATATGTTTGATGATGTGGCATGATAATGATAAAAAAGTTGAGATGTCATTGTGGGGTACCCTATTATAATATTATTTAAAACTATTTTACTATTCTAGGATACAATATTTAGTGAGTAGGCCTTGGCGATGATGGGTTATAGTTGACCTGATATGGTCTTGTTGGTTCTGATGTTTGGTCACTGATGTATTAGTATGTTCTTCCTACATTTTTATGATAGGAGTTTGTACAATCATACTATGTATACCTATTACAGAAAACCCAATATATATAAACTATTTTTCAGGTTCCCATTGTGAGGTCAGTGAAAAGGATGGAAAATTGTAACTTGGATCTTGGGGTTTCTAAAAAAGTTGCCTCCAAGATGTTTTATTGGTATTTTATTTTGAATATATAAACATCTAACATTAGACATGCATTATGGTATTATTTTGGGTCTTTTATTACTTATAATATGGTTTCTATTGGTGGTAATTTATGTATTCCTAGGATATATGTTAGTAATGCCTCCCATTTGTATGTTTTATATTTTTTGTGATAGTTTCTAACACATAACCTATTAGATGTGAGACTTAAGGGTTACTCTCATCTTTAATATAGTTTCCAAAGGCATTCCCAGCAGAGGTAGGCCATGTACGAGTGTTATCAGAGGTTTTTAGTATATTGTAGGATTCATATTAGAGTTAGGAACTGGTGATAATTATTTGGGATGGAAAGGAAATTTTACTGTTTGAGATTTGTGTATATTTTATTCCAAAGATACTATCTTGGACATATGACTGTATGGGATCTCTTGATATAGTGTAAGGACCCTATGATTTTAAATGACTAAATTAAATTGAGTTTCATATAAGGTAGATACAAAAATATGTACGTTAATCATACATGTTTGTACTTTTATTGAAATGGGATGATTTTGGGAAAATTAAATGTATCTATTTTAATGAACATGATTAAATGAATTACATTCTATCAGGATTATGAGATTGGTTATTTATTTATAGACGTTATCTGGTCATTATCCATGAATCATTTGGGTTGGTATGGATTAGTAGGCTAACTGGGTCTACCGTGAGAAGAATGACCCAACTGAAGAGAATAAGGTTTGGAAGAGGATTTTGTGTGAGTTCCAGCATTAGGGTATTGATATGTATGAGAGGAGCATCTCTGATCAGGGGACATAGAACTAAATGGATGAGCTTAGAAACTATTTCATTTTTATTTGAGATATGGTTCAGTTTTAGTTTTTTATTGCGGTTAGATAGATATGTGGAGAAATACAGATCTTATGGATACTATATTAGTTGAAGTAGAAGGAGGTAGATGTTTCCTGGGATGATCTCCAATAGTGGTTTTATAGTAATTTTCTACCATAAAATTTGAGGGAGGTAAAGAGGAAGGACATAAATCCATTTAAAAAGGTATCCTAAGTGTGTGGGATCATGTGATCATGTTAAATGTCCTCATTCACATTACCCCTAGTCCAGTTTATGATGAGGATTCTAGAGCTCAACATTTGGAGGAGGAACTACACCTAGTGGTATGATATTAAATCACCCCATTTTTTCCTAAATACATATACGTTGACAATAGGGATGCAGTGATTGATAGGATGAATGTATAGTTATTATAATCTTGATATTTATCCATTAAGGTTCTTCAAGGGGTTGGTTTATCAGTTGTGGATTGTTGATGTTGGGGGTCATAGTTTCAGTTAAGTGAGATTCAGCCTCAGAAATATTATCTCTTTTATGATTTAAGGGACAAAAATTATTGGGCACACACTCATGTCTCTTGAATAGTATACTTTTTTTATTTTTGGATTGATAATTGTTGGTTTTGTGTCTTAAAATCCTTAGGGTCAGTGTGGTGTGTGTGGTCTATTTTGTATTCAACCCAAATATCAACAGTTTCCCTAGAGGTTATATCATTAGACTGTGAAACCATCCTATGTTACAAAATGATGAGATTGAGTTATTATAGGGTAGGCCCCTGATTCCTCTCACCCTCAGTTAGTTAAATATGAGTTCCATTATGGTGGTGGTGGTCACCAGTGAGGTAAAATAGGTGGACAAAGACAACTTCATGTTATAGATATGCTAATTCTATTGGAACCGCATGTTGCTTAAAGTTCCAGTTTTTTGTCTTCTACCTACGTTTATTATTTTTTTTTGATTTTCTATCATTTAAATCCCTTTTTCCCACATTGGTTAATTCCATGCTACTTATGGTGTAAATACATCAAATTTTCTTGGTTTTGACTATGCTAGTTAGTGTTCAGACAAGTCTGCCTGATGTGTGCCTTGGTTGTGAGTTGAGGATGGATAAGAATTATTCATATATGAAATTATTTCTTCCTTGGATATAGTTATGAAATTTCATTTATGGATTCTACATGTTCAATTATATGTATGTAGTTATCTATTTACTATAGATGATAGTGGTGTTCTACGATGAGGTGGTCTAGCATGCAGTTCTCATTGGTGAGTGAGAGCATTAGATAAATTGTAGAGGGTTGTATCCATTATTATAATAGTTATTATTTTTATAAAAATGTTCTATATAATCATGGGTAGTGAAGTTTCCTAGAATTTGGTAGGAGTTTCATAATTTTTTCCCATTGTATGTTTTGGTTTTTCCACCTCGTAGTGATATTGACTCTTGTATATATCTTTAGCATGGGGATTATCTAAGTTAATTGGACCCTTATTAGATATAATCTAATGGGATTTAAGGCTTGAGTATTCAAATTGCTTATCCGATGCATAAGAGATTTATGAAACCTAGTATATCACCATGTGCTGCTCTAGTTTTGTTTGAAATGAAGGGAAATAGTGGTTTGCAGTTGATTGTAGACTACCAGGGGTTAAATCAAGTAATAATTATGAACTATTAACCTATTATAAGGATTTATGACATAATAAACCAATTAAAGGGATCAAATAGGTTTTAAAAGATAAATATATGGTCTAGATATCACTAAATGTGAGTTAAGGAGGAGAACATGTCGAAGAACGCTTTTAGGTTTTAGTATGTACGCATTGATTTCTAGGTCATGATTTTAGATATCATTAATAACACACATATATCCATAGGAATCATTAACCATGTGTTCTATGAGTTCTTAAATAAGTTTATGTTCATGTTTATTGATGAAATAATCTTATAATTTAGGTCACAAGATTTTAACACTTAGAAACATAGTGTGGTATCACATGTCCTTCCTCACTATCAAATTTGTGGGAATATATATTTTCATATGTTATAGATATAGAAAGTGTACTCTTTAGACATGTGATGCCTTATTAGGGAATGAAAATGTATTTTTCATAAGTTGAGTTAGTTGTTTATTAGGTTACACACAAAATCAATATATTGGTATGCATTTTACTCAAGGACTTGTTCTATTATCGTATGTTAATGCCCAACTTCTCTTGAATCACGGCTCTATTGTTAGCCTTGATGAAGAGGTACTGTGACTTCTTAGGGAATTATCAATGATGATAATGTTTTTAATACATACCGGAAAGGTTCATTAGTGCTTTCATGCTCTATTTTATAATGGGTTTGTGATATTTATGGGTTTTTTGCTTATTATCATAAAGGATTGGGATGTGTCATCATATATAGGATATTAGTTATATAAAATGTGTCTAGATAGTCACTTCCCCATGATAATAACTATGTTTCCCATGACATGGAGATGGTATTAGTTTATTGTTTCATTGATGATAAGTAGACATTATGTAATGACTCTATTTTCATCATGTAGATCTTTTAAATATTTATATGGATATTTTCAAAGTATGTCTTAGAGTCGACATAGATTTATAGGGCCCATATATCCTTGGTGCGAATATATTGACAGTAATAAATTTAATAAATCACACATGTGCTATTTTTTAGAAATAATGGAATATATCCTAAATGATGTTTTGGATGGAATATATGAGTGCTTTAATAAATCAATAATATGGGTGTGACCCTAGGTGTTATATAATATTTGATCAAACTGCGTGTTTTGTTAAAGACAAATCACAGGTAGATAATGGATTAAATAAATAATTAATTTGTTATTTTATTGTTGTGATCTAATCCCCTTATATAAAAGAATATTTATATCTATGTCCTAAGGTTAGCCACATAAACTGATAATTCTTGTGAGGTTTGTGGTGGATTTTTTGGAAAATGAAAATGACATTAATTATCATTGATTGATTTTCCAAGAAGATGTATTTGAAAATGATTTCATGGATCACACGAATGACAACAACATAGAACTTTTCATCATCATTGATTAATTAAAAATCATGTTAAGTCATTTTTTATGTTGGTTTAATAATTTCGTGAATTATCCCATTTCAAAAAAAATCAACCTTTCTATCAAATATATTCATAGTTCAAACATTTACTTATGGGTAATTCATCATATTCATAGAAATAGTAATGGATAATGTTTTGATTGTTCCATTTTTTTAATGATTCTCCACTGATAGAATTTTTAAAACCAAAAAAATGTATAAGGTTCATTAATATAATTTTTTAGTTGGTGATTTTCTCCCCCTTTTCATTGTGCTCTAATCATCGATGTTCAATTTGGGTGGCAGTTTGACAAATACATGGAAACTGATCATTTCAAATTTGATCTTTGGCACAACAGATGATATCCATGGGTTTGGATTTTAGATCAAGAGAATTATTCATTCATTATATGATGTGATGGGAGATCATATATGAACAAGAGACAGATTGATGGTGTTTGTGAACAGTTTAGTGATGCGGAGGTGTGGTATAATAGGAAGAATTCTCAAACAGATCTGATGGCTGGAATCTGGCCACCAGAGATGGGTAAGGTTCAATCAAAACTAGGTTTATGTTCCAATGTGGATTTTATAGTTTTATTGAAAGAGTTACTAGTATGTGTTGAAATGAATGAGGCTTTCGTGAATTTATGGAGAATTTTGAACTACAAATCTTGTAGTTAAAAGGAAAAAACTTTAGGTACTCCTTTGACATAGTATATATAGGTTAAAAATTGATTTAAATATCACATGTCATCTGATTTACTAACACATCATGTGACCCTTATCTAGCTATATTTATGTGTATATGGAAAACATTTCCATAAATATCTGTAACTATAAATATCTTGTATATCATATATCATACTGTGTATCCCGTGGTGAACATATAGGCATGTACAGGGAGTACATTTCAAGGTTTTCATTTGTCCGAATAAACCATTTGTGTTCTGGAAAATTTATAATAATTTAGATGGTACACATACTTTGGAAAAAGATGTATTCCAAGTGTCATCCCTATCCCCTGTACACAATGTGATGTGGTGTACACCCCATGTACTCCACAAGATACTCAAAAACAACAATTTTACACTATAATGAATTAAGTACATGGTATTGTCCATGAATATCTAGGTAGGATTAGATGACACACACCAAGATCCATCACAACCTCTACACATTATACTCCCCTAGTGGACATGTCATGTATATGGGGAAAGGCATGTCATGTGAGATAGTGAGAAATTATAAATTCCACACATAGAGAGACATGATGTGTACCCAAATCAGTCATGCCATGTACTTTTTAAGGAACTTTAGAACCCCTGTTATCTTCAAAACAACTTTCGTATGATCGTGGGTGAGATCCCTTAGAAAATTTCATTGTGGGTGAGATCCCTTGATCCATTTCCATGGTGGTATAATGAGACAACACATCCTGATCATAGAATGTGATTCCCTCTATATGATAAGTAATAAATAGAGTCAATAATCAATTTGTGAGGTTTGGGGTGTGATTATCTATCATTTCGTCCTAATATTTGTCCAAGAATCGCATTACTAACTATTAGGGCATCTGATCCCCATCCATGCAGGTTCAATCTTGGTAGGGTCCAAAATCCCCAATATCCCCTAAGTATAATCCCCTATCTATGTATTGATATCTTTTGATTTTTAATGAGGTGTGTATTAATCGAGTGAGTATCTTAGGTAATCTCTCTATGCTTCCATCTTGATTCATCATGGAAAGACTGGATGAGCATGCACTCATGGATGAGAGCCATCAGTATAGTAAGACCCATTGAGTGAGACCTCTTGTATGAGTACCATAAGCGATGGGAAGAATCGTGGAGTGTAATATACCAAATGAGTGTTACATATGAGCCTCTAGTCAAATCCTGGACTAGTACAGTGGATGTGACCATACATTGAGACTTTTTGTATACCTTTGAACATATTTGGGATATTTCTGATATTATTTCTATTTCATATATTCTAATTTAAGTCTCTTTATAATGCGGATAATGACACTCCGTTGATGCTATATGTTTGTTGATTTAGGGTGTACTACTATGTATATTTTTACTCACCCTTGTATGGTCTCTTCCAACACATGTCATGTATTATGTAGATGAAATTCATTTTGATGGAGTCCTAGGTGGACCAGGATCAGATGAATATTAGTTATTTAAAATGATCCTTAGATGGATATAGGAAGTTCTTTTGGGTAGGTTCCCCCTTTTCGTCAGCATGTTGGAATCATTTTTAGTTTTTTGTGAATATATTTATCATTTTTTAATTTTTATTACATCCTTATGTACTGTAATGTGTGATATATGTTATAAATTAATTTAATATATGATATGTTTGTAATTCTGTATTATACTGGAGTATGGAGTAGAGTGTGTGTGAGAGTGTTCACATACTTTAGGATAAGGCCTCCCATGTGTGTGATATACCTACTCAATTATAGTTTTCAATCCCTAGTCTATTTAGGGAAGGATTTGGGTGACATTAACAGCTTACTACCAGCTAGGTGGACCTCAGTTGGTTAGCTCATGATTGAGAGGTATCAGAGAAGGTCATCTCAAGACTGACATTTATAGAATTTATAACTATGAGTTTTAGTTAAGGAACCAAGAAACTAGAGTAAATGTTTCGTGATTTTTCTTCTAGGCTAGGGAAACTATTGTTTTGAGGTGTATTTAATATCCATTCATGAAAACTCTAATAACCATATTGTTGACTCGACTCATGTAGGCGCTAATTTTATGTAAAACATTGAAACCTGCATCATATTTGAAAGTGTAGTGGTTTCCTTATACATATTGAATAAACTCCCTAAATATTATCTTTTGACCATGTTGAATATTGACTATTGATGGATTCGTCCATGTTAATAGATAACATGGATTCTATAATGGGATAGTGTTTATTGTATTCATGGTGATTAGGATTTAGTAATTGACCTGTACAGGATGTGGTTCCTCTAGGTAGATAGATGGTAATGTCTATTCAAATTCAATAGTGTGATGAACCACATTTTCTGGTTCATGTGGATTATCCCCATATTGTTGGGCAGATATTGGGACATTTGGTACTGAAAGATGATGCAACTATACTGAGTGTGTGCCATGAGTTTCAGATATAGTTGTTACCTAGGTTTCATAGTGATCTATACCCCTTTCTCCAGTAATATAAGACTGACATGATCCTGTGGTGAAAGTGTCCCATTTGGTTATGACCCATCATTATGGTCATCCTATCATTGAGAGTTATATTTGGTGATAAAAGGAATGGTTATACCACTATGTTTGTTATATTTGACGTGTCATTGAACACACAAGGAACAAAGTCATTTCCTCCATAGATATATGTTCTTGTAATGTGATTTAAATCCATGATGACATGTCAGTTCTGCCCAAAGAGGATATTTTTGAAGTGTAGAGGATGATTTCATCTATCTTGTATGTTTAAGTTCATTTTGATATGATAAGGTGTCAGTGAGATCATTTTCTAAGGATAATATGAGGGAAATGGAAAATATATCTTCATCCAGTATGATCTTACGGTGGGAGGCTTCAAGTGCAGTTTATTGTATGACATGTGTTATAGCATCCCGCCATTTTATAACATAAACTTTCATTACATTACACACAACTGAGGATCTTTAAGGTTTAGTGTCTTGGAAACCAGGAACATAATACATGAAAACAACATAAATCGTTCTTCTTAAACACTTGAAAGGCTTCTCCTTAAGTTCATCCTAGGTTCATTACTGCATCTCATAACCTGGGGACATACATCAAAAGAAAGGGTGAGCAGAAGGCCCAGTAAGGGAAACAAGAGGAACATTTTACATGTGAACTTGATATACTTAAATAAGGACATGAAAAGAGCTTTAAGGTATGAGAAAGAAAATCATGAGGAATTTCATAATAAAAACAACATTTTCCATAAATTGAAGATGTGGATACATCATTTAACATAGACAATCATGAATATATCACCAAGGTCCATCCCCAAGGTGTCATTTGAAAATTACCAAGGTTATTCACCAAGGTATCATGAAAATTGTAATCTCTAGTGGTTACATCATTACCCAATGCATTGCAGCGCTATCAGGGAGCACCCTTAAATTGCCTTTATTATCATGTGATCCACATATATCATCATCAAACTTTTCATAAATAACCCACGTAGCATAAAATAAATGGGTTTCATTTCATAATCATAACGTTTTAAAAACTGCTTTAAAGACATGATCTTTACGTCACTTTAAACCCACAGAAAGGGAAAGCGGGTCTCATGTATGTAAATCACAGAATTTAAAATGGAACATTTTGATATATATGTGAATACCCTTGTAGAAGTAAGATATTTGAGTATTCACTTTATAACATAAAATAATTTTTGAGAAAAGAGAGAGGCATTTTGAGGGGAAAATTCTGCAGCATAACTACTAAGTTTCGGGGTTTTAGAAAACATTGAAATGAGAGGGGACATGGGTCACCCACTCATAAATGATCCATAAAACAGTAGGGTGAAAGAATAAGAAGGACATATGGACATGGTAATGAAATTTTAGGGACATACCATTTGAAATGAAAAACATGGAAGGAAAAAGATTAGATTTCTCTTATGAAAATTCGGCAGCCTTACGACGTCACTTAACATCAAAAGGAAATGATTTGACAAGATCAAATAGGGTCCCTCATCATATGATCATAATAGATCAGTATCATAGATATAGAGATCATACCCCAACATGATAAAAAGGAACTTGAAAGACTTGACATGAAAATCAAACTTGAAAAATGAGAAGGGTGAAAGAATCCCTTAAAAATTCGGCAGCCTAACGGCGTCACTTAAACTTTCATAAAACGAAATGATAGGAGTAAGAGGGGATCTCTCATCATATAAACATGAAAGGGCAGTAAGAGGAATATAAAAGAGCATCCTCTCACATAAAAACATGGAGCAGAAAAGGAATGACATAAAAGAGATTACATGAAAAGAAAGAGAGGGGTCGGATCCCTTACCTTAAAACGTGACTCTTGAAACTCAAAGGATTGGACCTTGAGGGCTTGGGGGCACCTTGGGAGGACTCCTTGGAAGGTAATAAGAGCAGAACTTCGTTGGGGGAGAGTTGGGAGTGAAAACTAAAGGAGGAAAGGGTGGGTATTTATAGGGAAAGTGAGGGGACAAAGCATTAAAGGCCAAGGGACACCTCACTAGTGGTTTTGGCAAAACCATGGGCTTGCCCATGGTATTTGCCCATGGTATTGGCCACTTGGGACACCTCACACCTTATCTTACTATTCATAATTCGACCATATTGAATATATACTTAATACATCATTTAATGATGTCATTAAACACCCGTAACTTAAAAACTATACTTTCACTATTCACCGAAAATTCAACCTTCTCAGAATAATCCCAAAATTTTACCTTAACCAAAAAATAATGCTACTATTTCAAAAATGAACTCCATTTTATAAAAATATTTTTCTAAATATTTTTAATTTTATTTTTAAATAAAAACACTATTCACCGAAAATTTATTTTTTCAGAAAAATCCCCAAAAATTACCATAACATAATATCGATGCTCTGAGTTCAAAAATAAAGTCATTTTTATAAAAATAATTTTCTAATTATTTTTAATTAAATTTTTAATTAAAAAACACTATTCATCCAAAAAAACTAATACTTGAATAATAATTTATGAAACCGTTATTTACCCATTTTATTGAATCACATTACTTAATCAAGGTGCCTAGATTATTTTAAAACTTTCTTTAAGTGAGATTACTAATCCATTTGGTCACATTACTAATCCTAAGCGTAAAATCACTATTCACTATTTACTATTCATCAAAAATTAAGTTGATCTTATTAGACTCCAAATTCCATAATGAACACTTTTGTAGAAGACCATTTTTTGAAAATCATTACACATCATTAGTTATTTAGGGTTTACATAAATATTTCAAAATATCCCTTTTTCAAAATTCATTAATAAAATACATTCTAAAATTATCTGGACATTTGAAATTTCACAAACATCACTAAAGGAAGAAATCTCAATTTATTCACCCGAAGGGATTACACAAGGAAGCTAGGGTCTCGTCACATAGCCCCTTATAACACTGGCATAAGACCTGAGTGTAAGGTGTGCTATGGTGAGAGAATCTGAGGGAGGCTCAGATAACATTGCCCTAGTAGTAATATCTACTAACTTGAACTTCTCCCGTAGGCGTTTCCGTTCAAGCTTGACATGCTGGAGCTCGGCTTGGGCTTGGTCCAAAGCGAAGCCCACAGATGCTACCTCCTTCCCAAGCTCTGATAAGTGGGCTTTATAATGGTCGAGTCTACTGGATGAAGCCATCAACTCCTCTTTCTGCATTAACCATTAACATTTTATTAAATCAATAAGAGTAAGTTAATATACTACTCAAAAAGATTGGGTCGTTACATTCTTCCCCCCTTAAGAAATTTCGTCCCCGAAATTTATACTTGTGGCCTAGTCGAAAAGGTGAGGGTACTTTTGCTTCATCGTTTCCTCAGGCTCCCAAGTCGCTTCTTCATATTTATGATTCCTCCACAACACTTTCACAAGGTGGGTAGTCTTGTTTCGTAGGACCTTGTCTCTACGGTCCAAGATCTCCACTGGCTGCTCCTCATAAGAGAGGTCATGTTCCAGTTGTACCACCTCTGGGTTCAGTACATGCGAAGGGTCGGGTATGTACTTCCTCAAGAGAGATACATGGAAGACATTGTGAACTTGAGCTAGGTTCGGTGGAAGTTCTAGACGATAGGCCACTGCTCCTATGCGATCAAGGATTTCATAGTGGCCAATGTACCTAGGGCTGAGCTTCCCTTTCTTCCCAAACCGCATGACTCTCTTCCATGGAGAAATTCGAAGGAAGACTTTGTCACCAACACCAAACTCCAAGTTCCTTCGACGATTGTCAGCATAGCTCTCCTGCCCACTCTGAGCAGCCTTTATGTGTTGTTGGATGGCATGAGCTTGTTCTGTCATTTCTTGCACAAGATCAGGCCCAAGAAGCTTCCTCTTACTAGTTTCATCCCAACAAGTAGGAGTTCTACACCGCTTTCCATACAGAGCTTCATAGGGTGCCATCTGAATACTCGCATGGAAGCTGTTGTTATAGGAGAACTCCGCTAATGGGAGGTGTTGATCCCATCCACCCTTAAATTCCATTGAGCATAATCTCAACATGTCTTCGAGTGTCTGAATAGTCCTTTCAGATTGGCCATCAGTTTGAGGATGATAGGCCGTACTAAAATTCAATTCAGTATTCAGAGCATGCTGAAGACTTCTCCAGAATTTTGATGTGAATCTTGGGTCACGATCAGAAACGATGGATAGTGGTACCCCATGCAACCTTACCACTTCCTTCACGTATATCTTGGCAAGCTGATCCAGGGAGAAATCTTCCCGAATAGGGGTAAAATGGGTTGTCTTGGTGAGACGGTCCACAATAACCCATATCGCATTGTTCCCTTTGGATGTTTTCGGGAGACCAGTTACAAAGTCCATAGTGATATTATCCCACTTCCATACTGGTATGGGTAGCGGTTGTAATACCCCCTTAGGAAGTTGTCGTTCTGCCTTTACTTGCTGACACACCAGGCACCTTGTAGTGTAATCGGCAATCTCCCTCTTCATGTTATCCCACCAATAATGATCACGAAGGTCTCTATACATCTTAGTGCTTCCCGGATGTATAGAGAAAGTAGAGCTATGAGCTTCATCCATCAGTTCTTTCTTTATTTCCGGAATAGATGGAACACATAGTCTTGTACGAAATTTCAATATACCTTCTTGATCAATATTGAAATCAGGGAACTTCCCATCCTTTACAGCCTCGAACTTCTCCTACAGCAAAGGATCTTCTTTTTGAGCCTTCTTGATCTTATCTAGTAATGAAGGTTGAGAAATCATTTGGGATAGGGTTGATGATGTCCCTTTCCTTATAATTCCCATGTCCAGTTTTACTAGATCTTTAACCAAGGGATCTCCCAGGATCCTCATTGTTGACAGAACAACAGGATCTTTCCTGCTTAATGCATCCGCGACTTTGTTTGCTCTTCCAGGGTGATAATGAATTGAACAATCATAGTCTTTAATAAGCTCCAACCATCTCCTTTGTCTCATGTTCAATTCTTTCTGAGTGAAAATATACTTTAGACTTTGGTGGTCAGTGTATATATCACATTTCTCCCCATAAAGATAGTGCCTCCATATCTTTAGAGCAAAAACAACTGCCGCCAGCTCTAGATCATGCGTAGGATAATTCTGCTCATGAATCTTCAACTTTCGAGATGTATAAGCAATTACTTTGTCGTTTTTCATGAGGATGAACCCAAGCCCTTTCAGAGATGCATCGCTAAAAATAACGAATCCCTTTCCGATAGAGGGTAGTGTTAACACAGGTGCAGTAACCAATCTCTTCTTCAGCTCTTGGAAACTTTCTTCGCATTCCTTTGTCCAGATGAACTTAACCCCTTTTCGACTCAACTTGGTTAGTGGATTAGAAAGCCGTGAAAAGTTTTTCACAAACCTCCTATAATATCCCGCTAAACCAAGGAAACTACGAATCTCAGTTACTGTTGTGGGTTGAGGCCACTCCTCCACAACCATTATCTTTGCAGGGTCAACCAAGATTCCTTCATTGGTTACGATGTGCCCCAAGAAAGCCACTTGTTGTAACCAAAACTCACACTTTCTGAACTTCCCAAAGAGCCTCTCCTTCTGTAGAGTTTTCAAAATAACCCTCAGATGATCTTCATGCTCCTCATGACTTTTTGAATATATCAAAATATCATCAATAAAAACTACCACAAAGTTATCAAGGTAGTCCTTAAAGACTCTATTCATCAAATCCATGAAAATAGCAGGAGCATTAGTCAAGCCGAAGGGCATAACAGTAAACTCATAATGCCCATATCTTGATCGGAAGGCAGTCTTTGGAATATCTTTCTTCTTCACCCTCAGTTGATGATAACCAGATCGAAGGTCAATCTTAGAGAAGAATTGAGCCCCACGAAGTTGGTCAAATAAATCATCAATTCTTGGAAGAGGGTATCTGTTCTTCACTGTGATCCCGTTCAGTTCTCTATAATCAATGCATAACCTCATTGATCCATCCTTCTTCTTCACAAAGAGAACTGGTGCTCCCCAAGGAGACACACTCGGTCGGATAAACCCATTCTCCAACAAGTCTTGGAGTTGTTTCTTTAGCTCCTCTAGCTCCACATTTGCCATTCTATACGGAGTCTTTGATATCGGTTGGGATCCAGGTACGAGTTCAATGGAAAACTCTACCTTTCTCTCTGGGGGAGGTCCAGGTAACTCCTCAGGAAATACATCCATGTATTCCTGAACAATCGGAACATCTTCTATTTGTATGCTCCCTTTTCTTTCTTCATCATCACCGATTAACTCCATAAAGAAAGCTATAGGAGGTGCTTCTAGATAGGGATCAGTTCGGGATATCTCTCCTTGGAAGATAACTGTAGGTCGTTCTTTCAAGACTACTAAGATTTCCTTACTTCTGCATTTGATCTTAGCATTATACTTTGAGAGCCAGTCCATCCCTAGTATAATGTCGAATTCCATCATGGGAATGACTACTAGATTTGCGATAAGATTGTGCTCACCAAAGTAAACACTAGAGTCTCTAAATACTGTTGATGCAAGGATAATCCCACTTGGAGTCTTGACTGACAACTCTACCTCTAGCAGTTCGGGGATTGATTCTATTTTACTTGCAAACTTGGAGGAAATAAAGGAATGCGTAGAACCAGAATCAAATAAAGTACTTGCTAGCTTTGAGAGGACAACAAGAGTACCTACTACCACATCGTTCGGGACTTCAACTTCAGCTGTTGTGATAGCGAAAGCACGACCTTGCTCCCTTGGCCTCTGCTGAGGTTGATGGTGATTCCCCCCCACCGCCCTCGGATTTGGACATTGATTAGAAAAGTGCCCAAGTTGTCCACACTTGAAGCATGTGACTTCGGGTAGGGCCAGAACCATCTTTCCTCTGTCGTTAGTGTTGGGAAGTTGAGGCTTCACATCACCACGACAATTCCAAGAAATATGGCCTTCTTTTCCACACCTATAGCACTTGCCACTTCCGATCAAGCAGTTCCCCGAATGCTTCTTCCCACATTTATTGCATGTGGGATGTTGCATGTGCTTTCCACCTCTTTCCTGATCAAAACTTCTTCCCAGGCTCGGATCTAGATTTCTCTTCTTCTCATTAGATTTGTGAGACCACTGTGTCTCCCCAAACTCTAGTTCAACTTTCATGGCACTTCGAACTATTTATTCATAGCTATCATAGTCCCTGTTGGCTACATTCTTCCGCAGATGAGGTCGTAGTCCACCAAAGAATCTATCAACCTTCCCATTAGGGTCCATGACAAAGCATGAGGTATAACAGGAAAGCCTTGTGAAGTTCATCTCATAGCTTCCGACAGATTCATTCTCCTTCTGCTTCAGCTCGATAAACTCTTTCTCCATTTTCGTTCTCATGGAATGAGGGAAATACTTGTTAATGAAAATCCCCCGAAATTCTTCCCACTCCATAGCTTCCATCTCCCCTCGTGGCTTCGTGTTTTTGATCAGTGACCACCACTGATCAGCTTCTCCCTCAAGGCGGTAAACAGCAAGGGTGACTTTTTCTTGTTCCGAACAATGAAGTACAGAAAAGATCTTTTAAATGGAGCTTATCCATTGTTCCGAAACCAATGGGTCAGTAGATCCACTGAATTTTGGCGGTCGTTGATGCATGAAGGACTCAACAGAGTGTTGTTTCCTTCGTGGTGAGGTCGGCCTCTCATCTTGATTCAAGTTATTACTCATAACTTGAGTCAGTTGGTTCATCATTCGCATGAATGTTTCCATTCCGGCTTCCATCGGAGGTCCATCAGCACATGGTGCATTGCGGTCACCATCGGCACGGTTCCTCCTATTGCCCGCCATCTTCTAAAAGAATAAAACCTTAGTGAGAATATTATTTCATTTATGAATCTTTTAACTAAGACTTCATGCTTAAACAATTATACTTCTCTATAATTCCTTTATAATGATTCATAAAAAGCTTGTGATTAACCAAACATATCCCCCGGGAGTGTCGTAACCAAGAGTGCAGCAAGGCCCGTTATCGTGCACCAGTTCCCGTTCGAGTCTAGCTCAAAGCGGTGTTTTCGGGTTTTACCCCTATGTACATCTGTGCCAGAGCCGCCTCTACCTGCTTGTATCCAGACAGGGATGTATTTGTTTGATAGACCACTTACTCAATACTTACCAAAATACCAGGAAGTTTTCCTATATTTAAACTTTTCTATAGGGTTCTTACTAAAGTTTTTATATCCTAATTTCCACAAATAACTAAACCATCCTTTGATACCAACTATAGCATCCCGCCATTTTATAACATAAACTTTCATTACATTACACACAACTGAGGATCTTTAAGGTTTAGTGTCTTGGAAACTAGGAACATAATACATTAAAACAATATAAAGCATTCTTCTTAAACACTTGAAAGGCTTCTCCTTAAGTTCATCCTAGGTTCATTACTGCATCTCATATCCTGGGGACATACATCAAAAGAAAGGGTGAGCAGAAGGCCCAGTAAGGGAAACAAGAGGAACATTTTACATGTGAACTTGATATACTTCAATAAGGACATGAAAAGAACTTTAAGGTATGAGAAATAAAATCATGAGGCATTTCATAATAAAAACAACATTTTCCATAACTTGAAGATGTGGCTACATCATTTAACATAGACAATCATGAACATATCACCAAGGTCCATCCCCAAGGTGTCATTTGAAAATTACCAAGGTTATTCACCAAGGTATCATGAAAATTGTAATCTCTAGTGGTTACATCATTACCCAATGCATTGGAGCGCTATCAGGGCGCACCATTAAATTTGCCTTTATTATCATGTGAGCCACAAATATCATCATCAACCATTTCATAAATAACCCACATAGCATAAAATAAATGGTTTTCATTTCATAATCATAACGTTTTAAAAACTGCTTTAAAGACATGATCTTTACGTCACTTTAAACCCACGGAAAGGGAAAGCGGGTCTCATGTATGTAAATACCAGAATTTAAAATGGAAAATTTTGATATATATGTGAATACCCTTGTAGAAATAAGAGCTTTGAGTATTCACTTTATAACATAAAATAATTTTTGAGAAAAGAGAGAGGCATTTTGAGGGGAAAATTCTGCAGCATAACGGCTAAGTTTCGGGGTTTTAGAAAACATTGAAATGAGAGGGGACATGGGTCACCCACTCATAAATGATCCATAAAACATTAGGTTTAAAGAATAAGAAGGACATATGGACATGGTAATGAAATTTTAGGGACATACCATTTGAAATGAAAAACATGGAAGGAAAAATATTAGATTTCTCTTATGAAAATTCGGCAGCCTTACGGCGTCACTTAACTTCAAAAGGAAATGATTTGACAAGATCAAATAGGGTCACTCATCATATGATCATAAGAGATCCGTATGATAGATATAGAGATCATACCCCAATATAATAAAAAGGAACTTGAAAGACTTGACATGAAAATCAAACTTGAAAAATGAGAAGGGTGAAAGAATCCCTTAAAAATTCGGCAGCCTAACGGCGTCACTTAAACCTTCATAAAACGAAATGATGAGAGTAAGAGGGGATCTCTCATCATATAAACATGAAAGGGGAGTAAGAGGAATATAAAAGAGCATCCTCTCACATAAAAACATGGAGCAGAAAAGGAATGACATAAAAGAGATTACATGAAAAGAAAGAGAGGGGTCGGATCCCTTACCTTAAAACGTGACTCTTGAAACTCAAAGGATTGGACCTTGAGGGCTTGGGGGCACCTTGGGAGGACTCCTTGGAAGGTAAGAAGACCAGAACTTCGTTGGGGGAGAGTTGGGAGTGAAAACTAAAGGAGGAAAGGGTGGGTATTTACAGGGAAAGTGAGGGGACAAAGCATTAAAGGCCAAGGGACACCTCACTAGTGGTTTTGGCAAAACCATGGGCTTTCCCATGGTATTTGCCCATGGTATTGGCCACTTGGGACACCTCACACCTTATCTTACTATTCATAATTCGGCCATATTGAATATATACTTAATACATCATTTAATGATGTCATTAAACACCCGTAACTTAAAAACTATACTTTCACTATTCACCGAAAATTCAACCTTCTCAGAAAAATCCCAAAATTTCACCTTAACCAAAAATTAATGCTACGATTTCAAAAATGAACTCCATTTTATAAAAATAATTTTCTAAATATTTTTAATTTTATTTTTAAATAAAAACACTATTCACCGAAAATTTATTTTTTCAGAAAAATCCCCAAAAATTACCATAACATAATATCGATGCTCTGAGTTCAAAAATAAAGTCATTTTTATAAAAATAATTTTCTAATTAATTTTAATTAAATTTTTAATTAAAAAACACTATTCATTCGAAAAAACTAATACTTGAATAATAATTTATGAAACCGTTATTTACCCATTTTATTGAATCACATTACTTAATCAAGGTGCCTAGATTATTTTAAAACTTTCTTTAAGTGAGATTACTAATCCATTTGGTCACATTACTAATCCTAAGCATAAAATCACTATTCACTATTTACTATTCATCAAAAATTAAGTTGATCTTATTAGACTCCAAATTCCTTAATGAACACTTTTGTAGAAGACCATTTTTTGAAAATCATTACACATCATTAGTTATTTAGGGTTTACATAAATATTTCAAAATATCCCTTTTTCATAATTAATTAATAAAATACATTCTAAAATTATCTGGACATTTGAAATTTCACAAACATCACTAAAGGAAGAAATCTCAATTTATTCACCCGAAGGGATTACACAAGGAAGCTAGGGTCTCGTCACATAGCCCCTTATAACACCGGCATAAGACCTGAGTGTAAGGTGTGCTATGGTGAGAGAATCTGAGGGAGGCTCAGATAAAATTGCCCTAGTAGTAATCTCTACTAACTTGAACTTCTCCCGTAGGCATTTCCGTTCAAGCTTGACATGCTGGATCTCGGCTTGGGCTTGGTCCAAAGCGAAGCCCACAGATGCTACCTCCTTCCCAAGCTCTGATAAGTGGGTTTCAGAAGGGTCGAGTCTACTGGATGAAGCCATCGACTCCTCTTTCTGCACTAACCATTAACATCTTATTAAATCAATAAGAGTAAGTTAATATACTACTCAAAATGATTGTGTCCTTACATGTGTCTTATCTACAACATTAATAGTTTTAGTATGCAGTCACAAACCACATTTTCCTTAATGTATCACTTCATCAAGACCTGGTTATAAGAGTCGGACCTTTTTTCTTGACCCTAATACTTAGAGACTCCTACATAGAATATTCATTGACTATGCATCTACCAACCATGTGACCTGACTCTGAGAAGTGAATGATCCTCACGTTGAATATAACCATAGTTTGAGTGATACCTTATGAATATTTCCTCAGTATGGTATAGTTTCATACAATCCATGTCTAGTTTGAATAATTCTAGTAAGGATTTTAGTATACATGAGTTATTGGTAAGGAATCTTCTTTATTTGGTGAGAAGGATTACAAGGCAGTGATGCATGAGCACATGTGTTTAAGGAAACAAATGATTTCTTATCAGTTGGATAGTATGACCCTTATAGTAGTAGATTCTAAGAGATTTTAATTTCATATGTTGTTGTAGTAGTATGAGAAAGTATTCTATGAGGATGTGTCATTCATTCCACCCTATCAATTGTTTTTTCTGTGTAAATTATCACCCAAGTATGACATTATAACAATGTTAGCATATCAGATGACCCTGCATAATTATGAGAGATGAAGGTGTGGTTGTAAATCTCTTATGTAGAGGCTTGTTAGACGCATTTTGTTCTCCATGGTTGCCCAGTTTTTTATCCTGGAAGGTAGATATGAGCTTGAGCGTAGTCATGGATTAAAATTTCATGAACGAGATGACTTGGGATGGAGTATCCACCCCCAAGAGTCAATGACTTATCCAACCAGTGGTTAGGTAAAAGTGGTTCTTTGATTTTGACATTAGGATGGGTTATCACCAGCTATAGGTTTGAGAGAAGGATGTAATGAAGTTTTCTTTATAAATATTATACAACTTATTGGAGTTCAAGGTGATACCTTTTATTTTGTTCAATTCTGCAAAAATGTCTTTGAGTCGTATGGACCAAATCCTTCAACCCTTCAGGGATCGGTTCATGATAGTCTTTATTAATCAAATCCTATAGTGATTTGTATCGAAGGTGTAGAACGTGATACTCATGAGTATAGTTTAGAACATGCTATGAGGGTACCATATTTATGGAATGTTCCAAAAGAGTTGGTTATGGATTCAAAAGGTCCACTTGTTAGGATATTCCTTCCCAGAAATTGGATTGACAGTACACCCTATAGAGGTTGAGGTAGTGATAACTTAATATTTACCTAAATGTATGGTTATGTAGAATATTCTCACAACATGGTTTTCCATTCTCTATTGTTGACTTGTATGATAGAGAAGTTGACCTCTTTGCAGTTGACCCTTTAAGATGATGATGGTGTGGCATATCTCCTTTCAATAGTTGTTTATCTTCTTCCTTTTTAATTATTAGGAAGAAAAAACTTGAGGATATTGATTGTGAGATATTTTATGACTATATATCCAATAGACTTGTTCTTATTAATTTTTAGAAGGTTGATAACATTCATTCCTTATTTGAGGATGGATGTTGATACCATTCATACTACGAGAGTAGGTACTAAGGAGGTTCTGTGATTTCATTAGAAATGAATCCATGATATGTTTGTATGTATCGAGATCCTTTATAATTAATTTTGGTGGCCAAGGATGTGGTATCATGTTTTTGTGTTTATCTCTCGATGCCTCACCTGTTAGTAGGTGAAGACAAAATTACTCAGATGAAAGTGAAAAGGGATAATATATTTGCGGTTTTTATGAAAGGGATCCCATGATCAGAAAGAGTTCATGATTATATATGATTTATTATTGAACAATTAATTTTTTATCTAACTCTCTCTCAATCTATGAGTGGATATTAGCGAGGCTTTTGTGGTGCTAATGCATAAACGAGGTAGTCCAACATCATGGATTTCCCCCGAAAATCAATTTATACTACAATATTTGCTTCATGCCTTGATTATGGAGGGGATAAAAGATACCATTGGAACATATTAGTGGTTTAGAATGAAACTTATAGCCCAATAAATATGGAATGGTAAAAAGGGACATTCGGTTTCTGGAGACCATACTTCAAGTTTTTATGTTAGTTGTTGGCCTTAGCTAAGAGGATTATCTACCATCGATGTAGTACTATTTGATGCCATGTATGAGATACCCTACAAGTCATCAATGTACTAGTCGCATCCAATGGTAAATATTTATTATTATCCCATAGTTGGTTCATGTGATGGTAATTATGATTTATTTCTTCTAAAGGTGGATGGGGACAACACAGAGTCGTCGAGATTCCTTTTTTTACAAACGATGGAAGCCTTTGGTTTCTGATGGGTTTGAAATGTGTTCCAAGAGATCACACCTCATTGTGGGATTCAATAATATAGAGAAGGTGGTAGTGAAATTCATAGGTTCATAAGCCCTTTTCCAGTTACTACATTTGGATGATGAGGTGGTGTACTACTTGACCCTAACACCATAGTTATACAGGGTGATTGGTGTTTCCCATGTGTCATGTCTGAGGAGATATGTGCACAACTCAGTCAACAATATTGATTGGGTTGAGTAAAACAACAAGATTAGTGTTACCCTTTCATGGGTTTCATATGAGTTTGGTAACCATTAGGATAATACCCATCATGGGAATGTTCTCTTCTTGAATGTGTTCTTGAAGGAAGCACATGAACATCCGTGATAGCTCACAGATATTGGAGACCTAGATTAAAGATCAGTACCATATATTATTAGTAGGTTTTAACTTTTCTGGATAAAATTAGAAGATGATAAATAGAATTTAATTACTATGTTTTCATCATATAAATCTTTGAAATATTTCTAGGAATATTTTTGGATTATGGTGTGGATTCATCACGTATTTTCCATTCCTGAAGAGCCTCACTATAGATGTATAAAGAATAACAAAAATAATATACAACGTGCATGAAATTTTTTAGAAGTAGTGAAATATCTCCTAAATAGTGTTCTATATTGGATATATAAAATCTCTAATAAATTTATAATATGGCTTCTACCCAAAGAGTGACAAAATATTTTTCGATTTTGGGAGTTTTGTCAAAGAGAATTCATCAATGGATAATGGTAAAATAAAATAATTTATTTATATATTAGGTATTTTATTATTTTGACATAATATATTTATATAAATTAATGGTTATAAAAGTTATCCACACAACCCTATCATTCATGAGAGAGTCATGGAGGTGTTCTTGGTGGAAGACAATGCGATCAAGGATCAGATATCAATTTTCCAAGAAGTCAAAAACTCCAAATGAGTTTTTAGATCTCACCATTGACAACAACATAGAACCATTCTTAATTATTGATCATTCCAAAAATGTGGTTGTGGTTTTTTTATATTGGATTTATGAACATTTTTTTTATCTTACATCTTTCATGAATCAATATTTCTAAAAAATTGATTCATTGGCCGATCCATGATTTATGTGCAATTCTTTATCTACCTATAAATAAGAATGGATAATGATATTATTATTATGTTTGGTTAAAAATTATTCATTAATGGATTTAAGAGATCCTAAAAATGGTCAATGTGAATTCCTAACATTTGATTATTTATTTTCTCTCCTCATTCCAAATACATTCATAATCATTATTTTATTTTTCTAGAGGTCTTAAAAATACTATGAAACTGGTTGTTTCACATTCAATCATTGGAACACTAGATAATTACCACAGATTTATATTTGGTATCAAGAGAATTATTATGTCATGATTCAATGGAAAGGGAGATTAGACTTGGTCTAGAGATTGGATTGAGGGTGTTTGGGATTATTTTGGTGATTCAATTGTGTATTGTGACGAGAAATATTCCCTAGTAGATTAGATGGATGAAATATAGCTGCTGAAGACTAATTGAGTTTGGTTAACACTGAATGTTGTTTAAAGGAGGATTTCTATGATTGATATGAGGAGGAACTTGTTTAGGTGGTTAGATTTGAGAAATTCTAAAATTTCTGCATCATTCCTAACAACACATCATGTAGTTCAAAGGAACCCATGTCATTTCATCCCCCTAACGTGGAGGATATATTTTGCACATTAATTTAATATCATATAAAATCGGATTTAATATCATGTTGTGTGAACCTTATCTAGCCATATCGGGGCATCCAAAGAGTACACACCAAGGAATCCATGTAGTCATACATTTCATGAGTGTCATATCACACACCATGTGTCCTTTGGTGAATGACTTGACTTGCAGAAAAAGTACACATCCAGGTGATCATGTGACTCAACAAGCCATGTATGTTGTGACCCAGATCATATAATTTTAGATCTAAATGGTCTTGGGAATATGAAACACTTTTAGTTCAATCATGAGTCCCCCACACTATTTTATATGGAGTACACCCTATATAATACATAAAAAACCGTTCACTATTGGTGTACAAGGTCATAGACTGAGCACATGGGTATGTAAAAGAATACATGGGTTGGAGAAAAAGGCACACACTAATTTCTAGTTTGACCTCTATATACCAAGTATCCCTAGTGTAAAGACCATGTATATAGAGAAATAAAGTTTCATGGTATGGTGAGACACATGTAGTTCTAGACTCATAGAGATGCATCATATACCCCATGTCACATTATGTGTATTTTATTAATGGAAAAAAAATCTGTTTTTCTCTTTAAAAAATGTTCATTGTGAATTTGGGTGTGTTACCTTAGACTATTTTAGTGTGGGTGTGTTCACTTAGTTTATCCCCATGAGAGAATATGGATGCATCATGTACTAATCATATTTTTTGATCACATATATAGGATTAGTCTCAAATAGAGTCATAACCATCTCTACATGGCTCATGGTGATATCCTTTATCATTTCGTACCTAGGTTGGTTAATGAATCACATTACTAACTATCAGGGTGGTTGAATCATATCCTAGTGGGTTTACTCAGCTTAGGGTCATTAATCCCTTATAATATCAGTGTGTGATCCCCTCTGTAGGTATCATCATTTTGTGACTTATTGTGTGGTGAAAAATGATTGTGTGAGTATCTCATATGATCCCTATCAGTTTCCATCATGATTCTTCTTAGAAAGACCTAACGATCATCCTATCTCAGATGAGTTCCATCAGTATAGTATTACATGATGAGTGATATCACAGAGATGTGTTCCATATTTTATGGAAAGACTCAAGAAACATGTTCTCCATGAAAAGTTTTACTTGTGAACAAATAATATAATCCTAGTATTCATATGTCGTGTTATATGTATAAGCAAGTCCTTTCATTGGATAATTATGTGGAAAATGAGTATGTGGATCTTAGTTGTGCTAGTTGAATTTTATATGGATCTAATATTTTCTTTTGGGTAGCTTTCCCACTTTTTTTCAGTGTCGTGGGACCTTTTTTAGTTTATAGGGATTTTATTTAGACATTTTTACTTATATTGTACTTCTTGATATACTCTAATGTGGGAATGATTTTATTCAAGCATTAACATCATGTTTTTTTATCATTCCACAAAATACAAGTGAATGAAGATTTGTGTGTGTGTGTGTGTACTTTAGGATTTGTTCGATCTTTATGTGATATGCCTACATGGAGCTATTTCAAGTCATTAGACAATTGAAGCTGGTATTAGGGTTTCATATTATCTTTTCATCTAGAAGGAAGGCCCTGGTGTTTTGGTTTTTGACACACTTCATCATTGATCATTTCATTGTATTCATTATGAACCAAGAGACCCTTCAATATGTTTTCTCTCAACAGGATTTGAATTTTTTTTTGTAGAGGTTGAGAGAGTTTATCTAAGAATAAAATTTTGAGAACGCCTATGCCTAGTGAAGGGAATGTCTTTAAAGATGGACTGAGTAAGAATTAATGAGGATAATATTTTTAGAAATCTAGAGATGCATAGATAGTGATATAAGATCATTAAATAATAAATCTTCATACATATGAGGGTGGTGGTAGATGTTTCCTTTTTTGTATGACAATGTAGTCATACTTAGTTCTATGGTTATAAGAGTTCCAGAAGGGAGACTTGTTAGTATATGTTATTTGTGATTAACCCATTCATAATAATTCTCCTAATATATTATTAGAGGATGATGAGAGTCAGATAATTTTTCAGTGATAGTTGTTCATTACTTTGGCGGTGGGAAAGAAGGTTATATATGAGTTTCATGGTCCAATAGTGGAAATTCATCCAAGTGTGGTTATAATGTATCAATACATAAGGGGTAATCTTTTTTGATATGGGATCAAGTGGTATGTGGTAGATAATTTATCATGGTTCTTGGGATATTATTAGGTGACGGTGGAGCATCATTTTTATGGTGGGATATTACTAGCATTAGATATACTTGAGTGAAAATTTGAGGACATGTTGATGTAATTTTTCATTGATCATCCATGATCCCAAGGAGGATATGTTGTTATATGGGTGGTTATTCATCTATTCCTTAAGTCATCCCAAATCTTATCAATTAGGAAGTCATGTTTTGTGGAGGACTTAGAGTGGATGTATATGGATGTGGTGGTGCAACATCATTGGGTGTCGAGGAACATTATATATAATAACAATCCTTATTTTACATTATGGGTCTAGAGGGTATTGCATTATGCTTTTAGATACTAGTAATTCATTATCACTATTTTTAATAATCCAATGTATGAAAATAAAGTTTGAACCATACAAATGATAGGGGATATATAGTGTGACAAAATCCTAGATTTTATTGAATTGTGGGTAATGAATTTTTCTTTGTTTAATTTTTATAATAACTACATTTTCTACTCAACTATTGGAATGGATCCATTTGAGGTACTGTATGGGAAGAATTATCATTCTCTGTAGTGTTGGAATGAGGTGGGGGATTGATTACCCTTGTTCTAGATATGATGAAAAGAATAAAAAATAAGATTTGGATGATATAAACTTGGATAAATGCATGGTAGGACCATCAGATGTTTTATGAGTATCAGTGAAGAAGACCTATAGATTTTTATTTTAGAGAAAATGTGTACTTGAGGGTTTTTCCTCATCATGTAAAGTGGAGTGTCGGTTATGGGTGTATGTTTCATATTCTATTTTTCATTCATGTTGATGTTTTATATTGTTTTAGTGAGGTGGAATATCCTTTGATTCGTCCTCCATAGATGGGTCAGATTTAAGAAAATTTCTTTATGTCTCAACTCTAGTAATGTCTTTATACTGATTCTTAGGTCGTTGATTGTGGAGAGAAATAACCAAGGAGAATGAAATGTTCATATATTGGTTGGTTGAGTTGTAGGATAATTTGGATAAGGTGTTTCATAGTCCATTCAACCCTTTGGTTCATGTTATGTATAGGTAAGGAAATACTGAGGATATTGTATGGGAATTCGAGTCACAAGTGTGTGCTCACTGTCATGAGTTTTATTTATTATTTTGTTTCCCATTTTTAGGAGATACATGATTTTATGTTGATTGAATGGATTTTTTTCTGTTGTTTTTTATGAGTTGTTTTACATAATTTTGATTCATGTTTTGTTGATGATGTCATCTCATTTCAGTGGTATGACCTGGGGAGTTCTCAGTTGGTGTTTTTAGTGGTCTTATTTCTGGGTTGGGTTTTTATTATAGAGGGAGAGAATCATTTGATATGTATATAATTTAATGGTATATACCTTCTTAAACCATTACGTTGTGGAGTTTTGGTATGTGGAGGTGTTAGTAGGAGGATTGATGTGATTGTAGCATTGTTATATTGGATTTTCTTTTAGGGGAAGATTTATACAGTGTAGTGGTGGGAGATATAGCCTAATGTACATGTTAAAAGGCATAGTCGATGTGTGTTTATTTGTGTTATGGTTTAAGGTTCTAGATGGTCTTATATAGTGCTCTAGTTGATCTTGGTATGGCAATGTTGTATCTATTAGATTGTGTCATAATGTGGTTTTGGAGAGGGGTCTTGTGGAGTGGGGTTATTCTTATTGGATGGATGCTCTAAATGAGGATTTAATTAAGACCTCATTTAGATAGGTGTTTGTGGAATGATCTTGGGTTATGCAATAGTAATTACCCTAGTTTTTTTGGATTTATTCGATGACCTTGCTGTAGATTGTGAAGATCATTTGGTCTGAGGTCTAATGTGGAATATCATTACAAGTTGTGTTCTGGTTTTTTAAAAAATCCAATATGTTGTGATGTGACCATTATTATTATATTGTGAGGCCTTATATTATAGCCCTATAGAAATTCTATTACACACCAAAAATTATTTAATTTATTTTTATTTCCCTTAACTCTTTGGAAACATGAGTTCCATTTTATAAGACATTTTTTCCCTTCTCTATTAGCATTGAACCTTTTCTTTTAAGGATTGGGTATTGTAAATTGGAGATAAATTTCCTCTGTTTTAAAATCGGTTTCCTCCCAATTCTTCATCTTGGGATGGTTTTGGCTATGGAGATTTTTATTCTAGGTTATTTTATATAGATAAATTGATAGGTATTACTATGTTTTAGGTTGATCAAGGTGTTCCTTGTGTGGTTTTCATAATGGTTTCCTATTCATTATTTCATTATTTTACAAAAATTTTGAAATCTATAGTTGAGTTAAGGGATTGGATAACTATACCTTTTTCTATGTAAATTATTTGATTAACATAATGTTTTATTTTTTGGTAAGGAGTATGGATATACCTAATAAAGATAATGAATCATACCTTAATGAAATTAAATGGAATGGGGAGATTTACATATATTTACTTTCATTCATGTTATTTAAGATTAAATTTATTTATATGAACTATTATTACTAAAAATCAATGATGTTTTTGATCCATGTCTTTTGATTTCATAAATTTTGTATTATTATCACATTTTATAAACGTCTAATCAATTAATGATGATAATTAATTATTACGTGGTAAGATTAATTAATGTGAAAACATGTTTCAGATATGAGAGAATGATGTGGTAACTAATTTTAAATTTATTATTTTATGTTTTGGTAGTTTTTTATATTGGATACATTAGTATTATTTTTGTGAGGTTGACAATATGGATTGGTAGTGAGTGATGAAAAATATGAAATGGTTAGAACAAGGGGTTATGATATTGGGCTTGCGGTTGTTCAGCTAATGTTGATTTTGATTCCCTATATGAAATAGTGGGGTCTAGTGGAGGTTTTTTGCTGCCATGGGGCTACTGCTACCTTTCAATGTTTGGAAAGATTGTATGGGTGTATTTTCAGGGAAATTACATGGATGGTTGGTGTGGGATTATATTGAAGTTTTTCAATAATATGAAATATAAGTTTTAATTATTAACTTTTAATGGGGTTGGTTATAATTTAATTACATTATTCATAAAAATAGAACAATGATGCTAAAAGTAATTGATGTATGTTTAGTGATTAATATGGGTGATGGACTGAGTTGTTTTTCAGTAAATAGGGAATTGAATGACATAATGAATATAAAAGTTATAGTGTTTGGTAAGTATCAGAATGGTTTGATGATATGATAAATTAAAATTTCTACATGATTGGTGTGGCTATTATTCAGGGGTGATGGGGCTCGCTATTTAGTCTAGCAAATATCATTGAGTAATCAGTTGTGATTTGATGGTGTGGAATTTTATGTTGATTATGGAAGTACTATTTTATATAAATCCAAACATTGTGTTTGGGGATCGTTTCAATATTCCTTTATTTCCATTTAAATTTCTATATGCACCCCACCAATGTCTAATAACATAATGTATGCCTAACATGTTTGGGTTATGAGTGTTTCACCTAATACCCAGACCAACAAGGGAATGGATGAGTACTTATTCTTCTTCCCTAATATCCATTGCAAGTATTTCATATGCTTCGATGGATCAAGGTATGTATGAAAATCATTATAGATAATGTGATTCAATGGAAGAATCAATGAGGTCAATTATATGTGCTTCTGGAAGACAATATAGTGAATTGATGGGGTGGTACATGATGTAGTAGAAGACCCTAAGAGATGGAACATGAGGTATTATCAGACCTAGTGGGTGTATTGGATGAGGTGATATTATATGGTTGTGGTCATGCATTGTAGGAGTATGGTATGGGGTTCATTTCCTTCATATTCACGGTACCCTGTTATATCATATATGATACATGTGGACAATTCATAGTGTGTTGTGGCATGATAATATAAGGGATTTAGAGAATAGTACTTTTGAACGTTGGGGTGTGAAATGGACAACCCATTGGTGATGTGGTTGCATGGTACCCTCTTATAATTTTATATGATACTATTTTACTATTCATAGATGCGATATTTTGTGAGTAAGATATGGTGAGGATGGGTGGTTTTTGGTTATTTAATTTTGTCACTAAATAATTAACATGATCTATCTATATTTTCATATTCCAAGGTATTATCCTAATGATTATACCTATTATTCTAAGACCTATATATAAACTATTTTTCAGGTTTCTAGGGTATGGTTAGTGACTTAACTGTACAATACTGCCTTGGATTTGGTGGTTTTATATAGGGTCAACACAAATATTTTTTATTGATAACTTATTCTGGATTTACATCCATGTGAAATTATTCATGTATTTTTTGATTATTATAGATCTATTTTATATATATTATGTTTTTTATCAATGGATTATTTGATATTCTTAGGTTATATGCGGGAAATGTATCCCATTTTTATTTTCAATATTCTTGGTGTCAGTCTCTATCTCTAAACCTATTGGAGGAAAGCCTCAAGGGTCACTCTCATATCACTACAGGACCAAGAGGGGATCCATGCAAGGTTTGGTTGTGAAATACATGTTTTTATTTGGAACATTATTCCACATCACTTTATTATTTAAGTATAATAGTAATCATACATGCATATATGTTCTAAGGATATCAAGGGTTTCTTAGCATTAATCTTCCATCATTTATAGAAAATCGTTGATGACCGACAAATCATGGATGGTATACCATAATATCTAGTGGTATGAGAAGTATTTAGTTAATCATTCAAAATATTTTCATCATGTTTCCAAACATATAGAAGAGTAAAAAATATATTTCCCATAGAATAGATGAAGTTCCCTAGGACTTTTTCATCATTTATGGAATATAAAATGTTATTATTATTATAAAAGTTGACGTTAGTTTACCCCTTCTTATATATTGTGTTTTTTCATTGTGATGGGGGAATTATTTATGTTTCCCCCGAGTAGGGACCATAATAAATCTGGTTATCTTTATGATAGGATCATAGTTTCATACCATATTAAAATATATTGTATTGGTTTTTTTACCAATCTTTTGTCTTGTGATAATATCATTTTTCAGGATTTTCCATGGTTCACTAAATAAAATCATCCAAATTAAACAATATTATTGGATACACAAGGAATAAATTATGTTATTTAAATAAAATGAGTTTTTGTTTCAATATTATCCTTGAGATTATATTTTAAAATTTTGATCATCAGTTCATGCAGATGTTGTGTATCAATAAAATATGTTAATACCTTTGATCTGGTGAAGAAATATATAAATATATCGTTTTTATCCTATCTAAATTTTGGGATATCATGAATATTGATTCCCATTGTGTGGATCTAAATAGATATAGGAATTATCAATTGAGATATTACTAATTGAAAATAAATTTTGTAGTGATTCTACTATACAGGAAAAATAAATGATCATCAAGAGTCCTAGAAAAAAATTAAAAAAATTTATTCTTGTTTCTTTAATTTTCCCAATATTTGATCTTATAGTTATTTAAATAGATTAAGCTAATGTTATTGGTTTTCTATTGCATTAAATTTTGAAATTTTCGGATTGAAAATTTTTTGTGTAAGAGGATTCATGTGAAGTCATTGAGGGAATAGATTATATATTTAACTAGAGGCTCTATTATACATCGAAAGAGGTGATGAAATAGGGTGACTTGGAAGTTATTCTTATCCCATGTTCAATTTATTCATTCCATTATATTTAAAATACTACATGTATCTGTCACAATGATCACATACAAGCCCAACCAAATTTCGAAATATAAATATTCATGGACATAAATATTTCACTTGGTTAACAAGATTTGTGCAACAATAATAGGGAACATATTAATTATGTGCTGATATATTGAAAATTCAATACTCTACTAGTTTTTTATTATGATATTTAGGATAAACTCACTCCTCATGAAATATTCCAATCATATTCTTCTCATTAACTCACTTGTTTCAAAGAAGGAAAAGCAAATATATAACATTGACATACATGTCCAAATCAAAAGTTATACAACAGAAAATACAACACGAAATAGAAATATATGTTCTCTAAAATGAATTTATCACAAATTTCTTATCTCCACTAATAAACATAGAAAATATCTAATTCAAATCTTGAACTCATGTTGAATTCAATAAAATAAAATGCATTCCTCAACACCATATATTTAATACATTTCCCACACTTTCACCCTATTTTTTTCTTCAGGATATTCTATATTCCCTCCTTATTTTTTCTAAATTCTTATTTATAGCGGGTTTTAATATATAGTAAAAATTTTAATATTAAAATTCAAAAATAATTATTAAAATGTCTTCAATAGTTATGTACATAAAATCTTTCATTTTGATTGTTTTCACGTGAATATTCACCATGTATATTCAAATAGGTTGTGAATGGACATCAAAAAATCTACCAATTATTCTTAAGAGTGATAATTCATAAATAATGTTTAATTATTATAGATTTCATAATTCATGGAATGGTAAAATTCCTCATGGTGTGACATATTGGTTTCTATATCATTTAATATTTCACTACTAGTTGCATCATGGCATGATAGAAGTCTCCATGACAAGATCATGATTTATGTTTCTCTATCACGTGAATCTCAAATTTCACAACCAAAATGATACGATCGGGTTCCTTTAAACATGGAATAACATTTATTTCATAAAATTATCATATACATAATAATTTTCAACTCAATTTTTGATTTTTTTGGGATCCTCTTCAATGATGTGCACACCTAAAAACAAGAAAATCACTAAAATTTTGTAATAAATATTTACATCATGACCTCTTTCATATGGAATAATAGTGTTTAAAATTTTAAAAATAAAAAATCCTTATATATCACAGATGAACGATACATATCAAGGATAAAATATTATTTATTTGTATTTTTAAAAAATCATTCCACTTATATCCTAGTTTGCATGATTTCACCATTACTTGAGAAAAAACATTACATAGTATAACAACATATTACTTATGGGACATTATTAGTTTTGTACACTTCCACTCATAGCTTGAATATAACATTCATATAATTATTTTTTTCTTCACACCTATATAATCAAAATTTCATGTAATTTATCAAACTTCAAAGAAATGACAATTTGATAAAAAAATATTATAATTCAACATGTTATTACAACAATCCATCCATTTTAATTTTTATGTTAGTCCTCCATATTATTTTTCAATCCTATATATTTTCATCCAATATGTTCATTTAGAACTATTATTTCCCTATATAGTATATGTTTCTCAATGTATATTAATTTTCATCCTTTACCCCTTACCTAGGACAAGTTCCTCCATGTATGTTTATTTTCATATATGATCCCATTGAATAGGAATCTCCAACTATAGTCATTATCACCCTTTGAAAATAGAATTCAAAGGGTTTTATTTTTTTCATTCCCAATCATTCCCAATAATTTAGAATCTATAATAATAAAAAAATAGAAAATAGATACTATTACTAGGTGATATACTGTTTATTGTACGAAACAATAAAATATATCAACGCCTATAAGGGTGTCCATTGTTTTCACTAGTCATCCTTTATATTATATAAATTCCACATGGATAGTGCCTCCCATTTTTTTATAACCAACCAAAGATAAATCCTTGTAAGAAAAAAATATACAATTTTTTCATTATGTACAATTAGGAAGGGGAAGTCAATCCTCCTTGGCTTATGAAAATGCAATGAACTCTAATATTCAACTGATGCTTCTTGAATACATTTATAATCATTGGTTTACCAAATATACATATTTTTGAGTTCCGATAAACTCAAATGTAATTATATTTTTTCTCCACTTTATCCTCTATATAGTAATAATTTATCTCAATGTAATTTTTGCAAGAGTTATATAATAGTTTCTTCGTAAATTTAATGGCACACATTTTTTTACTAAATAAACATTGGTTATCAAACCACTTCCCCAAGAACATCAAAATAGTGTTTCACCAACATAAACTATATATAATACTTGGTAACTAAAATATATATTCATGATTAATATTATAAAATCAAGCTTCTTACATAGTCTTCCAACATAGTTTTTTACAATAAAAAACTATTTGAAACATGTACATGTTTTATTAATAATATTATGAGCCTACGTTTCATCTGAATAACCTCCAATTATTCTCTTCTCCTACTTTTAAATACATACCATAGTTCATTGTTCCATAAATTTACCACATTATTTTAATTATTAATTATATTTTTTATTTATTTAGAATACTTTGAAAATGTGCTTCTAAGAATGTAGTATAGAAGATATCAGGCCTAATTTTTATGATATAGAGTAAACATCCAACAATATTTCTTGAAAATATGGTTATAATATCTTACTATATACATGAATTGAATGTTTTATTACAACTATTATCAACGATGATAATAGTATTCACACTTCGATTATAAAAATATTTATCTCATATATTAAATATTTCCCTAGAAAGATGAATGTGTTTTGTTCAATTTAATATTCTTTCATCCTAAGAAAGTAATTCAACTCACAAATTATTGATATCTGAAATTCGGAGTACATTAATTTTGTAAACTTATCAATGGAATTATATTGTTATAATAAAATATGATGTTATCTGAATATATTATCACCATAAACTATTCTTCATCTAAAAGTTTTCCATAAAGTTTATAATCAACCTCCCATATCTTTAACTCCACCTTCTTGGTTAATTATCCCTTCACGCATAACAAGTACGTGGTGCTTTCTTTAGGCTATATAATGAATTATTCAATGTCTAAACAATTTATTGAAAAAATCCAATAATAAAACATACCGGTTGTTTGATGTATACTTATTCATTCTATACTCCTATAATAAATTATTTTTTCTCATTCATTTGATAAATTCTGAACTCTTTTGAAATTGACACTACCAGAAAAAGACAAATTTATTTCATTCTTTCCACTGGTGAATACATTTTCTCAATGACAACTCCTTCAATCTAAAAATATTAATTACACACCAGAATTATTTAATTCCTATCCTCAATTTAATTTTCATCACTTTTTAAGAGACCCATTTTTTAACAATCAAATTGAAGTGTCTAGGACTTTCTATAAATTCTGAAGATTGATTCTTTTCAATTTGGTTTGCATAATTTTTTCATTTCCTTTATCCATTATTCATCCATTATTACATTCTAAAAATGAGTTTAGTTATACCTTTACACAATGATCTATTATTATCATTATTCATGTCTGTTTTGTTGAATAATGGTCTCTAATAATGTTTTGTGGATAAATTTTAAATCTATTTATTCTTGTTTGAGTCGCGGGATTACTTCCTTTATCACCATGATCCTCATTTGATTTTAATTTAGAATTATTATCAATTAGTTAATTTTAAGATTAACCTAATCCAAAATACCACTTATTTATATTCACAAGTATTTAGGGAAAAAACTCCAAATTTTTCATTATCTTTATATTAATTAACATTCATATCCAACATTTTCACTATTTTTCAGCCTTTTTGTGAAACATTTATAAGTTTTTTTAATTAATGAGTAGCCTAAAAATAGTTTTCATCTATATGTCACCATACGTCCCTAATTTATCTCTTTATTCTAAATGAAACATTAACATAAAAATACATAACATATTTAAATAAAGAATTATTTTCATGAAAAATTTTATATGTAATTTTATCTTAATTGAGAATGAGTAACATTTAAATCTGTGTGTACACATGAATTTTCAAAAATTCTTTAAAAAAGTATAAAGAGATGGTACATTCATTTAACAAGTTCCTAGACCTATTGTTTACCACAGAATTTTTTATCTTTACAAATATATTCTTCAGAGAAGATCATACCACTGACACTTCATGATTTATTTCATGTTTCTCAAGAAAACATTAAACTTCAATTAAATGTATTCAGTTCTCTTATAATGTCACTTGATAGTCATTATTATTAGTGTTTTATTCTTTAATATTACTGAAATTCTCTTAAAATAGTGGAATGATCTCTTTTATAACACATTAACATAACAAATACCATACTATTATAATCACAACAAATAAAATTAATTATTTATCAGCATAAGTTCTATCCTGACTAATTGGACCATATATAATAATGTAGACCACATTAATTAAATTTCACGATTAATTATTCTTTGTATTGTTAGGTTTTCAAACCATGTCTTCCCTCATGTATATATATAAACTATATTCATTATTCCACCTCAGTGATGGAATTTTGATAGGAGCCTTCAAAATTTAGAAATTTTTCATACTCTAATGCTTAATGTGACCTAGTCCTTGGTGCCATAAACTTTTCACATATTATAAATTTAAGATACAATTATTCATATTATTTTCCACAATATACAAGTTACCATTCTTTCTTCACCAATGAATAATATAATTTTCATCACATTCATTTATACTACATCTTTTTCTATATAATGTAACATCAAATACTAAGTCATATAATTGACCCATCATCCAAAAAATATGTTTAATGCTATAAATATAGAGAACATCAGTATTATTAAATACATATTTGGACAAATGGGGTTTTCCAATTCCATTTATATTTTGAGTGCTATAAATTCCAAATTAAATAATTCCATTAGCTATTATTTTAATATTTTTTAGGAGATTTAAGTTTTTTGTCATGTCAGATGGGTTCCCACTATTAAGAATCTACTTAAAAATATTCTTCATATAATTAGAATATTTCAAAATATGATTATATTTCTTCTTCATTTTCTGATTATTTTACTTATAATAAATTCTATAATGTGTCAATATATATTTCAATCTCGTATCATTGTTTCTAGAACAATAAACCAGGTTATATTTTGCTTCTTATAAGGGATAAAATATATTTCACAATGGAATATAAATGGATTGACATGAATTAATTCTTATTTTTCATCCGTTGGTAAAACATCCATGTCATTTACTTTAATTAACTTCATTCTGCACAAATTTGGATCAATTGAAATGGTACCCATATATTTATTTTATATTCATATATGAAGGATACATTTTTATTATACTTCAATGACATCCAATTACTCCAATATTCATGTAACATACAGATTCTCCATAATAATACATTGAGTGTCTTATGTGTTCAATGAATTGAAACTTAATTTTATAAAATATCTTATTACTTCCATAATTCCACATGTCAAAAAAATTACAACTCTTTATTTTATGGTAAGTTATTGATGACAAAAAACAGTATCGTTTATCCACTTCCATTTTCCCTTCACAGTTTTTTTATTTTAATTTGATTATTTATAATTATATCTAATTCCAATATTACACCTACAATTACTTATTTTAGTAATCATCATTTTATTTAAACTTTTTATGCCTCACTCATCCTTTTAATTCAAAAATTATTTCAAATACATTCGAAACTATAGATTATTCTTTAAGGTATGTGTTTTTATTTTAGAATCAATATTATTTATAAAATATAAAACATCCACATGATTCTTTTTACATATTTTTCATTTTAAATTATGGGAAAATTATGATCATAGATGATCTTTTTTTATCCATTATTAATTATCCTATAATTTACCACACGATTAACCATTAAATGATCATTTTCATATTATTCGACAAGTTTTTCTAAGAGATAAATTTTTTATTCATTATTGACAATATAACTTATGTATTTGTTAAGAAATATTCTATTATACATATTTTACATTATTTGTGGAATAATATCCTTATGAACCCTTTCTAATTCAACCATGTGATAAAAAACTCTCTTTGATTGATTATCCTATTTTAATTAATATTTATTCTTTACAATTTTATCCACCACAGAATATCATGTATTTGAGAGAAACGTTGTTTCAACACCTTATAAAGGATCTTAATTATCATCATATTCCACTTTACATACCAACACCTTTGTTGGAAATTTAATTTAACTTACTAATATTGAATTAAATCTCCATTTAGGGAATACCTTTAATCATTATTATTATTATATTGAATTCAAATTCACTATCCACTAAATAAAATTTTTTAGGAATCCTATAATTAATGTGACCAACCATTTCACAATAAAAATAGGCTAGGGGAAGCTTACTATTGAATATGTATATTCCTCTATTAAGCATCCTCTCTATAATAGTTAACAAATATTCACTAAGATATTTGTTAATTTTAGTCAATTGAATAACTTATATATCCATGAATTTTAATGATATTCCTTTTTATGAATGTTCTAATGAACTATTTGGATTTACTCACAATTCTAATGTGACAAGTTTTCTATGTAGATCACTGAGTTATACATCCATAACATTTACATCATCTTGTATCGAAACTCTAGGATTGCAAATTGGTGTAAATATTTATATGATATAATTTTATATATTTTTATATATCACATTATTACCTGGTCCAAAAATATCTATAACATTACTAATAATATAATTAAATACACTATTAATAGTTTCACTTAAATTCATTATCAAATCATCAAATATTTCTTGAAGAAATTAAAGAATTTCCTATTTAACTTTAATATCAACATCATAAATATTTGCAATCATATCTTAGATTCATTTAGAAATAATGAAAATTATCAACTTTACATATATCTAATTTGAAAATTCTCTAAATAAGGCATTAAAATACAATGTTCAAGGAACCCGGAATTCCCTAAGAGGGGAGGGGTGGATTAGGGTGCCAGCTTTTTCTTATAAAATTATGAATCTTGTTCTCATGTTGGTAGGTACCTGGAAACCCATTGTAGAGGGAAAGAGTTAAAAAAATCAATCACATACAAAGAGACAGAATAGTAATTTTACGTAGATCACCAATAAGTGCTAGCCCAAGGATCATATGTTGACAGTGTTTCTATCATACTGAAATCCACTAATATTAACAAAGTTGTAGAAAAGAGAATTTCAGACATAGCCACTCTATTCCTAGGAACACTGACATTATAAGGTTTTAGGGATAGAAAATTGTGTTCCTCGGAACAATTCCATCGACTACTCCTACCTCACTACCTTGGGTTAATTATTACTTAGTTTATCGACATGAAGGTTGATTCTGAATATTTACATTAATGTCTTTGTCCCTGAATTACATGAGACTCTTCGTTCACTATAGACCAGAGTTGATTCACTTTGAAAGAACTATTATCTAAATACTAGATGCTTAAAACTACCATTCAGGATGTTCCTTCAGGAATCAAACTACCTTCATGAAGAAACATGTATTTAGAGAGATCACCATGTCATTGAAGAACTCCTAGTAATCACAATGCACTGATTTCTCAAAATGATTCGCATCAGTCAAGCCATAACTAGTCTTTTCATGATGCACATGCTCACACAGAAAGCCAGATTTTTTGAGGTCCTTTCCTTCATAAAATAAAATAAATTCTACCTTTACTCCAAAACCATTCATGTTAAAAAAAGAGGGTAAGCTTCATATATATATATATAGGCCTGGACTATCCCAATTCTCTACCACCACTAATTCATTTTTTAGATCATTTCAAATTATTATCATAGTGCTCCTCCATTCATGATGATTCAGTGAGAATTGACGGTGTCATAGAGATTATCATCAATGCATCATGCATTCATGATGATCCATTTCTCGTAGTCATGTAGATCCTCATAAACCCATCAAGTACTCTTGAAAATAACCATTGAAAAACCTAGTCTTCATAGAACCAATTCTTTTAGAATTTTTATGAAGAGTCGATTGTAGGAAACAACCTTTCATGATGATATCCTCTTCCGCTGGATTTGGAGCCCAAAAATTTGAGAAACACTGTGAAATGACTCCACTTTCAATAATATTTTCAACCTATATTGTAACATCATGTGTCTTGAAAAGTTTTTGATAAATCTATTGGGGATTAAAGACAAACACAACCCAAAATCCATTTCCATAAAATAACATCATTGGTTTAAAAAATCTTTTCTTTTGGGTCTGTTGGAAATCTTCAAATAAAATCATTAAATCACCAACTGTTATCAAAACCTAATACACAAGAAAAAACTAATAAAACACTCTATGTCTACATGAGAAATGCTCTGTGTATAAAATAAGAGAGGTTGAACGCATGAATTGGGTTCTAATGTTTTTTAATGCTTAATGATGTACAGGCTACACTCTATCTATTTCTTCACAACAATGAAATCTCATATATATATATATATATATGTTTTCCCTTAACACAGATTTCTTATCTCTCATATAGAATTTATCCATTCTCCAAATTTGAAAATAAACCCAATGAAACTTATTTTAACATGTATATGTCAATAAACATTCTACCTTGATCGTATCTCCCCTATAAGCATGTATCACTTCCACAAATATATTAATACATTTATCACAACAGGGGAAAAGGGATTATAGAAACCTCCTCATGCATTGGGAGGTGGTTGAACATTGAGGTTAACTAATGTTTCTCAAAAAAAAATGGGCTGCAAATGGCTCAGTCATAATGTCATCCACATGGTCGTTCATTCCAACATGATCCATTTTAATCATTCCTAGTTAAGAATTTTCCTTCATGATGTGATATCTGATTTCATTATGTTTTGTACGAGAATGACGAATAGAATTCTTCATAATATCAATCATGCTCTAGTAATCATAAAAATCACCATTTTTTATGTCACATAATCACTAATATCAATCTATTTTTGTTTCATCCCAAACAGTTGAGTGGAATCCATTATAGCAGAGATATACTATGCTTCAAGAGTACTAAGGGAAGTTCTTTAATATTTCTTACTCAACCTGCCCACACATTTCTTTCCAAGAAATAATTATCCCCCACATGTAAGATGTCTATACACCACATCTCTTGCAGAGTCATCATTCTAAAATGTTGATTTCTCATTATCTCATCATTCATCAAAGAATAATCCATAATTGTGAGTACCTTGTAGGTACCTCATGATTCATTTAACTACCACCATATGTTCTTATTTTAGATTACATTGTATGTGGGCCACTAAGAAAGTTGTAAATATGATATATGGCCATGTTTCAGTCAATTATAATTAACATTTAATGATTCTATTATACATGGTGGGATCCTAATATTTCCCATCCTCATGTCTTCCAAATTTTGTCCCAATGACAATCACAGTTGACATTGGCTTGGACTCATGCATGTTGAATTTCTTTAGCAGTTCTATAACACATTTTTTCTAAGAAATAAAAGTGTAATCCTTCTTAAAAATCACTTGTATCCCTAAAAAGTATGTGTCTTCAATAGTTATAGACATATCAAATTGTGATTGCATGACATTTTTTTATTTATCTATTGATCCCTACAGGATTCTTCCAAAAATTATATCATCCATATACAGCAGCACTACAAATTGATATTCTAGGAATTGATCACATATATATTATTATTGACAAATATTCCTTTGAATTCATGTTTATTCAAATATAAATCCATTCATGAATACCATGCATGTGGTGCCTATTTTTGACCATAAATAGCCTTAATTAATCTATAAAACATTGATTTATCTTTTCCAATCAGAAATCCCACTGTTCATTCAATGTGAACATCATCTTCAATAAATCCATTAAATAAAGTTGTTTTGACATCCATTTGATAAACATTATATCATCTATGATTTTACATTACAAGTAAATGAATGACCCACTCCAGTATTTCTACTAGAAAAAAATATGAACTCAACATCAACACCTTCAAAATATATATAGCTTTTATACACCAAGTGATCCTAATTTTTAATCAAATTTCCATGATCATAGAATTTATTTTTAAAAATCCATTTTCCTCCATTCACATTGTGATTTTTGAGTCTCTTAACACAATCCCATGTTTAGATCATGTCAATCTGGTCCAATTATTTATTTACGGCCATAACCCATGATTCATCCTTTATAGATTCTTCAAATGAGTTTGAATCTATAGTTGAACGGAAGGAATAATGTGCATGACTCCATATTCTCCTTTTTAATGTGGGTACATTCAAATCACCAATGATGTGGGTTTAATCAATTTATTGTCATTTATTTCTTCTACGAGGTCCAGATGAAGTTTCTTAGGCCACAGTTTCCTCTTCTGATTATACCTCTAAATCATCATCATTTTGTGACCCTTGAATGTTTTTAATTCCTTCCTCAACATCTGCATTCAAATCAATTCCATTTCCAATGACTTCTTCATCATCTATCATATCAACATAAGAGGTATTAGAGGTTTTTTAGTGTTATCTCTAATGATCTTAACATCAACACATTCCATAATACTTCCAAGAATATTATTGAATAATTTGTAGGATTTTATCTTCATTAAATATCCTAGGACTATCCCTTGGTCTTTAGCACCACACCACTTTCCTGGATTTCCTTCATTATTTTGGATGAAACATTTAATTTTGAAAACACAAAAATACATCATATATGGATTCTTTCCTTTCCATGACTCATATAGTGTTCTAGTTTCTCCCATATAAATCCCAATTAGATTTTTAGTATACAGTACTTCTTAAATAGCCTCTTTCCAATAATGTAATGAGATACGACTCTCAATCCTCATTGTTATGGTTATATTGTTCACTGATCAATTTATGCATTCAACAACCCCATTTTTCTTTGAGGTTCTCAATACTTGCACCACACACCATATTCCATGTTTTCATAGGTAATTTTCAAATCAAATGGATGTTTATTCCTCCCATTGTTAGATTGTATAACATTGATTGTGTGGACAATATTAGTCTTGTCTATTCGAGGATAAATTTTCAAGCATTCAAGAACATGTTGTTTCCTATATATAATCATCACACTATTTATAATACTATTATCATCAATAAAAAAATTAAGTACCATTCCGTATATGTCTTGGAATAATTTATTGAACCACATATATCTATGTGGATGAGATCAAAAATATTTGATTCCCTTTTCTTCTTTGGGTGATATGAATTACAGACCATCTTTCCACATATGCAAAAATCACAACTCTTCCCCTTTTCCAGATATAGATTGGGGATATCCATACCTATATTCAAATTAAATATCTTTTCCATTCCATTTTGATTAATGTGACCCTATATTTAGTGCCATAGGTTATTTTCTTCTTCAATATATTTTTATCAAATAGTCTCTTTACTGTCCACATGGCAGAAGTTTTTATCTATCCAGCATCCTTTCATGAGAGAATTACATATCTTTCATTTTATAGTGCACCCATATGGATTGAATGTTACTATCATTCTCTAATTCATAGAGTTTACTCACCCTTTGGTGGATGTGATTTAAACCATCAATATAAAGTACATATGTTTTACCAAGCTCAACCTTTATCAGTTCAGTACATCCATGTCCTTTGATCATCAAAGAACCATCATTGTCGAACCATACTGTACTTTCACCCTTTTTCATAAAATTAATGAAAATTTCTTCATTTCTCATGATATTGGATGATCACCTACTTTCAATAATCTATGTGCTACTAGTATTTGTAGTTTTGAGAGATATTCATCCAAGATTGTATTTAACAATTTTATTATATTCCTTTGATGATAAATTTGATTTAGAGGAGTATAATGATGGTCTTCTAATAACTTTTCCATGCGCATTGGTTCTTTATACTCATTTTTTTATTCTATAGTAGAAAACTTGTTTTCAAGAGCAACTCTATCTAGTTGGTAGGTATTATCTATTATATGAGTTCTATAGGTAATATTGTGGACTTTCCTCTACCAACAATAAATAGATTTATGACCATAGTTAACGTAGTGAAAGAAATATCCATAAAATATATTTCTTATATATGATGTAGTATATGATTTTTTTCTCCATTTTTTGACTTCTTAGCTCTTCCCCATTAAAATATATTCTTTCCACATCACATTAAGACATGGAATGGACTAGATAGAAATAGAATAGAAATTTCATAAGAGGAAATGTCTTCTAACCTATATTCCTCCTCTTATCCCCTTCCATAGGAAAATATTTTTACCATCAATCATTTTTAGATACATTTGAATAGTTTTGAGTTATCTTTTAAGTTTGGTTTGAGGGTTTCATTTTTTGGACTTTTGTTGACTTTTTGATATTTCCATCTGTTGGGAAAAAATCCCTCAAGGTATCATTGAATCATTTTTGAGGTGATTGTGTTTTTTGACAAAGTGGACATCTGTGTTGTGATTGTTGACAAAGCAAACCATGATATACAATTTGTTGACAAAGGAGATTTGATGGTAAGATATTGAGTTCAAGAGATGTGGTCAATGATCCATGTTTGATTCAAGAACATCTACAAAGGAATGGATGATTTGGAGGCAGTACAAAAAGAATAGATACAAGGTGGTCCCGTTTCCCAGTGTTTGCCAAATTTTTGTGCCTTAAAATCGACAAATGATGAAAAGTGGTATTTGGAAAAGGGACTTGTGCATCGTGTACTTGGAGGCTTGGGAACTTGCGTGCCTAATGGTTTTCAAGATCAAAACATAAAAATGAGGAAAAGGAAAGAGGGTCGCGCAAGTATTGGTTTGGTCGCACAAGAGACATGTGTGCTGTGAAGAGACTTGCGCGCCAATTCCTAGGAGGCTTGGTAACTTGCGCGCCAGTTTTTATTCAAAACCAGAGCATGAAAACATGTTGAAGGGAGAAGGGTTCCCATGTTTGAAACTGGGTCGCGTAAGTGACTTGTAGTGGAGGAGTCATACGCAGCGAGACCTACATGCTGAGGGGAGACTTGCATGCCACCCTGTAGAGTGTCCAAATGACTAAAATATAGGGCCACCCCTCCTCATTTTTCAGCGAGTTCAACACATAGAAAAATCAGAGCTCCCGTCATGTAGGTGTGCTGGTCACTCAAGTGTTGTGTGGTTGCGCAAGTGGAGGTTGCCCGCCAGTTGACAGTTGTGCACCCAAGGTGGTCTGGGCGAGGAAGGAAGAGAGTCACACAGGTTTGGAGTTGAAGAAGGTTGTGTCGCGCAAGTGGTTGAGGTGGACCTGTGCGCCAGTTTTGACTTGCGCACCGAGTCTTGCATGCCAGATTAGAAAAGGGCGCCAACAATGGTTGATTCTCGGTAGTGATTCAAGGCTCTATGGAAGCTGGATGATTGCCCGATACCTTCGGTGCAAAGTGATATTCATCAACTGGTGAAAGTTACACTTCAACAGAGCATCTACATACAACAGAAGATGCATTCATTAATGATAATTAAGAGACCTACAAATCTATAAACTATGAGTGGATCCTTTCTGGAGTAGTGATAAAAGGAAGAGGAAGAAGGTAATCCTCTCCACTGGAAATGAGATAGAGAGAGAGAAACATGGAGTGACCCTTGGGAAAGCAGTGGGCTGACTTTAAACTTTGTAAAGGAAGTGTTCCTGGGAATTGAAGTGATCTATCCCGAACCTTGTAAACACCAGTATTCTTATATTGGATTTGTTACATCGGCACATTGTCGTTGTATACTCCTTAGACGTAGCCCAGTGAGGGTGGTCCAAGTAAAAATTGATGTGTCGTGTGCATGCTTTACATTCTGTTTATATAGTGCAATGGGAAAGAGATAGAAGAGTGTTTTTCTTAACAGCGAAACAAGATCAGAATGGGATTTAATTTTTAAATTATACATCCCTTGATTCACCCCCCTCTCTGGGTATTCAGCCTTGTGGACCTAACAATTGGTATTAGAGGAAAATGTTGATGTTAGTTCTTCTCTCAATGGAGGTCTCTAATCATAAAGGGATTCTGATATTCGATGGATGTAATTTTCAGATATGGAAGAATTGAATGCACCATTATTTCCAATATTTGGGAATGGATGTGTTTTCAGCAGCTATGAATGGTATCACAGATGATATTAATATTGGTGCATTATCAGAAGCTGATCATATTGAGTTGGGTGTTGATTCAAAAGAAATCAATGTCTTAGAAGGATCCCCTTCCAATCCCATATATACAAAGGTGATGTCATGAAAAACCTCACATGCCATATGGGAAATGATTTTGAATATATATGAAGGCGATACAAAGGTCAGAGAGGCAAAGCTGCAAGTGCAGTGGAACATGTATGATGATCTGGGGATGAACGCGAATGAGTATATTGATGCATTCTTTGACAAGGTAAATGATTTGGTAGAATACATGCGAGGTTTTGGTGACATTATCGAAGACATAAAAATTGTGATGCACATCTTGAGAAAACTTCCACCTCGGTTCAATCTGAAATTTTCTGTTTCGGAAGACAAAGACCTGATAGAGATGACATTGGATAACATACACAACACTCTTATTGCATATGAAATGAAAAATTATAATAACAACGATGTGGAAAAGTGGGAATCCAAAGATTTGACTTTTAAGGCCATGAAGATGCTCACCATTGAAGATTTTCAAGAGGAAGAAGAGACAGATGAGGTGATGTCATTCCTTTCTTCAAATCGGCAAAGGGGAAAAGGAATGTTTAATGGGGAACATCCACTAGCATGTTCTCGATGTGAAAAGGTTGGTCATCTTGCAACAAGGTTCACCAGAAAGTTTCAAGATAATGATAATGATGATGAAGAAGTCGAAATTCCCAAGAATAAGGATTCAAAATTTGTGAAAGGGAAGAAACAATTCAAGAGAAATTTCTTCAAGAGGAAGAATCTTCTTTCTCAAGAATTTGAAACTTTAGATGAGTCTGAGGATGAGGTGGATAAGGAGATTGAAAACTGGAATTATCATGGGGAAAATGCCATAGGGTCAATCATTGGTAGTTCTCAAGAAAAAGAAGAAACTAACGCTGGAGAAGAAGAGGAATAAGTTGAAGGAAGAGTTGATATGGAAGCCGAATTGGAAGCAGCTATTGAGGAGATAGACATTTAGAGAGCCAAAATGAATAAATCCAATAAAGTGGTTCGTGATGCGAAAATCGATTTGCAACAACATGATGAAGAAAAGTCTGAACTATTAGAGGAAATTGAAAATCTGAAATCTTCACACACCAGAGATCTCAGAAGATATTGTTGAGTATAAGCATAAAATTGAAGAACAAAAGAATGAAATCAATTGTTTGACTAACACTTGAAAAGAGTAGGTCAAATGTATCAACGATCTTGAAGAAGAAGTTGTTTTTCTATGGAGAAAAGATAAAGACCAAGAAACCCCCTTGATTCCCAACACATTCGTGGGAAATCGGGTCATTCTGAAGATTAAAAAGATGAAAGAGGAGCCTATATGTTCAGTAGGAAAGAAGCATCAATTGAGCTCAGACGTCAAGGATGACTCAAAGCTTGATCAGAAGAAAAAATATGTGGCAATTGAAGCTAGACCGCAATCACCCGTCTAAAGATTAAAGGTTGATTTGGGCATAAAGCAGAATAATAATGTTTAGAGATCCCAAGGGGAAACACACAGTGCTTAAGTAACACGAAGGAATGCACCTTATATCTAGTGTTATTGTTGTGGAAAGATGGTACATTCATAGGATGTGTGTTCCATATCCAAGAGATATCAAAGGGAACAAGAACAAAGGTGATAGTAAAATAGAGAATGGTTTTCCAGAACATATTTTGAAGGTCACTGTTTTTGGTGTGGAGGATTTGGGAACATGGATAGATATTGCACATCAATCATACAAGGGAGTGAGCCAAACCGAATCTTGAGCGGTTGTAAGAAACAAATTAAGGAATCGACAGGTGAGATGAAAACACAAAATTAGTTTGCAGCACTACAGGATGAAGTTGGTCCATCACACTCTAAAGAAGATCAAGTTCTCCAAACCACACCGAGTGTGAAGTAGAAGACATGGATCAAAAAGAAAAAAGGATGAGGATAGAGTAGTTGCGGAAATTTCCTTTAATGATTCAGATCGTTTAGGAATATGGATCCTTGACAGTGGTTTCACATCCCATAATATAGAAAACAAGGATATCATTACAAGAATAAAATTTGACAAAGAATGAGTTTTCATGTTTGAGATCGATGAAGGGCTCAAGATTGTTGGTTCCAGAAAGGCTAAATTTGGGGGGAAAGAAATGAGACATGTTGATGTCTTGGTAGTAGAGGGTCTTAGTCATAACTTGGTCAGTGTCAGTCAACTATGTGACTTCGTGATCTCTATCCAATTTACCAAGAAGATGTGTGTTGTGAAAGGAAATGATGGAGCAGTTGTTCTGCAGGGAAAAAGAACAAAGGGAAAACATTACCATGTATATGGGGAAGAAGATACATGTCTTTTATCTAGAGAAGAAGAAAACTAGCTGTGGCATAAGGGACTTGGTTATCTATTCCAACCATCCATGGAAGATCGGGTAAAGTGCGATGTTGTTAGAGACTGTCCCAATCTATCACGTGATCACACTCATACGTTTGATGCATGCCAACTAGGGAAGCTCATTAGATATACATACATGACAAAGGAACATAAATCAACTAGAGTGCTCGAATTGGTGCATGCTGATGTATGTGGACCTATCTCACCACGAGCTCTAAATGGGAAAAGGTACTATGTCCTTTTAATTGATGATTATAGAAAAATGTTATGGGTCTTTGTCATTACCCATATGACAGAGGTGTCCAATTGCATAAATCCGTATAGGAGGGAATCAGAAAGGATGCTTGGGAAGAAAATTATGATGTTTTGTACAGATAATGGTACAAATTTCAAAAATAGTCAAGTTGAAGACAATCTCAAGAAACACGGGATAAGGCATCAAGTTTCATCAGTGAGAACTCCCCAACATAATGGAGTGGTTGAAAGGATAAATCAGATAATCAAAAACATGAACAGAACGATGCTTATTGAAAAGGACCTACTAGAGAAATTTTGGAAGGAAGTAGTCTTGACATCGGTCTATATCTCAAACAGGTCTCTGTTGTGTCCGAAGGAAGGTAAGACTCTGTATGAAATGTGGTACAGAATGAAACCAATTTTGAAATACATTCGAATATTTGGTTGTAAGTGTTTCATTCTCAACAATGAAAATCATCAAAAGTTTGAGTAATGAGGAGATGAGGGGATATTCATTGGTTACTCAGGGAAAACCAAAGAATATAAATGCCTCAACAAAAGGCTTGGAAAATTTGTTGACTGTAATGATGTCACTATAGTTAAAAATGAATAGAATACTCAACAACCCAATGAACAGTTTCTGGATGAAAGTGATGATAAGGTAAGCAACATAGGGGAGAAGAAGCGGCAGAGGTTGACTCAGAAGAAGATACTGATGATGAACAAGAAAGTTTCAAGTTTGTGTCTTCAAGGAATCCAAAGAGTCGAGCTAGAATTGATATGCAGAATATCATTGGTGATCAGACAACTCCAGTTCAGACTCGAATAATGAAATCATTACAGAAAACATTATTTTTTTCTCAGGTGGAGCCAAAATGTTTTTCCGTTGTAGTTGAAGATGAAAACTGGGTTCAGGCTTTGAATGAAGAGCTTGATCAGATTGAGAAGAACTAGACATGGGAGATTGTTTCAAGGCTAGCAGATAATAATTTCATCGGGACTAAATGGGTCTATCGGAACAAGATCAATGAAGATGGTATATTGATCTGGAAAAAAGCATGACTAGTGTGCAAGGGATACTCCCAGATAGAGGGAATAGTTGTTGATGATACATTTTCACCGGTTTCAAGCCTGGAGACAATCAAATTATTTATGGCCATAGCAGTGCAAAGAAAGTTCAAAGTGTTCCAGATGGATGTCAAATCTGCATTCTTGAGTGGAGTTCTGAAAGAGGAGGTGTATATTGAGTAGCCATATGGTTTTCTCATTCATGACGATGAGAATAAATTTTGCAGGCTGATGATGGTGTTGTATGGGATGAAACAAGCACCAAGAGCATGGTACTCATGGCTTGATCAAAACATGAAGAAGCTTGGATTCCATCGTGGGGGAGTTGATTACAATCTCTATTTCAGCAACGATAGTAATCAAAGGATGATGGTGTTGGTTTATGTCGAAGACATAATATTTGGCGTTTCAGATGAAGCTCAGGGCAAATAATTTTATTAATTCATGAAAAATGAGTTTGAAATGTCAATGATTGGAGAGCTAACATTTTTCGTTGGTTTAAATGTGTCACAAGGAAGTAACAAAACATTCATTTCACAATCCAAATACTCCAAGGAGGTTCTACGAAGTTTTGGAATGGAGAATCCAAGTATATGAAGACTCTGGTAGCTACCCAGATAAAATTATCTAAATATGAGGATGGAAAGGTAGTTAATATCACAGAATATAGGCATGTTATTGGATGTTTGTTGTACTTGACCTTAACATGGCCTGATATTGTTTTCGCCACATGTCAAGCAGTGAGATATCAGAGTAATCCAAAGGAAAGACATGTGCTTGAAGTGAAAAGAATACATTGGTATATCAAAGTCACGGTGGACTTCAGTATGATGTATAATGACAAGTCTCAATAAGTGTTATTGGGTTACACAGATGCAGATTGGGCCGAATTAGCATATGAAAAAAAATCAACGTCAGGAGGTGCATTATATCGTGGTAGATTGTGTATTTCCGAGATAAGAAAGAAGAAAGATTTCATTTCATTGAGCACTGTGGAAGCTGAGTATATTGCGGCCACTCAGCATGCACAAAGTTATTATGGATGAATTATCATCTTGAAGATATGGGAGTTGAAGTGAAGTCTCTGATTGGAATCCAGTGTGATAACTCAAGTGCTATAAATCTCAACAAAAATCCCATCCATCCCACAAGGACATATAAAATTGATATCAAATATCATTTCATCAAGTAGAAGGTTGAGTAAGGAATTGTGAAATTGGAGTATGTTCCCACAGAACTACAGGTTGCAGACATTCTGACAAAAGCTTTACCCAAGGAAGCGTTTGAAAGGAACCGACTGGATCTCGGAGTTCTATCGACTTGCCGCACTTAAAGAGTGTGGATCTGGACCCCCCCTACCCCCTCTCCTCGAGGTATGAAGTGTTTTTCCATAAATGTTCTGATATGTGTTCTCTAGTCTATTACAGATTCCAAAGGAGTGACCTTTAGGTTCATTGACAAAGGGGGAGAAAATAGTGATTGTTCAAGTGGGGGAAAATGTGGCTATTTGAGAAATCATGAAAGATAGGGGAGAAGCTGACAGGTGGAGAAACAAGATAGGGGGAGTTAAAGGAGAAGAATGATAGGGGGAGTGTATTAAACCTGACGATGCTAAATGTGATTGATCAAAGAATAGTTATTACAAAAGCTGAGGATCATGATAAAAGCAGAAGAGTGATGTTGGAATGCAGTAAGAATATTTCCAAAAATTGGTATCATTTTGGTGTCAAAAATGGGTTTTAAAGTTGAAGTGATTCATTGATGAACTTTTCATTTAATCTTGTTTCTCACACCGATCACGGCTCATGTTGGCTTAGAGTCTGTGTTGAAAAAATTGGTGATCACTATCGGAATCGCAATAGGTGAATGGTTGCTGAATAATTAACGATGCACTGTTTTGTGGAATAGTATTCAACGAACCCAAAGGGGGAGATTCATTGGAAAAAATCCCTAAAGGTATCATTTAAGTATTTTTGAGGTGATTGTGTTTTTTGGCAAAGTAGACATCTGTGTTTTGATTATTGACAAAGAAAACCATGATATTCAATTTTGTTGACAAAGGGAATTTCGTGGTGGAATGTTGAGTTCAAGAACTATGGTCAGCGATCCATGTTTGATTCAAGAATGTTGACAAAGGAATGGTTGAACTGTAGGTGGTACAAAAAAATAGATACAAGGAGGCACCGTTTTCCAGTGTTTTCCATATTTTTGGGCCTGAAAATCGACAAATGAAGAAAATTGGTTTTTGGAAAAGGGAATTGTGCACAGTGTACTTGGAGGCTTGAAACATTCACCCCTAATGTTTTTAAGATCAAAATATCAAAATGAGGCAAAGGAAATAGGGTCGCGCAAGTATTTTTTTGGTCGCGCGAGTGACCTGCGCGCCGTGAAGTGACTTGCATGCCAATTCCTAGGAGGATTGGGATCTTGCACGCCCGTTGTTCATCATAACCAGAGCATGAAAAATAGAAAAGGGAGAAGGGCGCCCATGTTTGGAAGTGGGTAGCGCAAGTGAGTTGCAGGGGAAGAGACTTGCGCACTGAGACCTGCGCACTGAGGGGATACTTGCACACTGCCGCACAGAGTGTCCAAAAGCCTATAAATACTGGACCACCCCTCCAAATTTTTCAGTGAGTTCAACACATAGAAAAATAAGAACTCCCATCACGAAGGTGTGGTGGTCACGCTAGTGGAGGTTGCGCGGTAGTTGATAGTTGTTCCCCCAATGTGGTCTGTGCGAGGAAGGAAGAGAGTCGCGTAGGTTTGGTGTTGAAGACGGTTGTGACGCGCAAGTGGTTGACGTGGACCTGCGTGCCAGTTTTGACTTGTGTGTCGAGACTTGCACACCGACTTAGAAAAGGGCGCCAAGTAAGGTTGATTCTAGGCATTGATTCAGGGCTGCGTGGAAGCTGGAAGATTGCCTGATACGTTCGGTGCAAGATGAGATTCATCTATGGGTGAAAGTTAAACTTCAACAGAGCATCTACATACAATAGAAGATGCATTCATTAGTGAAAATGAAGAGACCTAAAAGTCTATAAATTGTTACTGGATCCTTTCCGGAGAAGTGAGCAATGTAAGAGAAAGAAGGTGATCCTCTCCACCAGCAGTGAGCCAGAGAGAGAGAATCAGTGAGTGACCCTTGGGAAAATAGTGAGTTGACCCTAAAATTTGTAAAGGCAGTGATCCTAGGAATAGAAGTGATCTATCACTAACCTTGTAAACAACAGTGTGCTTATAGTGGATTTGGTACATCAGCACATTGCTATTGTATGCTCCTTGTACGTAGCCCAGTGAGGGTGAACCAAGTAAAAATTGTTGTGTCATGTGCATGATTTAGTTTTTGTTTATATTTTGTAGTGGGAAAGAGAGAGAATAGTGTTTTTCTTAACAGTGAAATAAGATCAGAACATGCATTAATTTTTAAATTAGTCATACCCTGATTCACCCCCCTCTCAGGGTATTCAGCCTTGTGGAACTAACACAATCCTTTTTAATCCCATTATTTAGGCTCATATTGTTTCTAGCATTAGATGTTCCGTCATGGCAACCAATTCGAATTTTTTCCTTAAATGTGGATCTTTGATCATTCAACGAATTTTCTACTCCTTCTGAACCACACATAACACACTCTAACATCTGAGTAACTATGAATTTTCCAAAATATATTTTATTATTTTTTTCCTTTTAATCCTACCAAATTTCAAATTTACTATTTATAGTAATAACATATTCTTTAAGACACTCAACTGTCATGTACGACTTCTCCAGTTTGGATATAATTTCATTGATGGCCTTTATACATTCTTCAATCTTGATATTCAATTAAATGATTTCTTCTATGTTTCATTAGATATTGATTTATCATTCACTACTTCTTCTAGTTGATAAATTTTAGCTTTAATCTGATCAATATATTCTGATGATTCATCAGGAATTGCTCCCATATATTCATTTCTATTTATTTGATTATAAATCATAATAAGAGCATCATCATGTTCCATCTTAAGATCAACATGAAAAATCAACTGATTTTATCTAACATGATATTTTAACGGTTATGACTTTTAAAATTTATCCTTCATAAATGTTGGGGTTATAGATTTATTCTCTAGTTTTTAGTCCTCAAAAAATTCATTATTATAATTTACTTTATTATATACAAAACTATTTATCTATAATGTATTTCAAAATTTAAATTCTCCCTTTTGAGAAAACATTAATCATGATTTTTCATGTTTTCGACTTCACCTTCTTCATCATTAAACATCTATGAGCACAGAGAGGAAATGTGTCCAACTCTACCACAATAAAAATAGGCTAATGGTTGATTTCCTTCAAATCAACCTTTTCCTCCCTTTAACTTCATAGAAAATATAGAAATAAGTTCATGTTCATCATTACCTTGACCAACACTGTATTCAAAAATATAATATTTTTTCATGGTTTTGAATGCCATATTCTTACTTAATCGAGTATCTAAATCATCTGGTTTGACTATCACATCATAAGCCACTAGATTGCATATCATATCATCCAAAGAGTGTTTAGATAGAATCCTTTCACCAAGGACTGATATATTCGTATTTTTGAGTGGTGGAATCCTTTTTATGATTTTATTTATAATTATAATGCCTTTTATTTCTTAAACATGTCCCTGTGTTACTCTACAAAATTTAGTAATTTGATTAAAGAATGTATCTTCATTTTAATTACAATTCATTTTCATATCCTCAATCCTATTTTGAAAAACATGAGTTTTTCCTCATTCATATTATTATTTCTTTCATATATGTTTTCTAATTTTTCCCACATAGACTTTAAAAAATTGAAACATGTCACCTTTAGGTAGATTTGACCCAAAATAGGTGTTGAAAGGGAATTCTCTTCTTTGTAATATGAACCAAGAAAATTCCCATCTAATTTAGTCATAGACTTTCCTATTGCATCAGTGACTTATATCCCATGAGAATTGGAAAAAAGAACTTCCATTACAAGGTATATTAGATTATATCTCACCATGTTATTCTAAATTTGGATTTTTCTTCAATCAGAGAGGGAGATTCACATAAAAATTATTGAATTATATATGGAAACAAATGAATCCAAATTTAACTCTATCAACCTGTAGTCTCTAATACCACTTGAAGGACCTCAGAACACCATGAGAGGGGAGGGGTGAATCAAGGTGTCCACATTTTCATCTAATGTGATGTATCTTATTCCAATTTTGTTCAGAAACTGCTAAATCTATCTGATGGGAATAATCAAAAAACAAACTATCACATGCAATGATATAACACAAAAATTTTAATGGTTCACCACTAAGGGTGAGTTTAAGGAGAATATGCCGATAGTGTGTCATTCATACATAAATTCACTAATCATTACATGTTTTGGAAAAAATGTTCATACAATGAAATTGTGCCTTGGAACACATCCTTTTCATGTTTTAGGGATATCACATTGTGTCCCTCAAAACACTTTTGTCGAATACCCCTAGCTCTCTACCTAGGTTGAAGTCTTACTAGTTTATCAACATTATGGTATTTTCAGTAGATTGAAATTAATGAATTTTACCCTAACATGCATGAGAATATATTTTACTGTAGACCTGAGTTGATGTAATTTGAATGCATTACTCACTAAACACTATATATTTAAAACTGTCATTCACATAGATCACAACCTTCATAAAGAAACCATCATTTTTGGAAATCACTCTGTCATCACGGAATACCCAGTCATCATGAATCACCCATAACACAAAAACATTAGAATCAATCAAGACATAACTAGACTTTACATAATACACAAGCTCTCATATAAATCAAGATTCACGAATCACTTTTCCTTCATGAAATTACATTGATTCTACCATTAATATAAAACTTTTGATAACAAATAATGTGTTGGTAGACTCATTTATATACGCTTATCCCTTCTTGATATTCCACCACCAACTGTGTATTTTATAGAAAATTCATTAAAATCTTCATGATGCTCATAAATTCATGAATCTCCAATGATAATTGAAGTTGTGGTAGATATGACAATCAATTCATCATACATTTGTGATACATCATTTCAAATATTCATGGGAAACACCATCAACCACATAAGAACTCATGAAACACTACATTGAAAGACATAATATTCACTAAAACCATTCATTTACCAATTTTATGAAGTGTGGATTATAAAAAACAACCTTTCACGATGGTATCCTCCTACCCTATATTTTGAGATAAAAATTTAGTTAAGCACTAAAAAACGACGCCACCTTCAATATTGGTTTCATATTATACATTAAGATTACTTTTCATGAAAATTCCTTAATAAAAATAATATGTATTGTATATAAACAGAAACCAATATCCATTTACAATAAACAATAGCCTTGTCTTCATTATTTTCATCATTAATAAATAATTTATCATTAAATTCTATCATTGATATTATGGTATAATTAATAAATTAAATTCTCTAAACTTTTTTTTGATTAAAAATTATGCATGGGACATCCTAAAAGTTAGATCACAAATAATATATCGTTATATTCATCCATACATGATGAATTGATCTTTCAAATTATGTAAGTTTCTTTTATTTTACTGCATTCTCCATAATGATAAATTTATCTAATATAATATCGAAGAAAGAACAAGTGGATCTAGTACACCTTGTTGTAACATAAGGTCGAATTATACACCCTTAGAGGGGGTTTGAATTATAGAATCATTAAATATATTATTATACCAATTTCAATTTGATATTTTCCTTTCATTTTCAATGGAACCTTGAATCTCTTACAATGATCACCCAAAACTATATCCAAATATAGAAATATAAAGAAGCATGGACATATTGTTTTTTCTTGCTTAACTAAAATTAGTATTAATCCATGGAGAAAATATCATTTATGTATTATTCTAAAAAATACCACTCCACTAGTTTGTGATTATAGTACATACGATAATCTCCTTGATCATCTAAGGCCTTTGGCATAATCCTACTTTCCACTAATTATTTTGAAATAGGTTTACATAGTAATATAATGTCGACATAGAGGTAAAAATCACAAAAAAAAATTAAAAATATATTGTCAAACAACATTGGGTTCTCTTCATAATAATTTTATATGAACATCAAAATATTATTTGATATTTAAAGTAACTCATTACTTAAAATCTCAATCATTAAATGAATTTAATAAAAATTAACATTACAGCTTGATACTAAAACTTCAATAAATTTTAATACGTCTTGTTAGTACTCTTTGTCTTCTAAATATCATATATTCAGTCTCAATTTTATTATTCTTATTATTTAATGTATATTAAAAAATATCCTTTTAATATTAAAGTTGAAATTAAACCTTTAGATATCAGCCAACTTAAAAATTCGGATATTTCCAATAACTACAATGAAATCATTATAGATGATTGTCTACCATATATATTCAAAATTGTAGTTAATTGATGTTCAATGAATTTTCAACGCTCCTTGTGAGTTCTAAGAAATCAATACTAGTTTAACCATCTTGATTTTAAAATTAACATCATTGTATTATTATTCTCATTATAAAAGATTGGCTTCTTAATCATTTATTCTTAAACTATCTGTTAACGCTCCTTTCTGTCATAGAGTCCAATGGAATGGAAAGGGAAATACCTTGAACTCAAAGTGATTCATCCTTTGAAAGAAACATCAAAAAATGACAAAGGAATGAACCAAGATTAAAATGCACATAGGTCGCGCAAGTTCCACTAAGGTCGCGTAAGTATACTTGCACGCCGCCAATTGGTCGCACAGGTGACTTGCACGCCTTCTTTGAAATTTCACACAGGGTCTCTCTAGCCTATAAATACCCCTGTGCCCCCCCCCCATTTGAAGGACAAAAATTCCAGAATCTCAAATTTCAGCTCCCTGTGCCCTAGTCCCTTCTCAAAGCTTCTGAACACTTCTAAGGTAATTTCTTACCTAGAACGAAAGATCTAAAGATGTAGAGGATGGATTAAGTGTTGAAACTCATTCACACTTGCTCACCTTAGTGGCCAACCCTTAAGGAAAATGGCCACACTTGTGTGCCACATTACTCCCTCACTATAACTTGTGTGCCACCCTTCTGGAAACCCATAAGGGTAATACTAAGGGCTTGAGCCAAGTCTCTCCCAAATATTACCCCAAGGGTAAAAAGTCGTGCACGAACATATGTGCCTCCCTGGTATACCTGGGCGACCCATACTTGTGCATCCACCCAGTACTAGCGCGCCCACGCAGTACTTGCGCGCCCACCAGGAGTTGTGTGCCCCTTTCTTTTTGGGTGCCCCTCTTTCTTATTTCACCTCTCTTATACCTATCCACCTATCCTCTTCAAAATTAAGCCTTCAAAACTCTCTCCAAATCCATTCATGGAATGATTTCATTGTTGGATTCCTTATCTGAAAGGAATTCTGTAGAACATATCTCAAAACCTAGTGATTTCCATATCTTTATGTCACTAGGGTTAGAGATTTCATTCATTCAAACTCATCCTTTAAGATGAGAGAATCATTATAACTGGGCCTTCTTTTCAGGAGTACGTCCCATGTCAAATTCTCATTAATTTGGGAATCCTCATTAGGAGTAAGCCCCAGTTATAATGTGCTTCCTTTTCAGGAGTATGCCCCAACCATAATTCCTTAATATGGGAATCCTCCTCAGGAGTAAGCCCCAGTCTCAAAGATCCCAGATATAGGAATCATCCTTAAGAGTATTCCCCAGGTCCTCATTAATTTGGGCATCCTCCTTAGGAGTAATCCTAGACCCCTTAATTCTATAATTCCATAACCTGGGCTTCCTTTTTAGGAGTAGGCCCCAATATTAATTTCTCTACACTAGTCTTAATATAATTTTTTTTGATCTGGGCTTCCACCTCATGAGTAAAACCCAATCATAAAGTCCCCTCCTAATTTTGGCATCTTCCTCAAGAGTAAGCCCCACGTTAGAGTATCCAAATCTCTATAAAAGCACATATACTTTTATGGACCCTGTTCATGGATTTCTTCTCTGAATTAAATCACAATCCTCATCTATTTGTGCAGTCATAAATACATAAGCCCCACATCATTTTCTATGATTGAATCTTTCATGGAACAATTGTCTGGTTTTACAAATACCTCTTGTTTCTCACACTGAGCAGGACTCACATGAGCTTAGAGTGTTAAAGTAATTATGAAATCTTCCTTTGATCCATCAATCATACATAAACATCATACTCCCTTACTCGAACTATGTGGGTTCTGATTCCTTTTCTTGAAAAAGTATACATAGGTAGCCCATCTACGGGTACGATCCCAACTCTAAAATAATCCATGTCCTTCTGAATGACAATAAACATCAAGTGCCCCACTGAGGGGATTTAAAACTAGTATGGTCATCCTAATTTCCAAGAGACTTTTATATAATGTATTAAAGGATACCATTGAATAAGAATCTCTAACAAATATAGATTATTCTCTATCAATGAATAACATAGAATACATATAAAATATTCTCTAAATTTTCTACATATCAATCATTGATTGTCAGATCTAATGGAAAGGTCATTTTATACTTGGTAATGTAATAAGGATTCACAAACATAACATAAATCTCTAAAGAGAGTCACGAAGTAGACAATAATTCCCATAAAAAAGGTGTAATGAGTCCGACCTCCCATCCTCTTGACAAATGAAAATTCCTAAGCCTCATCAGCGCATAACTAATGAGCCCCAACCTTTGGAAAGTAGGTCCAAATGGATATGGAATCATTGTATGTTTCCAGTTCTACAAAAAACCCTGTTAGAAACCGCTTGGAATGTTTGAACCTTAAATCAACGAGATCATCCCCAAATCCAGAGGAAATAAAAAATGGTGAACCCGATGTGAATCCTTATCCATGTTAAAGTGATAATTTACCTATTTCTTAGGCCCCTAATTAAAACTCAATGTGGGCCAACAAGACAATCAATAACATATGTACTTCTCCAAAAGATGTAGTGGCTAGGCTTATCTTGATTACATTTGTTATATCAAACATGAACTATTTTCCATGATCGTGTGCCTTATGAGAATGGATTTTCTTAAGTTCGCGTCTGTGAATGCCTCTATTATGAAGACCTCTGCTGTGAAAGAATATGCTACTACTCCTTCTAGATCATCGTCCGCTTTGAGGACGACATCACCTACACAGAATCTTTAATGATGGGTATCAAATGTGATGGTTAAGGAGTACCGTCTAAATGATACTATTTCGATTCTAGAGGCTGCTCGACAAGACCTCCAAGTCAACAATTCACTTTGGTTGTCCAGACAGCGATGACCAGTGATTAAGAAGTATGTGGTGCCAACCACCGTCTCCAACTGTATCAGGTCGTTATCCCCAGAACGCAAACACCATTCACTCCCATACTCTGGGGTGGTGAATGTGCAGGTCCCTCAGGGCCTTAATTCAAGGAGACATGAGTCTTCCCCGATGGCTCCCATCAACAATCGCTGCCAGACTCGTGCGGCGGTGCACCCTCAACATGATGAGGGTATCATCTCCAGGAATTCGGCTCTGGTTCCTCGAACCCAAGTAGGCAAGATGAACCTCCATAGACAAAATCTGGTCAATAGTGAGCAGGTTCTCATCTCTGCCATCTCTGAAGAATTCCACCAACCTAACTTGGTGGACAGCAATGAGCGTGCACACACACCCATCCGTTTTAATTCCGCTATCCAGCTGACTCTTCTGGCAGCAGCAGCCAATCCTTCTAGGAAATTCCTGCAAATTACTATAGAAAGGAACATACACCTGTTTATAAATCATCACTTAATCAGCAGGCTCGTCTAACTACATACGATGAATCCCGCCAACCCAATGTGTTGAATGCTGGTAAACATGCACATACACCTACTTACACTCATCAATCCTGCCATCAGCCTCGTCTGACAGTGTTGAAGGAAGATCATCAACCACGTTTGGTGGAGTGTAATCAGCAGGCACATACACCTTCTAGTATTGATCAAGCCTACAAACATTCCCGTTTGGTAGAATTCAGAGAAGTCAGTCGGAAAGCTCCGGTGAAAAACAGAAGGCAGAGTCAACTGTCTACCCCCACACTTGAGTACTGTCGGGATTCACTCACAAGAAAAGGAGGACAGGAGCAGGAATACACACCTCCTCCAAGCACGTAATGGACGTATATCCCTGTTCCGGTGGCTGAAGCCACCAAGCACATTCTGTCAATGGTGAAAGAGCAGAAGAAAATCCCTGCTCATATTTTGGATGCCTGTCAGAAGATTATAACAGCTTCAGTAGAATCTCAGGGAGAAACACACAAATCTATCCCTACCAGTGGAGTGACACATCAAAAGTTCACTCTGAAATAGACACACACATCTATTCTAGTCCAAGGGGGTTGTGGGGCGTACTCCCCTATATCATACGGACAACCATGTCAGGAATATACAACTGATTTGAGTGGAGATAATCAGTCTAAGCTGATCATTTCTCCTGAGAAGGAACATACACCTGCCCATAATGACCACATTCGTCAACAAGTGGTTTCTAAATTCAGTAAGAAGGCCTCTAAAAAGAAGACTCTCCCAGCACTTTCAAGAAATCAATGGCCAATCTCTAACAAGGCCTTTCTCAATGCTAGATTTCTTGATGAACTTAGAAAATTATCTATTGCAACTCAAGATTCTGTTCCCTCAGTTCCCAATAGTGGGAACATTAATTCTGAAGGTCTGTATCAAAAAATCCCTCATGAATTCTTTCATCATGACAATTCGGTCGATCTTGAAGTTTCATCTTCAGATGAGATCCACAAGAACCCTCTGTGTGGTAAGAAGACCAAGGAGAAAAATGTTTCATCTTTTGCTATAACCCACCATGGTGGTCCTCCCCATGATGATGAATTTAACTGTGAAAGTCCTCTCCGCAGTTATAATGCACATTTCATGGAAAATTCTTCAATGGACAATGTAGTGATGAGAAATCCCTCTTATCTTGAGGCACTTAAAAATATGAAGCCAGTCATGTCTGATGCTTCACCGCTAACAGGTGAAATACTTTCTCAATCAGAAGATAGCCCGGGGTGTAGGTCATTCTCCAAACCACACCTGGATCGTTCATCTTCTAGTTTGATCAGTGAATTCTCTATCGATCTTGTTTAATCCGATAAAGCAACAAAGAAGCACCAACTCTAGTCCAATCAGGTAGAAGAATATCCATTGAATAATAAAGAGGAAGTACTAAATATGAGAAAACAATTGGTGAAAGATGAAGTGTCAGTCATGTTTTTGCCTTCGGCTGACTCTCAGTATGATATTCCAGAGATGTTCACAGAATATGGAATTCATGATATTCGTCTCAACATATGGAAAACTCTTTGTCAGTTGAAAAAGAAAATATTATCCTATGATGAATATAAAAAAATTTCAAGATAATAGATTGGTTACAATTCCAAATTGACTTGGCATCTCTCTCAGTTTCTCGATATCCGAAGGATGAAAAACAGCAGAGAGCCCTTCAGCATTCATGCCTTGGCACACTAATAAGATTGTTCCAGTTAATTTCTAATGCACCATCTGGTATTCATATCAGGGGTTGGGGTGTTCATGGAGCACTACATTTCACTATTCTCTATAGTCAGCAAAGCCCGCCGAAAATGGTCTCATGCTATGTTATTGCCCATGTCCGTCCAAAGTCAATGGGTTTTGTCTGTAATCAAAAGCTTTCCCAAGAACAGGCTTCATCTAGTTCCTCTCAAAATAAAGAATGTAGAGAAAAAGTTATTTAATTACTCCTGCATCAAGAAAATGATAATATTGAATAGTCCTCTTGTTTGGAGCAAGCACATCACCAAGTGCAATAAGTGTCAGAAATCATCCAACGGTCTTTTGCGCCGGGTGATAAAAGTGGATGCAGGTTGATGCATCCAGCTAATTTTCGGACTAAGGACCACAAGATCACGAGAGATTTCAAGAAGGTATCAGATATAGTATCTCAAGAACCACCCCAGTTTACCAGACTAGGTACTCTTTTAACCCAACCCTTAGAATCAACAAATTCGATTCAAGGAGTTTAGTAGGAAGAGCCAGAATAGCCTCAGTCCACCGGACTAGAGACTATTTCAAATCCTCAATCTCTTCACGGAGAATGTCAATTTTCTCTCGATTATGGAAGAAGCCTCAAGAAGAACGAAGATCCAAATTATCAAGAGATTAACTCTAAATTCTGGTTCTTCAAGAAGTTCTGGAGAGATCAAATCCACAAAAGGCAATGTCTCATCAAGACATGGAAGAAAAAAATATCACAGAAATTCTGATAGAAGGGTTGCAATGCATTATGCATCAATTAATGTCATCAATTCTGTTGTTGTTGATCCACCAGATGAGGTTCACTTAGAGGGATCAGATGAAGAGGTTCCTGTTCAAAAAGTTGTACACACAGACAAAAATGAAGAAGGTGTGTGTACACGAAATCAAAGGATTACTCAGAACCTAGGAAATCCTTCAAGTAACCCACTTCCCCCTCTCCGAAAGGGATCCAACAAGGGTAATGGAATGAATCAGGTTACATACCCTTCCTCTGTTGAAGTCCAATCGCTCTCACTATATCAGTGATTTTCACAACAAGAGAAAGAAATGAAGTAATTGAGGAAGATTAATGCAGAACAACTTCAGGGTTGTCTTCCTCCTAAGCGTGCTTGAGTCAGTCAGTCAAAGGAATTTGTTGTGGCTACTGAGATGGATCAAGAATATCCTCCTTTATCAGTATACCCTCATAGGTCTAATCCTACTGGTCAAGTACAACAACAATTGGTGGTGCTACCATCAGTTGTAGTATCAGCCACCACATCTATACCAGCTCCAGTCATTGCACCCGTTCAAGTCCAAGCTCAACCGGATGTTTCTCAACAGTTAATAACTACTATTGAGTCATTAGTAGCTCGGTTGGAAGCGATGGAGGGAAAGAGTTCTCTAATTCAACCAGAAAATAGAGCTTACACTTAATGGGTTGATGCAATTCCTCCCCCATCAAATTTTGAAAGTACCACATTCCCAATAATTAATGTTTCTGGAGACCCAGAGCAGCACATAACACATTTTGTTTCTCGATGTGATCCTATGATGGGAACCCTTCAGCAACAAGAAGCAGTTAAGCTCAGGTGTTTTGTACAGTCATTACAAGGACCTGCTATTCTTTGGTACATAAGCTTGCAATCCTGATCAATTACTGAATGGGAAGATCTTCGCCACAAATTTCTTCTTCATTTCAGCTCAACGTTACCAAAGACGATAGTTTTTGATCTTACAATCTGTAAGAAATGGGAGAAAGAAAGGGTCTCAGATTTCATTGCTCGCTGGAAGGGATTAACATATTCTCTATGCTTAGCACTCCCTCAAGAGGAATTATTTCCAATCTGTGTGGAAAATTTACATGATGAGTTCCGTACACCGCTGATCCCTGTGAAATATATAGGAGGGTTTCGATACCTTACTTCAATCGCTCAACAGATTGAAGATTCTCTTATAGAGACCAAGGATAATTCTCATGTAATTCCATCAGCTCCAGGAAGGAGAATGGGTAAAGCAGAGACTGCTACAATTATGCTTAAACAAGCACCTGTACCTGATTCTACTTCAAAACCTTCATCTTCACGAAGGGCTCGACCTCCTGAGCATCAGCAACCGAGGTTGTTTCGTCAATATGATCAAAGAGATCAATGACAAAAACAATTTGATGATTTTAAAAGCAAAGTTTACTCTTTCCTAAATGGACAAGTTCTTGGTAACTTCATTTCGGATCTGGAAAATAATTTGGGTTAATTACCAAGTCCCAAAAGGCCAAACAAAGAAGGAGATGAAGACCGACCAAACTATTTCCTCTTTCATCAAATATTGGGGCATCCCATTCAAGAGTGTTGTGTCTTTATGGACCTCCTGCAAAAAATGGTCGACTTGGGACAAGTCAAACTAAAAGGTTCTTCAGCTCAGGTATCATGTGTTACTGCTAAAGATCCAAAGAAGGAAGGCGAGTGACAAGAAGTCAAGAACAAAAATGCAAAAAAAATTATGATGATTGGATGGTCAGAAAGACGATCAACTGAACTCATTCTATTTTGTGAACACAATTGAAGAAACCAATTGTGTTTTCTGCCATGAATGTCGCAGCAAAAATCTCTTCATCAGAGGGGAAATACTCAATGAAACAGCATGATTCAAAGAAATAAGAAGAATGAGAAGAAGATGAGTATGTGACAAAGCCTAAGTCATCCATGTCTTTGGCATATTTTATGCCATCTAATTCGAAGAAACGGGCACCGCCCCACAAAACTGCACAACCTAAACAGGCTAATCAGGCCGAGTCTTCATCGGATGAAGAATTAATATTCGATTCTATTAATATGATTCACCTAACATATCATTATGCCAATCACAATTTCAAATTCGATGGACCTGGGTTTCTCGTATCATACATAGAAATCAGAGGATGTTTCAGAGGCTCAGGGTATAGGGGAAGACGTGGATCTTTCAGAGGCCACTATTCCAATTCTACCCCTGCTAGAACTATTTATGCGGTAGAAACTCATGGTTTAGATTTTCAACGAGCTCAACAAGAATAAGAATGTTCTTCTACACAAGGAAAATTCAGTCCTGGAACAGTTATTCTGGAAGATCGGTTGGAGGTACCACCTTCTTCATCTCAGCTAGTAAATAGACCTAATCTGTGTAATCTTCCAAATCCAGGAGTATTACAAACTCCTATCTTGGTACAAGATGCATCAACTTCTAAAGCATCAACCTCCAACGCACCTGCTAAACCATATGTCCCTATTTGGAAACGCAGACCTTTGGAACAAAAGTATGATGTATTGAAACATCTGGCCCAAGTACCGGCCATGTTATCAATTCTGGATGCATTGAATTTATCAAAGGATATTTGCTAGGAACTCATTGAGGCTTTGTCAAGTCCTTAAGAGTTTGAAACTGAAATTGTTGCAGTTGAAGCTTACCATGTAGAGAATAATCTTGCAGAATGCCATGCATTGATATCTTTTACAGATGAAGATGAAGATGATGTCGTGCATGGAAATATTAGACCTTTGTATTTATCTGGAATGGTCAATGGTGTAGACATCCGAAGAGCTTTCATTGATAATGGTTCAGGAGTCAACCTCATGCCCATTCGTACACTTCGTCGATTGGGCCTCACAGAATCTGATTTATCTCCTTCTACTATGTTGTTACAAAGATATGATAAAAATGAACAAGAACCACTGGGCGAGATTACACTCAAAACTAAATATGGAGATCATGTACCAAATTCAGATTTCATGGTTTTTGATCAAGACTCAGCCTTCAACATCTTTCGTGGAAGACCCTGGCTATGTCAACATGCAGCTATCCCTTCATCAAATCATAAATGTCTCAAATATTGTTTTGATGTTCATGTTTGGACATTGTATGGTGATAAGGCCATGTTCAAGACATATAAATCAAAATATATTGAGGAGGAATTCTACCACATGAAGGGAAAGGAGGAATCCACCACAAAGGAGATTACCAAAGTTAATGCTCCATATGGTATGGAAAAAATTCCAGTAAATCTATTTACACATGTCAGTTCAGATTATGTATTTCCTATCAGTCAAATTGACACGATAGACCCCAATCAAAATACACTTATGGAAACTTCCATAATGACAATTATGGAAACTAAGCAAGACCGCATGGGAGAAATTGGTGATTCACCCTGCAATGATAAAAACACAAATGGGGATGCCTTCATTTCATCTGCTGAAAACCAGCAAGTCTATACTTCACCAACCAGGCCAGAAGAAGTTATACTAATTTCATAGGTGAACGATGATATCGATTCTCAAACCCATCATCTCCTCCTTAATACCCAAGAAAGACCCTTCATCATAAATCGTGTCATAAATGGAAGCTTCTTCTTCAAGATGTTCAAATTTTAACGTCTCTTCTGGTCATGAAAATTCTACTTCATCATCTACTATGCATGTAGAAATTGAAGAAATAACACATCTTGAAGAAGAAGAGGAAGATCTCAGGGATGCTCCTCCAGCATTTGAAGAGGGTATCTCTACCACCGTGGATGAACTCAGATAAATAAATCTGGGTACAAAAGAAGATCCAAACCCCACATTAATTAGTTCATCTATGAATCTTGAAGAGAAAGAGATGTATATATCCTTTCTAATGAAAAATCGAGATATATTTTCTTGGAACTATACAGAGATTCCAGGGCTCGATTCTGATGTTTCCACTCATCATTTGGGTTTTCAAGATGATAATCAAGAATTCAAACAAGCCGTTAGAAGAACACACCCAACCTATGCTTCCAAAATTGAGGCTGGAGAGGATAAGATTATAAAAGATAAATTCCTCAGAGAATTTCAATATCCCAAATGGTTGGATAATATTGTCCCAGTGAAAAAGAATAATGGGAAAATTATAGTTTGCATTTATTTCAGAGATCTGAATTGGCATTGTTCTATGGATGATTTTCCAGTTCCAATTACAGAACTATTAATTGATGCAACAGCTGGCTATGAAGCCCTCTCCTTCATGGATGGATATTCCGGGTATAATCAAATCTGAATGGCTCCAAAAGATGAGGAATATAAAGTCTTCAGATCCCCTCAAGGTGTGTTTTTCTATCGGGTAATGCCCTTTGGCCTTAAGAATGAAAGCGCGTCATTTCAGCGTGCCATGCATCGTATCTTCAAACCCTTTTTAGGGAAATTCAATGAATGTTACATGGACGATTTGGTGATCAAATCTAGGCAACGTTCTAATCACTTGGCTAATTTTTAAATAATATTCCACAAACTTTAGCAATATAATTTGAAGATGAACCACTTAAAGTGTTCTTTTGGAGTAACCTCAGGGAAATATATCGGCTTTGTTGTATGCCATCATGGTATCGAATTCGATCTAGAGAAGACAAAGTAAATCCTTGGTATGTCACCTCATTGAAATTTTAATGAATTTAGAGGACATCAGGGAAACTTATCCTATATTCGGCGTTTCATTGCAAATTTGGCAGGAAAAAGTTTACCCTTCACCAAATTGATGAAGAATGGAGTTACATACCAATGGAATGAAGAATGTCAAGAAGCATTTGATAATATCAAGAAGTATCAATTCATTCCACCGGTATTAATGCCACCTGTTGAAGGAAGGCCATGTATCCTTTATGTGATAGACTTAGAGAAATCATTGGGTGCCTTTCTTGCTCATAAGAATGGCGCTGGGAATGAAAAAAACCTTTAATATCTCAGTCGGACTATGCATGAAGCAGAAACCCAATATTCAATTATTGAGAAGTGCTTCATAGAATTAATCTTTGTAGTTCATAATTTGAGGCACTACCTTCAACATCATGAGGTCCAATTTGTATCTCTCAATAACCTGCTTAAATTCATCCTAAGTCTTCCAATTCTTACAGGATGTCTGGCAAGGTGGGAAGTTATTTTACAGTAGTTTGACATTTAGTATGTGTCTCAAAAGGAAAAAAGGGACATGCTCTAGCTGATTTCCTTGTTGAACACCCTTCATTAGAATATACATCTTCATATATTGAACTCCTTGATGAGGAAGTCGTTTCTATTTAAGAAAGTCTTAAATCATGGGAAATGTACTTTAATGGTGTTTCAAGAAGTCCAACAGGGAGGAAAATGGAAAATCCTAAATTCAACAATGTTTGCTTAGGAATTTTTCTCATTTCTCCAGAAAAGGAAGTGTTGACTTATTCCTTTTCATTTTTGGGATGAGGTACAAATAATGAAGAAGAATACCAAGCTCTCATCACAGGCTTGGAGTTGGCGCTTCAAGCACAAGTGAATTACCTAAAGGTGAAAGGTGATTCAGACCTGGAATCAAACAAGTCAATGGGGATTACACAATCAGAAAAGAAGAACTAATCCCTTTTTATGATTACGTCAGAGAGTTAATGGCGGAGTTTCCGTCAGAACCGACATTTTCTTATGTCCCAAGATCAAAAAATGCACATCCTCATGCACTGGCTAATATAGCCACAGCTTTAGCAGATCCAAATCGGGACAAGACAACCATCAGTATTGCCCACCGTTGTCCAATTTCACATTATGTTCATACCAGAACAGTGAAAATCAATGAAATTAGTCCCATTCCGGAACCATATGGTCATACTATATGATGGATGACACCTATCAGGGAATACCATCAAAACGGAACACTTCCACGTGATAGAGCCGGAAAGAACAAGTCTGGAGACGTGTGGTCAATTTTAATCATTATGATGGCCTAGATCACCCAGAGAAAATTCTCTACAATTGTTGTTTTGATGGAGTTCCCTTCAGATGCATTGATGCTGAAGAGACGATGGTTGTCATGGAAGAAGTGCATGCAGGATTCTGTGGTGCCCACCAGTCTGGACATAGACTATCTGATCAAATTCGAAGGCTTGGATACTTTTTTCCTTCAATGATACAAGATTGTGTTGATTTCACAAAGAAGTGTTATTATTTCCAATTACATTCCAACTTCATTCATCAACCCCCAGAATTGCTTCATATTGCTAAATACTCATGGCCATTTGTCACATGGGGAATGGATGTATTGGGACCATATCCTTCAGCTACAGACAAGCAGTTGAAGTATATTCATACTACTACTGACTTATATTCCAAATGGGTAGAGGCAATACCCCTCAAATAATTCAGTTCTAAATGCATTGTTATCTTCATAAAGTCTAACATCATTACCAGATTTGGTGTCCCTCATACCATATTGACAGACAATGACACCAACTTATGTTCATCTGATGTGAGTAATTTGTATCAAGAATACGACATCAAATTCAACCATTCATCTCGGTACCATGCCGCAGAAAATGTCCAGATAGAATCCTTCAACTAGATTCTATCAAATATACTGCACAATATGGTGGATAAAGATAAGAGGTCATGACCTGATAAAATCTTTCATGCTTTATGGGCTTATCGGACCACCACCCACAATTCAACGCAGTCAACTCCATGTTCATTGGTATATAGAACGGAAGAAGTCTTTCCCATTGAGGTCCAATTTCCCTCGCTCAGAGTAGCCATTTGTGATCAGTCATCTATAGATGAAAAATCTCAAAAGTGATTGAATGAATTGGAACAGTTAGATGAGAAAATATTGTGCACTTTGCACCATTTGGAAGTCTATCAGAATCGAATAGCACGAGATTTAAAAAAAAAATTGTCTTCATTCATTCATTCAGTGAGAGTTGGTATTAGTTCTCAGAACACCAATGATACATGGAAAGAAACCTCCCATGCTTGAGCCAAAATGGGAAGGAACTTACTCAATACATATGGTCTATTCCAATGGAGCTTATGCTTTAATCTCAATGGATGGAGAACTCATCACTACTCCAACCAATGCCAGATTTCTGAAGAAGTATTTTGTGTTATGAAACTACTTAAACATCCAGCATGATGTTAAACAAAATAACTTTGGTCCATTCATATGACCTTAAACTATTTTCACCCTTTTCTTCCATCAAGACGTTAAACTGTGACATCCTAGCAACATGATGCTAAACTGTACAGAAGTCCCTTACGTCCAGCAAGACGTTAAACTACATAACTTTGGTCCATTCATATGACCATAAATTATTCAACTTTCGTCCAACATGATGTTAAACTGTGTCCCCTTCATCGTCCTTGCTATATGACGTTAAACAATACAGCAATGGTCCATGCATATGACCTTAAACTTTTCGCACTTTCAACCAACATGATGTTAAACTGTCTCCCCTTCATCATCCTAACTATATGACGTTAAACTATACAACAATGGTCCATGAATATTACCTTAAACTATTCTCACCATCATCCAACATGACGCTAAACTGTATCGTCCCTTTTCGTCCAACATGACGTTAAATAGTGAAAAGGTCCCTAATACGTCCAACATGAAGTTAAACTGCGTCCTCATTTGTGCATACTGCCTGAAATTAAACTGCACAGTCCCACTTTTTGTATTGTCTCCAACGTCCTAACTACATGATGGTAAACTATACCGAAATCCATTAATACGTCCTACATGACGTTAGACTGTATTTTTGTCCCTGTTACATGACACTATACTGTGCAGCACCAGTAGTCCTAACTACAAGCCTTTAAACTGCATAGTCCATTCATATGTCCTACATGACATTAAACGATGCATCGTTAAGGCTGTTTCTACCTCTTGTTTCACACACCGAGTATGGCTCACGTGATCTTAGAGAAAAATTCAACCATAACACCCTTTATGGGCTGCTATCCACACGTAATTACCAACACCATTTTTTAGGTCGTTGTCCCCAAGCACAACTTTATCACTATTTCAATTTTTAATTGAACTACGCAGACTTTGATCCTTGCCATCCAGGCTGGGTACGTCGGCAACCTCCCAAAGTTCAATCCCATAAACAATCTCTTCACATCGGTTCACCTCCATCTTATATGATGTTGATTAATGAAACTGCCCCCAAAATCAATATAATTACATTGGTTCGCCTTCCTTCTTGCTATACGACGTCAAACTGTTCAACATTTTCTGTCTTGTATGATAGTAAACTACAAAATTCTTTGATACCCTCACAGCAGGGGGAATAATTATTTTCATTGATTTTCAATCATGGTATGTTCCAAATACTAGGTGCATACATGGCAATACCTGAACCTTTTATATAAGGCCCCAGCCTTAAACCTTACTTAATCTTGAGTTATTATAAGATTACACGTTGAGGATCTTTTCGGGTTTAGAGTTTTAGAGAATTAGATCATAAAACTTGCATTACATTCCACATATAAACAAAGTGGTTACATAAAGATAGTATTCTTCATTCCCATCAATGGAAACACATTTAAAAAAAACATGGATTATTTCTTAACACATCCTTGACTCTATCATCTTATCATGTACCTTTCCCTTGACCTGTGAAAAACATTTCAAAAACTTGGGATGAGCATAAAAACTCAGTATGGGTTATAAAAAAAACAACATGGAAAGGAAACATGAGTTCATATATACATAAGAATGAAATCATACTTTACCCATAAAACATAGGCACTTTAACATACCTCATAAAAACATGAATAAATCATATAAATCATAAGACATAAAGGTAACTTGAGGCATTCATAACATTCTTACGTAGGGAGTAACCCTCTTGGTTACGTTTGGAATACCCATCACAGTATATTCCCTAAAATCTCTTTGGAGAAACCTTAACGTTTCACTCCTTCGCGTTACCCAATGCATTGGAGAGCTATAACGGGCTCACCCGCCCTTAGTTTATCACAGAACCACCCGTTCATCATAATAATGCCCAAGAACCATAACATAATCATATCACATAAAACATGCATAAAGGAAACATAACATTTCCAAATTTCAATCACGAGATATCAATACAACACATTGATATAATAAAAACATTATGAAAACCATTTTCAATACCAAAGTAAAACATGGTATTTATTTTTCTTTTAAAAAAGAAGGTATGGCTTGTAGAGGAAGCTGAAACTCAAATAACGGTTACGACGGCGGAGAAGTCGTTGTCGCCGCATACGTACGAAAAAAACATTCCCTTTTGTCGTTTAGTAAACGCTTCGTATAAAAAAGATTCCTTTTGAATAAACGTAAAAGTCAAAGGGGTTTATACACCGTATACAAGAAAGTTGTGTATAAAACAAAATATGCCTCAATGAAAGGGGATTGAGACGAAGTCCCATACAAAGATAATTTTTAAAATAAAATAGATACATTATGTGTATTCACTATAAGTACACATAAATAAAGTACAAATACAAGATACGACATAATAATATAATGACATAATTTGGAAGAAGGAGATTAACCCAAAGAATGGAAATTGGGTTAAGAAGTTCCCATACCTCGTATCTGACTTGACCCGACCGTTCTTTAAACTCCTGAATAATAAAATTTAGTTAATCTCTACTTGATTATGAATCTTTTCCAAGTTCATTATTCCTTTTATACCATGTTATGAACATCATGTAATTATTTAAGTTAATAATGTTTATTTTGTCGGTATTTGGTTCTTAAGTCAAAAATAGACTTCTTACACTTACATGTTGTTAATTTGGTCAAAGGTTCATTATATCCAGAATGGTATTCATGATGTAGATATCATATATGTCATATATATCCAGTACATACATTAATTTATAATATTACATCACATTTAGAGGTAAGAAATGAAATGCACCGTTCATGGAGACGGTAAGCCGTACGTACGCATGAACGCTACTTTCATTTCATTGTCATATTAATGGAATTAAGACTAAATGAGAGGTATGTATATTTTAATTCCAGAATTATATTCATCATTTAGATATATAATTAATTATATATATCCATTATATACATGTACTTTTAATAATAAATTACATTTGGGGATAAGAAATGAAATGCACCGTTCATGGAGACGGTAGTCCGTACGTACGCATGAACGCTGCTTTCATTTCTATCTCATAATTTAATGGAAATAAATGATAATGATATATATAGGTATATTATAATTCCAGTATAACATCATATATAATAACTTTAAATCCATCCTTTACACGTCCCACATATGGCATTAACGAATCACATCATTTTGAGGGGGCGGTAGTCCGCACTTCCTAAAATGAAGATATCGTGTTTACCCATAATGGAAGCCATAAAGGTAAGACACAAATGAAAAATACAGAAGCATAAGTAAAACATAAAAATATTTCATATCATATATAAAATTAGTGACATCATAATGGCCACCTTTGAAGGTGTTAAATGAGTGTTGAACAATCATCGTTTCGGGAGGCAGAATTTCGCCATCCACGGAAACCTTATGTTCTTTAACCATTTGATGTAGTTGTGTGGAAGTGTAGCTCAAATAAATCTTATAACAACATCCTAGTATATTGAAGATACTGGTGATTTTATAAAAGAAGGAAATAAAAAGATTTTAGGGGGTTGGAGAAGCAAAATAAAACAAATGAACATGAGAGAAACAATTACCTTTAAAAAGTGTAACTCCTTTTGATTTGAGCCTAAAGGCTTCCTTTGAAAGGATTCTGCCCAAAGGGAATCCTCTAGGATGAGGAGAGGGATGTGGAGAGAGCAAATGGTCAGGGGTTGGCCGAGCCAAAGGCTTTAAGAGTGTGTGAAATGAGGTAGAGGTGGGGGCCTTTTATAAGGGGAGAGGAGGGGCACTTTTGGAAAGTAAAGAAACATTACATTATTTGAAAATGTGTTTCGGTTTTAAAAGGTCCCACATTGATAGAATTCGTGGATAAGGTGATAAGGCATCGAAATCCATTAATCCAATTGGTTTTGTACATGTGTAGTTCATAGATTTTATATTATCTTTCCATTTTATTTAAATCGTCAAATAATGATGTCATCGCTGCATCATTATTATGTCATAAATAATTAAATTTATTTAATGTCTAAAAATTATAAAAAAATTACTATGATGTAGGAAATCTTTTTAGATTTCCATTTAATATTTATAATAAAAATTTGGACTTGTATAACCCCACTTAAAAATTGTTTTCGCAAAACATATTATGTTTGTTTCATTTTCACTTTAACATTAAATAAAAAGTAATTTATGTCATTTCCCAACAAAAGTGGATCCATGGGGTCCCCAAGTTAGGACATGGCTTGTCTTGGTCGGCCATGACACAACCAATAAGGTTGGGACATGTGTCTAGGTCATTTTATATTATTAAAGCATTATTTATTCCTTAAACTACACTAATTACCACTAATCGCGATTAAAAACTTAATAAGTTACTATTCACCAAAAAATTATTTTAATCTCATTGAACCACATTTTACTTTGTAATGACAACCATGTATGTCGGATTTTCAAAATTCAATACACATTAGTGGTAAACTTTCATTTAACTGAAAAATCAGTTTGCTTGATTACCACTTAGTGGTTTCACTATTCATCAAAAATTGAAGTTTTTCAGAAAATTACCAAAAATTCACTCTAAGCTATATGTGATATTCCGAATTCAAAAATGAAGTCTATTTTACAAAATTCAAATCATATAAGTCACATTAATTAATTTAATAATTAATTCCCGCTGCCAGAGCAAATAGCGTGTTTTTACAAAACAATAAGTATCAAAAGATTGACACCAGTTTAAGTCTAATTTCAAAGTGAAATTGATTCCAATGACCACCATTGGATAAAATGGTAAAAATAGATTCTAATTTTACTTAAAAACCAATTCAAAACATAATCTAATCATATAAATAAATTAGATTAAAAAGTAGTTTTGATGTAAAATGCAGTATTTTTCACTATTCATTAAAAAAATGAACATTGTCAGAAAATTACCAAAAATTCACACAAGGTAAATTTTGATGTCCCAATCATAAAGTATAAGTTTATTTTGACAAACATAGTTTATAAAATTGTCAAAATATAGATTCAAAAATGGTTTTCCATCAAAAGGCACTAAAACAATCTTTTAAGAATATTAGTGTATTCCATGCATAAGATTGTATTTATTTTCATTTTAGGCCTCTAAAACACTATCTTTATCATTAATAGACATAGATAAAAATATCTATTATTCATTACTTACTTGGGATGTTACATCCTTCCCCCCTTTAGAAAATTGCGTCCCCGCAATTTATTTACTTATCAAATAAATGGGGGTACTTATCCCTCATTGCATTTTCAGATTCCCATGTTGCCTCTTCAATCATGTGGTTTTTCCACAAAACCTTTACCTGCTTAATCACCTTATTCCGTAACACTTGCTCCCTGTGGTCAAGAATCTGGACCGGTTGTTCCTCATAAGATAGGTTCTCTTCCAGCTGAACTACCTCTGGACTCAAAACATGAGATGGATCTGGCATATACTTTCTCAACATCGAAACGTGAAAAACATTGTGTACCTGAGATAAACTCGGAGGTAAAGCCACTCGGTATGCAACTGATCCAACTCTTTCCAGAATTTCGTATGGTCCAATGAACCTTGGACTCAACTTTCCTTTCTTACCAAATCTCATCACACTTTTCCAAGGAGAAACCTTGAGAAAAACATGATCACCTACCTCGAAAGATAGATCCTTCCTCCGGTTATCTGCATAACTCTTCTGCCTGCTCTGAGCTGTTCTCATGTGTTTCTGAATCAGCTGAACTTTTTCTGCCATCTCTTCTACCAATTCTGGTCCCATCAACTTTCTTTCACCCACTTCATCCCAGAAAGCTGGAGTTCGACACCGCTTCCCATATAATGCCTGAAATGGTGCCATCTGTATACTGGAATGAAAACTGTTATTATATGAAAACTCAACCAAAGAAAGATGTTGGTCCCAACTTCCCTGATAATCCATAGAACAAGCTCGTAGCATATCCTCCAATGTCTGAATTGTTCGTTCTGACTGCCCATCTGATTGAGGATGAAAAGCTGTACTAAAATTTAATTCAGTACCCAACGACTTCTGAAGGCCTTTCCAAAAGTTAGAAGTAAACCTAGGATCACGATCTGATACAATGGAGAAGGGAACTCCATGTAACCTGACTATCTCTTTAAGATACAAACGGGAAAGTTGATCAAGAGAGAAAGTATCTCGTATAGCAAGGAAATGAGCAGATTTGGTCAAGCGATCAACAATAACCCAGATTGCATTATTACCTCGAGATGTCTTCGGTAATCCAACAACAAAGTCCATGGATATATTCTCCCATTTCCACTCTGGCACTGGTAAAGGCTGAAGCATCCCTTTCGGTAACTGCCGCTCTGCTTTAACCTGCTGACAAGTCAAACACTTCACAGTAAAATCAGCAATATCTCTTTTCATTCCATCCCACCAGTAATACTCCCGCAGATCTCTATACATCTTAGTACTGCCCGGATGAACTGAAAACGGAGAACTATGAGCTTCACATAACAACTCTCTCTTCAACTGTGAATCAGAAGGCACACACAACCTCTTCACAAACCTCAAAACACAAACACAAACTTATCCAAGAACTCATGGAATTTTTTTTTTCATAAGGTCCATGAATACAGCAGGTGCATTGGTTAACCCAAAAGGCATAACTACAAATTCATAATGGCCATATCTAGTACGGAACGCAGTCGTCTGCTTCTTTTACTTTCAACTGATGGTACCCCGACCTCAAGTCAATCTTCGAAAAATACTGAGCTCCCTAGAGCTGACACCACTTCATTCGATGGCCCAACATCTGCTGAAGTAGTTGCAAAGGATTTCACCACCCCTTTCTGCTTGTAGTCTAACTGCTTCCCATCACTCAAGCTCTTTGCCGGACACTCGTTTGCATAGTGACCCATCTCATTTCACTTATAACATTTCACTAACTGTAAATCAAATTTGTTCTTACCTTCACCTTGATCCTTTTCAGTGCAATCACGAGCCTTATGTCCCATCTTACCACATCGGTAGCACTTTCCAGAATTCAGAAGACATTCCCCAGCATGCCTTTTTCCACATTTATCACAAACTGGAAACTTAGTTTTCTTACCATCAGACTTTTTTGAAGAATTCTTACCTTTCTCCTGCCACCTCGGTCTCTTCTTCTGCTGGTTGTTATAGAAAACTTGGTCATCGGCAAACTCCATTTACACCTTCTCAGCACATCGAACAAGCTTTTCATAACTTTTAAACTCACGAGAAGCTAATGCCCTTCGATACTTTGGATTTAATCCTGAGTAAAAACGATTGATTTTACTATCAAGGTCCCGGATAAAATTTAGAGCATACCTTGCCAATCGAGTGAACTTTTCTTCATAGGCAGCCACTGAGTCTTCCTCTTGCCTCAATTCCAAGAATTGATTTTCCATCCTAAGTCGAACAGCCTTAGGAAAATACTTCTCAAGAAACATACCTTTGAATTCATCCCAGTCAAGAGCATCAATCTCATCGGCGTCCCTGATATTTTTAACCATAGACCACCACTGATCTGCTTCACCCTCCAAACGGTAAATAGCAAGACTAACCTTTTGATTGTATGAACAACCCATGAAATCAAAAATCTTCTCCAGTGCTTTAATCCACCCTTCAGCTAGCACAGGGTCAGATGATCCTCTGAATGATGGGGGATGTTGCCTCATGAAATGTTCCACCACTGACATGTTCCTCTGCGGTTGATCTGGCTGATCTCGTGCATGGATACCACCACCATTTATAGCCTGAGTCAACTGTGCCATCACTGCAACAAACTGTTCAGTTCCGATTCCGACCATCTCAGGTTGCTGATTTGGAAGGTTGTCTTCCTCCTGATGTCGTCCCAACATAGCTGCTTTGTTTCCCCTACGGAAAACCATTCTGAACATGGAAATATCTTAGGCGAAGCAACATGGTAATCTGTAAATGCTATATCATTTAAATCATATTATAATTTAACACTTTTCTAACTCCTAAAGTTGTCTAAACCGACCTTTGATACCAACTATAAGGCCCCAGCCTTAAACCTTACTTAATCTTGAGTTATTATAAGATTACACGTTGAGGATCTTTTCGGGTTTAGAGTTTTAGAGAATTAGATCATAAAACTTGCATTACATTCCACATATAAACAAAGTGGTTACATAAAGATAGTATTCTTCATTCCCATCAATGGAACACATATAAAAAAAACATGGATTATTTCTTAACACATCCTTGACTCTATCATCTTATCATGTACCTTTCCCTTGACCTGTGAAAAACATTTCAAAAACTTGGGATGAGCATAAAAACTCAGTATGGGTTATAAAAAAAACAACATGGAAAGGAAACATGAGTTCATATATACATAAGAATGAAATCATACTTTACCCATAAAACATAGGCACTTTAACATACCTCATAAAAACATGAATAAATCATATAAATCATAAGACATAAAGGTAACTTGAGGCATTCATAACATTCTTACGTAGGGAGTAACCCTCTTGGTTACGTTTGGAATACCCATCACAGTATATTCCCTAAAATCTCTTTGGAGAAACCTTAACGTTTCACTCCTTCGCGTTACCCAATGCATTGGAGAGCTATAACGGGCTCACCCGCCCTTAGTTTATCACAGAACCACCCGTTCTTCATAATAATGCCCAAGAACCATAACATAATCATATCACATAAAACATGCATAAGGGAAACATAACATTTCCAAATTTCAATCACGAGATATCAATACAACACATTGATATAATAAAAACATTATGAAAACCATTTTCAATACCAAAGTAAAACATGGTATTTATTTTTCTTTTAAAAAAGAAGGTATGGCTTGTAGAGGAAGCTGAAACTCAAATAACGGTTACGACGGCGGAGAAGTCGTTGTCGCCGCATACGTACGAAAAAAACATTCCCTTTTGTCGTTTAGTAAACGCTTCGTATAAAAAAGATTCCTTTTGAATAAACGTAAAAGTCAAAGGGGTTTATACACCGTATACAAGAAAGTTGTGTATAAAACAAAATATGCCTCAATGAAAGGGGATTGAGACGAAGTCCCATACAAAGATAATTTTTAAAATAAAATAGATACATTATGTGTATTCACTATAAGTACACATAAATAAAGTACAAATACAAGATACGACATAATAATATAATGACATAATTTGGAAGAAGGAGATTAACCCAAAGAATGGAAATTGGGTTAAGAAGTTCCCATACCTCGTATCTGACTTGACCCGACCGTTCTTTAAACTCCTGAATAATAAAATTTAGTTAATCTCTACTTGATTATGAATCTTTTCCAAGTTCATTATTCCTTTTATACCATGTTATGAACATCATGTAATTATTTAAGTTAATAATGTTTATTTTGTCGGTATTTGGTTCTTAAGTCAAAAATAGACTTCTTACACTTACATGTTGTTAATTTGGTCAAAGGTTCATTATATCCAGAATGGTATTCATGATGTAGATATCATATATGTCATATATATCCAGTACATACATTAATTTATAATATTACATCACATTTAGAGGTAAGAAATGAAATGCACCGTTCATGGAGACGGTAAGCCGTACGTACGCATGAACGCTACTTTCATTTCATTGTCATATTAATGGAATTAAGACTAAATGAGAGGTATGTATATTTTAATTCCAGAATTATATTCATCATTTAGATATATAATTAATTATATATATCCATTATATACATGTACTTTTAATAATAAATTACATTTGGGGATAAGAAATGAAATGCACCGTTCATGGAGACGGTAGTCCGTACGTACGCATGAACGCTACTTTCATTTCTATCTCATAATTTAATGGAAATAAATGATAATGATATATATAGGTATATTATAATTCCAGTATAACATCATATATAATAACTTTAAATCCATCCTTTACACGTCCCACATATGGCATTAACGAATCACATCATTTTGAGGGGGCGGTAGTCCGCACTTCCTAAAATGAAGATATCGTGTTTACCCATAATGGAAGCCATAAAGGTAAGACACAAATGAAAAATACAGAAGCATAAGTAAAACATAAAAATATTTCATATCATATATAAAATTAGTGACATCATAATGGCCACCTTTGAAGGTGTTAAATGAGTGTTGAACAATCATCGTTTCGGGAGGCAGAATTTCGCCATCCACGGAAACCTTATGTTCTTTAACCATTTGATGTAGTTGTGTGGAAGTGTAGCTCAAATAAATATTATAACAACATCCTAGTATATTGAAGATACTGGTGATGTTATAAAAGAAGGAAATAAAAAGATTTTAGGGGGTTGGAGAAGCAAAATAAAACAAATGAACATGAGAGAAACAATTACCTTTAAAAAGTGTAACTCCTTTTGATTTGAGCCTAAAGGCTTCCTTTGAAAGGATTCTGCCCAAAGGGAATCCTCTAGGATGAGGAGAGGGATGTGGAGAGAGCAAATGGTCAGGGGTTGGCCGAGCCAAAGGCTTTAAGAGTGTGTGAAATGAGGTAGAGGTGGGGGCCTTTTATAAGGGGAGAGGAGGGGCACTTTTGGAAAGTAAAGAAACATTACATTATTTGAAAATGTGTTTCGGTTTTAAAAGGTCCCACATTGATAGAATTCGTGGATAAGGTGATAAGGCATCGAAATCCATTAATCCAATTGGTTTTGTACATGTGTAGTTCATAGATTTTATATTATCTTTCCATTTTATTTAAATCGTCAAATAATGATGTCATCGCTGCATCATTATTATGTCATAAATAATTAAATTTATTTAATGTCTAAAAATTATAAAAGAATTACTATGATGTAGGAAATCTTTTTAGCTTTCCATTTAATATTTATAATAAAAATATGGACTTGTATAACCCCACTTAAAAATTGTTTTCGCAAAACATATTATGTTTGTTTCATTTTCACTTTAACATTAAATAAAAAGTAATTTATGTCATTTCCCAACAAAAGTGGATCCATGGGGTCCCCAAGTTAGGACATGGCTTGTCTTGGTCGGCCATGACACAACCAATAAGGTTGGGACATGTGTCTAGGTCATTTTATATTATTAAAGCATTATTTATTCCTTAAACTACACTAATTACCACTAATCGCGATTAAAAACTTAATAAGTTACTATTCACCAAAAAATTATTTTAATCTCATTGAACCACATTTTACTTTGTAATGACAACCATGTATGTCGGATTTTCAAAATTCAATACACATTAGTGGTAAACTTTCATTTAACTGAAAAATCAGTTTGCTTGATTACCACTTAGTGGTTTCACTATTCATCAAAAATTGAAGTTTTTCAGAAAATTACCAAAAATTCACTCTAAGCTATATGTGATATTCCGAATTCAAAAATGAAGTCTATTTTACAAAATTCAAATCATATAAGTCACATTAATTAATTTAATAATTAATTCCCGCTGCCAGAGCAAATAGCGTGTTTTTACAAAACAATAAGTATCAAAAGATTGACACCAGTTTAAGTCTAATTTCAAAGTGAAATTGATTCCAATGACCACCATTGGATAAAATGGTAAAAATAGATTCTAATTTTACTTAAAAACCAATTCAAAACATAATCTAATCATATAAATAAATTAGATTAAAAAGTAGTTTTGATGTAAAATGCAGTATTTTTCACTATTCATTAAAAAAATGAACATTGTCAGAAAATTACCAAAAATTCACACAAGGTAAATTTTGATGTCCCAATCATAAAGTATAAGTTTATTTTGACAAACATAGTTTATAAAATTGTCAAAATATAGATTCAAAAATGGTTTTCCATCAAAAGGCACTAAAACAATCTTTTAAGAATATTAGTGTATTCCATGCATAAGATTGTATTTATTTTCATTTTAGGCCTCTAAAACACTATCTTTATCATTAATAGACATAGATAAAAATATCTATTATTCATTACTTACTTGGGATGTTACATTTTATCCTGGGTTAAACCATCATTGCACTAATGTCCCCTTTCACCCTTCACATGTATGGACCAAATTTGTACATAGGGTATTTCTAGAACTATGTGGGCTTGATTCCCATCCTTATGGGATGCATAGGAACGTTCGAGTGTCCCTCAAATCCAGCCCCAAGTCTATTGGGCCTAACCCCAAATACCACTTTCAGTCCCTTGGCAGAAAAGTCCCCGTGAAAACACACAATGTGTATTTCTTACAATGGTCTGAGTTCTATGACCCTGATCTAAGATCTCATATACTCTCATCCCATACGACGTTAAAATGTATTTCATGAACTAATTATGGATTGATTCCCATCCTTTTGGGATACGTAGTGAAGTCCAATATTTCAATTCAGGACCCAACTACAACATGATTATGGCTAGCATTGATCTGTGTATCTCCTCATACATTGGACAATACCAATCTTTATGTTTCATAATCTTAACCTTAAATATTTTTCAGCTCTCCATAAACCTTTTCTCGACTTCTGGTAAAAAAATGTCAAATTTCTGAGAGTTCTTTTGCTTGACTATGCTGCATGTGCCCTTAGGTGGCCTTGCATAAACAGTCTACATTACAGACTTGTTAGCCAAAAGATACTATTATTTGACAATGAAGACAATTCCCTTAGGTGGCCCATCATAATTCAACCCCACAATGGGTTTGTTAAATAGTCGCAATTTCATTTTTGGAAAGAATCCCTCTTTTGTCCTTATTGGTTTTAATGACAATATGTAGGGATCCGAAAAAATAGCCATCCTTAACATATTTGTCTGATGTTCTTTTTCATGATCTGAACGTATTCAAGTTAATGGTGTATATTTCTCTTCCCTGTGATTGAGTCAGACCTTCGTAGGAGTGACATTCATCCTATTCTTAGACAATCTTGTTTGGAAATATCTTCTCCATATTCAAGTACCTCTCTCCACAGAGAAAACTCTATGTTTTGGAAAATTTGAATCCCCCTAAACATCCACTGGCTTTTTAGCAGTAGAAACGTAAATTTCTGAGAGTCTGTTTGCCTGACTATGCAGCATGTGCCCTTAGGCGGCCATGCATAAGTAGTCTACATAATGGACATGTCAGCCAAAAGATAGCATTATTTGACTATGCATCCAATGCTCTTAGGTGGCCATGCATAATATGACCCCCTAACGGGTTTGTTAAATAATGGAAACTTTATTCTTAGGAACTACTTTTTCTAATGCCTTTTAGCCCTTTTTCATATCATTCTTCAGATTCAAAATTTCTTAATTCATGGTTCACATTTTTTCCCTCATAATTGAGTGTGGTAATATGTTTTCAGATAAATTCTCATGGAATTGAGTCAATTTTAATCCATTCGATCAAAGCTATTTCGACATTAAACATTATCCTTTTTATGACCAATATGCATGACATTAAACTACCCACAAAAGACAAGGGAACTCTGAACAAAGGTCAGGTTCAAGCTCACTGGATATACATTTCGTGTGGTTTATGTAATATTGAGAAATGAAAAGATTCAATGTTTTTAGGGTAATTTGTAATAATCATAGTAAAAATCAAACTATGCTTACTAGGCCCATTGGTTTCGGTAAAAATTTAAAGAAGGTAGTAAAAGAAGGTATGAACAAATGATTGAGGATGAAAGTATTTTTCATTAATGCACAATAGTTAGAAGGAAATCCACATACTGGAGTCTCATCTATTTTCAGGAATTACAAAAGGCTTTCAACATAACTCTTCATTTGATTTATGTCATCCTGAGCTTTATGAGCAGCAACCTAGAATTCATTCAACTAGATACAATAAGAGATGCATTGATACCATCTCTTCTTGGAACAATTGTAAAATAATGTTATTGAGTGTGGTTTGAGAAAATTTTATGTTGATCAAATAGGGAATCTGTTTCTGTCCAAGAGACTTGGAAGATGGATACATGGATTTGAGAATAAATAATGGGATGTAAAGATCCATTTGGAGAGATTACTCTTTTTAGATTTTATTTTAATGCCATTTTTCTGTTCTCTCCACCAACCAGCAGCGGATAACATTTCATCCCATGGGTTTTCCATTTTTATATCTCCAAGGAAATGGCATGGAGAGAATGATTGAAAGTTCACACCATTTTTGTTGATATTAATGCACAACATAACCGAAATAGAGGAGTAGTAGTGCAGCTACATCTCAGGCATATAGTTCTTTTCATCTGAAACATTGACTCCTTACATATTTCCATGACCATACAGAGGTAGATAAATTCTCTGTGGGAAGTCAAGATGATACTTCTTCAGGTACTTTTCCAAATCTGGAATAGTGCTTTTGCTGACAGTATAATAATCATGGTCAATGATGCTCATCATATCATCAACTCGCTTTCTAGCTAGTTCGTCACCCGTTTTCATTATCTTGGGAGTAGTTTAATATGCACAAAAGTTGAATAATTAACAATTACGTAAGTTTATTTTTCATAAATTTTGTGATGAAATGTGAAAAAATGGGCTAAGCCATTAAGGCGCGCAAGTCCCAAAATTGGTGGGCAAGTACAAGTGTGTTGCGAAAGTCTTGGTGCGCAGGTATCACCGCGCATGTCCAAATACCTCTACATCATCGCAATAGTGAAGAAACAACGAAAAACAGAGCAACTTGCATGGTGAAAGAAACTTTCATGGCGAGAGCTCGAAAATTTGAAATTCGGTGCTTTGCACGAGGAATGACTGCATATATATAGGACATGTTGTAACCCTGCGCGCCTAAACGCCTGCGCCGTTCACACTAGCGCGCCCCAATCTGCGCGCTCAACAGAACTTACGCGCTGCATGTTCCTTGGTTTTCTTCTTTTCCTTAGATTCACATCCTCACTTCTTTCAGATCCAACTCTAAGGGGGGAATTTTATTGACACTCATTTCTATCACAGATTCCAAAGGAATGTAATGGGAAATACCTTGTACTCAAAGTGATTCATCCTTTGAAGGAAACATAAAAAATTGACAAAGGCATGAACCAAGATTCAAATGCACGTAGGTTGCGCAATTTCCACTAAGGTCGCGCAAGTATACTTGCGCGCCGCTAATTGGTCACGCAGGTGACTTGTGCGCCTTCTTTGAAATTTCGCCCAGGGTCCCTCCAGCCTATAAATATCCCTGTGGGCCCCCCATTTGAAGGATGAAAATTCCAGAATCTCAAATTTGAGCTCTCGGCACCCTAGTCCCTTCTAAAATCTTCCAAACACTTATAAGGTAATTTCTTACCTGGACCAGAATATCTAAAGAGGGGGAGGAAGGCCTAAATGTTGAAACTCATTAACACCTGCATGCCTGACTGGCCAACCCCTAAGGGAAATGTCCACACTTGTGTGCCGCCTTACTCCCTCACCACAACTTGTGTGCCACACTTCTGGGAACCCCTAGGGATAATACTAAGGGCTTGAGCCAAGTATCGCCCAAGTATTACCCCAAGGGTCAAAAGTCGCGCAAGTACCTATGTGCCACGTAGGTATACCTACGAGGCCCAAACTTGCACGCCCACCCAGTACTTGCGCGCCCACCCAGTACTTGCCCGCCCACCAGGACTTACGTGACCCTTTCTTTTTGGGTGCCCCTACTACTTATTTCACCTCTCATATACCTATCCACCTATCATCATCAAGATTAATCCTTCAAAACTCTCTCCAATGCCATTCATGTCATGATTTCCTTGTTGGCTTTTTTATATGAAAATAATTCTGTGGAACATATCTCAAAACATAGTGTTGTACATATCATTATTTCACTGGGGATAGAGATTTCATTCATTAAACCTCATCCTTTTAGATGAGAGAATCATTATAAATGGGCCTTCATTTTAGGAGTAAGTCCCATGTCAAATTCTCATTAATTTGAGAATCCTCCATAAGAATAATCCCCAATTATAATGGGATTCCTTTTCAGGAGTAAGCTCGAACCATAATTCCTTAATCTTGGAATCCTCTTTAAAAGTAAGCCCTAGTCCCAATGTTCCCATATATGGGAATCCTCCTTAATATTAATCCCCAAGTCCTCATTAATTTGGGAATCCTCCTTAAGAGTAATCCCCAAGTCCCTTAATTCTATAATTCCATAACCTGGGATTCCTTTTCAAGAGTAGGCCCCAGTCTTAATTTCTCTTAAACAGTCTTAATATTCTTTTTTTATCTAGGATTCCTCCTCAGGATTAAAACCCAATCATAAATACCCCTCCTAATTTGGGAATCTTCATTAGGAGTAATCCCCAAGTTAGAGTATCCAAATCTCCATAAAAGCACATATACTTTTATGGACACTGTTTTTGGATTTCTTCTCTGATGTAAATCCCAATCCTCATCTATTTGGGCAGTCATAAATACATAATCCCCACATCATTTTCTATTATTGAATCATTCATGGCACAATTGTCTGTTTTTACCAATACCTCTTGTTTCTCACACCGAGTATGACTCACGTGAGCTTAGAGTGTAAAAGTAATAATGAAATATTCTATTGAGACATCAATCATACATAAACATCATACTCCCTTACTCGATCTACGTGGATTCTGATTCCTTTTCTATACAAAGGATACGTAGGAAGCCCATATGCAGGTACAATCCCAACTCTGAAATAATCCATTTCTTTCTGAATGACAATAAACATCAAGTTCCCCACTTAGTGGCATTAATACCAGTATGGTCATCATAATGACCAAGAGACTTTTGTAAAATGTATTAAAGGATACCATTGACTAAGAATATCTAACAAATACAGATGATTTTCTATCAATAAAGAACCTCGAATACATATAAATGATTCTTTAATTTCTTACATATCAGTAATTGATTGTTATATCTAAAGGAAAGATCATTTTATACTTGGTAATGTAATAAGGATTCACGAACATAACTTAAATCTATAAAGAGAGTCCTAGATTAGACAATAATTCCCCTCAAAAAGTTATGATGAGTCTGACCTCCCATCATCTCGACCAATGAAAATTCCTAAGCCTCATCAGCACATAACTAATGAGCGCCTGCCTTTGGAATGTAGGTTCAAATGGATATGGAATCATTGGATGTTTACGATTCTATGAACAAAACAGTTAGAAACCGCTTGGAATATTTGAACCTTAAATCAACGAGGTCATCCCCAATTCCAGAGGAAACACAATCAATCCCATCACAGTGAGATAAAATAATTCACTATGTGATCTAGATTTATGTTACTCAATTTATCAATTCTTTACATTAATTACTAAAATGATGCATCATGGTTCTTTTAATCATAATATAATTTTTTTTATCATGGTGTGATAAATAAATTTAAATTCATTGCCTCCATGTTTATTACATCATGAACCTCTTCTATTGAATTGGCACCTCCAAATAGGTAAAACAGTTGCAATTTTCTGTTGAATCTTCAACGATTGGCTATTTGCCCAAGGATTTAAAAGGTGTTTCAAAATTTTAAAAAGTAACGAACCTTACATTTCACTAATAACACATACATGTCAATTATAAAATATTTGATATGAGACTTTTTGATTTATACACTTCCACCGATGGTCTAAACTACATTACTGCATTGTGATTTATGAAAACAATTTTGTATCATAAAAAATCCTGAATATATGATTTTTTTTTATTTTATTCACTTACACTCATGTTGTGATCCTTAATTTAATGGCGTTATTTTTTTCATTAATACTCTATAGAACATAATTTTAGGTCTTTTTCCAGACAACCTATTAAATTTTAATATATTAAAAATTCAATATGAAAAAATATAATTGCAACAATTTGTATTTGGTTTTATTTGAATATTTTTCACTTCAATAAATTTTAATTGATGGGTAATAGCCTCTGGCTCATCTACATATAAAATTTTCTTTTATGTTGATGTTTCCCCTAAATGATTCATCTTTTATTACACCTGATGACCCACCGGGATGGATGTTTAATGACCTACCTATGATTTAAATTGAGGGAGTTATAATAGATTAAACCATTATTATTCAAAAAGAAATTAAATTTAAAAAATTAGAAAATGTAATATTATATTTATTGGTTTTCTTGATTCTACATTTTCTAGTTGAACAACTACCCACCACTTTGTAGGTTTAGTTGGAGAAGGTTTGGTGGACTAATCGTACACATCATACTCATCGGGTATGAATCCATTAAGTTACATGTAATTATTTCATTTTAGTTTTTATATAGTATCCTTATAATAATAATATCTTCTTTATGTTAAGATTTTATTGACACCCTCTTGCGATTGTTTGGTTTTGGATGTACCCAATCCTTTGAATTTATCCATCATGGCTCAATGAGTTGTTAGAAGATTGTTGTTTTGTGGAGACCATAAATATTTATTGTTTCAATTTATGTTAGGTATTAATGACTTCTTCGTGTACCATAATGAAAATCTACATAGACAATACATCATTATCCAATGTATCATTGTCCCATTTTATGGAATTATAATTATTAACATTTATGATTTTCATTAACACACAAATCGTTGTTTTTAGTTAAATCACTATTTTTTTGAAGAATCTTGGATCCAAGTCTGTTTTAGAATACCTGTAAGAACCCTGATCTTCTCTTCAGTTATAGATCCTATTTTTTGGTGTTTTGAGAAAAAAATGGATTCTCTCAAAATTTAAGGAGTACACGCCATGTACATATAAGTACATATCATGTACCTTATTGTCACGAGTAGCCATGTACTGTCCATGTAACAGCTGAGTACAAGGTCATGTTGGTTGGCCTAGAGAACGCCTAATGTAGAGTCCAGTAAGGCATGTACACAGCGTGTACATTAAATGAACAAGATGTATTCTTTTCTTTTTAATTTCTATATTGGACTGGGGTCACATATAATTTGATGAAATGCCTTATTCTTGACTAGTCTCATCCTAGAGTGATTGTAGGGATCGATTCTTCTCTGAGCCTCTGATTGACCGTCCGTTATCTGAATCAACTGCCATCAAATTTGTTGGAATTTACACTGTGAGTTATTCTTTCTTCAAAAGATACATTCCATGATTTCTCCTCTTTCAAGATATATCCTTGCTTGTTTGATTTAAACTTTTTGCAGATCTACATCATTCTTTGATGATTCAAGGTCCAAAAATAGAGTCTATTCATCGTACAATGCTGAGGTATGTGGTTTGTGCCTTTCCGTAGTTTTTTTTGAATTATATGTGAAAAATTTCCCAATACCCTTGTTCTGGGTATTGTTTTTTTTTTGGATTTAAACCCTGTTAATGCCTGCTATGCATAGTTTTCTTGAGTAGGTATATTGGATTTTTAGTCGGGTTTATTTTCCATGTTATGGATTTGTATTCCCACATTTTATTGGATATTGACCATTTGGTCTATCATTGAATGTTAGGCTTCTTGATTTCCATGCCTAGTGTTCTTAGGATAAAGTTATTTATCTGATGATGTGATATGTTTTGTTCTAATTTGGCTATGTAGTACATGTAGGGTTACTTTTTCTTCTAAACATAATTTTCCATGATTTCTTTACACAGGGTTGTGGGGATCCTGGTGTAGTGAGACCACGAGGGGAATTGACGTTAAGGGCTTCCCCATAGTGTTTATTATTTCTTTTTCACACTGCAATACCATAGTGGGGATTGATATTGAGTGCTCCATCAATGTTTATATAGTAACTGTTACGAGACCATAGGGGGAATTCACATTCGGTGGTTCCTCATTGTTTCTTTAGTTTATCGTTAAAAGACTATATGGGGAATTGATTGTGAGTACTTCCTCAGAGTGTATTTTTTTTCTTGAGTCCAAATGGGTTAGACAATGTGAGATATACCAAGGGGTAGTTATATCATTATTATTAAATGATAAGTTGAACCAAAGGGCTAAGTCTGTTAGGAATTACCTAGAGGGTTACAAGAGATTGATTGGTTCAATTAGAGGGGATAGGTAGTGAAAACATCCCAGAGGGTTTCTTATATTCATTTGGTTGAATATTTGACAAATGTAAATGAATGTATGTGAAACTATATGATTGGATAATTTTGAGTAATTTCTTATTTGTTACTTCAATTTGTTTATTACATTCCATTTATATTCATTGATTGTTTGGCACAAATTTTGGGTGGTTGACTACAGGGATTCTTCTCACACCCTATTTGGGTAATGATTTTGGGCCCAAAAAGATTATATTGCTACAAGTATAGATTAGGGAAAGAGCCCTTCTACTTCAGTTACATGATTGATGTGGAGCTACAGAGAATGGACAATGCTGAGGCTTGCGATGTAATTGGAGTTATTTACTTGTTATTCCTCTGTACTTTGGTATATTACTGTATTTTAGAATTATGTCTTGTTGGGATTCTTTCCAAGATATTGTGACATGAATCATTATTTATATATATTATGTAGTTGTTTATTTACTATCAGTCATTCGTTGTTCACTTTTTTATGGTAATTACTACTTCCTCCAATGTTAACTATTTATTTCTGCTATGTTACTCAACCAATGACGGCATTGTTTCCCCACTCTCACACCAAAGGCCATCATTTCTAGTTGGTAGCCTCTTTAGTTTGGGGAAATGTGTTTGACAGTATGTGACCAACCAGGTACGGGGCACCCTTGGGAAGCACCTGAAACTAGGACGTTATAATGTGGTATCATAGGAAATTCCTTTCTTCTTGACTTAATGTTTGGAGCCTATATCCATGGATAGGAAGGATTGTGTAGTTTGTAATAAGCAGGGACTATGAGTTTCTAAGACGTGTATAGGGAAAAGTTAATTAACCTTGATTATTTCCTTTTTTCTGCTTTTCAATTTGATAGTTGATTTGATTTCACCTTTGGGTTATTATCGTGTTTTTTGTTGTTTTTTATGATAATATTGAGGTTCTATTTCTGTTAGAACCCGATGAGATGAGGGTATGTCGTCTCATTCATCATATAGGTACTTGTTAGAGAATACATGTCATGCATTATTTCCATTCCATTTAGGGCGCATATGTGATTTTATGTTGTGCTATATATGAATTATGTTGTGATAGATGCCTTGATTGAATACGAACTATTTTATAGGGTATTGGATTGTGTAAGGTTTTGTTTGAATGAATGCCAAACTTTTTTTCTTGGGTGTAATGGGCCCTCATGGATCAGTTTTTTGTGGATTATTGCACTTTTATTCTTGTATATGACATGTATAAGATGCAAAACATTGATTCGCGGGTTGTATGGGACCTCACGGCTCAAATTTTTGCACTTTAATATAAATTTCATCATTTTTCTTGGTTCTAGAGTAAATTCATAGGCTTACATCCCAAAAAAACCAACAATACACGGTATTTATTATTGAATACATGTCATGTATCCATCTGTTCGAGAAGGAAGTATTTTTTTTATGTTCACAACGTGTACTGTATATACACAATGTGTAGTCCCTAACCATGTCACTGGCTATATGGGTAGAGACATGGGGTGGGGAAATCTGTGGAGGAAAATTCCATGTATCAGATGTAAACGTTGTTTTATATGGACCATGAATCCACCCATGTGACTAATGAAATAGATGTATCAAACATAGATTATAAATTTTGTGTCAATATTGAACGCACTATGTAGTGTGACCCATGTGTCCGGTTGTGTGACTAACAACATGAGTAGGTGAAATCCTTCTTGTACACACCATGTATGGCCCGAACACAATGTGTAGTCTCGTTCTAGGAGACGCGTGTGGATTTATAATGTATAAGAACTTGAGCTGTGGAAAATGATTCAAGTACATGCTTTGTCTTGGGAGAACACATAGTGTTTATGGTGTGTTACACGACCAGGGTCGGAAGTAGTACACACCCATGTGAAGGCTTAAAATAACACGTCGTGTAGGGGTCATACATGTTGTGTATCCCTATTTTTAAAAAATTGAATGATTTCCTTCCCCTTTTCCTTTTATTGAACATATAAGTTTCAATCCTTAATAATCTTGATCTAAGGTGTGCACTTGACCTTTCAGAGTAATGCCATCACGACATCCCCTGGATATACACTAGATACGAAGCAATGATCAGAAACATTACATGGTAGATCAGGAATTACCAGTAGACCCTTCTTTCATGCATGTATTGGAATCAGCCAACATTCCAGATATAAGTTTTGATGAACAGTTCCGAGAAGGCTTCATAAGGTTTGTGCGGACCTTCCATGGAGCACCGCATGCTGCCTAATCTATGGCTGAGTTGACATGAGTCTTTCCGCCGTAGCATCCTTCCACATTCTCAGTGGATGAATGACCTCAAGATGTAGAGTAATGGTTAGAAGCCATGTTTTCGATCTTCATTAATCTTGAAATGCCTCCAGAGAGGATGACGAGACCCAATACATATATGCTTCGGGATTCCGCCGAGTGTGAGATGTGATCTCACAAGAAAGACGCTAGTAGGTTATGGTGTGGGGTGAGTTTCAGTGTTCTTTATTTGACTAATTTTACCTAGAGTAATTGAGGGTTGACCAATCATAAGAGTTCATGAGTTTGGAGTAGGGTACTCTATCAATCGTGGAGTATTCTTCCCACTTCACATAGTTTCTACATTTCACACCCATTAAAGGGATGATGAGTTATTTCAGGAAATGATATTTGAGGATGGTCGTAGGCATGACATCTAATCTTAGGTGATCATCTTCAGGCTGACAGCCATATCATCCATATTCAACCAGGCAATAATCACCGATCGAAACCTGAGTGATTCTGGAGCTGTGGTATATGGATTTTTAGCATCCAGAGATGGTTCTTCTCCAGCTGATTGTAGGAAGGGCCACATGGAGTCTACATGTGGAGATCCAAGTAGGCGAGACACACCTTAGGGTATCCAAGTGTTATTATACCTCTGTGGGAAGGGTGGGTATATGATGCCACATTGTTTGAATGACCTAGTGGAGTGACGATCATGCGGCAAGATGAACAATCTTCAGTGGTTCTGTCAGTTTTTCTCACTAACAGCTGGTGACAGGGGTTCCTTTATGACTCATCATTCAGGATCCTCACCACCAGTTTCCCATTAGTCTAGGAACTTGAGTTATGCAAGTTTTCCATGCCAAGGTGGAGGTCGCGGCCATGGTAACCAGTCAACAGGATTTCAGCGACAACATGGTGTCTTAGCTCTGGGTGGTCAAGTGGGGTCATAGGGCTGCGATAAAGGCCATAAGTTTTAATAGAGAAGAGCCAGAAAGAGAAGGATCTTGGACCCTATAAAGATTGTGTTATGATTCAAGTTGCCTCAGTTATAGCTTCTATACATTTCTATGGAAGGACTTCCCATAGTTTCATATCTTTTTCTGTTTCGGGGAGCCTTGGGCTCAGTATCTTTACTTCTAATAATCTTGATTCTAGACACCCTTTTGGGGACTAGAACAGCTGGGGTACGTCAATGTAAGGAGTGACCACTTCCGGTTGGTGGGTGTCACTTCTTATGGGACAAATATGTCTTAGAGATGACATTATATGATGCCATTCTCAGAATAGAATGGTTGGTTTCCTTCCAGGATGTTGTATATTACTATCATCGTAGGGTGAGTTTCAGGTCACCATAGGGCAAGTCGTTTCATCATAAGGGTGAATAGGATGTCCAGGCGAGCATAAAGAGACCTAAGCATAATGTGTTGGGAGGAGTTACATCTCATATTTCTAGTCTGTATCTGTATGACTAGAGGACTTCAAAGATAGACATTCCTCTAATAGAGGATTGTTTCAAGGATGTCCTTCCAGAAGGCTTTTCATGTTTGTCTCTAGATCGAGAGGTAGACTTCTCTGTTTATCTTGTCCTAGGAGCCACACCGGTGTCCATTCCTCTATATATTATAGATACACTAGAGTTATAGGAGCTCAATAAGAAGTTAGAGGAGTCACATGAAAAGGGTTTCATCCAAACCATTTCTTCTTCTTGGGGTTCACCTATCACGTTTGTGAAAAAGGTGGATGGTACCTTTATACTTTGTTAGGATTATCAAAAGATGAACCAGTTTATCATCAAGAAACAATGTCTATTGTAGATGATTAATGATCACTTTGATCATATTTGAGGATACCGAGTGTTCTCGATGATTCACATGAGATCCGGTTATCATCATTTTCACATTAGACAAACAGATATACCTCTTACAGCCTTTCGGAGCAGGTATGGTCTATAAGAGTATGTAGTTTTGTCATTCGGTCTCATGAATGTGCATGCAGTTTTCATGGCACTGATGAACCAAGTGATCCATCCATACTTATATTTCATTATGGTAGTCATCGTGGATGATATCTTGGTGTACTATCACACTCTACATGACCATTCCCCACATCTTGAAATCATTTTGAGTACACTGAGAGAGCATCAGTTATATGTTAAGATATCAAAATGACCCTTTTGGATGGACCAAATTCACTTCTTAGGTCATGTCATATCAGATATAAGAGTATTCGTAGACCCTGAAAAGTGATAGGAGTAGTTTCTGTAGAGCAGTCGGAGAAAGTCTTTTAGGGATGGATTTTTCTAGGGATATATGGTTACTACATATGTTTTATATCAAAATTTTCATTCTTAGAAGCACCACTGAAGATCCTAACTATGAATGGTGCAAAGTAGCTGTGCACATATTCCGACCATTCCTCCTTTTAGGATCTGAATGGGAGGTTGACTTCAGCACTAATACTAGTTTTTTTAGAGCATGGAAAGAGTTATACTATTTATTATGATTCGTAAAGTATCTATCTGGGAGCAGTGCATATGTAGGGGGATGTTTTCATTGCGTACATGTATCAGAAATTGAGGCCACATTAGAGTAATTATCCGAAAAACGATCTTGAGTTGGATGCAGTGGTTCAGTCATTACGTTGTTAGAGACATTATCTTTTTGGATAGAATTATGTGGTTTTTACCGACCACAAAAGTCCGTAATATATCTTAACTCATCATGATCTGAATTTGATATAGTGAAGGTGGTTTGAGTACCTTCAATCCTTTTATTTTGAGTTTTCCTACTTGCATGGGAAAGGAAACACATTAGATGATGCATTGAGTAGGATGAGTCAAGTACAAGGAGTTCAGGAGGCTAGTGGTGAGTGGCACCTTATGGATCAGTTCTTTGAGATGCATTTGGAGGCACTTGAAAGACATTGGTAGATATTTAATTCTTTTGTAGTTTCTACTACTACTCCACCTGATTGAGTGAGAATGAGGAAACTATCAGATTCTGAAGGCCTAGTCCTATGGGAGAGTGTGTCAGGGGAAGACCCTATTCCATGATGGACCTTAGGATATGATGAGATCATGCATTTTCATGGGTGCCTATTGGTGTCAGCAGACATATACGAGAACCTAATGAGATATTTCCATTCTTCAGTTTGCGAAGTTCATCCTAGAGTCACCAATATGTATAGAGATCTACATTGTCAGTATTGGTGGCTAGGTGTAATGTTAGATGTCACTATTTTTACAATGAGATGTTCCACATGTCAGTAGGTGAAGGAGAATCATTAGCGACCAATGGAGATTTTTCAGTAGTTATCTATTGCTGAGTATAAGTGAACTGATGTCATGATGGACTTCGTGACAAGTTTAATGAGGTTTCCTCAAGGGAATGATGAGTTTGGGTTGTCATTTACAGACTCATGAATGTTTCACAATTCAGAAGAATCAAGGAGACCTTCAGCATTGATGAGATGGGAAGGATGAATATCTGGTATATTTTACATCTACATGTGGTTCTACAATCCGTTGTTTCATATAGGGATGTCTGTTATACTTATTGAGTCTTGTAGGGACTACAAAGAGCTTTGGTAACACAGGTGCTTCTGAGTACAACATACCATCCCCAGACAGATTTCTTTTCCGAGCGTATGATTCTAGTGCTAGAGGACATGATTCGATCATGCATACTATATTTTGGAGGATCTTGGGAGAAGAACATACCTATAGTGGTGTTTTCCTTAACTAATTATTTTCAAGAAACAATTAAGATGGAACCTTATACAGATTTTTATGGTAGGCCATGCCGATCACCCATACTTTGGCTGGAATTAGGAGATGCAGCTATGCGGGGACCTCCTATTGTCTAGTATACCGTGGGGAAAATAGGGTTGATTCAAAAGAAGATTGTTATTGTACAGTCACTGTAGAAGTATTATGTAGACAGAAAGAGACAATCTCTGGAGTTCGAGGTCAGAGACTTGGTTTTCTTGAATGTATCATTGAGGTTAGGACACAGGAGGATTACGAGACATGTTAATCATTTATCAAGATACATCAGTCTATTTGAGGTTTTGGAGAGAGGTAAGTCAGTTGCCTATCAGTTGTAGTGAACTCAGAGTTATTAGGTTATGCCCGACATCTTCCACATTTCTCAGCTATGGCGTTACTTATCAGACCTATATCATATTTTTAAACCCGAGGAGGTTTAGTTGGAGTAGGATGCCTCATTCAAGGAGCATCTTATGTGGATTTTTGATTGAAGAATGACGGTTTAACATGGTGTGTTTGTTCTTCTAGTACGGGTGCTAGACCGCATGGGGGAGTACAAGACGAGACTTGGGAGAGAGAGACAGACGTTTGATCGCAGTGGCTGAAGCTATTCAAGGATTCATCTTCTTATTTTCCACCTTCAAATGTAAATTCGAGGAAAATTTTCATTAAGGGGGGTGGGAATTTGTAATAACAGAAATATTCTTTTTGGGTATGGATCCTATTTTTCTAGTGTTTTTATAAAAATGGGAGTTTCACAAAGTTTAATAAGTACATGTCGTGTACTAATAAGTACATGTCGTGTCCCTGGTTTCCCCGGTTTTCCATTTATTGGCCGTGTAATGGTCGAGTACATGGCTTTGTGGTGTGACCTAGAGACCACCTAATGAGGAGGTCAGTGAAGGCATGTACACAACATGTACATTAAATGAACACTCAGTAAACATTTCTTTTTAATTGTTGTATCAGACCGGGACCATGTCTAATTTTCAAAAATTTCTTCTTCTTAACTTGTCTCTTCCATGAGCAACCATGGGGAAGAATTATTCACCGAGCCTCCAATCGACCATCATTTCTCCAAATCAACTGTCGTCGATTGTGTTGGAATCACCATAGTGAGTTATTACTTCCTCTAGAGCCTTGTTCCCAGATTTCTCCTCTTTCACGATATATCCTTTGTTGAATTTTTTAGAATTTTATATAAATCTATGTAGTTATAGGCCGGTTCAAGGTCCAACACCAGAGTATATCGATCATAAAATGCCAAGGTAGGTGGTTTTTTCCTTTCCAAATATGGTATTTGAATTATAAGTTCAAACTTCACAATACCCCTGTTCGGGGACTTTCACATTTTGGGATTCTAACCCAGTTAATGTTTGTTTTGTTTTTTATGCTTTATTAGGGATATTGGATTGTGAATAGGGGTTTTTCACCTTGTTACGGATGTGTTTTCACACGTTTGATTTGATATTGACTGTTTGGTCTATCATTGTTTGTAAGGCTGCTTTCATTCAATGCCTACTGTTGTTAGGATGGAGTGATTTATGTGATGTTATGATATGATTTGTATATGTACAGCCAAGTAGTTATTTTAGGATTTCTTTTGCGGTTAAACATCATTTGTGGATGATTTTATGACACATGGTTGTGGGAACCAGGTGTAGTGAGACCATAAGCGGAATTTATATTTAGGGCTTCCCCAGAGTTTCTATTATTTCTTTATCATGTTGTGAGACCATAGTGGGTATTGACATTGAGAGCTCCCTCATAGTGTCTATAGTTACCTTTATGAGACCACCGAGATATTTTCTGTTGAGTGCTTCCTCAGAGTGACTTCAGTATATTGTTAAAAGACTAAAGGGGGACATGACAGTGAGTGCTTCCCCAGAGAGTCATTATTTACATGAGACCAAAGGGGTTAGACTGTGTGATATAGCCTAGGGTGTCATTATATTATTATTGTTAAATGAAAAGTTGTACTAGTGGGGTTACATAATGATTACATACCTAGAGGTTTACTTGAGATTGATTGGTTGAACCGTAGGGGATAGTCTGTGATAACATCATGGAGGGTTTATTATTTTCATTTGGATAACTAATTAGAGAATGTAAATGAAATTAATTGAAACTATATAACTCTTTACCTGTGATTACTTCCTTTTTTATTGCTTCGTTTTTCTTATTACCTGCCATATATATTCACTAACTGTTAGGCACAGATCTTTTGGTGGTTATCTACTCGGATTTGTCTCACACCCTATTTGGGTAAAGATTTTGGGACCAAACATATTATATTACTATAAGGTATTGATAATGGAAATAAACCTTCTGCTTGAGGTACTTGTTTACTATGGAGCTGGAGAGCAAGGGAAAAAGCTGAATCATACGACACAGTTGGATTTGATTAGTTGTTTGTTCATTTTTACATTGGATTAGTACTATGTTTCAGCACTGTGACTTGTTTTGTTGTGTTACTAGATATTGTGAGAAGAATAATTATTTATATATATGATGCATTTGTTTATTAACTATTAGTCTTCTATTGATAACTATTTATTAGTAATTACTTCTTCCGCTACTGTTATCTGTTTATTTCTATTGTGTTACTCTTCAAATGAGCTCATAGTTTCCCCAATATCACACCCAACACCCACACAGCTAGTCGATAGCCTTTAGAGTTTGGTGAACTGTTCTTGATGCCATGTGACCAACCAGGTATGGGGCACCCTTTGGTGTCACCCAAAACAGGGATGTTACAATATACCTCAAAGAAAAAATAAAAAACATTTTGCATTTCCCTATTGTTATATTATCTTTTAGGTTATTATCCAATAAAGGTCATTGAATTATCCATTTTCTTCTCCACTTGATATGAAGTGTCATGTTTGACATAAATGATGATCTTGAGAAAATACATTATGACCACCAATAGTTGTGATCTTGGGGGAGGAGTCGATTCAAAATATTTATGTTGAGTAAAATGATAAATTTTCCATGAATTTTACCCAATTTCTTAAGAATCATATCTCTTAAAAGTTGGTGTATCATCAATTATTCTATATCTCAATACTATTACTTAAACCATGGTTGGAAATGGGAATAAGTAATCCCCTAGTTGTGTGCATAGAGGTTTCCCCTATTTTATTATATTTTATGGATACAATATTAATCAACATATTATATTGTATAATTATATATATAGAAATGTAATATTTCTTCATCATTTTATTTTGGATATTCTCATCACTAAATAACATCCATATTTTTAGGTTGATATTTTTATAATCTTGTTATCTATTCACTTTTCTACAAATATGATGTATGATTCTATCAATTTCACTTTTTTATTGAGTGCATCATTTCTACACTCTAGGTACAAATTATTTTCATTTTATTAACTAACTATAATATCAATATATTTGAAGTGTGGAATAATATTTTATAGTAACATTGAAACCTTAATTATATAAATGATCAGGTCTTCCAATAAGTTGGTTTCAATGTTATGTCTTAAAATCACCTCAACCAGTAATATTTACATGACAAGAATATACCAATATGAGTTTATGAAGGGGTTTATGATTATTAAAATAATACTTTGTAATAAATTTTTTCATTATAGTATTTGTTATTATAATCTACTAGGATGGTGTAAAGATTATTATAGTGACATCGTTCATCTGTCACTTGAAATGATCCATGTATCCTGTAACACCCCAAGCTTCTACGGTACGTTTCCCTTCGAATAATGCGATAGCGTGTGTTGTACGCAACCTCGAGTTCTAACACACACCACAACTAATTAAACTAGCCGTCGTGAATAGTAATACCTACTTTTTGAAATCATATATATTCTATATTTCAAAATGGACTTCATTTTTGGATTCGGAATATCAAAATTAGCCTAGGGTGAAATTTTCGTACATTTCGGATAACTTTCATATTTTGATGAATAGTGAAAATTTCTAAATTTTAATTAAAAACAACTTTTTTAATCAAAATAATTAATAGTGATAAATTGTGATTTTGAGTGGTTTTAAAGTATATTTAGAATATATTTTTACCATTTAATATAATGTTGGTCATTGGACATAATTTTACAATTAAACCGAACATAAACAAGTGTCAATCTTTTGATAATTATTATCTCTTAAAAAACACGCTTTTTGTTTTGACAGCGGGAATTAATTTTAAATTAATTTCTGCCACTTCTGTGTTTTGAATTTAGAAAAATGGATTCCATATTTGGAATCAGGATGTTCAAATTGTGTAAATAGGTAACTTTTATTTTTAGACATTTTGAATAATTACTGCGGTAAATATTTTATTTACCATGGTTAAGGGTAAATCCGGTAAATAAGGGTTAAAAAATAATATTATAATAATACTAAATTACCCTAAAACGTGTCGTAACCCTATTGGTTGATACATGGTCGACCATGGGCATCTTGGGGTCAATTTTGGGACCCCATTGATCCACTTGTAAGTGATAATGACACTTTATTTTAATTAAGTTAAAATGAATACAAAAATGGCATAAGCTTACATCTTTTAGAAGAACAATTTTTACATAGGGTTATACATGTTGGATTTTCGATTATAAATATTCATTAGAAAGCTAAAAAGATTTCCTACATAATTATGTTTTATTTATAATTTTTAGACATTTAATAATTTATTTTATTTATGACACAATGATGATACAGTAATTACTAAAATAGTAGAAAATTAACATAATTGATATTATAAATACCCAAATAAATATAATATGAAACTTTTAATGAATTACACTAATTTTATAGGATAATATGATATATTAGGATTGATTTAATTGACTTTGTTCGAATTAATCAATCTGTTATGAGTTTCACAAAAATCAACTATTGAATAGTGTCAAAATTGACATAAAAGAGTTCTTAAAACAAATATTATATTATTAATTAATATTAAATTCCTAAAAATCTAAGGTTCGGCCAAGAGACTTATATTATGATAGTTTAATCATTAATGGGCCACTTGGGGGTCGCTTGTATGTATATGGTAAGTCTATTAACCATATAATATAAAAATACAAAGAGACATTGTAAAAGTGAAACTAATTAACTTAGAGTTAATACTTAAAGATAAGGTTAATATAAGTACCCAAACCTGTCTAAATTCTATTGGTTGAGTTGTTTTCGACCTATCCCCACCTTAACCTTTGAATAGTCAATTTTGGAGCCATTAGAAACCGAATATGAATTTATTATAAATTAATATTTCTAGCTTTTCCAAAGGTGCCCCTCACCCCTCTTATAAAAGGGCACTCCTCCTTCTCATTTATTCACACCTTCAAAGCCTTTTGGTTCGGCCAAACTCTGCCCAAATACTCTCCCAACATCCCTCACTACAACCTAGAGGCCTTAGTTTGATCAGAAAGCCAACCTAAGGAGCCCTTTTGATCAAATCAAAAGGAAGAACCCGAAGAAGAGGTAATGATTTCACCACCCTTTTCTAAGTTCATTTCTCCTTCCACTTCTTCTTCCTTTGTTCTTACCATTCTGAAATAATAACTCCAGTATCTCACATATACTGTGATGTTATTATAAATATGGTACAATCATATTCAGTATTCTATCCACCCTTTGAATAACATGTCACCATACGTGCGTACGTACGGCTTACCGTCTCCACGTCGTGGTGTAATTGTTATTCAATATAATATTATTTGGATGGGTATAATAATGATGTGTAACTCATGTAAATAATAAATCTAACATGTTAATGATTCTTTATATATGATATACCATCCTTTTATATATTATTTTAATATCAAAATAATGATATTGTCGCTCGTGCGTACGTACGGACTACCGTCTCCACGAACGCGATGAGATTCATTCTCCATCGTATCCATTCAAGTATAATTATCATTTGATGATTTAAAAATGATTTTTAAGGACTGTATATCATTCTGGATATGAATAAGATACAACAACCATGGCTTATGTAACAAAACATATAAAAGAAAATGAGTAAGTTAACACCCGAAACGACGATAATTCTAAGATATTATTAACAAATCAATGTTAAAATATCATATATGATATCATATTAATATATATGATTCTTGTATAATTTAATAACAACTATTTCACCATTATACAGGAGGTTAACCTACCCCAACCAAGGAAAAGTACAAGGTAAGGGTTATTTCACAATCTCTTCATTATCCGAGGTTGTTTATATGTAATAATCTACTGGGATCTCTTTATCATCCACATCCATGTTTCTTAAAAATGTATTTCAAAACATTTTTACTATTTACAAGAATATGGGTTAAAGTCATTTATACCCTTTTTGTGACTTTTTATAAGAGGTTTATAAAGGAATCTTTCCGTCGTTTTCAAAACAAGGTCCTTTTTAACCTTTTTGACAGAATTGAGGTAAGAATGTTTTTTTAACTTATACGGCGGGTGCGGTTATTTTACGCCGTTATAAAATCTTCAAAGCTTTCCTTACAAGCTTATAAGAATATTTTCAAAGAAAATGTTTTATTTTATATGGATCTTAAATGATTTCAAAATAAAAGGAGATATTTATTTAAAAATAATTTTGATTTCATATATGTCAACATCCTTTGATGGATTTTAAGATTATTTGAAGTTGATTTATTATGATACAAAACTTCTATATTGTATTGAAGGTTTTGTGATATGTTTGACTGTGGATGTGCTATTTTTATACCATTCATAGTTTATTGTGAAATTATTGACATTTCGTATGCTAGTTTTAATACGAATGTTTATGTTATGTTTAAACCTTTTCATATGGGAATGCATTGGACTTAATAAGTGACGGGTGGAGCCCGCTATAGCTCCTCGATGCATCGGTAGGTCTCATGAGACAAACTAGTGTCTTGGCACAAGGCCTTGACAAAATCTTATTTGTAGTCTTGGCACGAGGCCTTGGCTATGTGGTTATGATAGTCTGGCATTATGCATTCCAACATTATGAAAGTGGTTATTGATTTTTTCATGTGATTATTCATTTAGTAGAATATCCATGTGAATAAGTAAATGGCATTATTTCATTTATGCCATACCATGTTGAAAGTTCGTATTTAAAAGGCTTTTGTTTTAGTTATACATTGCCTTAAATGTTTATTCTTATTTATGAAAGTTTCCACTTTATTGTTATCCTTACTGGGCATTTGAGCTCACCCCTTTTTTTATGTTTTATTTTTCCCAGGATGTGAAGAAGTAAGTTATGAATGACCTGCAGGGATTTTATGAGGGGTTAATAGTGTGGATTGTGGAAATATTATGTTGTTGTATTAGTTTTTCATTTTATGATGTAATGTAAAACTTATGAATATATCTAGTGTTTCCAAGGCTACTAAACCAATCGGTCTTTCGAGATTTGATCTTTCTTGTGATCATGCCAATGTTATGTAATTAATGCACCGACTCTAGGCAACTGGGGTCGGGGCATTACAGTTGGTATCAGAGGAAGTTTAGTACAAACCTTGGAAGCTAGATTTAGATAAACTCTGATTAGAGCACGTAGACCTAAGATGAACTTTGAGGATTAGTATAGAAGAACTTCCTAGAATTTTGGTATTGTAGAGATTTTGTGAGTTTTCCGAGCAATACATCCCTGTCTGGATACGAGCAGGTAGAGGCGGCTCTGGCACAGATGTACCTAGGGGTAAAACCCGAAAACACCGCTTTGAGCTAGACTCGAACGGGAACTGGTGCACGACAACGGGCCTTGCTGCACTCTTTGTTACGACACTCCCGGGGGATATGCTTAGGATAACTCTCACTTTCTTTACAAATCATTATGAAGGGTTTATGAGTATATACTTCCTCAAAGAAAACATATTTATGATTATGGATTATATCCATAGATAGTTCAATTTATGTTTAGTGCTTTATAAGTATGGGATTATGTATTTTGATGCATAAACTGATCTAGTTTATGCCATTTTTTTAGAAATGGCGCCTAGTGGAAGAAATGGAAACCGTATCAATGCGCGCACTCCATGTAGGGATTGCCCTCCAGCTCAAGATAATTATAGTGGGGCTGGTGATGCAACTGGTGCCGATCAGCTAATCACCATACTGGGACAACTTACTCAGGTTATGAATAATAACCTTACCCGTATGGAGCACCCTGATCCGCAGCATGGAGGATCAATGTTAGATCGATTCATGAGGCAACAACCACCAACGTTCAATGAGAATACAAATCCCTTAGTAGCTGAGCAATGGATATTTTCCCTAGAGAAAATATTTCAGGCTTTGGGGAGCAGTGAAAGGGAAAAAGTTATTATGGCAGTTTACCGCCTCACTCGAGATGCTGATCAATGGTGGTCATTGATTCAAAATACGAAGGAAGATGATGAAGTATCAAATATGGAATGTAGGGAGTTCAAAGATCTGTTTTTAGAAAAATACTTTCCTCGCGACCATCGAGCAGATATGGAAAGACAATTTCTGAGTCTGAGACAAAAGGATGATGAGAATGTCACAAAGTATGAGGCTAACTTTACAAGGTTAGCGAGGTACGCTGGTGATTATATTCGCAACCCAAGAAGTAAGATTGATCGTTTCTTTGATGGGTTAAAACCATTTCTTCGTCGAGCATTAGTCTCACAATCCTTTTCGTCATACGAAGACATTGTCTCATGTGCTATCAAGACCGAAAAAGAATTCTTTAAGTCTTATGACTTTAAAGCGAAGCAAGAGAAGAAGAGACCTGCTGATCAATCTGGGAATGGAAATAAGGGGAAGAAGGGAAAGGTTGAATATCCATCTTGTGGTAAATGCGGGAAGAAGCACCCCGGTGCTTGCCTGAAGGGAATGGGAGTCTGTTACAAGTGTGGTGAAAAAGGCCACCAAGCTCATGATTGCAAGGGGAAGAAGGAAGCTACCAACATTCAGTGCTACAATTGCAGGGAGATGGGGCATTATGCAAATGCATGTCCTAAGCGTCAGGAGAACTTACCTCAGAAAAGGCCAAGGGATCAAGGCCAGGCTTATGCTATCACTATTGCTGAGGTAGAAGCTCCGAAAGACGTGGTGGCAGGTAATTTAATGGTTTCCTCAAGTTTAGCAAATGCATTATTTGATTCTGGATCATCGCATTGTTTCATATCTTCCCAGTTTGCTAAGAAAATTAGATATTTCCAATTTGATTTAATAAGGGAGTTGTCAGTTAAAACTCCTAAGGGAAGTATCGTTGCAACAAAGTTTTGTGAATCAGTCCCCATTAGAGCACATAAATTTTCTTTATCTGCTGATCTCATCGTCATACCTATGATCCAGTTTGATATAATCCTCGGTATGGACTGGCTTTCGGACTATGATGCGAAGATTTATTGTAAGAAGAAAGATGTTACGATTCTTGATGATAATGATAAGGAACACCTTATTTTTAGAGCAGAATCGTCACCACCTAATTCTTATTTAGATCCACCCTCAATAGCTCAACTAAATTCAATTATTGGGGAGGAAGAGAATGAAATAACTGCGGGTGAGGAAAGGAATGTTCAAATAGAGGATGTACCTGTTGTGAAAGAATTTGTAGATGTATTTCCAGAAGATTTACCTGGACATCCTCCAGAACGAGAAGTTGAGTTTTCTATTGATTTGATTCCTGGATCAAGGCCTATATCGAAGACCCCTTATAGAATGGCCACTGTAGAGTTAGTCAAACTAAAGAAACAACTAGAGGAATTGAGTAATAAGGGATTTATTCGCCCTAGTGTTTCTCCATGGGGATCCCCTGTTCTTTTTGTTAAAAAGAAAGATGGATCTATGAGGTTATGTATCGACTACAGGGAGATCAATGCTATAACAATAAAGAACAAGTATCCCCTACCTCGTATTGATGATTTATTTGACCAACTGCATGGAGCTCAATACTTTTCAAAGATTGACCTTCGATCTGGATACCATCAGTTGTGTGTGAAGAAGGAAGACATTCCGAAAACAGCATTTCGAACCAGGTATGGGCATTACGAGTTTACTGTAATGCCGTTTGGATTGACTAATGCACCATCTGTATTCATGGATCTGATGAATAGAGTTTTCAAGGAGTATCTCGATGAATTTGTGGTAGTATTTATTGATGATATATTGGTATACTCCAAAACCTATGAAGAACATGAAAATCACTTGCGCATTATCTTGAAGACTCTGAGGAGGCATGAATTATATGGAAAGTTTAGCAAGTGTGAATTCTGGCTTCAAGAGATTTCTTTTCTTGGCCATATTGTCTCTAAAGATGGAATCTCTGTTGATCCTTCTAATACCAAGGCAATCCAAGAATGGCCAGCACCTACGAGTATAACTGAGGTACGTAGTTTTATTGGTTTGGCAGGTTATTATCGACGTTTCGTCCAGAATTTTGCCCGATTGGCAAACCCATTAACGAAGCTCACACGAAAAGGGGTTAAATTTGTTTGGACAAAAGAGTGTGAAGAATGTTTTGAAGAACTGAAAAGAAGATTAGTCAATGCTCCTATATTTACTCTACCATCGGGGAATGATGGGTTCGTTATTTATAGTGATGCATCAAAGAAAGGACTTGGCTGTGTCCTTATGCAGATTGATAGAGTTATTGCCTATGCATCACGACAGTTGAAAATTCATGAACAAAACTATCCTACTCATGATCTTGAGTTAGCAGCTGTAATCTTTGCTTTGAAGATATGGAGGCACTACCTCTATGGTGAAAAATGTGAGATTTATACTGATCACAAGAGTTTGAAGTATATTTTCTCACAAAAAGAACTCAACATGAGGCAAAGGAGATGGCTTGAATTACTCAAGGATTATGATTGCACGATACACTACCACCCGGGGAAGGCAAACAAGGTGGCAGATGCTTTGAGTAGAAAAGACCATGGAGTTTTGAACAATATGAGAATTGAAAGGGATCCAATTTTCATGGATCTAGAGAAGATGGACATGGGAATAACCAGGGAAGGTGAAACATCAATGCTTTTTCAAATGGTTTCCAAACCATCTTTACTAGAAAGGATTAAGAGTTCTCAGACCGATGATGAAGAATTCCAAAAGAAGATTAAAGCTGTGAATGATGGGAGATTGAGAGACTTTGTGTATGAAGATGGAATTTTAAATTCGGGAAGAGACTTTGTGTTCCCGATATACCTGATCTAAAAAGGGAATTGTTGGATGATGCTCATAGTTCCAATTTCTCTATACACCCTGGGAGCACCAAAATGTATAGAGATTTGAAGGAACATTTTTGGTGGGACAACATGAAGAGGGAGATTGCTGATTTTGTGTCAAGATGTATGGTTTGTCAACAAGTCAAAGCTGGAAGGCAACAGCCTGGAGGAGTCATGCAACCTCTTCCCATACCGGAGTGGAAATGGGACAATATTACGATGGACTTTGTCATGGGGCTACCAAAGACTCCTAGAAGGAACGATGCAATATGGGTTATTGTTGATCGTCTTACCAAGTCAGCACATTTTCTTGCTATAAGAGAAGATCTACCCCTGGAACGTCTAGCAAGACTATACATTAATGAAGTTGTGAGACTTCATGGAGTACCCCTATCGATTGTTTCTGATCGTGATCCCCGTTTTACTTCAAGATTCTGGAAAAGTCTTCAGAAATCCCTGGATACTGAACTTCATTTGAGCACTGCATACCACCCTCAGACAGATGGACAGTCAGAACGGACTATTCAAACCTTAGAAGACATGTTGAGATCTTGCTCAGTTGACTTTCAGGGTATGTGGGATCAATATTTACCACTGGTAGAATTTTCCTATAACAATATCTTCCATTCGAGTATACAAATGGAACCATATGAAGCGTTATACAGAAAGAGATGTCGTACACCAACCTGTTGGGATGACGTTGGTGAAAGAAAACTTGTAGGCCCAGAGCTGGTGGAGGAAACGGTGGAAAAGGTGAATGTAATCCAAAATCACATCAAAGCAGCTCAAAGTAGGCAGAAGAGCTATGCCGATAATCGAAGGAAGGATTTGGAATTTCAAGTCGGTAATCATGTTTTCCTAAAGGTATCTCCATGGAAGGGAGTCATACGTTTTGGAAAGAAAGGTAAATTGAGTCCCAGGTACATCGGACCTTTCGAAATTCTAGAACGAATTGGGGCTGTAGCTTATCGATTGGCAATGCCGCCAAGTCTCTCCAAAGTTCACGATGTGTTCCACGTATCTCTGTTGAGAAAATACATGCCTGACCCAACGCATGTACTCACCTATGAAGAATTAGAACTGGAACCCGATCTGTCTTATTGCGAAGAGCCCGTCAGGATTCTTGATACAAGAGAACAAGTACTGAGAAACCGGACGACGCGTCTGGTAAAAGTTTTGTGGAGAAACCATAAGATGGAAGAGGCAACGTGGGAACCCGAGGAACTTATGATGAAGAACCACACGAGTCTTTTTATGCAGTAATACCCTAGAAATTGCGAGGACGCAATTATTTGAAGGAGGGGAGAATGTAACACCCCAAGCTTCTACGGTACGTTTCCTTTCGAATAATGCGATAGCGTGTGTTGTACGCAACCTCGAGTTCTAACACACACCACAACTAATTAAACTAGCCGTCGTGAATAGTAATACCTAATTTTTGAAATAATATATATTCTATATTTCAAAATGGACTTCATTTTTGGATTCGGAATATCAAAATTAGCCTAGGGTGAAATTTTGGTACATTTCGGATAACTTTCATATTTTGATGAATAGTGAGAATTTCTAAATTTTAATTAAAAACAACTTTTTAAATCAAAATAATTAATAGTGATAAATTGTGATTTTGAGTGGTTTTAAAGTATATTTAGAATATATTTTTACTATTTAATATAATGTTGGTCATTGGACATAATTTTACAATTAAACCGAACATAAACAAGTGTCAATCTTTTGATAATTATTATCTCTTAAAAAACACGCTTTTTGTTTTGACAGCGGGAATTAATTTTAAATTAATTTCTGCCACTTCTGTGTTTTGAATTTAGAAAAATGGATTCCATATTTGGAATCAGGATGTTCAAATTGTGTAAATAGGTAACTTTTATTTTTAGACATTTTGAATAATTACTGCGGTAAATATTTTATTTACCATGGTTAAGGGTAAATCCGGTAAATAAGGGTTAAAAAATAATATTATAATAATACGAAATTACCCTAAAACGTGTCGTAACCCTATTGGTTGATACATGGTCGACCATGGGCATCTTTGGGTCAATTTTGGGACCCCATTGATCCACTTGTAAGTGATAATGACACTTTATTTTAATTAAGTTAAAATGAATACAAAAATGGCATAAGCTTACATCTTTTAGAAGAACAATTTTTACATAGGGTTATACATGTTGGATTTTAGATTATAAATATTCATTAGAAATCTAAAACGAATTCCTACATAATGATGTTTTATTTATAATTTTTATACATTTAATAATTTATTTTATTTATGACACAATGATGATGCAGTAATTACTAAAATAGTAGAAAATTAACATAATTGATATTATAAATTCCCAAATAAATATAATATGAAACTTTTAATGAATTACACTAATTTTCTAGGATAATATGATATATTAGGATTGATTTAATTGACTTTTTTCGAAGTAATCAATCTGTTATGAGTTTCACAAAAATCAACTATTGAATAGTGTCAAAATTGACATAAAAGAGTTCTTAAAACAAATATTATATTATTAATTGATATTAAATTCCTAAAAATCTATGGTTCGGCCAAGAGACTTATATTATGATAGTTTAATCATTAATGGGCCACTTGGGGGTCTCTTGTATGTATATGGTAAGTCTATTAACCATATAATATAAAAATACAAAGAGACATTGTAAAAGTGAAACTAATTAACTTAGAGTTAATACTTAAATATAAGGTCAATATAACTACCCAAACCTGTCTAAATTCTATTGGTTGAGTTGTTTTCGACCTATACCCACCTTAACCTTTGAATAGTCAATTTTGGAGCCATTAGAAACCGAATATGAATTTATTATAAATTAATATTTCTAGCTTTTCCAAAGGTTCCCCTCACCCCTCTTATAAAAGGGCACTCCTCCTTCTCATTTCTTCACACCTTCATAGCCTTTTGGTTCGGCCAAACTCTGCCCAAATACTCTCCCAACATCCCTCACTACAACCTAGAGGCCTTAGTTTGATCAGAAAGCCAACCTAAGGAGCCCTTTTGATCAAATCAAAAGGAAGAACCCGAAGAAGAGGTAATGATTTCACCACCCTTTTCTAAGTTCATTTCTTCTTCCACTTCTTCTTCCTTTGTTCTTACCATTCTGAAATAATAACTCCAGTATCTCACATATACTGTGATGTTATTATAAATATGGTACAATCATATTCAGTATTCTATCCACCCTTTGAATAACATGTCACCATACGTGCGTACGTACGGCTTACCGTCTCCACGTCGTGGTGTAATTGTTATTCAATATAATATTATTTGGATGGGTATAATAATGATGTGTAACTCATGTAAATAATAAATCTAACATGTTAATGATTCTTTATATATGATATACCATCCTTTTATATATTATTTTAATATCAAAAGAATGATATTGTCGCTCGTGCGTACGTACGGACTACCGTCTCCACGAACGCGATGAGATTCATTCTCCATCGTATCCATTCAAGTATAATTATCATTTGATGATTTAAAAATGATGTTTAAGGACTGTATATCATTCTGGATATTAATAAGATACAACAACCATGGCTTATGTAACAAAACATATAAAAGAAAATGAGTAAGTTAACACCCGAAACGACGATAATTCTAAGATATTATTAACAAATCAATGTTAAAAGATCATATATGATATCATATTAATATATATGATTCTTGTATAATTTAATAACAACTATTTAACCATTATACAGGAGGTTAACCTACCCCAACCAAGGAAAAGTACAAGGTAAGGGTTATTTCACAATCTCTTCATTATCCGAGGTTGTTTATATGTAATAATCTACTGGGATCTCTTTATCATCCACATCCATGTTTCTTAAAAATGTATTTCAAAACATTTTTACTATTTACAAGAATATGGGTTAAAGTCATTTATACCCTTTTTTTGACTTTTTATAAGAGGTTTATAAAGGAATCTTTCCGTCGTTTTCAAAACAAGGTCCTTTTTAACCTTTTCGACAGAATTGAGGTAAGAATGTTTTTTTAAACTTATACGGCGGGTGCGGTTATTTTACGCCGTTATAAAATCTTCAAAGCTTTCCTTACAAGCTTATAAGAATATTTTCAAAGAAAATGTTTTATTTTATATGGATCTTAAATGATTTCAAAATAAAAGGAGATATTTCTTTAAAAAGAATTTTGATTTCATCTATGTCAACATCCTTTGATGGATTTTAAGATTATTTGAAGTTGATTTATTATGATACAAAACTTCTATATTGTATTGAAGGTTTTGTGATATGTTAGACTGTGGATGTGCTATTTTTATACCATTCATAGTTTATTGTGAAAGTATTGACATTTCGTATGCTAGTTTTAATACGAATGTTTATGTTATGTTTAAACCTTTTCATATTGGAATGCATTGGACTTAATAAGTGACGGGTGGAGCCCGCTATAGCTCCTCGATGCATCGGTAGGTCTCATGAGACAAACTAGTGTCTTGGCACAAGGCCTTGAAAAAATCTTATTTGTAGTCTTGGCACGAGGCCTTGGCTATGTGGTTATGATAGTCTGGCATTATGCATTCCAACATTATGAAAGTGGTTATTGATTTTTGCATGTGATTATTCATTTAGTAGAATATCCATGTGAATAAGTAAATGGCATTATTTCATTTATGCCATACCATGTTGAAAGTTCGTATTTAAAAGGCTTTTGTTTTAGTTATACATTTCCTTAAATGTTTATTCTTATTTATGAAAGTTTCCACTTTATTGTTATCCTTACTAGGCATTTGAGCTCACCCCTTTTTTTATGTTTTATTTTTCCTAGGATGTGAAGAAGTAAGTTATGAATGACCTGCAGGGATTTGATGAGGGGTTAATAGTGTGGATTGTGGAAACATTATGTTGTTGTATTAGTTTTTCATTTTATGATGTAATGTAAAACTTATGAATATATCTAGTGTTTCCAAGGCTACTAAACCAATAGGTCTTTCGAGATTTGATCTTTCTTGTGATCATGCCAATGTTATGTAATTAATGCACCGACTCTAGGCAACTGGGGTCGGGGCATTACATATCCCTTGAAAGGTAATCATTTTCACTTGAAATAGTTGAACATTTCATAGATATTTTGGAATTGTTATGTTATGAATTATTCATTGAGAGTATCAAGAATGGCATACTAATATAGGGTAAAAATTTAGAACATAATAGATAAATTATTAGTGTTCAATTGTTTAAATATGATTATTATTTACTCTTCATCCTTAATGAATGGTTTATGAATTTTTTATAACCATAAATGTCACTTCACTAATAATTTTTTCCATTTAAAAGAAATAATTTTGGACTTTATTTATTATATCCTAGATTTCATTGATTGAAAAATGAATTGATTATGATCACTACCTTAGCTCGCCCATTTTTTAGTATAAGACATTTCAAATTTATGGTGGATTTGTTCGGTGTAATTGGAATTTGTATAAAAAGTAAATATTAAAATGAAGGAAACATTGGAACATCTACTACACTATGAGTAAATTTATGTCAAATATTTATGAATTTATGAATAGTACATTCATGCTATGTACCATGGGGAGGACCTCCATTATTGATAATTTCATTGTTGTTAACATGGGGAGGACCTCAATGTCTACTAGATATTTCTTCATGTTATGGTCCAATATGGTGATTACCACAATTAGGGCCTTCATGGTTTTAATTGTTGGATTCTCCATAAATAAAACTTCATTATTATTAATTTAATCATTATCAGAACATGAAGGTATTCCATGTCAAATATAATTGGGAGAACCTCCATGGATGAAATTTTATTGATCATCATCATGGGGAAGACTTCCATTACAAATAGAATTTTTTTCATTGAAGGGTATTTATACAAATACTCTAGGGAACAACTCCATAGTTATTATTTATTAGATTGATTATAATTTTAGTAACACCTTGTCTAGTGAGTTATTTTTTGTGGGGGGGAGATGGTAATGATATCATGGGGGAGGACCTCCATGGCTATTAGTTTTCACATAACCTTGAAGATGAACTCCATGGTTTAAATTTTTATTATCATAGGGAAGACCTCAGTAATGAGAATTATTTGAAGGACCACTAGTGTTTCATGTTTGTAAATTACCATGGGGAATAACTATAAAAATTCATTTTATTGTTGGTAGGACCCCCATGATGGGTACAATGTAAAGGAATGCATATTTGTTTAAATTTTCTTCATAAGGATGACCTACATAGTTGTTTTAATTCTCCTCAATATGAGATGGATTGTTTAAATGGGTTAAGAATAATCAGTGTGATACATTATATTTATTATTGATTATGGAATGATTAAATTTCATATGTTATATCATTGTGATATGAAACTGATTATCATGGGTGCTTATAGCGGTAGACATGTGAACCTGCTTTGGAAAATCAATTACTTGTCAATCCTATTAGGCTCTACTTATAGGTATCCTTGTTTTGATGATTAGATCCAACATAGATTTATTATTTCTCTCTTGGAGTGGTTGGATTCATTCAATTAAAATAACATAGATTGGTGGGATCCCTTTTAGTAATCTATGGAGTATCTATTTGTATATTGTTGACATGCTTATAAACTTACCTATGATATGTTAGATCTGTTTTGACTCTCTTTCACAAGAGAATCCCATAGTGTTTTGAGGTGTTAAAGAGGTAATATAACCACGTGATGTCCTATCATTACGTTGAAGATCATTGTGGATTCAATTATTATAGAATAACATGTGTTTTCGCCATAGTAAAAATGACACCATTATTGAGATATTCTTTCACAATGTTATTTTCCACATGGTTTTGTAGGAGTTTAGAGGGAAAAATTATATAGTATTTAGATATGATATAATAATGATAGTAGTTATATATATCCGAGGTTCCATATATTTTTGATTAATGGAAACCCTCTCTATTTTATAACTACCCCCAGAGTGGAAAGTGTGCATAATTCCTTATGGTGCATTGAATAAGAAAAACATTTGGAATCAAAAAAACATTCACAAATAATAAATACATCATTGTATCATCAGATATTATAATGCATGGTCAATCAATATTATCCATGATTAGAGGATTTCATATCAAGTTTACCAATTTTTCAATGATTGAATTTCATGTTCTTGTTTATACATTTTCATGAGGAATGAATTATCAAATTTGAAATATTATTATTTCAACACATCCCATAGAGGATTTTACTATCCATTCCAAAAATCATTTATATATTCATGTAAATTCATGAAATCATCCTCATTAATATTATTGTTTACCCTATTATCAATTCAATCACCTAACATTGTAAATTTTTGAGAACATCGTGTAGAAAGTTCATTTTTATCTCTTATTAAATGATTATCAAATAGTTTAAATCCATATGGGATGATAGTAAATAATTTATTACTATCCTAAGATATTTTTTTATAATAAAGGCATTGGTTCCAGGAATCATTTCTCCAATATATCCCTGTAAATAGTATCCCAACCCATGTTGTTCTTTTTTATATAATAGGGTGCATTGTTCCTTTTAATGTCATGTAAAAAGGACCTTAGTGGTTCCTTTTAAGGTTATGATTCCTTGACCAAAGTTATCCCTATTACATTTTTTCATCCATGTCCATTGTTTTACCTTCTATGTTCTTGAAAAAAGACCTATGTTATTCCCTTTATATTTATGCATTCAAGATCATTATGAGATATAGTATAAGTTTATAAAACTAGGACTTATTCAAAGTAGTTTAAAGAAATTTGGAGTTGAATATTACATTAAATATACAAATAAATGTTTATTTGGGTGACTTATTCATTAGAATAACATTCTAGAATTACATTATATATGTTTCTAGTGAAATCATGGGAGGAATTGCACAAAAAAGGAATCTCATTTGTTCCTCCAAATCATTCATTATACCTAGGAGGGATAAATAAATTATTAAGAGACATATGGAATGGTTTAGAATATTATATATTAAAAAAAATGGGTTAATAGAGATATCCTAGGAGTTTCAAAGATGACATTTCCTTGTTATAAAAATAATATATGATGGATTTTTATAGGGTCCAAGGTTAAAGAAGAAAACATTGGTGAAGATTTCATATAGGTTAGAATATACTTATTATTAAATGAACTCATAATTTTAATGGCCAAATTAATGTAGAATTTAACTTGATCTTGTATATCAAGAGGCCAATGATTAAATATATGCAAGATAAGCATTATGATGGGAGGTCCTAGGTGAAATGATACCAAAGATGTTTTAGGAAAAATTAGGGTAATAGGTTGAAACATCACCCAAGTGGGTTATTAGGGTGAGTAGGGAAATGAATTGAGCCTCCAAGGGTTGGGTGTGGATTTGAATAAGGTTAACTTCTGAACCACCTTGCTTTCCCTTATTGTATAAAGACTATGTTTAATGGGATCCTTAATCCATTTTAATGTATAATATTGTGTGAAGTGGTTTTTTCTTATGAATTTTAACTATAAAACTATAATTAAATCCAAATAACCATATTTTACATAATTTCCCAAATGTTATGATTTGATAATAACCTAATGAAAAGTTTCCAAAATATTGGAATTAGATTCTGGGTATTTTGTGCTCTCAGATACTTGGGCTCCCAATTCTCCTACTACTGGTGTCAAAATAATAATATTGAAGTTCTTTCATAGGAAAATAAGATTTGTGTAATGAATTTATATTTTCATGTCTAAATTTTAGGGTCATTTTTATGTTATGGATTTATATTTTGGTTATTTTGAAATGTGTTCAATGATAGCATGGTTTAAGGATCACATTAGGCAGGGTAACCCCCCCCCAATGTTGAATTCATAGTATGAGGAAATTGGGTACCTAATAAAATGGAATATTGGGTTCCTTGTATGATATAATGTTTCCATGAAAGTGATACATTGCCAAAAAAATACTATAGTGATGAAATGAGTTCCGGGTTATATTAGTGTGTATGCAATCATGGTGAGGTTGGTAAATGGTGTCCCCATGGGGTTTTTTTAATGGAGTCCTATAATTTCACCAAAGTCCCCCTTTTTATTTCATCCCTACCCTCCCATGATCATCAAAAAATCAAACCCATGATATTAGTTCTCTTTTAGCATCCAAGAGAACCCATTTCCGTTCAACTGTCCTGAATGAAGTGTTGTTGGCTTGAGTGATCTTCCATTAGTATTTATAACACCATCTATGTCCTGATTTTCCACTTATATCATTTTTCCTTTTTTCCATATCTAATACCAAATTATATGGGTTTATTTTTGAAATTATGGATTTTTTATATTGGTCATGAATCAAATAGTACCCTTCTATAAGTGATATCCCTTACACATGACATAAGAAGTCATTATAATGTTATGACCCCTATACATAGATGTATGGTCTAAATTACATTTGGTTGTGTTAGTTGGAATGATAATTTTTTTTTGATATTAAATTGATAGTGTGGGTTTAAATTTAAATAATTGACCCTTTAGGGAGTTCATATGGGTAAAAATAACTTGGGTTCATTGGAAGCAAAATTGGTTCCATGAAGTGAAATAGAGTTATTAACATGGTTTAATTCAGACTGTAGTGAGCTATTTTTGAATGATTAATGATTGGGTGAACTGGTGATTTTTCTATTGGGTTTGGGTGAAAAATCATATAATTTCAAAGGTGTTTGGTTCATAATGATGTATAGTATTTTTAACCTATAAATATTGGTTTTGGAGAACCGAAAGGGTTATCCCTATGGTATCCTTGTACTGGGTATGTTTTATGGGACTACTGGTTGACCTCTCATCTTCGTATGATTATTTAATGTTCCAAATTCATGTTTATAAATATATTGACTTTGATGGTTATAACTATGTACTAGGTAAGAATATGGTGGGTTGTGATGTGATGTGATGAGAGTGTGGATGCTGAGGATTCCTTGAATAAGAGGGTTGGGAACTGAGATATTAATTTGTGACCTATCTTGAGTGGTAAGACATGGTATGATATATTGATTTGTAACATCACCCGAGTGAGAAAGAATGGTCTGGTACATTATGTACAACATACCTTGAGTTAGAAGGAATAATCTTGGTATTTATGTAAAATTTTACTTGTAGTGTGAAGGTATGAATAATTCCCTCTGATGTGTTAGCGTCATGAGAATACACTTCCTTATATCATGGAGACGAAGTAGGTTGGTTGGGGTTTGATATGTCCTAATTAGAACACAATTACCCAAAATCGATGTATGTGTAAATTTTATTTGTTTAATTTAGCTTATACACTCTCATATATTCATTTCACATATATTAAGAATGTGATGGGGGGAAATTACTCATTTTAATTACTCACACCATACACAGGTATCCTATTGTGCTTATAGACTTTGTTGTCAAGGATACAACAAACGGAAAGGCTTCGATAAATAGTTTTTCCGTAGGTGTAGATAGTTAATGGGTTCAAGGATCTTCTAAAAAACACTATGGGAAATTTTTTGTTGTTATTATGATATTATTTTATTCTTTTCTTATCTTATATATTCATCCTATACATGTGTGGATCCTCGGGACTAAGATGTATGACTGGTTATGTCTCACTTTGATATAACATGTGATATTATTTATCAATTATATTTGTTATTGTTTCCATTACCTATTTATTTATTATTATACACCAACTATTATTTTTTATGGTTTTCCATATTGAGAGCATAGTTTCCCTACTGTTTCACTTCAGACCATATTACTAAGATAAATTTAATTACACATGATAAAGAACACACGAGGAATTTTGAAACTATCGATCAGACTAAGTGATTCGATATATTGCATTTCAAAATTTTATCAAATCCTAGTTTCTTTAATTTTTCTCTTTGGGGTGGGTCTTGGTGGAATATAGATAATATAGTTATAACCAAAGAAGGAAGCTATGATTTTGTATCTACAGTACATATATAGTGGATGTTTTAGATTCAAATGGAGTGGGATTTTTTATATTTTCTCTTGCGATATGGTTTTATAATGATTTTCAAGTGTTTTGGTGTATTTATCATTTACTATATGTTTTCCACTTTCCCATAGTGGTGAGATTGTGTGGGTTTATGATAAATGATTAAGCATGTAGGATCACATTTCATGCACTTGATTTCAAATAAATTATATAGGTATAAATTAATTAAATACCAATAATGATATATTTAGTGTTTTCCCATATACATTATTTATAACACCTAATTCATTTATCATAAGCACATTATATTATTATAATATAAGATTGTGACAAACATATAGGTATAAGTGGTAAGACCATAGGATTTGTGTGTGTAGTCAGTGATCATGAAAAGTTGTTGTGGGTAAACCCATTGATGTTGTCCCATGATATTTTTTTGTATGTATATTCCTATTAAATACTTAAATTTTGTAAATATTTAATCACTTAAAGGTGTTTATAGGTATCTATTTTAAATTTTACAAAACATAAACCTTGAATATGTCCCATTGTGCCTCTTACAGACTAGACTGAGGGTATTATTAAGGTAGATAACTATATTATTATTCTCCCTCTATTTTTAGGGGGTGGTGTCAAACATGTTCCAATGGTTGTACTATTGGTTTAGGCAGCAGATCCACTTTAGGAAATGATGTTTTTTATAATACTGGTGGGAGGTTATGGTGAACATAATGGTGGGACCACCTTGGTAGATTATCGTTAAGACTTCTAAATACAATATCCTTCAGCTATATGTAGTAAAATAGGTGATCATGATTCTAATTTCTAGACTGACATTATTTAGGGAATAATAAAGCTAATCAATGAACCTGATAATCATTGGGAGAGGATACCATATTATATGTGTTAGAGATCAGTGGTGATATATAAATTTCTTATAGTATATACCAATTGGTTTGTGGGATTATTATGGGAGGCCTTTTAAGGACAAATTGTGTATGGAGTTCTTTCACCGATTCATTAAATATTTACCAAGAAAAGGATTTTATGACTCTCTAATTGAGAATGTTATCAGTAATGGACTACGCTACTCAGTTTTTTTGGTATTGTGTTTCAAACTATTTATGTCTACAAATAATTTGAAGGAGTCTTTTATATTTGATATTATCTTCCAAATAGATATGAGGATCCATGTGATGATTGTTAACCTATTTTCCTACTCATATGTGGTTCATAAGGCACTCACTTTTGAGAATTTCTTTATGGAGGATAGTAAATAGAGATCACTAATCATTTTAGTAGGCCATGAAGAAGCCTATATAGTGTCGAGATTTCTTAATCTTCTAGTGGTTGTAAGAGGTGGTCAGATGAAATGTAGCATATAAGTGAGTAACAACATAGGTAGGTAAGGGATTCATTACCCTCTCCAAAAATAAGAGATAACAATACATGTTACTAGTATTGATGGAAAAGTCACTTATATAGTACATATATGAGTACACCAAAGGTGTTCAATGCTTTGTGTAAATATGTGTATCCAATAACTCATCTATTCAAGGATTTCATATATAGATTTTGGGATTGTTCAAGGTAGATTTAGTCTTTACAGCTTTCTCTAGGGGGGGCCTTAAACTGATTAAAAGGATACAACTTTGAGTTCATTTTAGCGATATAGTTGCTGGTATCTAGGGATGTAGCCGCAAAAAGCACCTCTAGAGTTAGTTCCTTAGATAATCCATGGAATATGAGGTTATGTTCCTATAATTGAATAAGGAATTGGGTATGCTTTGAACCAGATTTTAGAAGAAAAATCATAAGGAACAAGTACTATTAAAGTCAATTTTCTTGTTTCTTCATCTCTAATTATTATTATTTTTATGAAAGGAACCTCGTTATTTTATCACTATCCAGGTTGTGTTGAGTTTGGGGTTGTCCATGGTGTTCTCACCTATGGTTATAGTTATCGATACTCCTCTTAAAAATGTGTTTGATCATATCAATGGGTTTGTATCATGTGTATATGTGGATAGGGTATAAAGAAACTAATTTTATTTCCTTATTAAATATATGGTTATATTCATATGTGTGATAGATTCGTTGATGTGTCTCTTGGATCAAATTAATTACTATTGTAGGAAATTATATTTTACATCACATTTAAGAGAGATTTATATTCTTGTGGGGGAGTGGGATGTTGGGGAGGGTAGAGTAGGATTTTACCGTAGTCAAATATCATCCATTATTGTATTTATGGTGGATATGATTTTTACGGTGGATCAAGTGTCAGTTCCATCTAATTTTCCACCAATGGTGGACTATGTTCAAGATATTGTCCCAAATTATTATTTAATTTTACATTTTACCTAGGATATTGAGTTCATAATGGAATTATTTTTTGTTGTGGGGTCTATATAGATACCTTATTGTTGTATATCCATAATCATGTTAAGAGATTTAATGGTATAATTTGAGCTCCTTAAGGAAGGGGGTTTCATTTTCTCTTATACAACTTCTTTGGGATCTCATATCTAATTCATAAAGGAGGTCAATGATAAAATAAATTTTACAAGTATTACCATAAGATTATTTATATTATAGTGAAAAAACATATCCATTATAAATTATTAATTATCATTTTGATTAGTTGAGGGGAGACTGATGTTTCTCCATAGTTGAACAATGATTAAGAAACCCTCAGTTCTAGTTAAGGGTGGAGGATATATCAAAAATGGAATTCATAAGAATTTATGTATTATATGAGCACCTCGTGATACCATACATTATGATGAATATTTTAGTAGTGTTAATTCCTCACATATACTAGATTTTATATCTTTATTTATAATCTTTTATCATGTTGTCAATTTATTTTGTAATGGTATACACCCAGGCCCATTAAATATATAACAAGAACCACGAGTTTATACTATGTACACTTCAAAGACATAAACATAATTTCAAGTACTCAGTGTGTCATTTTTTTATTTTAAATGTGTAATTTATTAAGAATTTGATTAAATAGGTATGGATATCAATTAATCATGAGATAATGAAGATGATAATATATTTAACCCAACCCAAGAATATGTTCAAGTTCAAGAGTTTCCTCATAATTTCATCATATTATTGGAAATTAATTTAGTATTAAAATCTCTTTAAAGTTATAATAACATGGTTTTAAAATAATAGAGAAAATTTTAATTGGAACGATACATATGAAGGTGATTTCCATGAGTTGAAATATAGTTTGGTGTCTTCTCTAACTTCAGTTATTCCAAATGTAGTGAATGGTAATACCATCTACTATTCTTCGAATAAGATTGTTCTATGAACCAACATGGCATGGGTAGATCAGGTGTTCACTTTTGGGTCTTATAATATATGACCACATTTTAATGGAACTCCCATACCCATGACTTGGAAATTCTTATTTTGTTTCATTCCATAAATTGTTGGAGTCATTATCTAATTGAAAATAGTTTTATAATCTACACAAATCATGATATTATTTGGTACATATTCTCCCATGTGGAATAATATTTTCGATGGAGGAATTAGTATGAGTACATAAACATATTTTATTTTTTTAATTTAATACCCAAGGGTATGGGGAAAATAGTGGTATTCACTCTTGACAAGAAGACTCAGGGTCATGGAGTTTGTACATCCGATGAGGATTGGAAGATGATGGGATTGATCACTAACTAGAAGATATATGTGTTAAAGAGATGAGAGGTCATGACTTGTGACACATTGATCATTACTACAATGTTATTTAATTGGGTAAAGGCTATCTTGTATCCTAATTTTTATTTTCTTGTGATATTTGAATATCTCATATTTTAGGATCCAATTTTGGGATGGTCTCAGCCTGAAGACATGGTTATTTTTAGTTATTGTAGGATAATGGTCCCTATATACAAAATAGAGGTGTTTATATGGATATATTATCCCATGTTTTGGGATGTGTATCAAGGGTTGACCAATACATGCAACAATGTTATGCATTGTTTATGGTTTATGTTTATGATAAATAACATCACAGGGTTTGTTACTCATCTTCTCACCTATACAATGATAATTGTGGACCAATAGAAACTAGTTGGGTTTTATAAACCCATACCAGTTAATGTATGGAAGTGGTATGTGGTGGACATGGACTTCATAATAGGGAAACTAGGGACCTTGAGGGGTTGTGATGCAGTATTCATGGTATTGGACTGACTGATAAAGACTTCACACATCATTGTCATTATATATACTCAATAAAAAGATGAGATGGGTAAGTTTTATGTAATGAAGATAGATATTATAAATGGGGTACCTAAGTGCATGGTATTATATATTTATATATGTCTCATGTATAAATATGGTTGGGTTATACAAAAGACATGGGGTTTCATGTCATGTTTTTTAGAGCGTACCACCTGTAGATAGATGTGCACTCTGATAATATGATTTGAATACTTGAGGATATGATCAGAGAATATGTGCCAGATTTTGATGGATCATATGATAAAAATCTAGACATGGTATATTTATTAAATAACACTATCTCTCAATCATTGATCCATATATCCCTAATTACGGGTATTCATAGTAGTTCATATCGCTTTATACTTTGCTGGTTAGAGGTAGGTGTGTCAGTAGCAATTGGTTCGAGTTTGGTGTAGGGGACCACATAGTTTTCTTTTTTGAGGGAAAACTGTTGGTTACCACTCAGAGATTTCAGATCTCAAATCCTAGAAATACATTGAAATCCATGGTGGTCATCATGGGAATGCAATTTTTCAAATTGGTATTTACCTAATTGGGGAATTGATATTTAGGGATATAGGGGAAGCTGAGTACATGTTCAATCATTCAATTAATGATGGTAGAGTAGATTGGGGTTGTGGAGTACTAATTGGTTATTCTTCCATGAAATTTATGATACGTGATATATTTAACATATCATTGATCTATAAGTATGATTAATCCTTAGACTAAATGATCAACAATGATGATATTTATTTTTAGGTAGCTTCCACATTAGAGGATTTCCAAAAGGGAATCATGGACCAACATAATAATTTACTATAAGGGAAGTATGTGACCCCTTTTTGGCTGTTGATAGAGTATGATCAAATCTATGATGGGAATTGGGATCATGAGTAGTATGTGTTGGCCTAGTGGCCAAATATATTCTATGAGGAGCACTAGAGTTAAATCATGTGGAAGACAAGTATTTATAGAGGGACATTTTAATGAACCTAAAATTTTATATTTGAATATACGGATCATTTTTTTCAGTAATGATTTTATTGTTGATTCTTTTCAATGATTACAGGGGTAACATGTTTTGGGAAGCATGTCAAAGAGCGGTTTCATAGACCCCTAATGTAATATATAGTAGGCGGACACATTTTACCAAGTCAAATGGGGTCTGGGTACCTAACATTATGGGTAAGATCCCTATAATGGTTGTTGGCCCACCAACCACCAGGTGTTGAACAAATCCAATTTTTTAGGTTTTTAAAATGATTATAAATATGAATTTTGGGTTTATGATTCTTTTGATGGGTAAAATTATTATTTATCCCTAGTATATTATCTCAATTTATTATTCTAACTATTCCTTTTGTCTCAATATTGGGTGCCCTAGGATAGGAGTAAAATTGAAATACAATCCATTCTAATTTTTGTAGAGTATTTTCCTTAAAGATTAATTCATTCATGCATGTTCATATGGTAGATAATTTTGAACAGAGAATTATATTGAAATTATAACTCCATGGTTAAGTATATAATGGTCAGTATTTCCTAGGTTAGGTATTAACTCTCAATGGGTGTCAGGTCTCCCCTTTTTTTCCTTTTATTTTTTTTTATTTTTTTCCATTTTTCCTACTTTAATTCATCCCCCTTTGTTTTTTTTGCATAATCCCATGTGGACTCCCACTATTGGGAGCTCATTTGATTGGAAATAGAGGTATAGGGAAATATGGATCTTATGCGGACAAGACGTGGAGCACGATCAAGGTGCAGTGGATGTGCATCGCGGATCTGGGATTGAAGGTGTGGTGCTTTAATTCCCATGGTAGTATATTTTTATGTTTTAATCCATAGACCCATTTAGATTAATTTTTTTATGTTTTTGATGCTCTTTTATGATTTTTGGTGACCCATTGGGGGTTGATTTGAAGTTATTTTAGTGAAAACAAGGTTTTTAGGAGGATCATAAAGGATTACCATATAGAAAACCTAATCACATGGAATGGGGTTATAGAAACACACTCTATGAGTTGTTTTTAATTAGGGATGTTATTATTTTTTGGGAATTCATTATATCTAGTCTGTGTACACATAATGTAGTGGGATATGATTGTGTGGCCATGTACATAGCTAGACACCCTGTGTGAGGGTCACATGGTCAGGTAGTTGTACAAGACTAGACCATGAGTGTACTCATGGAATTTAAAAGTGTATTTCTAGACCCTATATATACCCAAGGCATGTAAAATTACATTTCAATGTGTTTTCTTGAGAGCACATATCATGTACTCAGATGTACACACTATGTACACTCCTCGTTGAAGGGTTTTTTATTTTTTATTACCATGAATCATGAAATGGGGTTTTATGAGTTAATTATCTGTATTGTTTTCTATATAAAACATTATTATGAAAAACCATGGGTGTATTTAGGAATTAGAAGGGTGGATTTAGGGTGTGCGGGAAATAAAGGCCAATTATAGTTCCTTTCTCTAGTAAATGTAACCAGAGGTATCATATGAGAGGAATGGGATGAGACCTAGATGATGGCCATTAGGTTGTTTGGATGAAGTGGATTATGGTATCAATGGTACTTTATTCATAGTGGCAGGGTATTTTCCCTATTTATTGGGATCTATTTGTGAATTGAAGATAAGAATAGGTTAGGATTTACCAAACTCTTTTTCCGTAGTAGTGACTTGGATATGGTGGATGACTTTAAGGTGAACAGGGAACAATATTGGGGAATGTGATTACCATGTGTGGAATTGGAACTGGGGTGGGACATTAGTAATCTAGTTTGATTGATGTTTAAGTGGATTTCCCTTTGAGTCTAAGAGGTCATGTTATGTGTTGTCACTATTGTGTAGCGTGTTTTCCTCAAGGGATGGGTGTTGTTCAGAGAGACTAATTGGCATACAAGATCTTGAGAGGGGTGGTTCCACTTATATTTTTATCCATAGGATCCCAAGGTGGATTACTCTTTGAAAATGACAATTCTATGTATCCCATTATGGATTTCACCATTAATGTTTTAATTGAGAGGATCCCAAGAGGGATGCCTCTATTTATATACTACCTATGATTATACCAAGATGGATTCATCAATTTACATGATTACTTAGTGGAACTGAGTGGGATCATATAGATACACCAAACCTATGTGGGTGCGAGTGCTGGGTAGTGATGGTTGTATGTGCCACCCTAGAACCGAAATTGATTTGTGAACCCGATGGGGAAGAGTTCAAGATGGAATGTGTTGGTGTTTAGCCTAACCAATTAATAAAATTAGATTTTTTAATACCTGATAAAATTTGATTCACCAAGATACCTTGGAATTATCCAATGTACCTAGAATTGATGTGATATAATATGATTCCATGGAATCACTTATTGAGATGGATATGATCGTGGAATTCTTGGTATGTTTAGGATTCGATATCATGGAATATTGGCAGTGGATTCATCTCTCTTCTGAAATATAATGATATGGTTGATGTGTGGTTGATTCCAAGAGGTGGTAGCTAGGATACTCTATTATATCGTGTTCCTCAATTTATACAATAATATCTCATGATCTCATGGATTCCTCATATATTGTGATACCTTCAGGAATTCGTTGGTGTTGGGATTCAAAGTGAGATACCAAAAAACCACTGTGAATGCCCATTATTATTGATATTTTAATGGCACTTTGATGTTAAACGTGAATTTATAACCCCATGAATGGATATTATACATCCTTAGGGAGACTGTTGGATCCCCTCGATCAAAGCCTAGGATACCCACTAAGATGAAGTGGATAGACTGGTAATGAACTGGCTGAGGAGTTTTGAGATATTTGAAGTCTATGATATTAATTTTGGGGTCTAAGTAGGGCATTCCCTTTGATTTCCTAGGTTTCCAATGAATCAACCATGCATGTACATCTAGGATTTCTTACAGTTTCCCCCTCCTATGAATTAGTCATCAACCTATCATTGTGAATTCTCGGGTATTACCATGGGGTTCGGCCTATGGTATTGAGGATAAGGGGTTAATGTGGTTGCCTTAGGGTCCACTACTCTTAGGTGTTGTTTTGATCACATGATCTATAAACATAGGACACATGTTCCCTTATTGTGATTCTCATTTTTAGAGACACCCTATCATGGTTTGAGGTTATTATTATCAATCTATGTCATGGACCCAAGGATCAAAGCTAGTTTTTGTGCTTAGAATGGTTTATATGTATACTCCCTGGGGTAATTCAGGATATTATGATTGGAACGGTCCCTATGATGTTATAAGATACATTTTGTAATTGTCCAGTGAATTTTTAAGATAGTTTTTTTCTTATTTAGAACCTATGGATTTACATGGTTTTTATTATTTATTTTATTTCAATTGTTCCTTAGTGGGTTTGGGTATATTTCACAATAATGCACTTATGAAATTAGGTTTTTGTTTTACCATTGTAGGTGGCCTACTGAGATCTATTACTCACCCCTATATGAAAACCACGAAGTGAGTACAATAATATTATATGATTTTAGGTTGAGCATATGGCATAGTGGATTGGGCGGAGGCCTGAGATTTCATGATTGAGCAGATCCACTCATGTATAGTCTCATGAAAAGGTTGTAGAATCTCAAGAGTATTATAAACTATATTTCGGGTATGGTTCATAGTTAGAAGGAAATCCTTGTAACTTTTTAGTGTCTTTATTTTGTATATATGTTTATCTTAGTGGATGATCAGTTATATATTTTTACTTATATGATTAATTTAATTTTGTCCAAAAAATATTTAGTTTATTGATTATTTATCAATACATTAATTTTTATGATTCTTGGTTAATTTAATATTATTTATCACATTAATATGTGAGGTATAGTCTCTTAAGTATCACCTTAGAACCCTACTACTATTAAAAAACCTCTGGAGTATGAGGAGACGTGTATAAGGTCATGTGGTAGTCTGATATTGTTACAATTCATAGTTAACAATACCGGGAAATTTCAAAGTAGAATTTGGGCTTTTAGTATTTGCCTTAATATTTGATTATCTATATTCTAATGATATATGGATTTGTTAGAGATTGTTATAGATATTGGCTTGGGTAATTATGAACTCCTTTTCCGATAAGAAATTCAGGATTACTAGTAATGGTATTGATGTTTTGTATTTTATTCAAGTTATGTTTGATATGATTTTATCCTAATGTAATTCACATGGAGTCTATATTTATAATTTATTATTAAATTTTTTCTCTAATCCCATTGTTAAGATACAAGTTCTAGATTTTGGAACTTAGCCTGTTGAGGTATGAGGCATCTATTTCATCATATGTTGGAATGTGGGATTCACATTACATTTAGGTACTTTATAGTGTGATTCTTTTCACTAAATAAAGGCCTATCATTTTAAAGTGTATATAACATCTCATAAAACATTTTCATGTTAATTAATCTGTGGAATTCAACTTAGATGGGCTAACATATACATGTATTTACTTTTTATATAATTTATTGTTGATCTATAGTGGCATGACTATAAATTATGATGATGTGGTCCCTTGGTTTGTGGGACATGAGGTGACCCTAATAGTTTAGTGAGGGAACTAGTGTAGTAGTGTGAAACCCCTATTGGGTTTCTATTTTATTTTAGTTTTTTGATATTAATGGTTACAACTTCTATGGTGATTTACCATATAGAATTAGATGGTACTCTACATAACCGAACTGAGTGATAGTGATTTTCTGGATATTGTTCATTACAGGGTGATATTAGGTGAATCTACCTTAATGTTATGGTTATTTGATGTTCCGGTAATAACATTTATGTTGTGCTTTGAGGTTTATATGAATGTAATTCTACTTATACAATCTATTAGTTTAGATTTTCTTCAATATTGATCATTCATGATGGTGTCATTATGTACTTATGACCCTATATGAGTTTTGATCTTTGAGGGAGAATTTTTATAATTAGATTTTCACTGATGGTCAAATCCCAAGTAGGCTATTGAGTTGGAATGGGATACCATTATGGATATGGGACCCTTTATGGGTGTTTTTCCTATTGAATTTTATGGTTGGGTGAGACCCCATTAGGGGGTAGTTTGGAATGTAAGATGTAAAGACCTCGATACTAGAAGCCTATAGTTAGCTCAAACATTATTACATTGGTACTACATATACGAAATCGATTCCCAGAAGACCTAATTGTTTAGTTGTCTAGTTAAACTAGATATATACTTAAATCACTTATTATATTTGAAAACATTAAATAAAAAATAATATTTTTGTTGATATCATCTTTATTACCTCAATAATATCCATATATATAAATCATAATACACTTATTATCATCCTTTACAAAGGAAAAGTAATAAATGGTTGATCTCTTATTCTCATTAAGGGAACACATATAGAGTAACCTAAATAATGCATGAATAATATGGAAGGAATAAATGATTCCAAATAATAATTCCATATAAACAGTCACATGAGTTTGAAATTTATCCATGAATACCATAAATAATCAAATAATTGCAAGGAATTTAATAACGTGTTTTATAAATATATAATTCATAATTTTGGACATCTGATACATATCATTTAGGCCTCATACCACAACATCTAAAAAATATTGTTAAGGCCTCATGCCAAGACATCTTACATAAATGGTCAAGGCATTTGAAAAATTCCCAATTTGTTTTTTCGCATCAGACCTATCGATGTATCAAGGGTATATATAATTTTTTTCTCCACTTATTACTCAATTAGTTCAATGCATTCATCATATGGTTAAACAATACAAATTAACTAACATAAATAATTTTATTTGTCTGGTAAACTAGCATATAGAATGTCAAAAATTTCCTTGGTCAAACTAATTATAAAACCTCTAAATAAATATTTTTAATTGTATCATTAAATCATATCCTTAGTATAATGTTAAACAATGTATGTTTACGAAGATGAAAATAATTTCATAAGATCATTTGAATGTTTCTCAAAGAATATACACTTTTAAAATAGAACACACTTATTTAAAATCTAAAAAAATCAAAATTATAATGTAAAACATTTTATTTTAAAAACACCATCGAAACATTTAAATAATTCTTCAATAAATTGGGAAGTTATGATGGTGGGAAATTCTATTCATGCTGTATATGATAAAAAAAAATCATTTCACATTTTCTAGAAAAAATTCAAAAGAACATCCTTTGAAAAACCAAAATAATATTCCTTTTAAAAAATTACAAAAATTAAAACATGTGTAAATTTTTATTTATTTAATAATTTTATAATTGTAATAAAAATATTTAAAAAAATTTAAAATATTTTAACATGGATAGAATATTTTCTCGATCTAGTATAAAAACAAATTTTGTTTTCCTTAAAAACAATATTTTGGTATCATGAGTACATAAAGAGTGGAAAATGGACTGAAAATTTTACGTTTATATAAAATCTCATATTATTATAAAATTTATTTATTTTCGGATAGAGATACAAATAAATACCCCAGCAGATACTTAAAAAAACAATCCTTAATGATGATGAGATTGTGAAATCAACCTTTACCACTCTGGTAACATTCAAATAATAACCCACATTGAATAAATAACTTAAAATGAAAATTTAAATACCAGGACTATAAAATAATTCATGATATAAAATATTTAATCCTCATAAAAGTAGTTAGTTTTATAACTTAATATATCTCCCAAAGAAAATAGTTTGAGATGAAGAACCCTTTCCTCATGTCTGAATTGCTTGGTAAGTGTTTGAACTTCCAATATAATAAATATATATTTACTATAAAATATTTATATAACCATACTCATATATATATATATATATATTCCCACATATTATTTACATATAAATATTTTTCTCCTATTTATTTTCATTTCTTTATTAAAATCATTATTCTGGGTGATAACTACTTCATTTTTCATGTATGTTTCAGTTCGATTGTTTTAGTCCATGTGTCTTACTCACGATTACATAATCTCAAATTATATAATAATAATAATATAAATACAATATATATTCATTTTATATATTTTATATTCATCTGTAAATTATAGAGACAAATAATGAATTGCACCATTCAAGGAGACTGTAGGTCATACATATTCACGAACATTATTATCACTTATCAACGAATAAAACAAAATTAAGGTAAATAATAATTAATCCTTATATAATAATTATTATATATTTTATTTCTTATATATTTATTAAATATGTTATTTTTACCTCCACTATAAAACATAAAGGAAAAATGAATCACATTTCTTTGTGGTGGTGGTGGTCATCATGAATACACGAGCAACGTTATCATTTTCCAAAAGATTGGAAGGTAAAATTTAGAAATGATAATATAATTTAAAACAAATAATTATTTCAAAAATATAATATATATTTATTACTTCCATCTTAATAACCATCCATGTAAAGTGGTGATGAAAAACAAATTACACTGTTATGTGGAGACGATAAGTCTTATATACACACAAGCGATGTTTTAAATTTTTATAAGATGGAAAAGATATTTAAAATGGTTGTACCATGATGATAATAACATATAGTCATATTAATGATATTTTATTTATAATATTTTTATTTTTTCAACATATTAATTGGAATTGAATAAGAAATAAACTTGAAAGAGTCTGTATATATGATTAACTCTTCTTCGGTATAATTCATTTATATTCCTTCTTAAAGACTCTTGGAATGATATATTAAGAATAATAGAAACTATAATTTTCATAGAAGTAAGTGTATAAAAGAATTTTGAAGGGTTAGGTTGAGCTATATGTATCAATTCCGTGTAAAGAAAATAGAAAAGGAGTTTCCTTTTATAAGTTAGGGGAGGAGAACTTTTTGAAATTCTGGAAGTATTATAATATAATATGTGTCTAACACATGTAAAATGATTTAAAAATGAAATATATTCAAATTTAAAGAGTATATATTAATAAAATAATTTTTTATGGTTTTGATGTAATTTTTAACCTTATTATTTTGAGTAAAAACATGGTTAAAGAATTCTTTATCCCAGTCGTGGTAATGACTTCTTAAATATTATTGGGCAATAATTTTTTATATTAAGTGAAACCTTTTCTTAAAAATGGACATGTTATAGAATATTAGACCATATATTATTCCCTTTTCCCTTTTTTAAATATTTTACGAGTTTTAAAAAATAATATATAATATTATTTTACTAAAAAATAAATAATGAAATTTTTTAATATATTCATTTAATTTGACATTAAAGACACCAAAAAAAATATGAAATTAACATATTACCGTTAAAAAAATTATTTATATGATATATACATCTATAATATTTTTGGAACATAATAATCCTTCCAAATTTTATTACTTTTAATATTTTTACTATCATTTATTAATTGAATAAATATTGATTGTTGTTTTTAAGAATTTAAGGTAATTATACAATAACTAAAAATTAAAAATAAATAACCATGATAAAAAAATTAATTTATATTATAAATTAAAATTTTAAATGGACCCTATCCACTTTATATCCCTCTTGAAAAATATTATTTATATTAATTTCAATTGTGTGATATTTTGTTCTTATACCTATCTTAAAGTAATATAATGGTCAATAATAATGATAAATACAACTATGTGGACATATGTTTGAGAATTAGATGGATATGCCTGGAAAAATTCATAAAATATGATAAATATAAGTGTTATAGAAATTTTTAAGCCTTATCCCAATGTTTTAACTGTGTTTTACCTGTTTTACCCTTTTTTAAGTGACAAATATCCACTAAGGATAATATTCACAATATAAAAAATTAAGAGGGACCTATTTACCAAATTTTTTCCTTAAGATTGAAACTATGGAATCCATTTTTAATCATTCAATTTGTATTAATAGAATAATTTTATTTAAAATGAAACCTGTGAAATGTGTTAAAAAATAGTTTTCGAATAAAAAGCTTTCAGAAATATAAATGTTTTTATACAAAAATCTGAAATAAAATAAATTCAAATGAACTTAATTATATTATTAGTAATATAAATTAATATATGGTATTTCTAAGACCATTTAAAATAAAATGTGGCATTGTAATTATCTAAAATAAAAATCAATATTTGTCACTACTCAGCAAAAAATAAATCATTTTTGAAAATTATAAAAAATTAACTCTATGGTAATTATGAAATTATAATTTCGAAAATAAATTTCTATTTTTCAAATTTTTTTCTAAAATTGGTATAAATTATTATATATTATCAAAAAAGTTGGTAATTGTTTTTTAAAGAAAATGTATTACTGAATCATAAAATGATTGTACGAAAAATCAAGTAATTTTTAATCAATATATTATATTTATATAAAAACATTATAATATTAAAAATATTGTTATTTTTATTCATACTACTAATTTTAATGTCTAGGTTATAAAAATAAAATTTAAATAATAATATTATAATAGTATATAATATTTTGATTAAACTTCGTGTTGTGTGTATCACAGGCATTCAAAAAATTATATTTATTTAAAGAAAAATATTTAATAAAATATTAGTGTGTTACATTATACCCTTATTTAATTAATTACTCCCTAACAATTTTATCTCGTTCTTTAAATGTTCATCCTTTTTTTAAAACTCACATCATATAGTGAAATAATAAATCTTCTTCTAGAAAGGGCAAGCAAGAAACATAAAGGTTACCTTTAATATTACATATTGAGGTTCCAAGAAAATGAGAACATTGATGGTAAGTTAAAATGTAAACATGGAAGATAATACTAACATGCAAGGAATCATATAGAGTGATCTAGAACATGTGGATAATGATATTGATGCCCACAAAACCCTAAATTAGTGAAGGGTGAAAAGGTCATTAATTCATCTGAAGTGATGGTAAAAGAATAAAATTTTTATTTCATGATATTCTTCCTATATTATTTTAGGAATCATATATTAATTCCAAAATCATAAAAAATAAATAAGTCCCCAAAAAACATATTTATATCAGAACAAGTCATGGGTATAATAATCATGCTTATAACATGGAAATAAATGTTCATATTGACAAAGGGTGCTCAATATATTTTCAATATATCAAAATTCTAACTACTTGTATTGAATTAAAAGTCTATCCTCAGGGGGTCAATGGGTTATTTGACATTGATGCAAAATATGAAAAATAATAAAGTTATAGAATCAAATAAAGCATGAGTTCACAATCAAATTACCTATCATAACAACTTAAGGGATTTCAACATCACCAAATGTAATTTCATATTCTTGGAATTTTCCCTTAACATTTTTTTTGGTAAATTCTCATGATGCTATGGGAATTAATTTATATATTACCTCATTAAATACTATTAAAACATTGTAAATTTCCTCATTCTTTCTTTACCTTACACTCACATGACTGATTACCTTTCATTCAACACCATAAAGAAAACTTTCATTTCCTTTAATCATGTACCAGGTTGTTTCCCCCAAAAATTACTACATGTTGGGTGTTTTATCCTTCCCTTATTTCCCTTCACGCCATTCAATATTTATTGGTTCTAACTCATCCTCTTATACTGTTTATTTCCTTAGAAAATGGTATGAAGGGTAGAATTACTTCTCCATACTGATGGAACTTGATAAAATATCATCATATGATGAAAAAAATTTAGATACTAGTTACCTTTAGAGGATTGTATTATTCCCAAAAAAATATTCCATATTACTAAGTGGATTACATACATATTTCATAGCATGCTTGGATTATCTTTTAATTGTTTCCTCATACACAAGAACTCCTTCATCTCCCTTGTATCTTAGATTGAGTAATATCCCTTCCATATCTTCTCGTTTATCAAAAGAATATTATTTTTCCAAGAATGCATACTTAAATATATTTTATTAAATTTCTTATATATTTACCTCAACCTTTTTATTTTAAATTAATGACCACTATAGATCGTCATCTTCTTTTAAATAATATACTACCGTAATAACATTCTTTATATAATTATTTCTCAATGATAGAAATATATTTTCTAGAGAATTGATAATATTTTTAAATATAAATGGATTTGTAGTTACTTTAAAGGATAAATAATTTTATTACATGAATTGGTCCAAAATAAATGTATCATGTATTGAATTAAAGGGATGTTCCATACAAGAATTTTTATTGGTTATAACATGGGTTAAGTATTATAATATAGTCATAATACACATAACTCAAACATTATTCATTAAAAATTGATCAAGAGGGAAATACATACATTTATTATGGGCAATGACACATTTTCTATTCCCCCCTATTAAGAACCATTTCTAAAAAATTTCATACACTGTATTATATCAAAACATTATAAATCATAATATATTATTTGAAAGCTAGTGAAATAATTAACATAAGTTAAAAATGTATGCATAACTAATATTAAAATCATAGGCTTCATTTATTTGATATTATTCTAGAATAATTAAATATATTTTCCAATCATTTATACTGATTTATAAAAATTTATGAATTAAACCAATAATATCCCTCATGATTATCAAGATAGGTGTATAGAATGGGCCCACTCATTGTGCAGTAAAATAATGGATAATATATACTCGTACAACTCTTTTCAGGGTTATTACACCTAGATGAATATATACCAAAACCATATATATTTATAGTATATATATAGGGATGTATTTCTTGGAAAACCAAAAAATCTATACCTTACTGAAACATTATGATGTTATAATATACTTATACTTATCCTTAAAGTCATTTATAGTGTTATGTTTCCTAATCTATGTTTTCCGAAATCTATTTCCTAAGGTTTGTACTAAGATTAATCTAAAAAAATACAAATACACCAACTCAAATATCCTATATTCAGAGGATATTTTATTAATTATGTTACAAGATAAAAACAGTCACATCCTTGGGCACCAAATAATTTAGTAGTTTTGGTAATCTTTGTAAAAATGTGAACCACACATTACATTTCAAAGCCTAAAATATAGTATAATATTTTCTCTGAGATCATTATTATTACATATAGAATTATCCAAAATATCAATCAAAATTTACTAACATGAATCTTATGGAATGAATTCATAAGAAAGGATTGAGCTCATCTGCTCATTAAGGGAACAATTATAGTATTAAATAAAGAAACCATAAATATTATGGTAGGAATAAATTATAGCTAAATAATTCCATATAAATAATCATATGATCTTGAAACCTATATATGGATATCATATTTATTCATATATAAAAATGGAAATCAATAACCAATTTTATAATGGTTAAATGCATAATCTTTGGCATCTTAAACTTACCATTGAGTCCTCATTCCAAGACATCTGAAATATACCATCAAGGACTCATTCCAAGACATCTAACATAAATGGGTATGTCCTTAGAAAAATAACCAATCTATTTTTTCTCATGATAACTATTGAGGCATTGAGGGTCTATGTAATTAAAAGCCTCACCCATCACTTAATAAGTCCAATGAATTTATTATATTAATAAACCTGAAAACATAATCAGTATAGAAATCTTTCTGTATTAGAATAACTAACATACATAATTTCAATACATTCCCTAGTTAAACCGGGCATAAATAATACATAAAAGTATGATGGATGGTATCATTATAGTATATCATCACTATATGATTCATTAAAGGTTGTTGACATAGATAAAAATACTTCAAAAGATCATCGCATTGAAATAACTCATTAAAAATCCTAAAAATATCATATATATTAATACAAAAATTATTTGAAAGAAACCATTGAAACATTTAAAGTAATATTCAACTAAATGTGAGTTCATTATGGTAGTTAATTTAATTCCAATATTTTATATAAGGACTTGGCCTCAAAACATTACATAATCATGAATTAAATGAATAATTCACATAGAGATTATTTTCATGTTTAGAGTTTTAGAGAATTAGGACATAACTATTACATCTCACAAGATTAAAAAGTAGACACTTCTACACAGTTTCCATTTTTTCATAAAATAAAAACTCTTAAAAAGAAACATGTCTAGTTCCATGTTTTAGATATCATGCCATTCAATGATCCCATCCATGACCCTATTCACCTTTATGTGTTGTGGAAAACATTTCAAAAACATGGGATGATCATAAAAAGCTCAGTAAGGGATACACAAAGAATAAAAACAGTTAGTTTTTCAAAAAATCATGTAAACCATGAATACTTTATCAAAGTAATACTTTCCACCTTTAAGAAGTTTTAGATACTCTTCACTGAATAAAATATCATTACTTAATCTTTTTTAATGAAAAGATTTCCATAAAACCCATATAAAGAATAGATTACATATAAAGGATACATAGGACATAAATATACTTAAATGGAATAACCATACGGTCGACATCCACACATATCACTACATGGAATAGCCATACGGACGACTTCCATACCCAATGCATTGAAGGTTATAACGTAACTGTAACACCCGAGACTTTTATGTTATATAAATTATCAAAGGAATCTTTTTCTACGCAACACTTGCTTGACTTGCTTTACACGCAATCGCGACCTTCCTCGATAGCTTGCGTCGTACGCAATACCGAGTTTCACTAAACAACAATATGCTATTAAAACTAGCCGTTATGAATAGTAATAACAACTTTTTGAAATTTTATAAATTTTATTTTTCAAAATGGACTTCATTTTTGGACTCAGAATATCGAAATTAGCCTAGGGTGAAATTTTGGTATTTTTCTGAAAACTTTCAATTTATGATGAATAGTGAAACCACTAAGTGGTAGGTTAAAAACTGAATTTTGCATAAAACTTAATTTTACCGCTTCTGTGAATGGAATTTCAAAAATCCGAGAGACACGGTTAATATCAAGGACTAAAATGTGGTTCAATGAGATGAAAATAATTTTTTGGTGAATAGTAACTTTTTACTATTTTTACCGCGGTTAATAGTAAATAGGGTAACTAAGGGTAAATATGATATCAATATTACCCTAACACATGTCCTAATACTATTGGACAAGTGTAATTCGACCAAAAACAAACTTAGGAATAAAATATGACCATTTAGGCCCACTTGGATTAGATTAGGACATTTATTATTAATTTATTTAAAGAAGGGTTAAAATAGTTAAAATCAAAGTTTAACAAGTAAATCATTTTTAATATAGGGTTATACATAAGATAAATTCGATTGTAAATATTCATTAGAAAGCTAAAAAGATTTCCTACATGATGGTATTTTATTTGTAATTTTTAGACATCAAATAATTTAATTTATTTATGACACAAAGATGATGCAGTAATTATCTTATTAATGAAATATTGAAACAATTGATAATATAAATACCAAAATAAATGTAATTTGAGACTTTTTATGAATTCCACTAATTTTCTAGGTTACTATGATATATTAGTGTTGATTTAATCAACTTGGTTCGAACATATAATTCTGTTATGACTTTCACAAAAATCATATATCAAATAGTGTCAAAATTGACACAAAATAGTTTTTAAATCAAATATTATATTATTAATTGTTATTTTATTCCTAAAAATCTAAGGTTCGGCCAAATGACTTAGATAAGGATATATATATTAATAATAAACAATTTGGGGTTCGTTTGGCATGTTATAGAAAGTTTATTAACCATATAGTGAAAGAAAACAAAAAGACACGGTAAAAGTTAAATTAATTAACTTAGAGTTAAATCTAATTGATAAGGTTAAAATAATACCCTAAAATTGTCTAAATCCTATTGGTTGATAGGATTTCGACCCTTCCCCACTTTATCTTCGAAATAAGACCCTTTGGAACCATTATAAACCGATTTTGACTTTAATATAAAATAATATTTTGAGATATTCCTAAGGTGCCCCTCTCCTCCCTTATAAAAGGGCACCTCCTCCCCCTCCTCCTCACACCAATTTGAGCACTCAAGCTCGGCCAACCCCTGCCATTTTCCCTTCTCCACTTCCCTAGAATAATCCTAGAGGTCCTGGTCTTCTCCAAAGACCAATCTTAGTTCCTTAAGTGGAGGATTCAAAAAGGCGTTCCAAAGAAGAGGTAATATCCATTACCGATCTTTTCAATTTCTTTCTTCTTCAACTTCTTCTTCTTCAGTTGTTTCATGATAAAGTAATAACATCAGTATTAATTACATACTGATATGTTATTATAAATATGAAACAACCCTAATTCACCTTCTATCCATCCTACGGAAAAATGAAATCACCGCGCGTGCGTACGTACGGAATACCGTCTCCACGCCGTGGTGTAATCTATTTTCCACCATCACCTTACAAGGATGGGTATAATGGTGTAATGAGTAACTATATATGATTATTATTAAGTAATATTGATACTGAAATAATATATATATATACTCCAATACAATTCCACGATCATAGGAACGATATCATCACTCGTGCGTACGTACGGAATACCGTCTCCACGATGTGATGCGACTCGTTCTACATGATCTTCATTTCATAATGATTGTATAAATGAATTGAATGAATGAATATGGTATATACTACACTAATACCATTCTGGAAATGAATTATCTATAACCTAAAGATAAGAATAATAATTTATTCGACAAAACACGCATAAGAACAAAAAGTTATAAAGACCCGAGTAACAAGTAACAATGAAATATTACTAACAAGAAGCTAATAATATGACCATATATGATCTCATATCAATATGTATGATTCTGGAATAAGTCAATAACATTATTTAAACCATTATACAGGAGCTTCGGACACGAACAAAGCAAATCGGACCTAAGGTAAGGGAAATATCACAATCTCATTTTTATCCGAGATTGTTTATTCGTAAGTATTTACTGGGGTGTATTTTATCATCCACATCCATGTTCCCTCAATATGTAATATTGTTTCCATCCACTTGAAATAGTTTAAATCCAATTTTGCCCTTAGGTGAGTTGTTAGTAAAGAATATGAAAGGAATCTTTTGTCGTTTTTCCGTACGAGGTACTTTTTGACTTTTCCGACAAAAGTACGAAGAATGTTTTTTTAACTTATACGGCATGAATGGATTTTTAAAACATTACTTCAAAGAAGCTTCCTTTACAAGTTTTCAAGTTTATTTTTAATCAACTTCTTTTATTTTAAAGTTGTATGACATGTTATGAAAGGAAAAATGTTTTTGAAGAAGAAAGGATATTTTCCTCAAGAATTCAATTCAAGTGTTTTATCAAAATTATTTTCCATCTAAGATAATAAAGAGTTCTGTTTCTATCCATATTTTTACATTGATTTGACTATGTTGTGATGGAATTATGTTTATGAATTCCTTTATCTTATATGAATTGATTTATGATGTCATGATGCTTCAAGAATCCCATTTTTGTTACATGTGTTATGCGATGATGTATGTTTTATGATTATGTGGCACACATAAGAAAGGATTCATTATAAGATGGGTGGGACCTATATCTCCCTCCAATGCATTGGGTAATGATTTTATATCTCATGAGATAGACATGGCTGGAACGGAAGGTTATTTCGGTTCAGTGATACAGGACTGAAACGAGGAGTGAACTCGGTTCAGAAAGGGACTTTGTCCACTAAGATAGTCTTGGCAATGAGTCATGACTAACAAGAAATGATTTTCCATGATTATGTGTGCATGCCACAATGATTCAAGTTTTATGTTATGATTATGGGGATCTCATTTTCACTTCTATGATTTATTCCATGTTAAGATATTATGATCTCTTTTGCAGGTTTTGATTTTCATAAAGATATGATATGATTTTTATTTCCTTTATTTTCCCTTGCTGAGCATTTGAGCTCACCCTTTTATGTTTTCTTTTCCCCAGGTCAGGAAGATGGATATTAAGTAGAATATGCTAAAAGGGACCCTAGATATGATGAAATAAATGGGAGACACTGTAGAATAATTATGAACCAGTTGTTTATATTTCCCCAGTTTCTAAAGACACTATACCTATACGGTCCTTTGTGGTTTTGTCATATGTTGTAATAAGAGTGCTTCAATTTTCAAGTATTAACAATGTATGTAAAGTGTGGGTCGTTATAGTTGGTATCAGAGGAAAGGTATAGTCAACCTTTGGAAACTAGGATGTGAAAGCCTTAGTAAGAACCCTAAGGATAAGTCTAAGCATAGAACACAATCTTAGTGTTTTAGAAATGGCCTTGAATAACCTAGGATAAGACCTTAAGCATGAAAATTTTATTCTTGAATTATGTGGTTTCCTATTATAATTAGTGTTGCTCACACTATTCTTCTTGGTTTTAGTCAATGGCTGGAACCCGAAGGAACCGTGTTAATGCGGAATGCGATGGGCAATGCAATGATTGTCCCCCTGAGCAACCAAACGATATGGGAGCTGGAATGCAAAATCTTGTAGCCATGCTCACACAACTTTCTCAAGCTATGAATCATGCAGGATTTCCAAACGAACAAAGAAGGGAGCAACATTCTGTTGAATCCTTCATGAGGCAGCGTCCACCATCTTTCAGCGGGTCTACTGATCCATTAGTTGCTGAACAATGGATTAGTACTACTGAAAAGATATTTTCAGTTCTTCAATGTTCTGAGCATGATAAAGTCATCCTAGCAGTGTATCGTTTGGAAGGAGATGCGGATCAATGGTGGAATCTTGTTAAGAATACGAGGCAAAGGGATGAAATTGAGTCTATGGAATGGGACGAGTTCAAGAACTTATTTTTCAATAAGTACTTCCCTCGTATTCTCCGAACAAAGATGGAGAAAGAGTTCCTTGAACTGAAGCAAAGGGATGATGAATCTGTTAGTACCTATGAAGCAAATTTTACAAGACTTGCAAGGTACTCTTCTGGTATTATTATCCAACCTGAGAGTAAGATCGATCGATTCTTTAGTGGCTTAAAACCAAGTCTTCGAAGGGCGTTAGCCATAAGGGACTTCAATAGCTACGAGGAAATCGTTCGATGTGCTCTCAAAGTCGAGATGGAGATTGGAGTAACCCATCAGTCACATGGGTTTGATAAGAAGAGGAAGATGGAATTCAAAGAAAAATCTAAAGAGCACACGGAAAAGAAGATGAACTTTCCCTTATGCTCAAAGTGTGGAAAGAAACATGGAGGGAGTTGTCTTAAAGGGACAAGTAAATGTTTTAAATGTGGAAAGGAAGGCCATCGGGCATTTGAATTCCGTGATAATGGGAAGAAGATGTCTAATGATGCAAACAAAGGAAGGGATACACAGAATGAACCTGCTACACTTCAATGTTTCAAGTGCAAAGAGATGGGGCATTATGCCAATCAATGCCCAAATCCAAGGGTTGATGATGATGGTCGACGTCAACAAACTCTTAAGGCTAAAGGCAAAGGAAAGTCACATGCAATTTCTATCAGCGATGTGGAGTACGATAACGATGTGGTGAAAGGTACACTTACCATCCACTCTAAAGTAGAAAATGTTTTATTTGATTCTGGATCCACCCACTCTTTTATTTCTGAAAAATTTTCTAAGGGTATCACCGTATTACCTCAACAATTAGATGTTGAGTTAGTTGTGACAACACCTAATGGCACATCAATCGCATCAGAAGTTTATAATTCTTCTCCGATCGAAGTTTGTGGGAAAGTGCTTCCTGCAAATCTTGTGATCCTTCCTTTAGTGGAATTTGATGTGATTCTTGGCATGGATTGGCTTTCTCTACATGGAGCTCATATCAATTGCCAAAGAAGGGAAGTCACATTTCATATTCCAGATCAACCTACGATCGTCTATCAATGCAAGGATGAACATAACCTTCCAGTGGAAATTTCTTCCATCTTATGGGTATTGATTCCACTAAATGAAGGTTATTTATCTCAAATGGTTGGTGAGAAACTCACGATTAAGAATATGCCCATTGTACGGGAGTTTGATGATGTCTTTCCGGAGGAATTGCCGGGTCTTCCACCAAATCGTGAAGTTGAGTTTTCAATAGAACTCGTACCGGGTGCTTTGCCTATTTCAAAGACACCTTATAGAATGGCCCCAATTGAGTTGCAGGAATTGAAGAAGCAACTCCAAGAGAATCTTGATAAGGGATTCATACGCCCTAGTGCGTCACCTTGGGGAGCACCTGTTCTATTTGTTAAGAAGAAAGATGGATCAATGAGACTCTGCATTGATTATCGAGAACTTAACAAGATCACTATCAAGAACAAATATCCTCTCCCACGCATTGATGACTTATTTGACTAACTACGCGGAGCTCAATACTTTTCCAAGATTGATCTTCGTTCAGGGTACCATCAATTAAGGGTCAAAAGGGAGGATATACCAAAGACGACTTTCCGTACAAGGTATGGACACTATGAATTTATAGTGATGCCATTTGGTCTTACTAATGCCCCTGCTATCTTCATGGATCTAATGAATAGAGTCTTTAGAGACTATCTTGATCAATTTGTGGTAGTCTTTATAGACGATATTCTTGTCTATTCAAAGAGCAAGGAAGAACATGAAGATCACTTGAGAATTATATTGAAGAACCTGAGAAAGGAGAAGCTTTATGCCAAATTTACCAAGTGTGAATTTTGGCTTCAAAAAGTTGCATTTTTGGGTCACATAATCTAAAAAGAGGGGATATCTGTGGATCCAGCAAAAACAGAGGTTATCGAAAGATGGTCGAGACCAACAACAGTAACTGAGATCCGAAGTTTTCTTGGTTTGGCTGGATATTATCGACGTTTTGTAAAAGATTTTTCACAATTATCTAATCCAATCACCAAGTTGACTCGGAAAGGAGTTAAGTTTGTCTGGACAGAGGAATGTGAAGAGAATTTCAAGGAGTTGAAAAGAAGGTTATCCAGTGCACATGTGCTCACACTGCCTTGTAGTGGAGAAAGGTTTGTGATCTACAGTGATGCATCCAAGAAGGGATTGGGGTGTGTTCTTATGCAAAATGATATGGTGATAGCTTATGCCTCACGACAGTTGAAAATCCATGAGAAAAATTACCCAACACATGATTTGGAGTTGGCTGCGGTAATCTTTGCATTAAAGATTTGGAGGCATTACCTTTATGGTGAAAGGTGTGATATTTATACTGATCATAAAAGTTTAAAGTATATTTTCACACAAAAGGAGTTGAATATGCGTCAAAGAAGATGGTTGGAGCTGATTAAGGATTATGACTGCTCAATCCATTACCACCCTGGGAAAGAAAACAAGGTGGCAGATGCATTTTTTATGATGAGGATCACAAAAGATACAATATTCATGGATTTACAAAGGATGGATCTTGGAATTATAATGGAAGGGGAAAAATCTTATCTTTCTCAAATGAATGTTCAACCATCTATACATGTGAATATTAAAGAGGCACAGAAAGAAGATGTCGAGTTACAAAAGAAGGTGAGAAATGTTCCTGAATTCAACCTTGATTGTGATGGGATAATAAAGTTCAGGAATCGGGTTTGTGTTCCTTCCATCCCCGAATTAAAGAAGGAGCTGCTGGATGAGGCTCATAGTTCTTCATTCTCTATTCATCCTGGAAGCACGAAGATGTATAGGGACCTGAAAGAGTACTTCTGGTGGGATGGCATGAAAAGAGATGTTGCTGAATATGTCTCTCGATGCTTGGTTTGTCAACAAGTTAAAGCTGAGAGACAGAAGTCTAAGGGGATGTTACAACCATTACCCATACCCGAATGGAAATGGGAAAACATCACTATGGACTTTGTCACAGGACTTCCTAAAACATCCAAAGGCAATAATGCTATCTGGGTCATAGTTGATCGTCTTACAAAGTCTGCACACTTCATTCCTATTAGAGAGGATTTCTCTCTAGATCAGCTTGCCAGGATATATGTAAAGGAAGTGGTAAGATTGCATGTAGTACCACTTTCTATTATATCTGATCGAGATCCGAGATTTACCTCGAAGTTCTGGCGAAGTCTTCAGCATACTCTGGATACATAGTTGAGTTTCAGCACTGCTTATCATCCCCAGACAGACGGTCAGTCTGAGAGAACAATTCAAACCCTAGAAGATATGTTGAGAGCTTGCTCTATGGATTTCAAAGGAGGTTGGGATCAACACCTACCTTTGGTGGAATTTTCTTATAATAATAGCTTTCACTCCAGTATTCAGATGGCTCCTTATGAAGCTCTCTATGGAAAGAAATGCAGGACTCCAACTTGCTGGGATGAAGTTGGGGAAAGAAAGCTATTAGGACCTGATCTCGTTGATGAAATGGCAGAAAAGGTTAGATCTATTCAACAACACATAAGAGCAGCTCAAAGTCGACAGAAAAGTTATGCCGACAACCGAAGAAAAGACCTAGAGTTTGAAGTGGGCGATAAAGTGTTCTTACGAATATCTCCCTGGAAGAGGGTTATGAGATTTGGAAAGAAGGGGAAGTTGAGCCCTAGATATATCGGTCCTTTTGAAATACTGGATCGTGTTGGGAAGGTAGCTTACCGATTGGCGCTTCCACCGAATCTCTCTCAAGTTCACGATGTGTTCCACGTATCTCTCCTGAGAAAGTACATACCAGATCCTTCACATGTACTCAGCTCAGAAGTTGTACCGCTGGAGCAAGATCTTTCTTATGAAGAACAGCCGATAGAGATTCTGGATCGTAGCGAAAAAGTCCTACGAAACAAGACCACTCGCTTGGTGAAAGTTTTATGGAGGAACCACCAACTTGAAGAAGCTACATGGGAGCTTGAGGATATGATGAGGGAGAAGTATCCTCATCTATTTGTTACAAAGTGACGAATTTCGAGGGCGAAATTCTTTTTAAGGGGGGTAGAATGTAACACCCGAGACTTTTATGTTATATAAATTATCAAAGGAATCTTTTTCTACGCAACACTTGCTTGACTTGCTTTACACGCAATCGCGACCTTCCTCGATAGCTTGCGTCGTACGCAATACCGAGTTTCACTAAACAACAATATGCTATTAAAACTAGCCGTTATGAATAGTAATAACCACTTTTTGAAATTTTATAAATTTTATTTTTCAAAATGGACTTCATTTTTGGACTCAGAATATCGAAATTAGCCTAGGGTGAAATTTTGGTATTTTTCTGAAAACTTTCAATTTTTGATGAATAGTGAAACCACTAAGTGGTAGGTTAAAAACTGAATTTTGCATAAAACTTAATTTTACCGCTTCTGTGAATGGAATTTCAAAAATCCGAGAGACACGGTTAATATCAAGGACTAAAATGTGGTTCAATGAGATGAAAATAATTTTTTGGTGAATAGTAACTTTTTACTATTTTTACCGCGGTTAATAGTAAATAGGGTAACTAAGGGTAAATATGATATCAATATTACCCTAACACATGTCCTAATACTATTGGACAAGTGTAATTCGACCAAAAACAAACTTAGGAAAAAAATATGACCATTTAGGCCCACTTGGATTAGATTAGGACATTTATTATTAATTTATTTAAAGAAGGGTTAAAATAGTTAAAATCAAAGTTTAACAAGTAAATCATTTTTAATATAGGGTTATACATAAGATAAATTCGATTGTAAATATTCATTAGAAAGCTAAAAAGATTTCCTACATGATGGTATTTTATTTGTAATTTTTAGACATCAAATAATTTAATTTATTTATGACACAAAGATGATGCAGTAATTATCTTATTAATGAAATATTGAAAAAATTGATAATATAAATACCAAAATAAATGTAATTTGAGACTTTTTATGAATTACACTAATTTTCTAGGTTACTATGATATATTAGTGTTGATTTAATCAACTTGGTTCGAACATATAATTCTGTTATGACTTTCACAAAAATCATATATCAAATAGTGTCAAAATTGACACAAAATAGTTTTTAAATCAAATATTATATTATTAATTGTTATTTTATTCCTAAAAATCTAAGGTTCGGCCAAATGACTTAGATAAGGATATATATATTAATAATAAACAATTTGGGGTTCGTTTGGCATGTTATAGAAAGTGTATTAACCATATAGTGAAAGAAAACAAAAAGACACGGTAAAAGTTAAATTAATTAACTTAGAGTTAAATCTAATTGATAAGGTTAAAATAATACCCTAAACTTGTCTAAATCCTATTGGTTGATAGGATTTCGACCCTTCCCCACTTTATCTTCGAAATAAGACCCTTTGGAACCATTATAAACCGATTTTGACTTTAATATAAAATAATATTTTGAGATATTCCTAAGGTGCCCCTCTCCTCCCTTATAAAAGGGCACCTCCTCCCCCTCCTCCTCACACCAATTTGAGCACTCAAGCTCGGCCAACCCCTGCCATTTTCCCTTCTCCACTTCCCTAGAATAATCCTAGAGGTCCTGGTCTTCTCCAAAGACCAATCTTAGTTCCTTAAGTGGAGGATTCAAAAAGGCGTTCCAAAGAAGAGGTAATATCCATTACCGATCTTTTCAATTTCTTTCTTCTTCAACTTCTTCTTCTTCAGTTGTTTCATGATAAAGTAATAACATCAGTATTACTTACATATTGATATGTTATTATAAATATGAAACAACCCTAATTCACCTTCTATCCATCCTACGGAAAAATGAAATCACCGCGCGTGCGTACGTACGGAATACCGTCTCCACGCCGTGGTGTAATCTATTTTCCACCATCACCTTACAAGGATGGGTATAATGGTGTAATGAGTAACTATATATGATTATTATTAAGTAATATTGATACTGAAATAATATATATATATACTCCAATACAATTCCACGATCATAGGAATGATATCATCACTCGTGCGTACGTACGGAATACCGTCTCCACGATGTGATGCGACTCGTTCTACATGATCTTCATTTCATAATGATTGTATAAATGAATTGAATGAATGAATATGGTATATACTACACTAATACCATTCTGAAAATGAATTATCTATAACCTAAAGATAGGAATAAGAATTTATTCGACAAAACACGCATAAGAACAAAAAGTTATAAAGACCCGAGTAACAAGTAACAATGAAATATTACTAACAAGAAGCTAATAATATGACCATATATGATCTCATATCAATATGTATGATTCTGGAATAAGTCAATAACATTATTTAAACCATTATACAGGAGCTTCGGACACGAACAAAGCAAATCGGACCTAAGGTAAGGGAAATATCACAATCTCATTTTTATCCGAGATTGTTTATTCGTAAGTATTTACTGGGGTGTATTTTATCATCCACATCCATGTTCCCTCAATATGTAATATTGTTTCCATCCACTTGAAATAGTTTAAATCCAATTTTGCCCTTAGGTGAGTTGTTAGTAAAGAATATGAAAGGAATCTTTTGTCGTTTTTCCGTACGAGGTACTTTTTGACTTTTCCGACAAAAGTACGAAGAATGTTTTTTTTAACTTATACGGCATGAATGGATTTTTAAAACATTACTTCAAAGAAGCTTCCTTTACAAGTTTTCAAGTTTATTTTTAATCAACTTCTTTTATTTTAATGTTGTATGACATGTTATGAAAGGAAAAATGTTTTTGAAGAAGAAAGGATATTTTCCTCAAGAATTCAATTCAAGTGTTTTATCAAAATTATTTTCCATCTAAGATAATAAAGAGTTCTGTTTCTATCCATATTTTTACATTGATTTGACTATGTTGTGATGGAATTATGTTTATGAATTCCTTTATCTTATATGAATTGATTTATGATGTCATGATGCTTCAAGAATCCCATTTTTGTTACATGTGTTATGCGATGATGTATGTTTTATGATTATGTGGCACACATAAGAAAGGATTCATTATAAGATGGGTGGGACCTATATCTCCCTCCAATGCATTGGGTAATGATTTTATATCTCATGAGATAGATATGGCTGGAACGGAAGGTTATTTCGGTTCAGTGATACAGGACTGAAACGAGGAGTGAACTCGGTTCAGAAAGGGACTTTGTCCACTAAGATAGTCTTGGCAATGAGTCATGACTAACAAGAAATGATTTTCCATGATTATGTGTGCATGCCACAAAGATTCAAGTTTTATGTTATGATTATGGGGATCTCATTTTCACTTCTATGATTTATTCCATGTTAAGATATTATGATCTCTTTTGCAGGTTTTGATTTTCATAAAGATATGATATGATTTATATTTCCTTTATTTGCCCTTGCTGAGCATTTGAGCTCACCCTTTTATGTTTTCTTTTCCCCAGGTCAGGAAGATGGATATTAAGTAGAATATGCTAAAAGGGACCCTAGATATGATGAAATAAATGGGAGACACTGTAGAAGAATTATGAACCAGTTGTTTATATTTCCCCAGTTTCTAAAGACACTATACCTATACGGTCCTTTGTGGTTTTGTCATATGTTGTAATAAGAGTGCTTCAATTTTGAAGTATTAACAATGTATGTAAAGTGTGGGTCGTTATAGTAACCTCCGGTATGAGTATTCACGGAACCACCCGTCATATGGTTTATCACGTAACCACCCATCAAATGTCCATGTACCTTCATAAAATAATAACACATAAAACCATTATGAAGGAAAGAAAACATTTCCATATTTCAATCAAAATATATAACATAAATATATTGACATAAAAAATCCATTATCAAAACCATTTTCAATACAAAAATACAGAAAAGATTTTATGTTATTTATTTACTTTTAAAAACATTACAGTTTGATAGGGAAGCCAAAGATCAAATAATACTCGCGGCGATGGAAAGGTCGTTGTCACCACATACATTAAAAAGAAACATACTTTTTGTCATTTAGTAAAACAATTTGTATAGAAAATATTCCTTTTGAATAAAAGTAAAATTAAAAGGGGTTTATAAACCGTATAAAATAAATTTTTGTATAAAACAAAATATACCTCAATGAAAGGAGATTGAGACGATGTCCCATTCAAAGACGGTATCCTTTGATTAAGGATAAATCAATTTTGTAATTATGTGTGACAAATATAAATACACACAATATAAGTGGATATTACATTTAAAACAAATCATAGGTCATTAAAACATATTAATATCATTACATGATCAATAATTATTGTTTTAACCCAGTGAATTGAAATTGGGTTAAGAAGTTCCCTTAAAAAAATTCGACAGCCTAACAACGTCACATTAAAATTCAGAAAAAGAGTTGATGAGAGAGAAAATGGTCTCTCATCACTTGTACAAAAAATTGACTTCAATAATAATATATAATAACATATCCCAACATAATAATATGTAAATTAAAAGATATAACAAAAAGGGTCTTTTAAAAAGAGGAGGGTGAAAGGTTCCCTTAACGATTTGGTAACTTACTAAACAAAAGCCACATGAAAGAAGGATCATAAAATGAAGATGTAAATACCCATAAATTGAAGTATATTACATAATGAGTACACTCATGGGCAGTATATACACCACAAAAAAGGAAATAGTGGAAAATGTAGCATGAATCTCACGGGAATAAATGTGAGATGAAAAATACCTTACGAAAACTCGGCAGCCTAACGACGCCACTTAAAACGTCCAAAAATGGATTTAAGAGATAAAATAGGGTCTATAATCATATTAAAATAAATGTTATAGTAAGATTAATATAAAATAACATCCCCTAACATAATAAAGATGAGATTAAAAGAAATGACATAAAATAGAGTACTTAAAAAGAAAGAGAGAGGTAGGATCCCTTACCTCGTGTCTGTCTTGACTCGATTGTTCTTTAATATCCTGAATAATAAACTAGAGTTAATTTATACTTTCTTAAGATCCTTTTTAATTTTTATTATTCCTTTTATATCACTTATTACCATGTTATGAATATTTTGTAATTAATTAAGTTAATAATGGTCATTTTGTCGATCATTGGTACTTCGGTAAAAAAAATAAACTTCTTATAATTAAAAGTTATTCATGTGAAAAAATATCCATTATATCCTGAATTATATTAATGATGTATATATATAATATATATATATATATATATATAATATATATATATATATATAATATATATATCCAATATATACATGCATTTATAATATTACGTAACATTTAGAGGTAAGAAATGAAATGCACAATTCATGGAGACGGTAAGTCGTACGTACGCATGAACGCTACATTCATTTCTATTTTGTATTTAATGTGATGAAATAATAATGATACAAAGGTATATTATAATTCCAGTATAATATCATATATTATATCAGTAACTCCATCCTTTATACGTCCAACACATGGCATTAATGAATCAAATCACTTTGAAGGGGCGATAGTCCGCATTTCCAAACATGAAGATATCGCATTTACCAATAATGGAAACCATAATGGTATTCCATAAATAAGAAATACATAAACATATGGAAAAAATAAACATAATATATATCATATATAAATATAGTTACATCTTAATGGCCACCATGAAAGTTGTTAGAAGAATATTGAACAATCATCTTTCGTGAAGAAGAAATTCGCCATCCACAGAAACAATATGTTCGTTAACCATTAGACGGAGGAGGGTATAATTTTAGCTAGAATAATTATAATAAAAACATCCTATTATATTTAATATACTGGTTTTTTTAGAAAATAAATTAATAAAAATAGTTTAGGGGGTTGCAGAGGCAAAAAGAATAACATAAGAGAGAACAATACCTTTAAATTGGGTAACTCCATTTGGTTTGAACCAAAAAGGTTTCTTGAAGATCTTTATGCCTAAGATAAGGCTTCTAGGATGAAGATAGAGATTTTTAAAGATATAATTATTAGTTTTTGTTCGAGCCAATGGCTTGAGATGAGTGGGTAAGGAGGTAGAGGTGGGGACCTTTTATAAGAGGGAGGAGGGGCACTCTTGGAATGTCGTGAAAAGTTACTTTATTATAAAATGATTTTCGGATATTAAAGGTCCCATAATTATATATTTCGATGATAAGGTGATAACGGTTCGAAATCCACCCATATTATAGGTTTTTGACAAGTTTATGTCTTAGATTTTACCTTATCTTCTCATTTTATTTAAATCGTTCATTAATGAGGTAATCACTGCATCACCATGTTGTCATAAATAAATTTATTTATATAATGTCTAAAAATTATAAAAAAAATATCATGATGTAGGAAATCATATTATCTTTAATATGAATTTTTATAGTAAAAAATATGACTTGTATAACCCCATGTAAAATTTTTTGTAGCAAAACAATACATGTTTGTGACATTTTTATTTTATCTTTAAATAAAGAGTTATTAATGTCATTTTCTTACCCAGGTGGCAACATGGGGTCCCCAATTTGTCCCATTAATTGTCTTGGTCTGAAATGACATCTCCAATTAGTGTATGAAAAGTGTAAATGTCATTTCATTTTATTATATCATTATATTTACCTTAAATTACACTAATTAACTTTAATCACGATTAATAAAACATAAAAGATACTATTCAACAAAAAATTATTTTAATCTCATTGAGCCACATTTTACATATTAATGACAACCATGTATGTCATATTTTCTGAAATTTAAATCACAGAAGATTTAATGTTTGATTTAAATGAAAAATCAGTTTTTTAACTACCACTTAGTGGGTTCACTATTCATCAAAAATTGAAGTTTTTCAGAAAATTACAAAAAATTCACCCTATGATATATTTGATATTCCGAATTCAAAATTATTTATATTTTACAAAATTCAAATCATATAAGTTGCATTAATTAATTTAATAATTATTTCCCACCGGTAAAACAAATAGCTTGTTTTTAAGAAACAACGTCTATTAAACGATTGACACTAGTTTAACTCCAATTTAAAAGTGCAATTAATTCCAATGACCAAAATTGGATTAAATGGTGAAAATATATTCTAATTAAACTTTAAAACCAATTCAAAAGGTGATCTAATCATATAAATAATTTAGATTAAAAATAGGTTTTTAATTAAAATACAACATTTTTCACTAATTCATCAAAAATAAACTTTAACGAAAAAATAACAAAAACATACACAAAGTAAATTTTGATGTCCCTATTCTAAATAAGTATTTTATTTGGTCTAATATAACAAATAAAATTTTCAAAATTATATTTAAAAAGGGTTCCCCATCAAAAGGTGGTTAATCGACCTTTAATATAATATTAGAAGATTTATGCTTACAATTGGATTCATTTTCATTTTAAACCTCTATCATTTATTTGGATAAATGAAAAAAAAAATTACAAGCATATATAATCATTTGGTAGATAGTTATGTTCATTCATTCCATTACAGTGGCTAGGCATTAACTACCATTTAAAATAATATTATTATATTATTAGTGTGCAACGTAAGATTTCAAAAAAATCCATTGTTGCGTATTGGGTAGGCCATTATACATAGCATTCCCTTTAAAGAAATATTAATAATTTATTCTCAAATATTAACAAATATGAAAATTTCATATTCTTTATTTACCTAGGATGTTACATCCTTCCCCTCTTTTGGGAATTGCGTCCTCGCAATTTTAAAATTGGGCTCAGAAACATCATTGAAAGTCCCACATCGGAACAATAGTCAGTAAAACTATCACTTTAAAATAAAGAAAGAGAAGTACAAAGGTCACCTGAGTTAACCCATACTAGGATTACATGAATACATGGATAGGGAGGAGAAAACAAAGGGTAATTTTTAGATGGATAGTGATAGAAAACATTATTAGGAGGATGTTAACCCCAAAAAAATCACAAAATTATGATGGGTTAAATTGTATGTGATTCCCCGGTAGGAAATGTTAACAAACAACATTTTTGTTTTAAGTTAATTTTCATTGATGAATTTATTTATGAGCTTAACTAAATCATAAGGAAACTAACTTACTTGTCGTGTAGACATTGATCTCTTACTAAATTTCTTACACAAACTCATATATTCTCCAAAAGACGAGTATTTAGGATGAATTGTTTAATTAAGAGTGCTATAATCAACTTCTAGAGAATTACCTAATCCACAAACGAGAAAAATATATTTCTCATGTCTTTATACTAGAACCAAAACCAAAATTGTTATTATGATATCAGATAATAACCAAAAAGGATAATACTTTATAAAAAGAAAATTGAATCGTAATCTCCAAAATTTTTCCAACAAAACCCAAATTTCAACAAAGACAATTCGATAAACAATTTTCCATTAAATTCTTCAAATTTAACCACACTAATATTTAAACCCAATTCATTGAAGGATTTAAATAAAATAGTATTCCAAGTTAAATATTAAAATTTATCTCCAAATAACATCAGTTGATCTTAAAGTCTCATATTGAAAAGTAATTAACCAAATCACAAATCCTCCATGATAGGCTAATAATTTCTATAGATAACCCAAAATCAACTTATTCCTAATTCATAAGGTCATCTAACTAAAAAAATTATTTAAAATAACTAGGCACTTCACGTAGTCCAGTGGTAGGAGATAACTACCAGTAGCACTTTGGTTGTGGGTTCAATTCCCATAGCTTTGTCCTACGTGATGGGTTGTGACACGGTCTACGTGTTGTCTTTTTTCCAAAATAATATAATTGTTAAAACATTCCATAAAAATAGATAAAATCTTAAAAAATAAACATAAACCAATTTATCCTCTATTTAATCTCATACCTTTCATTTTCCGTCATATAGTAACCCAAAATTACCTCAAAAAGCAAGGATCATATAAACCCTAATGGTTACTTTTATAATTATTACCTGAACATCCACATCGAGTTGGTTATCTCGTATATTATGCATTTGATAACTAATCTAGGTTCAAGTGGTTAATCATGACTCTTAATATTTGTTTATGAAAAACCACAAGATTTCTCATTGAAGCTCCCATATCATTCAGTTTCTCGTTCAGAAAACTATCACAGTTTCCTTCACATCCACTGTTACTTTAGTGCCTACTAGATCCACCCATTTACTAAAACCAAAAAGGTCAGTGCGAGTATATCAGTAAAATCATCATATAATAATGAGGAGGATAAACACTAAGATATAGTTATCCAAGTTATCTCAAAATCATTCTAACTTAAAAAAAATACTTCGTCTAATATACTACCCATTGTGGTTATACACAACTTGTCACTTGTGCTTAAACAACACTCTAACTTCTAAAGTTATCTAAACCGACCATTAATAAAAAATATAAGGAGCCGGCCTTAAAACATTACATAATCATGAATTAAATTAATAATTCAAATAGAAGATATTTTTAGGTTTAGAGTTTTATAGAATTAGGACATAACTATTACATCTCACAATATTTCAAAGTAGACAATTCTACTTAGTTTCCATTTTTTCATAAAATAAAAACTCTTAAAATGAAACATGTCTAGTTCCATGTTTTAGATAGCATGTCTTTCCTTGATCCCATCCTTGACCCTATTCGACTTTATGTCCTGTGGAAAACATTTCAAAAACGTGGGATGAGCATAAAAAGCTCTGTAAGGGATACACAAAGAAGTAAAACTGTTAGTTTTTGAAAACATCATGTAAACAAAGAATAATTTATCAAAGTAATACTTTCCACCTTTAATAAGTAGTAAATACTCATCACTGAATAAAATATCATTACTTACCCTTTTTTAACCAATATATTACCATAAAATCCATATAAAGAACACATAACATATAATGGTAACTTGGGACATAAACATACTTAAATAAAATAACCATACGGTGGAATTCCACACATATCACTACATGGAATATCCATACGGCCGACTTCCATACCCAATGCATTAAGGGTTATAACGTAACCACCAGTCTTGGTATTCACGACACCACCCGTCATGTGGTTTATCACGTAACCACCCACCAAATGTCCAAGTACCATTATAAAATCATAACACATAAAAAAATTATATAGGAAAGAAAACATTTCCACATTTCAATCACAACATATAAATTAAATATATTGACATAAAAAATCCATTATCAAAACCATTTTCATTACCAAAATACATTAAAGATTATATAGTATTTATTTTCTTTTAAAAACATTATGGCTTGTTGAGGAATCCAAAGATCAAATAATACTCGCGTCGGCGGAAATGTCATTGTCACCACGTACCTTAAAAAGAAACATACTTTTTGTCATTTAGTAAAACACATCGTATAGAAAAGATTCCTTTTGAATAAAAGAAAAAGTAAAAGGTTTTAATACACTGTATAAAAGAAATTTGTGTATAAAACAAAATATACATCAATTAAAGGAGATTGAGACTAAGTCACCTTCAATGACAGTGTCCTTTGATTAAGGATAAATCAATTATGTATTTATGTGTGACAAATATAAATACACCAAATATAAGTGGATAATAAGTGTAAAACAAATCATAGTTCATTCACACATATTCATATCATGACGTGATCAAGAATTAGAGTTTTAACCCAATGAATTGAAATTGGGTTAAGAAGTTCCCTTTTAAAAAATCGACAGCCTAACGGCGTCACATTAAAATTCAGAAAAAGAGTTGATGAGAGAGAAAATGGTATCTCATTACTTGTACAAAAAATTTACATTAATAAGGATATATAAGAACATATCCCAACATAATAAGATGTAAATTAATAGATATAACAAAAAGGAGTCTTTTAAAAAGAGGAGGGTGAAAGGTACCCTTACGTAAGTGGTAAGTTACAAAACATCAGGCACATGAAAGAAGGATTATCAAATGAAGATGTAAATACCAATAAATTGAATTATATTACATAATGAATACACTCATGGCCAGTATATACACCACACAAAAGGAAATAGTGGAAAATGTAGCATGAATCTTACGTGAATAAAAGTGACATGAAAAATCCTTTACGAAAACTCGGCGGCCTAACGATGCCACTTAAAACATCCAAAAATAGATTGATGAGAACAAATAGGGTCTCTCATCATAAAAAAAATAGAATTTACAGTAATAGTAATATAAAAGAACATCCCCCAACATAACAAATATGAGCTTAAAAGAAATGACATAAAAGATAGTACTTAAAAAGAAAGAGAGTGGTAGGATCCCTTACCTCGTGTCTGACTTGACTCGATCGTTCTTTAATCTACTTAATAATAAAATAGAGTTAATTTATACTTTCTTGAGAACCTTTTTCAAATTAATTATTACTTTTATATCACTAATTACCATGTTATGAACATTATGTAATTAATTAAGTTAATTACGTTCGTTTTGTCGATGATTGGTACTTGAGTAAAAAAATAAACTTCTTATAATTAGAAGTTGTTCATGTGGAAAAATATCCAATATTTCCATAATTATATTTATGATGTAGATATAATAAATATATATATATATATATAATATATCCATTATATACACAAATTTATAATATTACATAACATTTAGAGGTAAGAAATGAAATGTATCGTTCATGGAGACGGTAAGTCGTACGTACGCATGAACGCTACTTTCATTTCTATTTAGTATTTAATGGAATGAAATAATAATGATATAAAGTTATATTATAATTACAGTAGAATATAATATATAATATTAGTAACTCCATCCATTATACATCCCACATATGGCATTAACGACTCAAATCACTTTGAGGGGGCGGTAGTCTGCACTTCCTAAAAAGAAGATAACGAGTTTACCCATAATGGAAACCATAAAAGTATACCATAAATTAGAAATACAGAAACATATGGATAACATAAACATAATATATATCATATATAAATATAGTGATATCTTAATGGCCTCCATGAAAAGTGTTAGACGAATATTGAACAATCATCGTTTTGTGAGGTAGAAATTCGCCATCCACAGAAACCGTATGTTCTTTAACCATTGGACATAGGTGTGTGTAAGTGTAGCATGATTATTTATCATAACAACATCCTATAATATTTATGATACTGGTTTTTTACAAATGTAAGTAATAAATAGAGTTTAGTGGGTTGGAGAAGCAAAAAAAAAGAACATAAGAGAGAACCTTACCTTTAAATCGGGTAACTCCTCTTGGTTTGACCAAATGGGTTTCTTGAAAAGCTTTCTAGCTAAGGTAAGGCTTATAGAATTAATATAGGGATGTGGAGAGATAAAATGATCAGAGTTTGGATGATCCAATGGCGTGAGAGGTGTGGGTAAGGAGGTAGAGGTGGGGGCCTTTTATAAGAGGGAGGAGGGGCACTCTTGGAATGTCTTGAAAAGTTACTTTATTATAAAATGATTTTTGGATATAAAAGGTCCAAAAATTATATATTTAGAGTAAAAGGTGATATGGTTTCGAAATCCACCCAATCCAATAGGTTTTTTACATGTTTAATTCTTAGATTGTACCTTATCTTGTAATTTTATTTAAATCGATCATTAATGAGGTAATCACTGCATCATCATGGTGTCATAAATAAATTTATTTATTTAATGTCTAAAAATTATAAAAAAATATCATGATGTAAGAAATATTTATAGATTTCAAATTAATATTTATAGTAAAAAATATGACTTGTATAACCCCATGTAAAAATTGATTTTGTAAAACAATACATGTTTGTGACATTTTTATTTTAACTTTAAATAAAAAGTAATTAGTGTCATTTTCTTACCCAACTGGCTCCATGGGGTCCCCAGGTTGACCCATGTATTTTCATTGTCATTAATTACATATCCAATAAGTTTAGGACAAGTGTAAAGGGAGTTTTATATTATTATATCATTATATTAACATTAAATTAAACTAATTACCTTTAATCGCGATTAATAAAACTTATAAGTAACTATTCACCAAAAAAAATTATTTTAATCCCATTGAACAAAATTTTACATCCTAATGACAACCATGTATGTCTGTTTTTTTTAATTTAAATCACAGAATTGGTAAATATTCATTTAAACGAAAAATCAGTTTTTTAACTACCACTTAGTGGTTTCACTATTCATCAAAAATTGAAGTTTTTCAGAAAAATACCAAAAAGTCACCCTAAGCATTGTTTGATATTCTGAATTTCAAAATGATGTCTACTTTAAAAATTTTAAAAATTATAAGTTTCATTAATTTATTTAATAATTAATTCAAACTTTCAAAACAAATAGCGGGTTTTTAAGAAACAATATATTTTAAAAGATTGAAACTAGTTTAAGTCAAATTTCAAAGTGAAATTAATTCCAATGACCAACATTGGATTAAATGGTAAAAATATATTCTAATTTAACTTTAAAACCTATAAAAAAGATGATCTAATCATATAAATGAGTTATATTAAAAAGTGGTTTGTAATTAAAATACAACATTTTTCAATTATTCATTAAAATTGAACTTTATCGAAAAAATAACAAAAACATACACAAAGTAAAATTTGATGTCCCGATTATAAAGAATGATTTTATTTGGTCTAATATAACATATAAAATTTTAAAATGTATATTTAAAAAGGCTTCTCCATCAAAAGGCGTTTAATCGACCATTTAAAGTATATTAGAAGATTTATGGTTACTATTGGATTCATTTTCATATTAAGCCTCTAACATTTATATGGATAAATGAAAAAAAATATATTTGACAAGAATATATAATCATTTGGTATTTAATTTTGTTCATTCATACCATTAAAATAGCTAGGCGTTAACTACAATTTAAAATAATATTATTAGATTATTACTGTGCAACGTAAGATTTCAAAAAACTCATTGTTGCGTATTGGGTACGCCATTATACATAGAATTACATTTAAAGTAATATTAATATTTTATTCACAAATATTATTAAATATGAAAATGTTATATTCTTTATTTACCTGGGATGTTACATTGTATGTTCAAACAATGATTCTTTTCTCAATTTTTGTTAAAAGTCAAAAATAAATCATTCAATAAATGACAAGAAGTTTCTTTTTAATACATTTTTTTAAAATAAGTACATAATAAAAATGTCATTAATAAATCATTTCTGAACAGTAATGAGATTATTTAGAACAGTTTATGGAGAACATGTACATAAAAGAAAATATTCCTAATGGAGTAACTAAATGTGGTTTTCCATAAAAACATTATTTTGGTATCTTGATTTCATAAACAATAGAAAATTAATGAAAAAAATATTAATAAATATCAATAAATAATGGATAGTAAAATATATTTAGGGTGATATGAAAATATTACATAGTTACCCCTGCATATACTTAAACATAAACAATATCGAATGATAATGATATTGTGAAATAAACCCATGCTGGTCTAGTAACATTCAAATCATAACCCTCATAGATGAAATAAAATAAAATTAAACATTAAATAACACTAATATATATTTATTAAAAATATATATTATCAAATGGGGAGTGGATTCATCGCATAAAAGTCGATAGGTGTATAAAATAACATATTTTTCAAAGAAGAAAATTTAAGAAGAAAAACCCATACCTAAAGTTTGATTTTATTGTTATGTGTTTGAACAACCTATACAATAAATAAATGTTTATTATATATCAATTTTATAACCATAATAATATATATAATACCATATATTATTTACTTATATCCATTTATCTCCAATTTATGAAAACTTATTTATTAAAATCATTGTTCGGGGTTATAATTTCTGCTTTTTTCTTATATGTTTTAGTTTAGTAGCTATGTTTCTTAAGTGTCTCTCATGGAACAAAAATATCTAAAATTTTACTTATAATAATAATATAATATATATTAATTATATATATTTTAGATTCATTGATAAAATATAGAGACAAAAAAAATTAATTACAATGTTCATAGAGATAGTTGGTCGTATGCACGCATGAACGTTATTTTAACTTTTAAACTTTGTAATGAAATAAATGTAAATAATAATTCACATTTCTAGAATCATGATTATATATTATATTATTATATAATTATTAAATCAATCCTTATTAATATATATGTAAAATAAGAATATAAAATGAATCACAACAATTCTTTTATTTGGTAGTTCACACGTACTCACGAGCGATGTTATCATTTTATAATAGATTTAATGGAAGTGGAAGAAAAAATACCATTGAATGAATCAGTAAATATTATTACATATTCTTCAATATAAATCATATATATTACCTCTTAAATTACCTTAAAATGGTGTTTTAAGAATAACATAATCTATTCTTTGTGCATAGATAAGTGGAGAAGAGAATTGGTAAGTGGTTGGTCAAACTATGTAGCTCAATCTAATGTATATGAATGAGAGAAATGGTAGACTTTTATAAGTTAGGGGAGGATAACTTATGGAAAATGATGAATAATTATAATATAATTTGAGTTTAACTCAACTAAAATGGTTCGAAAAAAGAATACACTCAATGTTTTGGAAGATATAATCATCCAATCAAATTCAGACAGTTTTAGATATCATTTTAAACCTTATCATTTTGATTAAAAACTTGGTTAAACAATTTTAACCATGACAATGGTAAAGAATTTTTAAATATTGTAGGGATATAATTTTACATACAATGTAAAATTTTTGCATAAAAGTAAAAGGGATGAATTTTCAACTATATATAATCCCCCTGGTCCTCTTTTAATAATTATATTATTTTTAAATGATTAAATAAAATAATATTTCTATAAAGTATCATTAATATCATTTTTGACACTATTATATTAATTTGAAGTTAAGGAAACCAAAACCATTTTTTCATTGCAATATAACCCTTTAAATAATTCCTAATATTATATATTCATCATTAAAATTTATGGGACATGATAATTCATCCAAATTTTTTTACTATTAATATTTATAATATCATTTATTAATTAAATAAATATTATGTCAGTGTTGCGTAAGAATTTATGGTAATTATTAAATAAAAAAAATTAAAAATAAATTTACATGATAAAAAATTAATTTATATTTCAAATTAAAATTTAAAACTATACATAATTTTTTTATCCTTAAGAAAAAATATTACAGATAATAAAATCAAGAGTGTGACATTTTCATTTTATTCCTTTTTTCATGTAAGATAATGGTAAATTTTAAAGAAAATTTTAACTAACTAGACATATTTATAATAATTATATATATATTTATAAACCTTGTTCATACAATATGATAAATAATGTGTCATATAAAATTTAATGCATTATCCCAATGTTTTATCACAATTATACCTATTTTACCATTACATAGGTGATAAATATTCAGAGAGGTTACTATTCATAATAACAAAAAATATAAGGCACCAGTGATACAAAGATTATCCTCTTAATTATATATATAGAATCCATTTTATATTAATCAATTCAATAATGTGGTAGAATTTAATTGAAAATTAAATGTGTAGAATGCGACGGAAAGCAATTTAGAAAAATGATTTCTATAGTATTAAAATTATTATTGAAAAATCAAACATAGAATTTATTCCATATAAATTTATTTTATTATTAATAATTTAAATATACTTATGGTACATTTAAATCCATATAAAATAAAATTGGACTTTTTAAAATTTTTAAAATTAAAATCAGTATATTTATTATTCATCAAAAAGTCAATCCTTTTAGAAAATAATATAATATTCACTCTTAAATAATTTTGAAATTAAGATTTTAAAAAGTGAATTTAATTTTTTCTAATAAATTTCCTAAATTTGATATAAATTATAATTTTTCTCACAAAAGACTATAAAATCTATTTTTGATGAAAATGTATTTTTAAAGTATTTAATTATTTTACGAAAATTTTTGCAGTTATTTATAAATATATTTTCATTATTTTATACATTTTTAATATTAAAAAATATGGTTATTATAATTAATTCCCCCAATATTAATGTTTAGGTTATAATTTTCTTATTTGAATAATTCCATTTTAATAGTATAATGTGGTTTGATTAAAATGAATGTTTCATGTATCGTAGATTATCAAAGAAATTAAATTTATTTAGAGATAAATATATTATTGAATCTCAATGTACCACATTATACCCCCTTAAATGTATTATTCCATCACAATTTTATCGCTACCATAAATGGTCCAACCTTTTTTTAAAATCGACATTATACATAAGGATAATAAAACTTCTTTTAAAAATGGGAAGTGAAAAACATAAATGTTACCTAAAGTATCAAATATTCAAGTTCCCAGATAATGAGAAAATTACTATGAATTTAAAATTTATACTTGGAATAGAATAATGAAATGAATATACTAATCGGTATATTTAGAGAACATCAACATGATAAATTTAATGATAAAAAATCATAAATTAGGGACGGGTGAAAAACCATTGATTCATAAAAAATGAGATTAAAATAATTTTAAAAATAATTTAATATATATTTTTAATATTATTTTATACTTCATATGTTAATTCAAAAATAATTAAAACTAAATAAATACTTAAAAAAATATATGATTACTTTAATTCCTAACATGATTATAACCGCCATGTGTATAACGTGGGAATATATGTTCACCTTACCAGAAATTGCTCAATATATTCTCATTAAAAGCATCTTCCCACATGGTGTCTTGATTTACAATTCATTCATCATAGGTTCAATGTATGAATTGATATCCTTAAGAAATATAAAATATTATGGTGTAATAGAATCAAATAATTCATGATTTCGTGATAAAATTACATGTTATCAGAACATAATGGATTTTAACTTCATTTGATGCGATAGAATAATTACGGTCTTACTCCCTTATCATTTTCTAGGGTAAATTATCTTGATTTTTGTGGATTTTGTTTCTTCAGTTATCCTTATCATTACCTTTGAAACAAAATAAATTAAAAGCTTATTTCATTCCATTATAATAATATGCTTGATGAAATTTCTTTCCACACTTAAAGAAAACACTCTTTCATTTCAGGTGTGTAGTATGGCATTTATTCCAAAAAGTATCATGTATGGGAAGTTCAATCCTTCCCTTATTATCCATTAGAAAATATTAGTTTACTTGTTGGAAATTCATACTCTTCTTCTCTTGATTTTCATTAAAAATGTATGATTTGTATAATTTTTTATCCATCATGATAGTACTTGATAAAATTTTATAATATGATGAAAAAATTTGAGAAACTAGGACCATTCATAGGTATAGATTAATCCCATAAAATAAATGGTCAATATTACTTTTAATATTATATAACTATTCCATATCAAGTATTGTTAATATTTTAAAATATTTTTCATACTCAGTAACTCATTCCTCTTCCTTCTATCATATACTGAGAAAATTTCATTCCATACCATCTTGATTATCATGGCGAATGTATTTTTCAAATAAATCCTTCATAAAAATATTCGATTAATTTCTATATTTCTCCACATACCCTTATGTATTTTGACTTCATGGCACCCATTGGTCATCATCATACTATAAAGAATACACTACCAGATTAATGTTCTCCATTTCATTACTTCTTATAGATATAAATTTCCTTTCAAAAGAAAAGATACATTATTCTGATATCAAATTATTTTTTTATTCGTCAAATGATGGAGGATTATTTTGCATGAAGCATCGCAACATCAATGAATCATGTTTTTAAGTAATAGGTTTTTCTATATGGTTAATTTAATTGGTCATAACATGAGACAACTATTCTAATACAGTCATAATCCTCTCAAATGCAACACTATTCATGTTATCTTTCTCATAATTTAAATCCCTTCAATGATAATGAGTGTAGAACCATTTTCCATTACTTACACTAAGCACTATTTCTATAAAAATAACACAAACTAGATTATATTATAATATTATTAATTATAATTTATATTTTCAATGTAAGTAAAATACATAAAAGAAATTAAAAACTTATGAATAACTAATCTTATAATTATAAGCTTTATTTCTTTGAGAATATTCACAAATCATTAAAAATATTTCCAAATATTTCCAAATGGTTTATAACAAAAATTTGAATTAAAATATTCTTTTCCATTTGGGGTTTCAAACCAAGTTATTAATAGGGGCGACACACCATGCACCAGAATAATGGTCAATATATACTCAACCAACTCCATTCAATGTTATTACCCCTGGATTAATCTATTCCAAAAAAATATCCACTTATAGTATCTTGATAGTGATTTATTTTCAATAAAACCACATAATATCTACGTTAAAAAACATCAATATGTATTCTGGACTAGTACTTATCCTCAAAGTCAGTCACCTGGTTATGTCTTCTAATATATATTTTCCTAAATCGAGTCCCCAATATATATACTAAAAAAACTATGATCCAAATTTTTTTAACATAAATATAGTATCTCATAATCAGTGGATACTTTATAACATTGTTATTAGATACAACTGATTATATCCTATAGAATTGAATAGTTTTTTTAATCGTTATAAACTAGATCCATACTTAAATCATACATTATATTTGAATAAAATAAAACATAATATTTCCTATGATAACATCATTATTACATCAAAAATATCCCTACATATCAATCATAATACACTTCTTATAATAATGGGGAAGAATACATAAGAAATAAGTGATATTAATGGTCATTAAGGGAATTCATAGAACCAAAGCTAAAGGAACGACTAATATGGCATGAATAAATGACAATCAAATAACTCTATATAAATAATCACATTAACTTGAAACTAACCCATGTATATAATAACTATTCATTTAATCACATTTACATCAATAACTAATTTCATAATTATGGAATACATAATGCCATATATCATAAAATTTGTTAATGCTTCATTTGAAGACATTATAACATACTGTCAATTCCTCATGCCATTAAATATTACACAAATAAGAAATTAATTTTTCAAATAAGAACTATGTTTTGTCTCATTAATCATACAAATGAATCTAGAGAGAAGTTAATTTCAAGCCCTATCAATCATATTAATAAACCATGAAAATTTATCAATATAAATAATTATCCATATTTAATGAACTATAATATATAATTTTAATACTTTCCAAAGAAAAAATATTTATATAAAATCAATATATTATATCCTCATCATAATATTCAATAAATTGTATTCAAATAGATGATTTCTTTAAAAAAAAAATTACTAGAAAGTTTCTTAAGTAATATACACTTTTCGCTTTCAAATCATATATTGAAAAAATAAAAAATTTCCTGATTATTAAGGGAAAATTTTTATTTTAAATAAAAAGTATAAAATTTTAATGTGGGGTTAATATTATTGGCAGTTCATGATGGTGATAAATTCTATTAATGTAATGAATGTTAAAACAAATATTCCTTTCACATTTTTTTAGAAATCGAGAAATACGTCATTATGAAAATGAAAAAAAATCATCATAAAACAGTTTTTAAAAATATAAAAAGCATAAAAATTTATTTAATAAATAAATCTTGAATATTAAAAACATTATTTAAAAAAATTAACGAAAACATGGCATAAAAAGAAAAATTTTCCTAAATGAGTGGAAAATCAATGTCGGCTTTCATTAATTATATTATTCCAGTATCTTGAGAAACTAAAGAGTGAAAAATAAAATGATAAAATTTAATTTATATAAATTATAAAATTTTAATATAATATTTTTTATTTAATGTATAGTGGTAAAGTAATTTATATATAGTACACATAAACATAAATAAGACTATATAATGATGAGATTGTGGAATATACCCTTACCAGTCTGGTAAAATTCAAATCATAAACCCCGTGGATGAAATATATTAAATGAACACATTAAATACAATTATTATAAATATATTAATTCTATATTATATTAAATGAATAGTATATACACCATATAAAATTATATAGGTGTATATCATAACATATGTTCAAAAGTCGACAATTGGAGACAAAGAACACTTACCTCAAGACTGACTTGCTTTGTATGTGATAAAAAATCTTGAATAATATATATTTATTTATCATATATCAATTATAGAACCATACTCACATATAATATCATATGTTATTTACTTATAACCTTCTATTACCTCTTTGTTTACAATTATGTTTCAAAATCTATTTCTCATGTGATAAATACTTTTTTTCGTGTATATATTTGTTCATTAGTTTATGTCCTTTATTCTAATTCATGGTTGAATAATAATTTGAATTATAATAATAATATAAATATAAATATATTATATTATATTTATTTTATATCCATCCATAAAATATAGAGATAAGAACAAGGAATTGCATTGTTCATGGATATGCTAGGTCATACATACGCATGAGTGTTGTTTTTACTTTTTGACTGGTTGAACATAAGATTGTTAAAAAATCAACTTTATTGAATCATTATTATATCATATATATCACATATATTTTTTAAATATATTCTTATTAAAATTTAACAAAAATAGAAATGAAAAATGCATAACATTGTTTAGTGAGGGTGGTAGCCCCCACAAACACATGAGTGACAATATCATATTCCATTAGACTAGAAGTTAAGAAAGTGGATAGGATATTATAATTTCTGAATAATAATTACATTATATATATTATATATATTCATTTTTTCTATCCTTATCACCATCTAAGTATATTGGTCATGAAAGAGGAATTACACCGCTATTAGAAACGATATGTCGTATCTATATACGAGCAATGATGATAATTTTTATAGGAATTAAAAGCGATTTAAAATGGTTTTACCATGAACATAATAACAAATAAATATATTTTTTATAGTTTATTTATCATTTTATTATAGTGAAAATCGATTTAGAGGTTGTATTAGAGTAATCAATATTGAACAAGTTAGCAAATACAATTACATCTTCCTCGATAGACTTCCATTATATTATATATTAATGACCCTTAAAATGATCCTTTATGAAGACCAGAACCTATAATTTCCGTATAAGGATATTTATAAATGAATTTTATTTGTTTTTTTATCTATTTGTCTCAATTTGGGGTTGAGGAAAGGGAGTGGGTGTTTCCTTTTATAAGTGAGGGGAGGGTCTCTTTTGGATAGTAGTGAAATATTAAAATATAATATGTATCGAACTCATGTAAAATTCTTCCAAAATGAAATAATTTCAAATATAATGATTATATAATCAAAAATATATTATTGGCATATATATCATTTTTAACGTTATCCTTTTGATTGAAATCATGGTTAAACAATTTTAACAGTAACTATGGTTATGACTTTTAATATATTATAGGATTATAATTTAACTTATGAGGTGATAATTGGACCATAAATGAATCATTTATGATATTAAAATCAATATATTACCCCCCTTGTCCCCTTTTATTATTTTTATAATTTTTAAATATTTTTATAAAATATTTTTTTCATAAAATATCATCAAAATTATTTTTTTAAACTATTCATTAAATATGACATTAACGACACCTATAAAAATATGTAATTAGAATATAATTCATTCAAACATTCCACATATGATATATTAATCTAAAAAAATACTTGTAAATCAATAATTTAACAAATTTTTAGTGCTTTAAAAAATTTTAACATCGTTTATTAATTGAAGAAATACAATGATGGTGTTGCGTAAGAGTATAAGGTAATTATTCAAAAAATAAAATATAAAAACAAATTAAAATGAAAAAAATAATTCATTTATTTTTTAAAATAACATTTAAAACATAACATAACATGTTTTTATCACTACGGAAATATATTATATATATTAAGGTCATGAGTGTGACATTTATTTATTCCACTCTTAATATAATATAAAAAGGAATATAAAAAAATGGAACCAAGGGGACATATTTTTTATAATTGGATGCGTATATCTAGGATAAATTCATAAAATAGGATGAATAAATATTTTATAGAAATATTAATGCCATGTACCAATGTTTTAACACATCTGTATATGGTTTACCCTTACCGAGCAGAAAAATGTTCATCAAGGTTACTATTAATAATGTCCAAAAATATAAGGGAACTATGAACCAAATATTACCCTCTAATTAAAAATATAGAATCCATTATTCATGATTCAATTCATATAATTGGAATCTTTTAATTTAAAATTAAACCCACAAAAAATGATGAAAAATAGGTTTCCAAAAAAATTATTCTACTGTATTAATGTTTTATACTAAAATAAAAAATAAATATAAATATAATTACCTTAATTGATTTTTTAATAATAATAATTTAATTATGATACAAGAAAAACAATTTCAAACAAAATGGTACGTTTTCATTCTTTTAAATAAAAAAATTATTTTTTCCTATTCATCGAAAATTCAATCTTTTAAAAAATTATCAATAACTATGTCTAAGATAATTTTGACATTATGTTTTCAAAAATGAAGTTCATTTTTCAAATGAACATTCTAAAAGTGTTACAAAATATAATATTTTCTCATAAAAGATGATAAAGAAATTTTTTAAAATGTATTTCTACTAAATATTGAGTACTTATTTATCAATGTATTTTCTTTATATAAATATTTTATAATCTTCCAAATATGGTTTTTCTTATTCATACAACCAATTTCAATAGTTCGGTTATAATGGAAAAATTTATATAATAATATATTAATGTAATATTATGGTCCTTTTAAACTCGGTGTCGTGTGTATCACAACATATCAAACAAATTAAATTAATTTAAAGAGAAATATATTAATACATCTTGCGATGTGTCATAGGATGTTGTGTGGTGTTTGATACTAGATCTGAAAGTATTATCACATGATTTATGACCCTTCAAAATACCTAGATTTAGAGGATAATGATGGGGACACTAGTGAACTTTGTGATATGAATCATTCCTTAGTGATTCATAGTTTTTATGATGGTCGAGGGCAACCCATGAGAGGCAATAAGCTAATTATAAGGGGTCTTTTGATGAAGGAAGCACATATACATGCTATGTTTTTAGATCAATTAAGGGGACGTGAAATTGATAAATGGTATCAGTATGTCTTTTTCTTAGGGTTTTATAAGAATGAATCCTTTAGTGCTGCATCCATGTTGTTGAGTATGGATTCAAAGGGAAGTATAGTTTGGGTGATTAGCCAGGTTTTCTTTGGATGTGCTTCTGGTCGTGGTGATTATGGGTGGATTATCATTACATAGAACAATATCTAATCTCTTCTGGTGATGTAGTTATCTGTGGAAAACAAAAATTTCTTAATTTTGAATTGTATTGATGAAAGATCTTCATATTTTTGGATCTAACCTACAGTAGAATCATGAAAAAATGGTTTAGGCACATTATCCTAGGTTATTGGTTCATATCTCAAGTGAGTTTGAGATACTATGAGAGGTTATTTTATAATCACACAACATTGAGGAGGAGAGTGGTGGTTTCATGACTTTCTGTTAAAATCCTTATTTATTTAAGGATAATGTGCGTAGGTTATGCACAAATTCATTTGGGTTATGTGTGGGTGTATTGTGTTTTTTCATGTATTAAAGAAACTCGATTTTTAGCCACATTAGACTTATTGATGTTGGAACTTGAGGATCGATGTAAGGGGAGTCATATGGGGGCGATAATTTCATGGTCTATTAAATGATGTGATCCTCATTTTATTTGGATTTTTTAGCATGTATGTTTTCTTTCCTAGTTTGATGAGAATGAGAGTTTATTTTTTCTAAGTTGTAACTCAGTTGTGGGAGGTTTGGCTAGGAATAATCATAGCATTCAATGATGAACAGAGCATGGGTTATCCAACATATAGTATAGTTGTTGTGTGATGATATTGACACTCTTATTGAGGAAACTATCATATTATTAATGGATTAATATACCTTGTTTAGGGAGTATTGTTGGAAATATCAGATCATTCAGTGGAGTGAACTATAGAGATAACATTGGTTATACAAATTCTCAAATTGAAATCATGGCTTGTAGTTTTCAATTGAGGATTCTTAATTTTGAGAAATATTATGGTGGGGAGATTATATAACCTGAAATTTTACTATGTTGTAAAAATGAAAAAACTTATTTTTTTGTTTTGAAATATCATAAGAACTAAAATTGAAATTTTCCCATCGAATATGGCCTATGATAATTTTTCTGACCACTTTTTGGTCCCATAATAATGTATTTACCCAATGAAAAGAGCTTGAGGGAATCCATTGCCACTTGTGTTTTAGTTGAATTTTTAATATTTAATTAATTAAATATTGATTTATTAAAAAAATTAGATCATTATATCTTTTTAATGGAGTTTCATATTGAAATTATAACTCCGAAATTGAGTCTATAATGGGGAAATTTTCCTATGTGAGGTATAAAACCTTCCTTCGGCACTAGGGAAAGACCCGGTCCTCATTTTATTTTCATTTTCATTTTTTTATTTTTATTTATTTTCTTTTTTACACATTTTTAATCCTCCTTATTTCTTGTTGCATACACATAAATGGAATCCCACGTTAGTGTACTCATCCAAGGGTAATTAAAGGTATATGAAGATGTTTATCATGTCAGGAGTTGACGTGGTGCAAGATCAAGGTGTGATGGACATGTGGCACGAATCTATTATCATATTTATTGTGTTTTGCACCCCTAAGTAGGCCTTTATTATATCATAAGACATATATATCTATATTTTAATTTTTTTTTGGGTATTAATTCCCTATTATGATATTCGAGGACCCCTTGGTAGATAATTTTAGTAATTTTAGAGAAAATTGAGGTGTAATGATGATCATAGGGGGGTTTCCCATTTCGAAAACCCAATCACACACTCTGTACTATCAAAAGAATATATATTAAATTCATTTATTTTTTAGAAGAATGAGTTTTTGGGACTATATGTTGTGCATTTAGATTAAACACCATATATATTGGGACACAGTTGTGTAGCCATGTAATTGGTCAGACACTATGTGTGAGGAGTACATGACCATGTGATAGTACATGATTATTACCCAATTGTACCCAATTCATTTAAAAGTACATGTCTAGTTGTGGTTTTGAGAATACACACTTTGTAGTGAGATTTACACATCATGTACTATCACCATTTAAATTATTTAGGGTGTCTTTTTGACATTGATTATGATATATAGGGACCCTGGTTTTCATTAGTTTTGTAAAATCCCAAGTTATTGGGACCAGGTTGTGATTTGAGGAGAGAAATTAGTTATGTGTGATAACAGAATTTGTTTAGTAGTGACTTATCCTATGTGGATAACCTTAAGCTGGATTGGGATTAGGTTGGGTTAATGAATAGAGTGGGACATTTGAACTAATATGTATTATGAAACATCTCTCAAGACCAATGTAATTGTAGAATATCACTTGTGTCTAGGAGGTTTTGTTATGTGTTTTCACTACCATGAAAGATGTTTTATTTAAGATATTGGCATTTTCTTGAGAGAAGATTTGTGACTGAGGATCCCAATAGGGATTCCTCCACTTTTATTCTGACCTATACGATCTTTTGAGGGATTCTTCTACTAGAATACCAACTTTTAGGATCCGAAGTAGGATTTCACCACATATGTTATGAACCATAGGATCCCAAGAGGGATTCATCCACTTGCATACTATCTTTAAGGATCCCAAGAGGGATTCTTCTGCTAATGTGTTGACATAGAGGACTCGATTGGGTTCTCATTCAGAGACTATCCCATAGACGGTTCATGTGTATGGTAGTGATGGTTGTTTTTTTCACCTAAAAAACCCAAACTGATTTGTTTGCACTATAGGGATAAGACAATGATGATAGGTATGGGTGTTCGGTTATCCCTTACAATATATTTAATTTTGTTTATTTTTATTTATGATGAAATTTGATTTCCTTGGTTTTCATTGAAGTGAAAATTTTTCATGGATATTATTTAATTTCCTAGGTTTCATGGGAATCACATTTGGAGATGGATGAGACCCTAGAATTTCTGTAATGTTTGGGATCGTAACTCATGGTATATTGGGTTTGGATTCCTAGTTCCATTATAATCCAAATATATGGTTGATGTGGGAGTTGATACCTAGTGGCGGTACCTAGGATCTCATATCAGAAGTGTGTGGACACATATAAAAAAATTTCTAGGATAGTTGGGATTCCTATGATATTGCAATACCATTAAAATATCTTATGTGATTGGATTCTAATAGAGATTGTAGTATACCATTGATAATACCCTTGGTAACATGGATTTTAATGTCAATATAATGTGTAGAAGGGGTGTATATCACTAACAAAATATATTTTACATCTCATGGGTAACTAATTGTTCCCCTAAATCAATTCCTAGAATACCCCCTAAGATCATGTGGAAATAATATTGATAAATGGGGTAAGTACCAATGAGATATTGGATGTCTAGGATATTGACTGTGAGATTTATGAATGGTATTCCATTTGAATATGAGGTTATCCTAAGAAACAGTAAATTCTAGATGTATAGGATGTATTGGGGTTTCCCCCAAATAGGAATCATTCATCACCCTGACCTTGAGAATATAAAAGACATACTGTGGGGTTTAACCCAACAGCTTGAGGACGAGGCATGTTGGGTGACACGTCAGGATTTGTTACTCATTAGTGTAACTGTGTTCATGAGATCCCCAAAGAGAGGATAAAGGTTTTCGTGAGATGATGTTCATACTTAGAGACATTCTATCTCTTGCCAAGGAAGGTTTGTTCAATTGTGGTTGTGGACCTAAGGATTGGTGATTGTTTTTGTTATCATACTGGGTTATATTTATACACCCTTAGAGTGGCTATGATATTGTGGTTGGAAGGGTCCCCATGAAATACTCAAAGGAATTCCAACATAGGACATAGGTGTTTTAGGCTAATCGGGTTCTGCAGTAGAACCTAAGGATCAATGGAAGTTTTATTATTTATTTTAATTTAGTTATTTTATGGAAAGGCTTGGCATATTTCATAAATATACAGTTATGACACCATGTATAGGTTCTCCATTTGTTTTTTCCAGCTCAGTTTCCTTTATCACACCATGTGTGTGAAACTCTATGTGATTATAGACCATATTTATATTTTCATGTTGATTACAGGGTGTAGTGGATAGGGTGGAGGCCCATTATTGCGTGATCGAGCAGAGATACTAATGTGGAGTCATTGTAACAGGATATAGTTGCTCGAATTTATTAGAGACTAATATTAAGGTATGTCTCATAGTTAGAAATAAATCATGGAACTTGTGTATTCAAGTGTATTTATTCTTAATATGTTCAAATTCCAGTGGGACATTGGTTATAGATTTATTATTTTATGTTGTATTGTATTTTCTCTAATCATTTGAATCTTATTTAATATTTTTCTCATACACTAATGTGTATTATGTTTGGTTATTTTGTTATTATTTCACTCTATGATATAAGGGGAATAGTCTCCACGTAGTACCACCTTATAACCCTAATGTTATTTGGTATCATATGTAGTATGAGGAGGCATGTATGAGGAAATATGGTGGTCAATACTGGTTACTATTCAGAGTAGTGGGGTCGAGGAATTACATGAGGCGATGGTGGGTACCCAGTAGGTCTATCATGTAACCAATCATAGTTGGGTGGGTACTCGATGCCCCTTGAGGTGTTTTTTAATGGTAGCCATATAATTTCACTTAAGGGACCCTTTTTAATTCTCCTCTATCCTCATTCTATATCCACTAAACCAAACCCATAATTTTGGATCTTCGTTAGATTTTAAGACCTCCTCATTCACTTCATCATACCTTCAATATTTCTTTATTTTCCATAACCAAACCCTAATTATATGAATTAATTTGTGAATAAAGAGAATTTTTGGTTCATCATTGAATTAGGTATCATATTTATATTAGTGATCACCCTTACAATTGAGAGGGGAATTCCATACCATGTTATGTAACTTATATGTGGTCGTTTTTTCTGAATTTCATGTTGTTTTGGTGAATTATCCAAATAAGGTTTTTCTTTTTCTTTTAAAAATCGTGTCTAGGTCCAAATTTATATAATTGACACCTTATAGTGTATACATGGGTAAATGGATTTGGTTTGATTGAATCATTCCTAATGATATGAAGTGAGGTATGGTTATCCACTTGAATGAATTGGTAATATAGTTAGTATTTTTGAGATATGTTAAGGCTTGGGTGAGCTGGTGATTTGGAGATTAGTCTTCTGTGAGGTAGCGTTGTAAATTTTGATGCTTTCAACTGCATGAAAATGTCTGGTGTGGGTAAAATCGAAGAGTTATTTTGGGAGAATCTAATCCTTTATTCTAATGGTTTTCATATGCTTTCAATTTTCCAAGGCACCAGTGGTTAACCTATCATCAATAATTTATTCAATAATGTTCTTACTACATACTAATTTAAATTTTTACATTTATTTTTATGAAAAAATCACAATAGGGAGGGTGGTGGGTTTTGATGAAATTGAATTATTTTGGATGTTAAGGCCCTAAGTGATAGGGTTTTCTTCTGAGATATTAACGTGTTACTTCCAATGAGTGAGAGGTGTTTTTATGATATGTCAATGAGCGAACACCCTAGATTGAGAGGGAATTTTCTATAAATTGATGTACAACCACTAATAAGTGTGAATTATTGATGTATGGATTAATATATAATTGTACCTTGAGTGAAAATGTTTCAATAATGCTATGCGATGTTTTTATGGTCTGAGATGACACTTCTGTCTAGAATTTATCTAAAAAAAGGTATGCTCGGGGTTCATGGAATCCCAGTTTTCACATGATGACATACTAGGTATATATGTACGCAATATATTTATATCTATTAAATAATACACTCACATATATCTATTCTGTTGATTATATGGATATGTTATTGGTGTTATAGTAGGTTTTATTATTCACACATTACACATATACCCTAGTATAAATTCCAACTTTGTTGATAATGATCTTACTAAGGGAAATGGTCATATAGTGTAATGCTATGTAGTGGTGTAGGATAGTGGTTATAAGTGATACCAAGGCACAATTTGGGGTCTATTTTATTGTTATCAAATATAATTTTGTTATTTTGTTATTACTTGTTTTGATCCACCTTATGTGGGTATCCTCTTGACACAAATGTATGACAAATTATGTCACATTTTGATTTTGTAAGTGATATTAATTATATATTGGGTTCCTTTGTAGTACTATTAATATTTATTATTGGTTATTATACTTTTTCTATAATTATTATTGATGGTTTTTTATATTTAGGTAATGTTCTACCCACCATATGACTCAGGCCCTCATGTTTAATTTTAACCCTCTTGTATGTAGGTAGTAAAGCATAATGTTTCTTTAATTTGGACTCTATAATTTAGGATAATGTGTTACAACTTTGGTGTTTATCCTTTTATCCAACATCCTTGGGAACCTAGTTATTCATGCGGTCATGTGTGTGAGTAGTAAATAGGTTGCACACATTGATGTTTTACAAGGAACACACATGGGTGTCAAGGAGGGTGCAAATGTATGTATGTGATGGGACTCATCAAAATATATATATTAGGTAACCCATCCAAATTTAATACTTTAATTTTTTTCAAACAACAGTTGTGGATTAATGGGGTTGTATTTGAAAACATTTAAACTCCAATATTGTTTATCAATGTGTAATTTATTATTCAACATGTTAATTGAATTTTCCTAAGTGTTTATCTTCTATATTAAAGTAACATGGGGTTTTGAACCCCATAAATAACATTGAGATGGGTTTTTTTCCAAACCATATTTCTCTTAAGAAGTTTTATTCAAATTTGGATAAAGAAAAAACTATTTGAGAATACATAAATCCACAATTTTTTATTATCTCGAAAAAAATTATGTTTTGTGATATGTTATCATAGTTATTTCTATGTTTACTGAACTCCAGTTATTCCTCATAGCTACTATTTTAAAAAAATATTATAAAACATAATATTAATTACTTATCCTATTAAATTAAAGATATGATTTAAATTATTAATTCTTTTATTGGGATATACAGTTATATAGAAACTTTTTGATAGTATATCACATTTGAATTTAAATATCTTTTGGAAAACATTTAGACCTCCAAAGATATTTTTATCTACTCACCATGAAATAAATTGAATCATTTCAATAAAATTATCAAATAAGGTAATGAAAAAATTATCCCCACTATTTGATTTCATGATCATTGGGCCATATTAAATCAAGTATATTTGATCATGTGAATTCTTCATTTTCATCTTCAATTTCATATAACTCTTGTTTATAATTTTCTGATTATAATACACATCAAAAGATGTTTTTATATAATGGATCAACATCATAACGTTTTCTATAACTTCATGTTTTACTTTTCAATCCATTTTCTTTTAGAATAAATAGCCATGACTTTGATACCAAAATCTTATTATCCCCATTAATCATGTAATAAAAATATTCATTACTGAAAATCTAGAATGGATTGTATCTTTTCCATTATCCTTTCAGGGTGATTGTTTCAACCATAAATCATCACATGGAAAATACGGTCTTCTTAAAAATTAAATAATTTCCACTATCACGATGTCGATATACACTCATTATATTTTGTCTCAACTAATAAAAAAAGAGAATAGCACTGGATGTAAAATAATTTTCTATTATTAATGAGATTTCAATTCCTTTTAAATTTATAGATCTTAAATTTTTAATGTAATATATCCATTATATTTTTTTTCTATAAATTTAATAAAATTTTTTGTTTATAGACATGTGTGATGATAAACTATTATCCCAGTTGGAATGATTTTTTTCATTTTAATGATTTTAGGCAACCTCAACTACTATGTATTTTTATTAATAAAACATTATCTTAATATATTTTGAGTTATCATTATTGTGTTACTTCAAGAGTAAATTAAGGCACTTTTTTGATGTATTTCCTTGTTGGTTACAACCACCATAAGTTTCTTCAAGAATGATGTGTATAATTTATATATATTAATTCCTTGTTAATTATATTGATTTAATTGTTATTTATTTGTAATTTTAATCATTTTAATCATTTATGTCATGACAATAAGATCAAATTTGTTATATATGTTTTTGGAAGTCTATAGGTAAAATTATGATTAATATGTTTATGATGTTGGTTGTCAAAAATGTATGGAGAAGATAATGATAAAAAAGTAGTCAAGTTCTAGTCCATCACTTAACCTAGGTAAAATCAACCTAACCAGCCCAAATACCAATCCTAACAGCACTAAGGGTGGTGTTTGAATGTGTGTAAAGCCCCTACATATGTTATCACATAGTTCAATGTATGCATTAGTAGATGTAGATATTGATCAGGTACACTAGCACCTGGGAAGAGAGTATGTGCTACAATGGAAAGGATGATTTATTAGTGTGGTGTGACACTGATGCTGGATAAGAGTCATATAGCACAAGGTCTAGATTCCATTAAGTTGATGGTGGAGTATAATTTATTATTTATTGTATCATGACACCTTATTGATATGCTGTCACCCCACCAAATGTCCAATGTGGGGAGACATTTGATATTGGAATTGTTCCACCTACAAAGGTGACATTATTTACTATCTCACTCTCTCCCTATCCACTAGAACTGAATCTACCACATGATGCATCATAAAATTGTTGAAGCACCACATTATATGGATATAGACCTCCAACTTCACCACTTGTGATCTCGATCCCGAGATGGAGAGCCTCGTTGAAGGCTTATAACACTAGGAATGTGGTTCAAGAAATCACCCAACCACTTTGACCATATAACAAAGGAGAAAAGGCCTCTTTTTTAATTGATTAATCATGTAGTCTTCACTGCGTCATAGTTAGACAGGTCATGATTTTTAATAAGGTCCCAAGTAGGAAACGATAACCAAAAAAACATTTTTAGCATGATAAAAGTTGTGACTGAGAAAAATCAACTTCATATTTTTTACTATGTAATTTTGATGATGTCATGGATATAGTATGAAGAGTGAGATTGAAATGGATAATGATTTAGTGTATTAATGATCACAGTAACATGAATTATGTTAAATACATGCATGAGTTCAGGTTTAACCACACATGTTCCAAATGAATAGATAATGAATCAGGTTTGTGAATCCCATGTATAATGATTTGTACAAATTGGGGAAGGATATTCTAGGTAGATAGATGCAATTTATAATAATATTCCCAATGTGGGATATGTGGAGGATTGTTCGAGTGATTCAATAAGAAATTTTAGGATATTACTATGTGGATTATAAATTTATCTATGTGATATGACTAGGCCGAGGATAATAAAATATTTAAAAATTTTACCGAGGAACCAATCTCTATCTTTCTCTCAAGATCAACATATATTATAGGATAAGGTTGAACTGAAGTCTTTCAAATGGAGGGTTTTTCCATTGGGGGAGTGGAATGGTACCTACTTTTTTTGAACTCTATTTGTGTTACATATTTTGTTATTTACAAATAAATATAAATATTATATCCTTTCAATAAAATTATTTCTTCACTCTATCTCATATATTATCTCTCCTATATTTTTTTGAAATTTATTTTATGGTGTTCATTTTATTCATTGTTGATGAAATATGTTGATGATTGGCTATATTTTTAAGGGAGATCTGAATTGTTTGTAGGTGTTATGAAACTTGTAACCTAATTTTTCTCAATTAATTATGTACCTATATTCAATAATATTATATTTTTTCACATTTTTATATTATCCACCATTAGATCATTGGCCTAGTGTGATTAATAATTATTGAACTGAACATGATATTAATAATTAACTCATGATCACTCAATTGGATTATTTTTCTATTAAAGATACCAGTTCTCAATGAAAATTTGAATTAAAATTCATAGGTCCATGATAAGTTTAAGGTATTGGGTTGTTTTAATAATAATTGATCATATTTTTTCAATTACACTTTTGGTTGTGGAACTATTAAATTATGTTACTTTTTATTGGAGTCGAGTTAATTTATTTAGAAAAATCACTATTACAAGTTAGAATCACTCTCTAAATATTTTTTTATGTGTTTAGTTATTTTTTAGTATTTAGTAAATTAAATTTATTCAATAAATATTACATTCCTGATCCTGGTAAGATTGTGATGAAAAATAATTTATTTAAGAGTTGATGTTTTGTGTCTCTATTCTTAGTGGGACTGACTTCGGCATTCACATGACCTATAATAATTTTTAGTACCATAGTCATTTCTTTTATCATGAGCTATAATTATCTAAATGTGTATCAACCATAAGGAACAGATGATGCCTTCTGGGTGTATCAAATTTTAATAACTTTTTTGAAGAGCAACAAAATGTAGCTTTCAACTAAAGGATAATTATTTGGATCAATGTATTTTCTTTTTTTAATTTTGATTAAAAAATTTAGTTTAGTTCATTGTTTTTTGTTTTGGTTTTGTTTTTATTTTATGTGCTTGATATTTTTCATGGTGTGTAGGATCGATTATTAGACAATAATTTTTTTACAAACCATCTTTATAGTATAGTGGATACCATAGATATTCTACAATATGGTTACATTTGAATTGTGATTGGTGGACACAAAAAGGATATGGATGGAATGATTTATATTATTATGGGTATGACGAATTCTATACCCAAAACTAGAATAAAACAAACTACAATTCCTATGGGGGATCACTACTAAGAAATGGGTCTATACCCACGGTTTTACAAAAAACTCTGGGTATAGAGTACCCATATGCACATGGTTTTCAAAACCGTTGGTATAAGGTTAATATGGGGACCTATACCAATGGTTTGCCAAAACCGTGGGTATAGGTCACCTATACCCACATTTTTGCTTAAAACCGTGGGTATGGGGTTTTTTTTGAACCCTTATACCCACGGTTTTGAAAAACGGTGGGTATATGTGTTTTTTTATTCAAACCCCATACCCACGGGACACAAAAAAAATTTGGCAGGAAGGAAAATATTAACGGATTAGATTAATATATTTATGTAAATATAAATATATAATCACAAAAGTTTTGTAGCTCGGTCGGTAAAAGGTTATCCGCGTCTGCTGTATATTGCCTGTTCAAATCCCCCTCACCGCGTTTTTTGAATTTAAATATCCATGTCGATTATATTTATATATATACACAGATGTCTATGTATAAAAAAAATATAATTCACAACATGGTTGGTTGTTTGGTGGGGTATGACTGTGAGAATCTTCGGGTGGTATGCGTTTGAAACACGTTGGATGTTTTTTTGGAATATTAATACCGCATATTAATATAAATGCACATATATATGAATATAAAATAGATTGAAGGCGCAGCTCGGGTGGTCTGTTGGTGCGGGTGTGGCCACCAGCGCAACACGAGGTCTGGGTTCGATACCCCATGGTGACATTTTTTGAAGATTAAATCCCCATGGTTCTCAAACCATTGGGTCAATGATGTGCCAGCATGACCACGCACCTGCCACACTGTGGTAGTCCTATCCCCATGGTTTCTTCAAACGGTGGGTATAGGTCGACCCCCCTATCCCGATGTCGTTCCAGCCCATGATTCCAAAAAACCGTGGGTATAGCCTATACCCATGGTTTTGGGGGATATACCCATGGTTTTTGAACCAGGGTTATAGAGTATTTTTCCAGTAGTGAATATCCCTACAATCAAAATTACTAATTCAGATCATGGGATGAGCTGTACGATCAAGAAGACCCTTACATTCAACAACATAAATAATTTAATTGAAAATATATAAAAACACAATTTCTCAATAAAACCCTTTATGCTTTAGATAAAAGTATGTATAGCCATGAGACACATCACATATGAAACGTAGAGAAGACTAATAATTTTTTCAAAATCATTTTGAATTCAAACTCCCTTGTGAATAACCAATGTGTGCATTATTATGTAGGGAAAGACAAAGTGGAAGAATTTAAATATGTGGAAGAAGTCACAAATGATGGAGTAATAAATAAAGGAAAATTGTGGATTACATGAAGGAAATGTTCTTGGTGAATGTTGAAATTATTGATGTTGGTGAAACTTATAACCATGGAGAATTATATTAGGAACCATGGGTATCCATTATGTAATTCTAAACAGATAAATAACAAGGATATATATCCCTCATTTGAATTCAAAAATATTAATAAAAGAACATAATGGAGCTATTGAAGATGAAAAAATTGCAAAAGATGAAGAATAATGATATATCTCCCTCCATTGGTAAATCAGTCTTTTTCTATTAAGTGGGGAATGTGGAATTTTTATGGAGCTAATAAATTTTTTAATCAAAAATGGAAAACTAGGATTTAGTTCCTTTGATTAAATGTAAAAAGGGTATTTTAAATTTTTTATTGTGATTTTTTATCCACTAAATTTGAAAATAGAAAGAAAAAGGAAATTAAAGAAAAAAATTGATATTTCTTTGGATGGTAAAAAATCATCATTGCTTGACCAGTGAACATTATCATTTTCTGTTTAGAGGTGTATGAGAGACCTATCTCAAGAAAAATATTCAAACAATAAATAAAAAGAAAATAATGTAAGAGAAATAAGAGATTATTCTGTGATTTTCATGATAGAAAGTTGACCTCACTTTTGATATTGATAAAAAAGGTGGATGCTGTCAATTTTTTTTGAAAAGATGATAGAGGACTTCATTTTATCAACATAAACTTGAATATTATGCATTATACATTTATAAATTATCCATCTATTTTAACTTATGAATTTTATTTTTTTACATAATTATTTACCAACTTTGAGACTGATATACATTTTACACTTAATAATAAAATCCCTCATTATTTTTGTAGTTATAATTTTAAATGGATATTAAGAGAACATGATTGAAGATGAGAATTACTTCATTTCAAATGTTCTTCAACAATGCGTGATTCTCATTATGGTGAGGTAAATACAAAATATATTTGATATTTAATAAAATGTTTAGTGATGTGATTGAAATATGAAAAATGTTTTGGAATTAAAATTGTGAATAAATCATGATTTTGGAGCTTATTTTTTCTTATGTTTGTTTTTTAAAAAATATTTAGCTATAAATTTTTTTTACAAGAATAATAATTTTAAAACTTCTCATATTGTATTTTGGACACTTTCTAGATTTGATGTTGATGTTTTTTCCCAATTACAAAAAATTATTAATGTGAGGGGGTGTTTAATGTGTATAATTCATATATTTTTACTCATCATTAATTTTGTTTATTTAATTATTATTCATGTGTAATTTTAACTGTTTTAATTATCTATGCAATGAAAATATGTTTAATTTATTTTTATGTTTTTTATTATTTAATGATGAAATAAAGATTAATCTATTTATGATTTTTCTTTTGGAAATGTCTTGATAATACAAGGAGAAAAAAGAGGTTCAACACATCGCCAACCCTCATACCAAGGACAGTACACCCATCAAACTAAAATGTGAGCCATAAAATTCACAAGGGAGATCCATGAAAGTATAGAAAGCCTTTATGTAGGTCATCTTGAAGAAAGGTTCGTGAATGAGTAGGTTCATAAGTCAACAATATAGAATATTATAGGGGATGAGAGTCTATGCAGTGGAAGAAGGAATGATTCAATAGTTCGGGTGGCATTTTTGATGTCTAGGAGTCCTTTAGCTCTATGTCTTACTTTTTTTGAGATGATAGTGTAGAAAAATAAATTATTAGGAGGAGGTATCCCCACCAAAGGTCTGATGTGGTATGATATTTGATGTTTTTACTGTTCTACATAAAAAATAAATAATTTTTCAATGCTGCACTCGTACCCCATTCAATCAGATAGACTCCACTACCGAACACCTCATTAAATATCAATACTACTATGGAATAAGTATAGAAACATTGATTTCTACCACTATTGAGGAAATTCTCGTGTTGGGGAGCCTCTTTGAAGGCGGGGAACACTATGAACGAGGATTGAGATCTTGTACGACCACTCTAAGCATAAAAAAATTAGATTAAACCTCTTCATGAAATGATTAATGACATGGAAATTACAAATCTATAGGTAGAAAATATATAGTTCATAGGGAGGTAACAAGTTGGAAATATTCCCCAAAATGGCATTGTGAGCATTTTTCAGGTCATGGACTATAAAAAATAAATTCAAATTTTTTATTATGTCATTTTCATGATATCATGTACAGTAGGTGGATAACAGGTTCAAAATGGCCACGGATTTCATGTATTGATTATAGTGGTCACATTCATAAAGGATGAAGGAGACAATATTTATTCTATCATGTATGTAGATGATCTTAATAGTCATTTTGAAGACATGCATGACCTAGGGTTTCATTATGAATGTTAAAAGATAAATGATACAGAATTGGGTTATCATATCCCATTTTGGAGGATAGGTACAATGCGGGGAATGATATTCCATATGTGCAAATGTAATATTTGAAGGATATTCTATACACAAGATATGTAGAGGATAGTTCTAGATATTCAAATGCATATTTTAGGAGATTAAGATTTGTATTATGAATATATCTATGGTATGTTACTTGGAATGGAATAATAAAATATTTCATACATCAATTGAGGACCATCTATCTCTATCTCTCTCGCGCTCAATTTATCAAAAATAATGAGGTGAAATTGATGGATTTTAAAAGAAGGGCTTGACCGGTAGATCCAGATGGTATTTATATTTTTTTGACCACTATTTTCATTATAGATTTTAATATTTTTTGTATTTTTCAATGTTTACACATATAATTAAATTATTTATTCACTCACCCTTCTCTTCTATCTCATATATTCATCTATTCTTTCTTCTATGGTGTTCAGTTTATTCACTATTTATGATCACCTAATGATGATTGGATAGATTCATAGGGGATAGTGGAATTAGTTAAAAGGAGTATAACCTTGTTGATTAATTAATCCCTATTCATAGAGTTACAATATTTTATTGTTTTATGTTGTTCTCATATGATTATTTTATTCATCATTAGATCACTAACCTTGTAGGTTTAACAATTAATGAACCCATCATGATTGATATAATTAATTCACATTCACAAAATTGGATTGTTCGTCTACTTAAGAAATCAATTGCTAATGAACTTTTGTTATTTTAATTCATCTTCCCATGAGTAGTTGATGGGATTTTGTAGTTTTGATAATAATTTATCATATTATTTTAATTACACTTTTGGGTGGACATTTATTAAATGTGTTTATATTTCAGGTGGATTTATGTTATTTTATTTAGGAAAACCACCATTCGATAATAATTTATCTATAATTATATTTTTAATACATTTAGATCATTTTATTTTAATTCATTATTATTATAAATTCATATAATCAATGCATGTGTCATGATATTGACAAGATTGTGATGACTTATCATTTATTCGACTGTTGTCTTCACGCGTCCTTGTTCATCAGGGGACCGAACTCAACAATCATACATTTTGTACAATTTTTATGTAGCATAGTGATTTGTGTCACCATTCACTATTAATTTCTATATCTATATATACCCCATGGAACCAATGATGCATTCTAGTAATATCAATCAATATCTTTTTTTAAAAACATTTCAACCTTCTTTTTTGGATGTTGTCTTGTTTTTCTTCTTGAAAATATAGCTTGTGTCCCCCTCAAATAATGATACATATTTTACTCAAATAAAGACTTATTTTACAAAATAAATATAGGCCTTTTTTCCTTACTAACTTTTTTGCCAAAATCTACCATTAAATTGAAATGTTCACAGTTGTCAAAAAATTTATACCTTAAAGACTGCATGTTGATTCCTCTTTAAAAGATAACATCATTATTTTTCATCAATCATAACATACATTGTTGAGAAACCCTTCATTTTTTTATTTGGATAAGCCTCAACCTTCTTTATCTTCTATGACACATTTTTATTTTGATTTTGTACACAACCACTTGGTAAAGTAAAAAATCATTTGTTTTATTTAGTGGTAACAAGTCTATTTTTTACATTCATGTCATAATTTTTATCCCCTTGTATATTTGAGTGTATAATGTTATCATTAACTACTTCTTGGGAAATTCATCAACATTCATAAAGACAACCTCTCCACTAATATTGAATATTTTCCCACTTATATGATAAATTTATTAAACATAAACAAAAATTTCGTCACGTAAATTTTATCTTTATGAAACATCGCCTCACATGATTTAACGTCATAAATCATTATAACCATATTTAATATAGAAATTTGAAGTATATTTTCTCTTACCATGAATATAACATTGAGATTACCCATATTTCTAATGAAATCTACTTTATTCATGACATCTTCCTTGATATTAGATGTATTGAGGGTCTTTATCCATGAATCATTCGTCTTCTTAAGTCTTCCTTTTTCTATTTCATGTTTTTTTTCTATTATGGGAAAATCCATAAACTCTAGTAAAAATAATCATGATGTGTCAAATTTATAGAAGAAAATTACTTACTAACTACTTTATCAGTGGTGAGTATGGCTGCTCCACAAGAAAAACTACTTTAGGTCACTAAAATGAGTCTTTCTAACAATGATTTGGCATTTAAATTTAAAAGTACAAATACAGATATATGTTTGTGTTTATAAATATTTTGTTTTAAAAATATATTTATTTTGTAACAACTATAAATTGAAAAAACTGATGGCCTAAAAATGAAATTTAATATTATTATCAAACTCAGCCAGTGAGGTGTGATTGGGATGAATGAATCTTGAGATAAATTAAAGAATACATTATAAAAATATTTTCTTAAATTAAGTATTTATTTCATTCATTTATCACCAAAACAAAAAAAATTAATTTTATGCTATTATGATTATTTTCCCCCTATTTTATTTGAAATATTATTCTCTTGTGTTATAAATAAATTATAAAAATAATTAACATATCGAATTTTATTGATGAAATGACAAGATATATTATCACAAAATCCCAACTATTTTTGATATAGTCATTTGAATAAGTTACCAGGTACCATATCATTGCCAAATAGGATGAGGTCTATTGGGTTTCAATGAGTTTCTCTTTATTCATAACTTTTAAAAAAAATATCTCTATATAATCCAATGTTTTTTTCGGTAAAACATGTGATAGAGTGTTAGATATTTTCCATCATGATGTTTAGGATCACTTCTAGGGATATCCCAATTGTAGAAACTTATAGACACATTCTAACTAGATCAATGTGGTGTAGTGAATAATGGTTGTGGAAAATTTTTTATATAAAATTAATTAAAAATAAATTTCCTATATATGGGTTTTGGGAAACTAATTTTCAATCAATGATTGGGTTTTCATTGAATGGTGATGACTGAGTTGACGACTTTTTTGAAAAATTTGTAAATATTTTACTTTCTCATTCAACATCTTCTTCATAAACCCTTGGAAGAAGGAATTGCATAGAGAAATGCCTTCTAATTTCATTTTAAAAAACATTTTTGGTTTCTTTTACATATATATATATATATACATTTTAAATGGAATTGAATTGGTTTTATATTCAACATTAACTTCAATAATGTATTATGAAAATATTACACAATTTGAGTGGGCTCATTATCATTATTTACAAATTTTTTATAAGGGATTCTCGTTCCACTTTTCCAATATAGTAAATGAAGACATATTAATATTAATAATACATTAAAAATTAGATAATTTAATTAATACTATTTTAAAAAAAATACACATACAAAATAATTTCTACATTAATTAATAATTTAATTAATATATAATCCATTATTAATTAATAATAATATTGTAATTAGTTATTAATATTATATAATAATATTCACTAACGAAATTATTAAAAATTATTATTAATATTAATTATTATTAAAATTATATATTATTAACATTAATTACTTTGAATGTCATATATTTCATTTATATTATACCTTAATAATAAATACCACTTATTGATTATCAATATTATTTATTTATAATAATGTAACTAAAAAATAATATTAATATTGTAATAATTATATATAATTAACTAATTATAATAATTATAATTAATTAATTAAAATCTGTAAAGATTATAATTAAATAATAAATAAATGAAAAATAATTAATATTAATTAAAAAAAATTAATGAATAATGGCTAATAATATTTTAAATAATAATATAATTAATATGTAATTTTAGAATAATTAAAAATCATTAATAATCTATGAATTAATTAAAAAAATATAATTATATATTATTTCTTTAATGATAAATTAAGAAAAATAATAATTAGATTAAAAATAAATAATATTAAATTTTAAATAATCAACATTAATTTTTTATAATAATATTTATTATTAATAATTAGTATAAAGAAATTAACTATTAATAATTAATAATCTAATATATCTTAAAATTCATAATAATGAAGAAAAAATTAATGTAAATTGTAATGAATATCGAATTCAAAACTAATTAGTAATAATTAATAAATTAAAAATGATTATTAATAAATATTAATAATATGACATATATTGTGATTAAAAATAATCAATTACCATAACAACAGTAAAAAATATTCTACTTTTCTATGTATTAAATAATAATTAATTAAAATTTACTTACTTATATAATTATTCATAAATAGTTATTCAAGCACAAGATATGTTCGGCAAAGAATAATTTTGATGTATAGATGTCATGTTTTGAAATAACGTTGTTTTATATCATTATAATTATTTTTTATTTTTTATTTTCATGAAATAATTTTTATTTACAATTACTTTTTATATGTGCTGCTAAAGTTTTAAATTTTCATAATATTGTATTTATAGTTTATAATTTAAAAGTGTACACAGCCACAAACATAAAACATAATAATGATTGAATCATATGATTTTAAAACAATCTAAAATATAGTATAAATAAAATCTTAGTGAAATTTTATACATTGATTATATGAATTAAAAAATTTTGAAACAAAATATTAAATAAATAATAGAAACAAAATGGCCAAATATGTTATCTCTAATGAAATTATTATTACACATGAAATGTTTTAAAACAACATTGTATTGTGTTGTTTAAATTATATTTTCTTAATTACATTTTTTGAAATTATTCTACTTTTAAACTATTCTATACATCTTAATTAAATTTTTCAAATTTTTTAACATTGTCTTGATTTTTTAATAATTTATAATAAACCAAATTCACAAACATAAAACATAAATAAGATTCATATAGGTGACTATGAATGCTTAAAAGTTATAAAGTATAATTACCTTTTAAATGATAATTTAAAAAATGAAAAAACATATAAAAAATAAAGGAAAATAAAATAGAATTTCATAAAATAGTTAATGGATAATTATTTCAGTGAGAATATATTTTTTTCAAAATTTAGAATATATTATTATAAAATATTTCATGTATGTGATTTTGAGAGATTATAAAATATAATATATAAATAAAATCTAAATGAAATATAATACATGGAATGAACTATATATAATTAAATATATATTTAATATGAACTATTTAAAAAATTTATTTAATAATAAATAATTATATTAATATAATTAGTAATACATACTAATGTTATTACACAAAACTGCACATTCATATCTGGTGCCATAAATACTTACATCACATATTCACATTGATTCTAGTTATAAAAGCCAAGTTATAACCATACATAATTAAAAAATTTAGTAAATGTTATTTAAACTCATATATAAAAAATATCCTATAAGGTTTAGAGAATCATAGAATCATAATGCGGCCTAAAATGACAAATCACTTGTTCTTTGTATCAAATTTAAAATTTTCACATTATATATCAAAATAATTAATTTTGAAAATATTTAATATATCTCATAAATTATATCAAACATGTTATCAATTAAAACATTTCATGTGTACTACATTCCTCTATAACTAGGGGAAATATAAACATAAGAAGTGGTGATCATAAACACTCTATAAGGAAAACATATAACTGAAGCAATCATAGTATATGCATGGGATATATATTATGGCTAGAATACGTAAATAAGATGAATCGATAATCAACTTAAACAGGAATAATTATATGTCCATTATAATAAATGAAAAAAGGATATCCGTAACATTAGTCATATAATAATGGATTCCATAATGTGAGACATTAAACACCTAATTTTAAGGCCTTTTACCAAGACACTTGAGACTACAGTCAAGTCATCTTGCTAAAATGGGCAGGCATACACAAAATACCCGTACTTGTTTTGTCTCATGATACAAATATATGTATAAAAAAGATATATAATGTCGACCCGCACCCATCACTTGTTAATGTCAAATTCATTCACAGTAAGATTCAGTGGGACCTATCGTTCTATTCTTTAAGGAATCATTGGATGAATAAAATCTTGGTTATGAGTATACTAAAGAAAATGGAATATCAATACATGATCATCCTATCTTAGAAGATAATAATTATAAGATATTTCATTCGTTTTATCCTTTTTTGTAGAATTTATTACATGATCATAACTCATCCTGAGGAAGAAAGTGTTTGGTTAAACAATGCATAGTCAAATTGAAAATAATCATCCCATATTAAAAAAATTAATATATATAATGACAATTAATATCCATATGATAATATAATAACATATTTCCTCGGTAAAAATAATCTATGAATAATTATGTATAATATGATGTTCACACGATATAGACAAATGTGTATACTGCTAAATCAATACTGGAATAACATTATCATAATCCATCAAAAGAAAGAAAATGGACGGTTTTAATAGAACATATCCCAAGAAGTGGGAAATATTTTTCAATGGATTTTTATTATTGGAATGTATATCCATATAAAACATTTATAGAATACTAAAAAATATAATCAAATGGAATAATGTACTGAACATATATGAAATAAGTTCAAATAATAATAATAACTTAATGAATGAAAAATGAGTTACAAAAATTCCTCACAATTTTGAAAACAAATGAATAAATATAAATTTGAATAAATAATATTTTTCAGATTGAAAATAACCTTAATGAAAATTATTATCAAGAAAATACATTCCCGGAAACTAAATATACCATACAAATGAATCATTATGCATAAAATGTATTATATCTCAAAGAACCTGAATTGAGACCAAGATAACCACTATGGATTTAGAAACATTCAAATCCAAACCCCTTGAAAGAGAGGTATATAAAATGAGCCTCAAAAAACAGTATTAAAAGATAATTCATTGTACTATATCTCAAATAGTTAGTATGTACACTATATAAATGAAATTGTGCTCATAATAGAATTTGTGTGATAAAAAAACAAAAATTTGAGAAACACCCCATCACTTCTTTCATGAAATTAACGAGCATACATTAACCTCATTTATAAAAAACATTAATGTATTTATAACATAATTCATAAATTTAATAATATCCATTTTCATTTATAATTTTCATAAATTGTTAATATCTATATTAGTTCTTCTAATTTTCACATTAGTTGTTTGTGGTCTTGATTGTTTGTACTTGTTTCATAATAGTGATTCTTGTATTCATTATTCTGCCAAATTTAATTATTAATTTCTAATTAAGGTTACTTATATTGAATTTTTATAATTATTTATGATGTTGAAAATTTTATTTATAAGTTCTTCAATCTTTATCCTTTTCGATAAAATCCATTATAAGCATGTTTATATGATTTTAGAAAATTGAAGGGTGTCTTCTTAATTAAAAAATTAAATATTGATATAACATCTCCTAAACAAATAATATTAAGTATTTACATATTTATATCATATTATATCTGTAATTATGTTTTCATATCCATTCATTATATAAATTCATAGTATCATTCAATTTGGTGCATAAACAAACCCAAATATGAACATACTGTATTTTAATGAATGATTATGGGGTGATTTTTTGTAATATAATTATTACATAATCATAAAAATATTTTTTAGTGTTTATTAGTTTTATATATTAGGATTTTATAGATTTCAATAAGGATTAAAGGATGTGAAAACATTAAACAATTGGAATAAAAGATTATCCTCTTAACATGCCTTTTGAAACGATTAATTTAATGATGGTATTTTATTTTATATATAATTAATAGGTTATTATATTTCTCATTTAGAAAAATAATGATATAACAATGATACTTAATATACATTATTATCATCCGTACATCTAACCATGGAAGGTAGTGATGGAAAATTAAACATGTTATATCGTGGAGGTGGCAGTCATCACAACACATGAACATAGGTTTTTTTAATGGATGGTGTATAACAATAAAAAATTATAATACCATTAATACAGTAACATTAATGCATATAAATTATATTAATATCAGTAAATTATAAGTGTGAGATTAAATTTAAATGAATATTATTAAGAATCTGAACTATGTAGTTGATAATACTCATTACAATGACTTCAATTTTACTAGGAAGTGTCCTTACATATGAAGGTCTTGGGATAAATATGAGTTTCCAGAGGATTATATACACAGTATAGGGTTCTTGGGATAGAAAATGGTATATTATAAAGGATACATTATAGTTATAGGTGAGTGTTTATGTAGGGAATATGTTACCTGTTTATATGTGAAGGGAAGTGTATTTTGGGAGTGATCCTTATATTTTCAATAATGTAAGGTTAACATTCATGTTTCAAAGGCCACAAAATTGGAAAAAAAAATTATATAGAAATTATTTTAGGTCAAAACCCACATGAACCACTCCTTTTTCTACTAATGTTTTGTGATTTGGGAGTTTTTTTAACATCTAACTTTTATCCTAACGTACTTTTACCTTTGTTATTAATTTCTATCCATAGAAATTAATTTTAATGAAAAATATTAGGATTGAACTTTTACATAATTAGGTAGAAATAACATTAAATTTTACAATCATTTTATGAAAGAAAAATTCCAATGTTTTAAAAAAATATTTTAACATAAATACACCAAATCACATAAAACTGTTTTTAATGAAATAAAAAATTTTAGGATTTAAATTTTTAAATTTTGTGAAATTATTTTGGATTTTTATTTTCATTACCGAAGTTATTTTATTATAAAATTGATAAATGATATTAGTATTTTAAATAAATATAGGACTCATTCACCATTGAAAATACATGATATAACGAAAATATGGAAAATGGTTTTCATATTAATGTAACATTTTAATTATTTCTAAACAAATCATATGGGTTATCCAATTTCAAATAATATTGTAAAATGATATATATTATTAATAAAATTGATAATATAATACATAAATTCTTTTATAAACATCTAGTTCATTCTTATATTATGTTTAATTCATAGAAATTACTAGTTTCATGAAAACCATATATGTAGCTAAAACCATCATTTTTATAAAAAACTAAAAAATTCATAATAAACGTATTTTGGTATGATTATTTCATAAATTAATTTAGTTCATATTATTTTAAAATTACTTATCTTATTAATTAGATTTGTAATAAAATCATAAAATATAATTGATAAATAATTTATTTAAAGAATTATGTTTTCATGTATCAACTGTTATTATTCTTATTTCTTATCATATACTAGATAAATTGATTTTAACATGTTATTAATATCAATCAAAATTTATCATTAATCATATGTTTCTTGAAATAGATATGTTTGTTTCATAAAGGACCATTTTTAGAAAAATAGGTTTCTAGAAAATAAATGGTCCAATAGGTCATTTTATGTAAACTAATTTAATTTAATTCATATTAAAAGTATCCTTTAATATATTTATATAATTAATAAATATTATACTCATATTCATTCCTTATAACTCAATAGAAATGTTTTTAATGCTTGTATATGAATATTTTAATTTAATCTAAATATATAATGGTATCATTGAAGATTATTATTTCATGTGGAATAAGTTATAGAACACATTGAATTATTTAATTGTAATTATATATTTTAATTTCAAGTTGTTACATTCCCCCCTCTCCCCCTAAAAATTTACATCCTTTCAATTTCACTCATATGATCATAGTAATTTTTATAGAGAACCCATAATTAACCATACACCAATAGATGATCATGGATTTATTTAGAATGTGGAATGAGGTTTATCTATATTAAATATAATTATAATAATTTAATAAAGCGATCTAACCCATTACTTATTTCACATAGAATTATACTAAAAATTACAGATCATGGTCCATAAAAAATAACAACACAAAAACCATAGAATTTATGATAATCATACAACATTTGGTTAATATAACTCAATATCTAATAGTTAGTGAAAAATTACATTTCATGGGACTCTAGAAATGTTGGAACAAAAAATAATACAATATAACATATGAGTGGGTGAATTATTATTCATAAAAATAAAACATATAATTTTTATCAACCAATTTAATATATTTTATTAGATAAATTTTCATAATGATAAATTGTATAAATAGATTTATAAAGTGTTTATAACAAAATATTAAAAAAAAATTATAAATTACACAATGAAAATATAAACATATAAAAACCAATAAAATAAATATTTATAAAGTAAACAAAAAAAATAAGTTTTTAAGAATGTATCCACACATTAATCATTAGTGTAAAGGGTGTCTATAACCTTACATAAGGTATCCACGATCTTACCCCTATAATAAGGTCTGTCTTCCAAGCCTTAGAAGCACTCAAACATAAATATTAGAAATACCATTATTTCCCTATCCTCAGGAAACCTCGATCAAATTAATTAGAGAAATATTCTATCTCTCAACCCATGAGATCATTAAATCAACAAGATCTAATACAATAATTAGAAAATCAAAACAAAATGAACATTATAATGATATCCTCAAAAAATATTACCTTAAAACCCCTATCATGTTTAAAAGGATTCACTCGCTAGTAAAAAGAAATTACAAAACAATTCACCAAAACAATATATTGTGGATTAAAAAAAGGAATGTCATCTTCTCATGAATCACATGGCTCTATTTAGAAGAAAACACCCATGGTCATATTCTTCATTTCTCATGATAAATTTCAAGAGCCTCTGAATAGATCTTTTTTCACATAAAATTTTTTCTACAATATCTCTATTTTATAGTCATTATGTCTTTAACCACTATAGTTCATTTAGGTTCATTCCTGTAGGATGAAAAACATTATTCGATAGAATGTATAAAGATATACATTCAGTTCATATAGTGGGCTTGGTGGACTCAATCCAATGAATTCAGTCTGATAGACTCTATTTAATATCATCTAATAGACTTACTCATACATGGTTAGATAAAATTTATAATCCTTTTTTTCTAATGAACATATTATCCAGTTTTCTGGTGTAAAAATTAAATATTTGTTTTATATACTTAAGAAAACATTGTCTGTTAAAAGTGATAAACTCCATTCGAAAAAATAATAATTTGGTCTATAAAACAACTAAAGGATATTGGTATTATAATAGTTATAAATATATAATCCTCTAATGAATATTATTTTGATTTGAAAAAGTTATGTCATAAATTTTTCTTTCAAAAAAAATCTCCCCCTTTTTGAAAATAATAATACACAACATTTTATAAAGATTGACCTTAAGATAAAAACATTGAAAACATACTCTCACATTATTCCATCTCATAAAAGTGTTTTATATTGATCACTTTATCATATAAGTATAATATTTTTCCATTTAAAAAAACATTTTCCTTTATACCACTTTTTTATTTTTGAAAATGTTTTTTAGAAGTTAAAAAATGTTCCTCAAATATTGGAGAAAAACTATATATGAAATAAAAAATATACAAGTATAAAATCATAAAATCCATCCAAATTTTTTTTTATGAACATAACATAAGAAAACATGCATCCAATGAGTTTAATTTTGATTATTACAAAAACATCAATGAGTTGAAAAAAAATATTTCATGGTGAGTTTTTAAATTATCACCTTCACCTTTTAAGGTCATCTTTAGTCTTTTTGGATTTCTCAACTATTGATTTCAATACTGAAACTTATTCTTTGAGAACATAAATATTATCTCTTTTGTTATAAGTCTCGTTTTCATACTTCATATGAAGATATTTTAGATTATAAATCACTTTAATTCCTTTACAGACATCTATGTCAAATTCATCTGTGAACTTTGAAAATTATTTTTTCTCTTTTAATACCATTGATTTGGTCATAGAAAAACATAATGTATCCCATTGTATGATTTATCCACTTTTTAAAATTTCTTACATTAAAAATTCCAACTTGGATTTTCCCTTGAAAACCATGAATTTAGCTGCATTTTGGCTAACGTTTTTATTATTTATTTGAGAGATCTTAATTTCCAAGATATAATCATTTCCAAATATGTAACTATAATGTGCTTATATGTGAAGAAGAAATTTTATTATTCCATTAATACTTTTGATCACCTCATTGAAATAATTTATCCTCATTTATATTCCCTTAAATATTATACTTAGTGAAGAATATTTTTAATCATTAGAACAACTTGAAGAAGTGGATCCCTAGGTCTTGATAGACCATGTTATTTCTTTTATATAATATTTGAGATCAAAAATTCCATAACATATTCCACATTATAGGTGGTAGGTCGATTTTATTGTTTTCATTTGGATTCATAATCACTATTCTATTTGGATTATTCACAATTTGTTTCTCTAAGAGAAACAATTTATGTTGGTTTTGGATAATAAAGATGTTCATGTTTCAACAATCATTTATTCAAAATTTAAACCCTTCCTTATATCTTCAACAAATTCATATTTCATGATTTATTTTCACTTACATGGTTCTAAATATTGTTCAATGGGTTGAGACATGTTTTCATAAACTAATTTTTTATTTTGAACAACTTTTTATAATCAATATTTAAAAGAAATAGATTTAATTTCACCAATAAAAACCTATTTTAATTCTTATTTTGGATTAGACTCGGGAATAAGTAAATTCTTTTTAGGTTGATCGATTCGAGGAAAAATGGACAAAGCATGATAGAAGAAAGGACCAATTTTTTCAGTTGAAATGACTATTTTCACAACCACATGAACTTTTAAATGATATTTCTCAACTTTTTTTTAATAAATATCATGCTTCATATAAATTCCTCTATTTATCTTCTTATATCCTCTTATTTTCTTATTCTATGATATTTTATTACACAAGTTGTTTCAAGGCCTTATCCTATATGACATTTAAACCAACAGTTTTTCTATAATAGGTATTTTCTTAATTATTTTTAATAAACCCTAAATATCATCTTCACAGATAGTCTTAGTTTTCATAATTAGTAAGGTAGGCGACTTTCTAGAAAATTATCCAGATTTCCTTTTCTCAATTTGTTTTCCTAAGCTATTTTACTTCATTAATGAATAATAATTTATAAAACCTATCATAAAATTAATTAAAATATCGAATAAACATAAACATCATTTTAGAAATAATTTCCACACCTAAATAGGAATTTTTCTCTCAAACTTGTATAACATCAGTCTAAATTTTTTATCCTTAATGAAATTTACTAACACATTGTTAATAAATAATGGATATAAAATTTATTCAACCTTATTGACCCATTCTTTACTACCTTGACACTTATCATTATAAAATTAAATATTTTGAACATTATCATATTATATATAAAATCTAGCACATATATTACTTGCACATTTTGAGTATCCCCATTTCCTTTTGCGGGATAAGAAAATTTGGTATCCTAATAAAAATGATCCTTGTATCCAATTCTAGGTGAGACAGTTTTTTTACATTGTCGTATGTAGGGAATAATGAAATTACTCTTCATGTTTTCTTCAAACATCTAATTGCACTCTCAAACATGTGATTAATAAGATTTCTTTCAACTTCTACTGGAATTCCGTACATAATAGTTAATTGTTTTATATTGAGTTTAAATGATAATATAAAAAGAGTAAATAAATTATTTTTTAGACCATCCACATCATTAAATTCAACAAATATATAATAATATATAATAATTTAAAGCATGCTTCAAATCATATTCTTCCTTCGAAGCACACAAGGATTCCCATCCATGGAATATTATGATCAATTTAAATAGAGATCCATACAATTCAATCCAAGTATTTTTCAATCAATCATTCTTTCCCATCATCCTTATTAAAAAATTCATTTGATGTTTCGATATTTTTTTATCAGTGGAGCTTACAAATTAAGTTCAAACCTCAATAACTAATGAATATCCTGAAATTATAAATAAAAGTACTCTCTAAAAAATTTAGTCAATGAAAAAGAAGTGTTGACCCAATGATAATATATATATATACATGTAGAAGGATACAAACAAACTTCTAACTATATCCAAAGTATGACACAGAATATTATTAATACAATAGCTATGATGTAATGTTTAAATAATGACGACTTAAATAATTTAAAGAATATTATAAAATTTTAGACACTCAAACTATTATAATAGTATTTAGAAAATATTTTAATTTTATTGAATAGAATATGTTTCTGATGAAACAAAAATTCTTTTAATAAATTTTTTTGAATAGTTTCATAAATATATTAAATATCATTGAAATTCCACAATAGAATATTTATTGTTTTAACTCTTAGATATAATTTTTATAATCATAATTATAAAATTTTATCTGATAATAAAAAAATAATTTATAAACAACAATGAAACAGCAAAGTGTATATCAGATGAATTTTTGGATGGAACTTGATCTAATGAAACATAATATGTATTTTTAAAATATATCTAACTAGGTATTTTTTTTTCAAAACATACGATAAAAAAATAAAGAAAATATATCATCCCCTTTTTGAAGAGTTTTTTACTATAAATATGTAGGTAAACATGAAGTAGGAAAATGATGAATTTTTGTAAATCATTCTAATAGTCATTTGAATGAATTCAAATATTTAAAAATTAATGGGTTCTGTAAAATTTCAGTAAGGTGAACATTCATTCTAATAAGCTATAAAATAATATATATTTTTATATAATGTAGAAATAAATCGTGTCTTATATATAATTTATTTTATACTAAGTGATATGTTTTATTTCTATGTAAAACAATAGAACGTTTTTTATAAAAAATTATATTTTTACTAAAACTATTTCCAAAATATGTGTGTTGTTGTTGCATATACAATACTAGAGAACAAAACCTTCCAACTGATTCATATTCATCATCAGTGGTGGAATGTGATACTAAATATTTTTTCATAAGAGACAATGAAGTTAATGATTCTCATAATAAAATAACTATTATAGATGTAAATTTAATACCCATTTTATACCCATGAAAATCAACATTGAAAAATATTTTCATTTCAAAATAATTTCTAATGGAATAAAGGAATGTCCACAGTTCCATTAAGGTAACAAAAAATTCATTTAACAACATTAAGATGGGATTTTGTTAGGATTTCCTTGAAATATGATGAAAATAATTATATAGAGACATTAAGATTATCTAGTTTTCTTTAACATATAGTAAACTACCAATCATTCATATAAAAATTTATAATCCATTTGTTTTCTAGTTTCATTAAGATCTATTGATTTTTGGGATATGATAGGAGTACTTATACTATTAGAACTGTTATATTCAAACATAGTAATTAAATATTTTATAATCCTTTGATGAGATAAGAATGGTCCATCCAGTTTTTGAGAAATTTTAATGATAAGGAAAAACATATGTTCACCCATCATACTCATTTCAAAATCAGACTTCATAAGATACAAAGTGGATTCAAAAATAAATTTTTTAGTTGATCAAAATATAATTTCATTAATATAAATTTAAAAATGGTGGTTTAATTAAAAATAACCTTAATAAAAAGGGTTGGATCAGTAACTCCCTTAAAGATATTTTTTGTGTGAAAAATGTGTAATTATATCATAACATCCACTTGGGACATATACAAGACTATTTGAGGCCTTAATAAGTTAAAAAAACACATAAATTTTCTATTTTAAAAAACACATTTGTTTCCTAGATAATGTTGATCCTATACATTTTAGTTAAAAAACTACACTTCAAATACATTTGATAAAGTATAAAATTTAATAATGTGTCATAGGTTAGAGGTATATGAATAAATTCAAGTCTAGATACTAGATAAAAAATTTATTTATAGTTACACCTTCTAGTTTATTGTATCCCTAAAAAACATGCCTTATTTCTTGTTATTGTTCAATTTTCATCACTTTTATTACAGAATACCCATTTCACCCCAAACGCATGCAATTTTTAGGTCATTTTTAAAAAATTCCAAACATTATTTTGCTCAAATTATTTATATATTTCCTATATTTCCCATATCCAATATTTATCATCTAACGTACCATCATTAGTTTTAAGTTAAAAATGATAATAATTAACAATGTGAAAATACATTTCATAAGGAACTTTTAGTATTTCTAGTTGAACTACATCACCAATTATATTATCAGTATGATGATTCCTTAAGATTATATAATTATTTTAGTTTACAAGAAATTACTCTGAAATAAAATTTGGAACTTATTTTAGAGGTACAACTTAAAAAATGATTCTTTATTTGTTTTCTCATGTGAAAAAAATTACAGTATGGGTTAAAAATAAATTTTAGAAAGACAATTTGATGATTAGGTTTCATGTTGTATAAAAATAAAGGGATCAATCTCATAAAATTTAATATTTATTGTTTCCTCATCAATAATTATTCTATTGTTAAGAACATGATATTCATTACATGTTTTAGAATAGCCAATAAAAATTTCATTATTTTGTTTTAGAGTGATTTTTTTTAAATTATATTTAGTATTCAAGATAAGTAATTTTCATCCAAAAACGATGAAGTGTGATAGTTTTTTCATTCTTCCTATACAGATCTTATAAAGTGTTTTATAAATAAACATTTAGAGTAAAACCCATTTTATGTATAATAAGAAGTACTGACCACTTTAGCCTGAAAAATATTAATTTAGTATTCACTCAACATAATTCTAATAATTTTCTAAGGAACTCTATATCATCATTTAACTACAAAATTTTGATGATATGTTCTAGGAGATGAAATTTTATATATAATGCCTTTATTACTAAAAAATCTCAAAATCATTATTTAAAAATTCCCCACCATATTAATTATAAATAGTAACCAAAGGTAGATTTTTCTAATTTTTAACATGGGATACAAAAAGATTCTAAAAAAAAGTATTTTGTCTTTTATATAGAAAATAGAACCATATATATCTATTTTAGACATAAACCAATACATATACATAGTGTTTTCCTCCAATACATTCATTCAGTTTTGGAAGAAATAAATCCATGTTCAATAACTATAAAGAATTAAAATATGAAACATCACAAATAGATTTATATAGTGTCTTTTGTCTCCCTCCAAATTTATAATTGTTATAAAAATTATTATAATTAAACATAATCTCTAGTTGATATAAAACAAGTCATTTTTAGAATGTTTGACAAAGTTTCTTACAATACAATGTTATAAACATCTAGACATAATAATGATTGATCCTGTATTTTAATTTTAAGAGGTATATCTTGGATCCTAAGGTATTTTATGTTAAGAGTGTAGTCATTTTCATTTCAATCATTATAAATAACAAAACATACCATCTATAATTTGAAAAGTAAAATTTTCATTCATGAAGTTTAAAAGATAAACTTCATTAAATAAATGACTTCAGCTAATGAGATTATTCTTAAGACATAAAAAATATAAATAATTTAAATAAAATAATTACCCAGAATCTTATATCACTGATACTATATATTTAACCTAGAACATTATCTTTGAAATGTTACTTTTCAATCATTCAACTTAATCGTCTTTGGGAAAAATTTCTCGTTTCTATTCATATGCCTAGAATAACCATTATGCATGTACCAAATATTCTATTTATTTTAATTCATCATATCTCTCTGAAATAGAAAAAGTAAGAATGGGTATCTATGATTGGATAGATCTAGAATTATTAGAAAAATGAACTCCGGTAAACTACATTTTCAAAACTTTACTTATTTAATAACTTCTAAATCTTTATACATATAAAATTTGTGAAATCCAAAATATTAAACCTTTTTTATGGAACATTATTATTCCAATTCCAACCACTATTACATTTTTTGAAAAATCATTCTATTTTAAGAATAAATAAATATTTAGAAAATGTGGTTATGTTGTAGTAAATCCAATCCCATATGTATTTTTGTGTGGTTTCAAATTCTATATGAATTTCAAAAAAATTACATCTGATGTAAAATTTGATAAAAAAACATTTAGACTATGTATGTTAAAGTTTATTTTCACATCTAAATTTTTAACTTCTTCAGTTGAATGAGAACTATAGTTTAAAAATAATTCTGAATTACGATTTTAAAATTTCACAGGAATATTTTAAAATTATATAATTTTCATTAGAAATTTATTCCTTTTAACAATCAAATTATTTATCAACATTATTATTTTGCTTCACTAGTAATTTTGAATAACTTGTTACTTATTCGGAAAATAGGTATTGTATTTTTACCATAAAATGTAGTATGTTTTTATTCCTTTAAAAAAATAGTACTATATTCATCATCTAAATTAGTATCGTTAGAATTTAATGTTAAATTTTTAAGATATTTAGCAGATACCATTTCTATTAATCATTATTTGGTCTTTGTAATTTCTATATAAAATCATAAAACATTTATTCCATCACTACTATTATCTGAAGAAATTTATCAGGAAATATCTCAGCAGCATTCACTCCGAATTTCTAAATAATTCAATATTTTAATTATATTGTTCTTATAGAACTTCCTTGAAATCTGATCCATCATATCGTTCTCGTTCACTTTTGGGAAATATAGTATAATATGATCATGCATCTTATATTCATATAAAACCATTTCAGAATTGTCTTTAATATCACGTATTTATTTTTGGTTTTTTTATATTTATAGTGACAATCATTCCTTTCTATGATTATATTTGTCATTTTATCAAGTTAAACAAGTGCGTACTCACTTTATTTAGATGAACTACCTTCTGTTTTAGCTTTAACATTCTTTTTAATAGAGGATTTAGAAAGGTTTAATTTGATCTCATATTCTTATCTATAATATATGTACAATATAAATTATACACCATACTTCTCCACTCTTTATGGATCTCTCGTTAATTTACTATGTTATTTCATGATAGTTTGAATTAAATAATTTAAACTCAATATTATAAGATTTTTTATAATCGATAGTTTTTTACATCGATTCTTATTATTTTTTTATGATATCAATGATCTTATGAATAAAATTTTTATCTTTCAACTATTTTTATCCTAATGATTATAAATTATTTAAATTATTCATAAACTATTGATGCATTTTAGTAACTGACTCATTCGGTAGAAAATCAAATTCCTGATAATCAATATACAACATTTCTCATTGACTTTCTAAAATTTTTGAACATATAAATATCATAACATCCAATTTCCTCCATATAGTTTTATCAATTTCAAAATAATATTTCTAACTATAAACATTTTTTTTCATATATCAATGAAAATTATTTTAACCATGATATATATTTGGATATTTAGCTCTTCCTTATATTCTGAATGTTTTGTCTTCCATATCTATAAACTAATAAAATTGAATAATAATAATAAAAATAACCCTAATATTGATTACAAATGAATTCAATAAATATCTCTAATACACATAAGAAGTATTAAAAATGATTGGTGGTATTATTGGATTTATTTTCTCATGTGTCTTAATAGAGAAACAAGTCATCTTAAAAATTAAACACATTTCTAGAAAAAATATTATTAAAAAATTATAAAACAATTAGAAACTCACTATATTACCAAATAACGGATGGAATGAGTATACAATATAATAAAAGAGGGGGTGAATCATTGTCTATAAAAAAGAAAAAAAATAGTTTTTACAAACATGTTCAAGATATTTTATTATATAATGTTTCATAACGATACAGAATATAATAAATAAAATATATAGTTTATAAAAAAATAGTATAATAATTTCTGTATCATACACAGTGGAAATATAAACAAGTAAAAACAAGTAAAACAAACATTTATAAAGAAAATAATAAAACATCGAAAACCATTATAAGACTGTATCCAAACATTAACCATTTGTGTAAAGGATGTTTGTAAACTGAATTAATATATACACGATAATAACCATATCATAAGTTCTTTCTTCCTAGCCTCAAAACCCTTCAATTAGAAATACCAGAAACTAATATATTTCCCTAACCTTAGGAACCCTCAATCAGATGAATCATCATAACCATATTTTCTCAAACCTTGGGATCCCTATATCAATTATATCTTAATTAGAAATAATAACATAAATATTTAATGAAATTTATAATGAATTCTTTATAAATGAATTCCTTGAGTAAAAGATCTCTGAATTTTACAAGGACATTATCTCAAGTAGTAAGAAGGTACAAAATAAATCACTATAACATTAGATCATTTATTACTAATTAAAAATATTCTTCTCATAAATCGTGTAGATCTATTTTTAGGTGACCTTCAATGGTTATAATATGTATTTCATAGGATCCACTACAATGGGATCAGAAGAAATGATTCTTCACTTGAATAGTTGAACATAGTATCTCTATCAGATAGTTGTTATGTTTTTCACCACTATAATTCATTTAAATTCCATATGATATGTTAAAAAAATCATATTGTAGAATGAAAATAATTTATTGATCTAGTTGGTTTGATACATGTTTGTTTGGTACACTTGTAGGTCTCCATCAGATGAATTCAGTTTGCCAGACGTTGTAGAACATCATTTAATAGACATCATTATAATTTTTTATATATACTTCATAAAACATTCATCTAGTGAACCTAGTATATGTCCACATAAAGTAAAAAATAACATGTCCATCTGGTATACAAATTAAAATTTTATCTAGTAAAGTTGATAGTCTTCATCTGTTAAAATAGTATTTTTTCACAAAATAACATAAAAACATGGGAAGTATAAAAGTACGCAATATATAAACATATATAGAAGTGGATTTGTTTCATAAGTAAGTTTCTAATGTTCTATTTATACTCAAAAAGAAAATCTAGAGTGAAAACTCACTATTTGATTCATCGGTACTAGTTTCGTAAGATTTTCATTATTCACATGGTTGTTGGTGAATATCACCATTATTAACCCTTATATTGGATGATTAGGTCATATAATTATGAAATATATTGCAAATGAACCAATGAATTTTCTATATATTCTCTCCTTTTCTTTTACTTGTGAGTTTTATAACCTTCAACTCCACACTTTTAGTATTTACCTATCCCTTTATAAAAATTTCCCCCATGATTCTTCCTACATTTTTGGAATTTATGAAATCAAATAATTTTTACCTTTATCATCTTCATCAGTTGATCTTTCATATAAATCCAAATTTCTCTTCCTTAGTGTGTATGGTACTTTAGTTATATTCACATTATTAATCAAAATTCCTCATAGTTGGTTTCGCATAATCATAAGGTTCCTCACTCCATCTCAAATTCTAATGGGTTGTTCATTGGGGTAATCTCCAATTTTTTCCTCACACCCATTGTTACTTATAATTTCATCCATTATAAAAAAATAACAATTTACATGAGTGATGATCTTTATAATTAAATTGACATAAATAAACATGGGATAATTTATCCTTAAGATGCATCATTTTATTATATTTTCATGATATCGTATAGTTCTTACAACTGAACATATAATATGCTCAGTTTAACCTATATCACTCTTAGTTAAACATATATCATTATTAATTCATCCTAGGTTAGTTTTAGTTTGGTCATATCGTACTTATTGTCCTCATAATTAAAATAGAAAACCAAAATTTCCATAAACATTTTTAAAATATTTTAACTCAATAATATTTGAAATATATGCTCTTAAAATATGACTTATCCTTCCCCAAATAACTTTAGTCATTCCTAAAATCATATACCCATGTATGTATATAAATTATTCATATAATCTCAAAAACACACCATTCTGAAAACATATTTGAATCTCTATGACATTAAACAATAATGATATTATGTGTTCCTTCAAAAGTAACTCTATATTTTACCCTCAAATTGAATTAACTTCTATTTCATATGGTCACACACTGGTCAGTATATTTCATAATCCCAAAGATGAGATTTATTTTTCCAAAAATATCATGAATCAATTATCAATCACAAGGTTACCAATTACTATCTAACATACTTCTTCAAAATTAAACCACCATTTATTATCTCAACATCATGTGTATATAAAACTTAATAGTTATACGTACCTCAATCATTTTTTATACAACCATTACAACAAAAATATAGCCTTATGTAAAAATAAATTTTCATGGTTTTTAATACCATTTATTATATGATATCATACCATTACTGTAAAACTATTGATGAACATTCCATAGACATTTCACGTAATAGTCCTATATTTTAGAATATGTCATATTATCATTGATAAATATCAATCACTAATGATAATGTATAAAAGTATCAATAATTAATTTATATTATGATAACCCCCTCACTAAAATATGTTACACTAGGAAACTCATCTTTCCCATATTAATAGGAATATACTAAAATTCATCACCATTTACATACACTCCCTTATTCAGTTATAAGACATAGGGGTTTCATGATGCATACATTTCTCGTATTTATTTGTGTGATCCTTTTTCAACCAAATACAAAAATAGAATTGGATATTATAATATCCAAAATATGAATTTGAATAAATAAATATAAATATTTCTTCGATTATGAAACATTTTCATTCAATATATGTTACTTTTGGATCAACCTATGACTATCTTTGTTCAATCCTTGGTTATCCTTGGTCATTTTTCTATTTTCTTGCATAACCTAGTAAGTTAAATTCATTCTTAAATCCTTCAAAATGTTTGATAAAGATAATTTTAATAACCAAAGAATATCTTCTTGGAGAGTATCACAAAGTGTTCAGTCTTAGGTACACTCATCAAACATCAGAGTGCTAATTGATTCTATGATCAACCAAACCTTTTGGGGTGATTACACCCAGGCGCATTCGTGCTACAATTGCATCCACTTTCCAGTATCAATATAAGGATGTATTGATAAAATAATCCACTTAATCTCTATTTTTCCAAAACATTATTATGATATCCAGTACATATACTTATTTCTAGGTGGGTTCACAATAATTGTTTTATCCTAATCGGTAAAAAAATGATCATTATTTCATTATTATTAAACCATATACTTATCCCAAATGGTTATATATAACTTTTATTTTATGATCAACCCTTTATTTTCAATACATAAATTATCCTCAATAAACATACTAATCTCTGATTTTGTTTAAGCATTTCCATTTATACAGACGATGACACCCCAAAACTACACTCTTGGATCTGGGTCCATAAACACATACTCTACATATTTACATTGATAGCAGTTATAAAATACTAGATATAACCATCCATAGTTAAAAATTCAATTATTATTATGGAATCTATTAAATATAATCTATATTTTCATTTTGGCAGCTTTAATGAATTAGGATACATCATAAACTGATAAATCACAAGTTATTTATATCAAAAGAATATTTTCCCATTATATATGAAACTACGTAATACATGAAATGTATTCAATGTCCCCCAAAAAATCATCCACATCTGTTATCCTTCTAAAAATGTCATGTTTTATAAATTAATCCATAAGCTAGGAAAATTGAAATATAAAAAGTGGTATTCCCAAATTCTCAGTAAGGGAAACATATAACTATAATAATCATGACATAGGAATTGAAAGAATATTATAGTATAAATAGGTAAAAACATCAATCCATAATCAAATTGAAATTGGAAAAATTATATATCCATGGAAATAAATAAAAAAATGAATATCAATAACATGGATCTCATATTGATGGAACGCATAATGTAGGATCCCAAAAACCTATTATCAAGGTCGTGTGCCTAGATACTTTACTTTTCATTGAGACTACAGTCAAGACATCTTATTATCATGATTTCTTTTATCATGATACCCAATATTCTTTTTTATCCAAATACCCAATCCTCTTTTTTATCATGATTAATTTTGATGCATAAAGGTTCTATATAATTTCTTACCTCACCCATCAGTTATTTAAGCCTAGTGCATTCACTATAAGAGTCAACCTGATCCTTCATACCATTACCTAAGGAACCTTTGGCTGAATAAAATCTTGGTTTTCCATACAATGAAGAATTAAAAATATCAATACATGATTAATCTATTTTAGTAATCAATATTATAAAATAATTCCAATACACTTCCATGGTTAAATATTAGGGACAACATGAATATAAATCATCCCATGGATGTTGGTGTTTGGTTAAAAAACTACATAGTCAACTATTGAATAATCATCTGTATAAGCATAACAATATATAGAACATCAATACAATCACTAATATCAATAGAATAACATTTATTTCTAGGTGAAAATAATTCAATATGAATTATATAACATGTTGTGTTCACACATTATAGAGATATGGTTATACAGCTAAGTCAATACTATAATACCATGATTATAACCCATTCATTTAAAGAATCTGAATGGTTTCGATATAACATATCTCTAGAATTGAGAAATTGTTTCCTAAGTTATTATGTTATATGATTTTATATACTTTCAAAAAATGATAGATTACCTCATAATACAATAAAATGGAATAATTTACTCAATTTATATGAAATAATATTAATGAAAGATCATAACTCAGTGCACGAAAATGGAGTTACCAAAAATCATCACTACTGGAGAAATAATTGGATCAATAGCTACTTGAATATGGGACATGATTTTATAATTAAATACCATTAATGACAAGTATTTTGATTAAAATACATCAATGGGTAGTAATTACACCTTACTAGGGAATCATACTGGGGAAAATGTATTATATATCAAATAATTTGAATTGGGACTAAGAAAATACGTAGGGATTTAGGGACTTTAGAATAAAATCCCATTAAAAAAAATTATTTTAAATGTACATAAAAGACCATTACTAAAATATAATTCATGATATCTTATCTCTGATAGTTATTATATACACCATATAAATGGAATTGGTTTCATAATAGAATGTGTGTCTCAGGGAAAGAATTTTTTAGAAAAATGATTACATGTTTTCCTGACATTCACAAAAGTAATTTAACCCTTTGTATGAGAATTTATTTTATCTTAATATCATAATTAGTAACATTAATCATATCCATTTTCATTTATAAATTTCTGAAATTTATATTCTTTATATGAATTCTTCTGATTTTCCACATCAAGTGTTTAGGGTCTTGATCCTTTATACTAGTTTCATTATAGTGTTGTCTGTATTCATTATTATTAAAAAAATTATAATTAATTGGTCATTAATGTTATTTAAAGGAGTTTATTATAATTTTTTATTGATCATAAAATTTATTTCCTGTGTGTTTTAGTCTTTATCATTGAAGATGAAATCGATAATAATTATTTTGTGGTGATACTTAAAAATGCAACGGTGTTTTCTTAATTAATGAATTCAATATTGATATAATATCTCCAAAGAAAAAAAATAATTATTTATAAATTTATATAATATTATACTATTAATTATGTTTCTATAGTAATTCTTTATATAAATTCATAGTATCATTTAATTAGGAGGTTGAACTGGCCCAAAAATGAACATGCCCTGATTTGATGAATGCTTGTCAGGTGTATTTATTGTAATATTATTATAACTATTGACCTCACCTGTTTTGATAATCTCAATCATGTATTCATATGTGTTGAAAATCCCAATTATGTTTTCATTCTCTATGATATTTTTATGTATCATTGATCTATACTTTAATTCTTTCAAATCTGTGATCAAACCAATAATAATTTTTAAAATAGTCTTTGGAATATGTTAATCCTCATTTATCCATGTTCATACAAGTTTTAAATTGATTCTAACACAATCGGATGTGTTCTGCATAAAACAGATAATTAATCTGCCTATAGCTACTGATAAAGAGCTACCGGTACCCAGTCTACCGATAGACTTAGTCTACCGACAGACAGAGTCACCGATATACTTAACACAGAGCTACCAATGTGCTTATAAATGTAAGCTACTGACTTACAGACAGCTACCGATACAAACATAGAGCTACCAGTGTAAGTATAAATAGCTACCTATGGAATAAGAGTCACCGATAGACGAAGCTACTAACAGACTCACAACTACCGATACCGACGCATGGAGCTACCGACGCATGGAGCTACTGACGCATGGAGCTACCGACGCATGGAGCTACCGACGCATGGAGCTACCGATAAACAAAGTAACCGATACAAGAATGTACCAACCGACGCATAGAGCCACCGATAGAGTCAAAGCAACTAATGACATTGAGCTACCGATGTCCAAGCTACCGATGCTGATTACCTAACGATCTCTCGACTCACTGTTTGAATTTCTTTATTTCCTATATTTAATCTATCTAACAGTCATATCATGTACATTTTAATGATTTGTCAAATATCTGATAAAGGTTGTCGGATGTCAGGAACCAGTACCTCGTACCTGCAGAAAGGAAATCTTTTCTGTCCCCTGTTGCCCGGGAGATAAATACGAGAAGACTACGCTGCCCAATGAGCGAAAAAAAAAGAGAAGTGTGTGGTGGATAAAATATACCAAACACAAGAACGAGAAGAATCAAGAAGAGAAAAACCAGTTCCATCAAGAACACAGAGAAGCTCATAGACAATCAAGCATACTCGAGAAGTGTTCTGTGCATATAAGAAGAACACTGAAGAACTTCAACCACTACTTTTTTTCACTGTCTGTGAACCTGGAGCATACGACACTCTGTTTCTCAAACAGAAACGAGAAGAGGACTCAGACTCACTTCTGATCGAATCAAAGGAGTCCAGAGCTACACTGAAATCACCAGAACCATTTCTAAACTCTACATCTCTTGTTCTGTGATTTATTTTTATACTTTTCGAGCAGTGTGTGTTATCTGCTGTATCTAACACATACACTGTCTCTTATACTTAAACTGGAGGATTTGTAAATCCTTACCAAACTCTTTCATTCTTTCTTTCCCACGAATAACAGTGGTAGAGGTCGTGTGTGACCTGGACAGCTGGTTGCTGTTGTACTGTTTCCCACGAAGAACAGTGGTAGAGGTCTTGGACCTAGACAGTTGTAAACTGTTGAACCCCGATCCAGGGTGTTGATCATTTTTATATAAACTTTTGGGAGTACTAAGTCTCGGCTTGAGAATGAACCTCTTGGTTACATTTGTTGTGCCATCTCATTCAAAGTTTTATTCCGCTGCTAATCACTTTAAAACTAATATTATTTTTAAAGTTACTTTGATAATTAAATTAGCAAGTGTTTATGTTAAGTGTAGATTAGTAAGTCAGTTTCAAAAGATAATCACACACTCATGTGTTGATTAACTGGGAATTAATCAATCCCTTGAGAATCTGACAGAACCTCTACATTAATATAAATTCACTACAGTTTAATTTATTATTTTATTTGGGGGTCTTTAAGACATTTTTTTTAAATACAGAAATTTTAATTGGTACTCAATTCACCCCCCTCTTGAGTAAACGACTCCAACCAACACTTGGTATCAAAGGATTGAAAATACATTCTAAAAGTACTCTGCTTTTGAAATGTGATTTTAGTTGTATTTTAAAGTTCTTAAAATTTCTGTTATATCTAAATTTTTATCTCTTTAAAATTTTCTCATCATGGACAATAGACTTGAAGGTGCTGCTACTAACCGGCCACCGTTCTTCAATGGAACTAATTATGCACAGTGGAAACTGAAAATGAAAATTCATCTAGAAAGCATAGGTTTTGATATTTGGACTGCTATTGAATCTAAATACAAAATTTCCACTACTGCTAGATCTACTTGGGATGAACCTACAAAGACTGCTTATAATAACAACTGTAAAGCTATGAATGCCTTGTACTGTGCTCTAGGAGATGAAGAGTTTAATAGAATTTCTGCATGTAAAACTGCATATGAAATTTGGGATACCTTAGCTGTTTCTCATGAAGGAACAACGAATGTTAAAGAAATGAGATTGAACACTTATACTATCAAGTATGATAATTTTAAAATGAAGCCTGACGAACCCATTTCTGACATGTATCTCAGGTTCAATGAAATTGTCAATACAATGATCTCGCTGGGAAAGGATGTCTCATTGAAGGAACAAATTATGAGAATTTTGAGATGTCTACCTGATAGATGGAGAGGCACATCTGTCTCAATCAGAGAATCAAGTGACATTGCTGCTCTACCTGTCAAGGAACTAATTGGCAAGCTGATGATGTATGAAGAATAGATTAAAGTGAATAAATAGGAAGAAAATGAACCTCCAAGAAAGTCTGTCGCTTTCAAATCTTCAACTTCAAAGAATAAGGACAAAGAAAAGCTTCAAGCTGTAGTTGAAAGTTCAAGATGTGAAGACAGTGAAAGTGATTCTGACAGTGATGCTGAGATGGCTCACATTGCTAGAACATTTAATAAATTTTATAGGAAAAAGCGGTTCTTCAGAAAAACAAATTATAAGGGTAAGTATGATCACCACGATAAATGGAAAAAGGATTGGAAGAAGAATGACAAATCAGATGATGTTTTCTGCTATGAGTGCAAGAGAAAAGGACACATTAAAGCCGACTGTCCAAAGATGAAGTATAAAAAGAAATATGAATATAAGGACAATAAGTTTAAGAAAGCCATGAAGGCTACTTGGAGTGCTTCTGAGGATAGCTCTACCGAATCTGAAAGCTCTGAAACTGAACACAATAATAAGGAAAATATGTGCTTTGTGACAAACACTTCTGAGGTAACTGCTGAAACTCCTGCTTTAAATTAATACTCTGGAGATAATGCAGAATCTGATTCTGATTCTGGAACAATGTCTAAAAATGAATTGTTTGAGTACTGTGATATGCTGGAAGAGACATGTAATGAACTTAAGGATAAATACAAGTCATTAAAGAAACAGCATGCTCTCACCACTACAGTTAAAACCGAACTCACTATTGAAAAATAGAAAAATGATCAACTGTTAAAAGAAAACACTGAACTGAAACTATCTAATGAGAAACTCAAGAAAGACTTAGAGAAGTTCACCATTGGAAAAAATACACTAACACAGATGCTAGGAAAGAAAATAGCACCTAAATATACTACTGGTATAGGATACCAACTTGGAAAAAGGAAAATTGCCAAAACTAGATTCATTTCTAAATCTGGACAGAATGAAAGTAATTCTGGAACTTCATATGCTTCAACCAATTATATACATAGCTATGGATCTAATAAAGTTTATCATTCAAAGCATGTCAATTCTACAAATTATATGAGACCCATTAGACAAATATTGGTACCTAAAGTGTTATTGGCTAACCTGTCTGGACCCATGAAAATCTGGGTACCAAAATCATCTCCCATTTAAATCTGTTTTGTAGGGAACTTGCGTAAAGAGCTCCTGTAAAGAGACCTGGTATTTGGACAGTGGATGTTCAAGACATATTTCAGGAGACTTCTCTTGTTTCAAGAGTTTAATAAAAGTTGATGGAAGCTTTGTCACCATTGGTGACAACTCTAATGGAAAAATCATCGGCCTAGGCCAGATTGGTAACACTGATTCAATTTTTATTTCTAAAGTTTTATTTGTTGATGGCCTTAAATACAATTTATTAAGTATTTCTCAGTTATGTGATGATGGTTTTCTTGTTAAATTTGAAAATTATTCTTGCAAAGTTTTTAATTCTAAGAATGTTTTGGTATTTTCTGCCTTAAGAAATGAAAATGTTTATGCTGTTAATCTGAATTCTTTAGCTAAGCATAATATTATTTGTTTGAATGCTTTTCATAAAGAATCTTGGCTATGGCACAGAAGATTGGGACATTGCAACATTCACTCACTTAGAAAACTCTCTAGAAAAAACCTAGTTAGAGACCTACCTAAATTAGAATTCCCAAATGATAGAGTGTGTAACCCCTGTCAAAAGGGAAAACAACACAAAGTTTATTTTAAATCAAAGAAAGAAGTTTGGACTTCTCAACCACTTGAATTGGTTCACATGGATTTGTTTGGACCATCAAGAGTTTCTAGTTTAAATGGGAAGCACTATGTTTATGTTCTTGTAGATGACTTTTCTAGATATACTTGGGTATATTTTCTAGCTCACAAAAGTGAAGCTTGTTCTTCTTTTGTTAAATACTCTAAATCTGTAGAGAACCTTAGTGGACTTAAGATTAAAAACTTGAGGAGTGATCATGGTCGTGAGTTTGAAAATCAAGATTTTGAATCTTATTGCTCACACAATGGCTATACTCATAACTTTTCTGCCCCTAGAACACCCCAACAGAATGGTGTAGTATAAATAAGAAACCGAACCCTTCAAGAAATTGCTAGAACCATGCTCAATGAATATGACCTGCCTATTTATTTTTGGGTTGAAGCTATAAATACAGCTTGTTATGTCATTAATAGAGTCTTAATCAGACCTGTTCTTAAGAAAACCCCTTATGAATTGTGGAACAATAGAAAGACTAAGGTTAATTAATTTAAAGTTTTTGGTTGCAAAGTATTTATTCTAAGTACTAAAGATAATCTGGATAAGTTTGCTTCCAAAAGTGATGAAGGAATTTTTCTGGGTTACTCTATTTCAAGTAAATCCTATAGAGTATTCAATAAGAAAACCAAATGTGTGGAAGAATCTGTTCACATCAAATTCGATGAAACTGATCCACATGAGCCTAAAACCTCTCTTGAGAATCTTGAAGAAGATTTGTCTATTCTGGACCTTAATGATAAATCTAAAGAACCTGTTGTAAAAGCATCCAGTTCTAGACTTTCTCCAGAATCTGCTTCTGTTGAACCCGAACCTATAGATGAACCTGAAATTTCTAGTCCAACCTTTACCAGATCAACGAGGATTCTATAGAATCATCCTTTAGAAGCTGTTGTTGGTAATCTTGATAGAGGAACACAAACTAGATCTTCTCTAAGAATCCAGGTTAAACATCAAGCTTTTCTTTCACAGCTAGAACCCAAAAATATCAATGATGCTATCAATGATGAATTCTGGGTAATAGCTATGCAGGAAGAATTAAATCAGTTTTAAAGAAACAAAGTCTGGGAATTAGTTGACAGACCTAAGGACACTTTGACAATAGGCACAAAATGGGTTTTTAGAAATAAAGTAGATGAATCTGGAAATATAGTTAGAAACAAAGCTATACTAGTTGCACAAGGATATAGTCAAGAAGAAGGTATAGACTATGAAGAAACTTTTGCACCTGTAGCTAGACTAGAAGCCATTAGGATCTTACTTTCATATGCTGCACATCTGGATTTCAAGTTATATCAAATGGATGTGAAAAGTGCATTTCTAAATGGTTTTATAATTGAAGATGTTTTTTAGAACAACCACCTGGATTTACTAATCCCCATTTTCCAAATCAAGTTTTTAAACTTCCTAAAGCTTTGTATGGTTTAAAACAAGCTCCAAGAGCATGGTATGATAGACTTAGCAATTTCCTTATTTCAAAAGGTTTTACTAAAGGGATTGCTGATCCAACTCCTTTCATTAAAAGAATTTCTAACGATGTTTTAGTTGTACAAATATATGTTGATGATATTATTTTTGGATCTTCTAAACACTCTTTATGTACAGATTTTTCAAAAAGTATGCAAAATGAATTTGAAATGAGCTTAATGGGAGAGCTTATGTACTTTCTTGGATTTCAAGTATTTCAAAATGAAAACGGTATTATTTTGAATCAAAGTAAATATACAAAGGATCTTTTAAAACGTTTTGGTCTGGATAGTATCAAGGAAAGTGAAACTCCTATGAGTACTACCTGTAAATTGGATGCAGATGAAACTGGGAAACCAGTTGATCAAACAAATTATAGAGGTATGATTGGTAGTGTACTTTATCTTACTGCTAGTCAACCTGATATTATGTTTAGTGTGTGTATGTGTGCTAGATTTCAAGCTAATCTAAAAGAATCTCATTTGCTTGCTGTTAAAAGAATTTTTAAATATCTCAAACACACGGTTAACTTAGGTTTTTTTTACCCAAAAGGACAATCCTTTGATTTAATGAGTTATTTAGATGCTGACTTTGCTGGTTGTAAGTTAGATAGAAAAAGAACATCAGGAACATGTCATTTGCTTGGAAAATCCTTAGTTTCTTGGTGTAGTAAGAAACAGAACTCAGTTGCATTATCTAGTGCCGAAGCAGAATATATAGCTGCTGGTAGTTGCTGTGCACAAATTCTGTGGATGAAACACACTCTTTTGGACTATGGATATGATTTTAAACATGTTTCAATCAACTGTGATAACACCAGTGCAATAAACATCTCTAAGAATCCTGTATCTCACTCTAGAACCAAACACATAGATGTAAGACACCATTTCTTAAGAGATCACTATCAAAAAGGTGATATTTCTCTTGAATTTATTGGCACTGAACATCAATTGGCTGATATTTTCACTAAACCTTTAAGTTCGGATAGGCTAAGTTACATAAGACACGAATTGGGAATGTTTAATCACTGATGTGAAAATTCACACCGATGTAAAATTCTCACCAATGTGAAAATTCTCACCGATGTGCAAATGCTCACCGTTGTGAAAATTCTCACCAATGTGAAAATTCTCACCGATGTAAAATTCTCACCGATGTGAAATTCTCACCAATGTGAAAATTCTCACCGATGTAAAATTCTCACCGATGTGAAATCCTCACCGATGTGAAAATCCTCACCGATGTACAATTCTCACCGATTTGTTTTTCTCACCGATGATTAACTCACACTGATGCAATGTTTTCTAAAAACATCTGTCTGCCGCCAAGAATACAAATCATCTTATTTTATTTTATCTTACTCTATTTTAGTCGTTTATTTGGAATTCCTAAATGATAAAACTATGTCTAAGCCACTTCTTACCTCACCGAGCTCAAAATCTCTCACCTTCGAACCTTTTCTCCCAAATCAACCAAGAACCCTAAACCTGCGATGGAAAAAACTAAGCTTCCTATCGTCAGAGATGAATGAGTAGAACCAAAAGCTAAGAAGCAGAAGACACAGCATAAATCCAATGTTAGTGAAGTCAGAACTAGATCGGGAAGGCGACCAGTGAATCCTCAATTGCAGAATAGAGACATAGAAATCGAAAAGGAACTGTGCGTGGAATGGCTACTGCCTAGAAAATCGTTAGTACTCGAGATTCTGGAGGACCAGAAATGGGTGGATTGTTTCTCGAATAACAATGGCCCATACTACCCGAAGTTGGTAAAACAGTTCTACGAGTTTGTAACCTTCGAGACGTCTGAAAATGAGAATCGGGTAAGCTATTTTTTAAATGGAAAAGAAATGTCTTTTTCTTCAGTAGAGTGGGCTGAGTTTTTAAAAGTACCACATGAAGGTGTATTTGGGTATGTATCAAGAGCAATGCCACCTAGCAGTGACATCTTTGATTATGAAACCGCCTTAAAAGAATTGACCGGCAATGGGAATCAAAGGCAAGTGGTTGCTGCTGAAATGGATGGAGATAATCGACTGCTCTTCAAGTTTGTTCAGCATGTGTTGATACCGAGGCGAGGAGATTTTGCAAATCTGAGATATCAAGATATCTATCTTCTTCATTTTCTAAGACATGGTGTAAAAATCAATCTGTGCAGATTGTTAATGCTTCAAATGGAAGACATGATTAGACCAAAGTCAAAGGCTAATGCTTTATTCTTTGCCAAGATGATTTCAGTAATGATAAAAGTGAAAGGAATAGCTGAGTCTCAGGATGAGACAGTTGTAGTCAGAAACAATTTCTGCATCACCTCGACTGTTTGTAAGTACATGAAAATTAACTGGAACCCATGGAAGGGAGAATGGGTCTGTGATGATCAGAAGATATATGATAGGTTTAATCCTGTGGATCATCCCTCAAGACCAAAGGATATGAGAGATCCAAGTCTGAGACCTGATGAAGAGGAACCTGTTTATAGTGATGAAACAGAAGAAGAAGAAGAAACTCCCATGGATGTTGGAGGAGATCCAGACTTGCCCCCCAAGTCCTGTTGCCGAATTGGTTTATTCTAGGAAAGGAAAGGTAGAGGAAATTTTGTCTACTTATGAGGAAGACCAGTCTATACCTCACCAAGAAGAAGAGGAAAAGGAAAATGTATCTGAATTTTATGCTTCTGTTAGTTTAAGTATGAGTCCTTTGATTGGAAGCTCAGCTATGCCTGCTGCTGAAGTAGAAAGAGATACAGAAGAAGTTGTACCTGTATTAGAAGATCTTCTAGATGCTGCACCGGTGGAACTTGTAGTAGAAGATTCTGATGAAGAGAATCTAGCACTGAATGCTGTTGTGATACATGAGAATGCACCCATTGAGGGGGAGCATCAATCTGTTCTTGGAAATGTTACAGTAGCTGTTGAGCTTGGAGACTGGGTAGAAGACCCGGGGTTTATAGTCTGTGGATTGGATTATCCGGATTCAGATAATGAGATGTCTGTGAATAGACCGAAGACCAATTATGATCTTGCTTTTGAATTGTTTCCAGATGATGTGGTCAGATTTCATGATCTGAATAAGCTGAAAGAGGACCTCAAAACCAGTTTTGTTGAAGAATTGAATTTAATGGAAACCTTCCTTTCATCCTCAATTAATTCAATAATGACTGATTCTGTAGTCAGTTTGGCCTCAGTAAAGGGGATCTGCTGCAGTTGTCCCTAATGATTTTGTCTCTAAATCTGATCTTGAATCCATGAAGAATGATCTGAAAGAATCATTCAGTGTATCAGTTGCTGAGATGAATCAAAGCTTTAATGAAGAAATGAAAATGTTAGAGAGATCCTTCGAGCTATCTCTGGATTGTAATTTATCTTCTTTTGTGTCTGAGCTTATGGAAGAAGTGAAAGAGTGCCAGACTCAGTCTTCTAGAATCGAAGCAGATCTTGAAGCTCTCAAGACAACAGTTGTTGCTTTGGATTCTTATATGAGCACCAAGTCTCAAGCTGACAAGGACCTAGCTTATGTGAAGAGTGTAGTAAGCCAGTTTGTCTCGGTATTTGAATGTTTCGAAACCTCAGTGAAGGATCACGTTCAATTACAGGACTCTCAAGTTCAAAGCCTAATCAGTGGTTTGCCTAAGAGTTTCAAAGAAACTGTTTCCTTCTCTCTTGGACCTCTCACATCCAAACTTTAAGTTGATCTGAATTCAGTTCGAGCAATGTTGAAGGAGGAGATTGGTTCTATTTCAACCAGTGGCTCTATGGACTCATCAGAGTTGAGCCGAGTGGTTCTTTCTACAAGAGATTCTGCTAGAGAAATAATGAATATTGTTCAAGATTATATGAGAGAATCCTCTGCCTCTCAGGAAGCCATAAAGAGCAAAGTGGACTACTACTTCACCAGATTTTTCACCAAGCATCAACTCGAACACCACTTCAAGCTGATGTTGGAAAACATGAAGCTACCTCCAGTCACTCAAGATTTCAGAGAACAAGTGAGCAAACTAAGACAATTGACTCTTGCCTTGGAGAAATTCATGGAGAACAAAGATGATTTCATCTCTGGTATGGAAAGAGGAGGAGGAATTATTATGGATTTTAGAAATTTGTTGCTTCCCTTCTTGCATGTTGATGCCAGACTAGTCATCATACCTCCTGCTTTGCCTGCTTCTGCCTCAGCTGCTTCCACAGTACAGCTGACTCCTGCTCAAGCTATTCGAAGCCTCACACCAATGATTACCCAAATATCTTCAACCTACAGGCCTGACTCTGTGTCAGTGGCCCAGCCTCCTTTGATCTTCTCTGGCATTCCAAAACCTTCACCTGCATCCTCACCACCCGATCCTTCTTCTGATCCCAAAGGAAAATCTGACGTGGAAGATGTGGATTGATCCAGTGGCCAGGATTTTTGATAGGAATTCATTTGTATTCTGTTTCTGTACTTTTTGACTACTCTAATACAGAAGAACTCCTTTTACTTCTCATGTTTTATTTGTCTCCTATATATGCTTTCCCACTTTTTGATTATCACAAAGGGGGAGAATAATAAGGGGGAGAACAATAATAAGGGGGAGAACAAAATGAGAGAATGAAAAATATTTTCAATGGAGAAAAATAACCTTCTTTTCAATTTTATCTCTGATATTATTATGTTTCTTTTTACCTTCGGTACCTTATGATTGTTACCTCTGATAACTTATGTCTATATCATACTATTTCTATTATCTCTGATGATGTTTTCAATGAGAAAATTGCATTCAATATTATACTCTTTACTATTATATTTTCACTATGTTAAATGCCCATATCATAAATTGTGATTATCAAAAAGGGGGAGATTGTTGACCTCACCTGTTTTGATAATCTCAATCATGTATTCATATGTGTTGAAAATCCCAATTATGTTTTCATTCTCTATGATATTTTTAAGTATCATTGATCTATACTTTAATTCTTTCAAATCTGTTATCAAACCAGTAATAATATTTAAAATAGTCTTTGGAATATGTTAATCCTCATTTATCCATGTTCATACAAGTTATAAATTGATTCTAACACAATCGGATGTGTTCTGCATAAAATAGATAAGTAATCTGCCTATAGCTACTGATAAAGAGCTACAGGTACCCAGTCTACTGATAGACTTAGTCTACCGACAGACAGAGTCCCCGATATACTTAACACAGAGCTACCGATGTGCTTATAAATGTAATCTACTGACTTACAGACAGCTACCGATACAAACATAGAGCTACCGGTGTAAGTATAAATAGCTACCGATGGAATTAGAGTCACCGATAGACGAAGCTACTGACAGACTCACAGCTACCGATACCGACGCATGGAGCTACCGACGCATGGAGCTACCGACGCATGGAGCTACCGACGCATGGAGCTACCGATAAACAAAGTCACTGATACAAGCATGTACCAACCGACACATAGAGCCACCGATAGAGTCAAAGCAACTAATGACATTGAGCTACCGATGTCCATGCTACCGATGCTGATTACCTACCGATCTCTCGACTCACTGTTTGAATTTATTTATTTCCTTTATTTAATCTATCTAACGGTCATATCATGTACATTTTAATGATTTGTCAAATATCTGATAAAGGTTGTCGGATGTCAAGAACCAGTACCTCGTACCTGCAGAAAGGAAAAATTTTCTATCCCCTATTGCCCGGGAGATAAATACGAGAAGACTACGCTGCCCAACGAGAGAAAAAAAAGAGAAGTGTGTGGTGGATAAAATATACCAAACACAAGAACGAGGAGAATCAAGAAGAGCAAAACCAGTTCCATCAAGAACACAGAGAAGCTCATAGACAATCAAGCATACTCGAGAAGTGTTCTGTGCATATAAGAAGAACACTGAAGAACTTCAACCACTACTTTTTTTCACTGTCTGTGAACCTGGAGCATACGACACTCTGTTTCTCTAATAGAAATGAGAAGAGGACTCAGACTCACTTCTGATCGAATCCAAAGGAGTCCAGAGCTACACTGAAATCACCAGAACCATTTCTAAACTCTACATCTCTTGTTCTGTGATTTATTATTATACTTTTCGAGCAGTGTGTGTTATCTGCTGTATCTAACACATACACTGTCTCCTGTACTTAAACTGGAGGATTTGTAAATCCTTACCAAACTATTTCATTCTTTCTTTCCCACAAATAACAGTGGTAGAGGTCGTGTGTGACCTGGACAGCTGGTTGCTGTTGTACTGTTTCCCACGAAGAACAGTGGTAGAGGTCTTGGACCTGGACAGTTGTAAACTGTTGAAGCCCGATCCAGGGTGTGGATCATTTTTATATAAACTTTTGAGAGGACTAAGTCTCGGCTTGAGACTGAACCTTTTGGTTACATTTGTTGTGCCATCTCTTTCAAAGTTTTATTCCGCTGCTAATCACGTTAAAACTAATACTATTTTTAATGTTACTTTGATAATTAAATTAGAAAGTGTTTATGTTTAGTGTAGATTAGTAAGTCAGTTTCAAAAGATAATCACACACTCCTGTGTTGATTAACTGGGAATTAATCAATCCCTTGAGAATCTGATAGAACCTCTACTTTAATATAAATTCACTACTGTTTAATTTATTATTTTATTTGGGGGTCTTTAAGACATTGTTTTTAAATACAGAAATTTTATTTGGTACTCAATTCACCCCCCTCTTGAGTAAACCACTCCGACCAACAATAACATATAAATAATGATATTATTTATTGTTTATTAGTGTGATATATTTTAATTTAAATTAATTATAATAATAACTAATGTATGTTAAAACATTACATATTTTTAATAATAGATTATCCTCAAAACTTTCTTATTTTAAGAGATTAAATTAATTATGATTGTTTTTTTCAATATAATTAATAAGTTCTTAAATTTGACATATCTGGACGTTAAATATTTCATAAAATGAAATTTATTCTTTAATATCATCCTTATATACATTATTTAAATGTGGTGAAGTGAAAAAATCAGTTAATATTGGGGATGCAGTAGTTCACACAATGCACGAACACCGATTTTGTTTTTCATAATGGATGGGGTATATGAATAAATGATTATAATAAAATTAATATAGTCAAATTAAAATATTTAAATAAAATTAATATCTTTATATTGGTGTGGTTATAATAAATTTGAAATAATATAATTAAGAAGAAAAACTATGTAGTTAATAATACTCACACTCAGGATCTAAATTTCCCATGGAAGTCTCCTTGAATTTCAAGGGCTTGGGATATATATGAGTTAACAAAAGATCATGTTCATGTAATAGGGTTATAGTGAGAGTAATATTGCAGTTTTTAAAGAAGAAATTAAAATTATAGGCGAACATTGAAATGGGGAAGATTTTACTCTTTTATATGTGAAGGGATGTCTAGTTTTTGGGATTAACCCTTACATTTTCAATAATGTAAGGTAAAAGTTTTTATTTTCAAATTAATATGCTTAATCGTGTAAAAATATTTTTTGAGAAACAACACATTTAATTATTAAATTTTTATAAAATGTAAAATTATGTTTTGATAATGATTTTAATGACATAAATTTAATTTTATTAAAGAAATAAATGATATTAGTCTTTCAAGGAAAAAAAATTGTTTCTACCATGAGAATAATTGATTCAATGAAAAGAGTGAAAACAATTTTTATATTAAGGTAACATTTTAATTAGGTCAAAAAATGATTTCCCAAACACTTTTTGTATTTCAAATAATATTATTAAATGAATAATTTTATTCCTTGCATTTAAATTTTTTTAATTAAAAGGATTCATAAAAATCTAGTTTTTTTTATATAATGGTAAATTCATACAAATTACATGTTTTGTGAAAACATTATTTTTCAGTTAAAAATTATTTTTTAGAAATTTACCAAATATTCATGCTACGTAATTTTGGATATGAGAAATTAATAAATGAAGTTAAGTTTTATTAATTTCAAATAAAATAATTTATAATTTATGTTTTTGAATAATGTCATAAAATATAATTAAGAAATCAATTTAATTGGAAAATGAGATTTTCATTTATTAATAGTTATTATTCATATCTCATATCATCTAACAACTAAATTGTTGTTAATAAATTATTTATATCCAACATAATTTATCATTAATAACATTTTCTTTAAATAGAAATGGATATCTTATATAACAAATTCTTTTATAAAAATAATTTTCTAAATAATAAATGATCTTATTAGTCATTTTAAGAAAACTAATTGAATTTCATACATATTTAAAGTATAAATTAGGTTCTATATACATGTAACTCATAAATTAGTTACACATATTAATTTTTGCTAATTAAATTTCAAGGATTTTAATGTTTTAACTTATATATATATTTTATCTAAATGCATCTATGTTTTGTTTAAATTTTGTGTTGTCTTTAGAACAAACTATCAAACACGTTGAATTATTTAATGCTGGTCATATATTATAATTTGGGGTGCTAAAAAATTTAATTTTTTTCTAATAATAAATGTGATGTATAATACATAATAATATAACAATTAAAGTAACTGATAATTTATTTTATTATACAAAAAAATTTAAGTAGTAAATAATTGATAATCGTTATAAATGCTATAAATTATTATAAATATTATATATAATTTATAATTAATAATACAATTAACTATAATTTATAATGGTTATTAATATCCATATAATTAATAATTATGATTATTATTATATGTAATCTAATTATAAATGGTATGTTTTAAAAAAGAATTGTGTTATTTAATTTATTTTATGTCACTATTTTTTTTAAAAAATTATTTTTAGTTATTTATTATGTGTTCAATTAGTGTTTTAAATTTTATTTATTGTTTCTCTATGATTTATATTTTGTTAGCCTTCTATGTCACCTACATGAGACAAAACAATGTTAAAATTTGGTGGAATTTAATGCATATAAAATATAATACATAAGTATTATCTAACAAAAACATTAATCATCAACTGTAAATATAAATAATAATTTAAAAAAGAAATAATTTAATAAAAAATACTATAGAATATTATTACTTTAAAATATAAATTAGATAATTTTTTAAAAAAAGTAATTAAAATATTTCTTTTCTAATGTTTTATGAAATTTGTATCAGATTCTATTATTTTTCAGATGTTTTATCAATGTTAAAAATATCATTATGTTATATATATAATTAATGTTTTATAACATTTCAGATTCACCTACTTGAAATATAATAACGATTCAAGTAGGTTAATTTGAATACTTTTAATGTATGAAATATGTTAAAATATATATATAACATTTACAATGCACATAACAAGTAATTGAAAATAAAAATAAATTCATAAAAAAATAATAAACAAAAAAAGTTTAAATAGCACAAAACTATTTTGATTCAAAACATATAACTCACTTTTAATTATATTATTAATTAATTAATAATTAAAACTTGGGTTAGTGTTGGTGGTTTTTGTATGGTTGTGGTTTAGGCATACGTCTTTGGATGAATTATTAATTTTAATATTTTTAATTATTATTCATTACATTATTAATTATTATATGATATATTAATAATTGATTATTAATTTTTTTATTAATATTTTTTAATAATGTAATTATTATTAAATATGATAAATTAAATTATAAATAAATACTAAATATATTATTAAATATATATAGTAATTACAATAATAATGTAATACCAAATAATAATTGTGGGAATAAATTTTTTTAACTATAAATGTTATGTTTTTAAAAAATAAGGTTTGAATAATTGAAATTATTTTAATACATTATATTTATGAAATATTTTTTCTTTTTGAATATTTTCTATATTTATAGAATATTTTTTATGTTTTATTTATATTATACTAATAATTTTTAATTTATAATAATTCAATGTTACATAATTAAAGATTAATATGTTTTCTTAAGTTTCAAGTAGGAACTTTTAAAATATTATAAACTTTAAACTATAAATACAATGTAAATGAAATTTATGACATCGACTAGACAAATGAAAATAATTTTTAATATATTTTCAATGAAATAATAAAATATGAATAATATAGATTAATCAATATAATTTTTTTTCAAAACAGAAAATTCATTCTTTAAAAGAAATGGTTGATTTTAAAATATTTTAAAATATAAATTAGAAATTGGTTCTAAATGTGATCTAACACATAGACTTTTGACCCAACAAGTAATTCAAAATAAAAAAAATTTCATAAATATATTGAAAAAAAATATTAAGTATTGGTAAAAATATATGACTTAATAATAATAAAATAAGTAATTGATTAAATAAAAATATTAATATTTTCTATTTTTAAATATAATAGTCGTTGTTTTTATTTTTATTAACCTTATAATTAATAATATGATATTAATAATACAAATATTTATTGATAATACTATTATTTATCTCATCATCATTATTATTATTAAAATTATATTTAGTCACAATTTTTAATTATATTTTTATTATCGTGACATAATTAAAACTTAATTTTCATTACTTTTATATCATGATTTATTTATCATGACATTATTATTGTGGTTTTATTACCATGAAATTATTATTAATTATCATGAATTTATTATCGTGACTTCATGAACATAATTTTAATATCATGGTTTTATTATAATTACTTTATTAATAATTATCATGAATTTATTATCTTTTATTTCACTATCCTCAGACATGATGGTAATGACTTTAATAAAATGAAATCATTATTAATAATATTGTTTCCATGACTTTTTCATCATCCCAATATTATTTATACATTATTATCATGAATTTATTTCCATGACTTTTTTTATTATCATGGCTTTATTATCAAGAATTTATTATCCATGGTTAATTCCTCAGATGTGTGTATTTTCCCTATATTATCATGCATATATATATCTATTTAATTATTAAAAATTAAAATATTATTATTCATTAATATTATATAAATAATAATAATTTACTTGTCAAAAAACATTAATATTTAATTATTATAATTAATATCAATATTTTTTATTATTATATTTTAATAATTAAATTATTAGTAGGTATTAATTATATTATTCCCTGCCATTGGTTGTGGGGCGATAGGGGTTTTGGGTGTGAGGGGCAGGTCGTGGGGTCTGGTCCCAAAGATTTCAATTTACTGTTATTTTCTTCCTTGCTTTGTGTTCTGTAGTAGAAGATGTAATCGACCTAGTATTAATTACATTATTATTATTATTAAAATATTCAATTACTTTATCAATTATTTTTACTAATAATAATTTCATTATTAATTATTGCTAATTATTTTTAAATATCAAATTAATTATTCTATTAATTATAATATTTATATTCTATATTATATATTATAAATAATTATATGTTTATTATTAATTGCAATATAAATTTCATCATTTGAAAACAAAATTTATTATTAATTATTATTTTACAACATTTTTGACATTATTAGTTATCATTAGTAGGACTATTAGTTACAATTTATTAGATTATTATTATAAAATAATTATTTGTTGAAATTATGTTATGATTAATCATTTACTATCATTAATGTTTTATTGTGAATAATATGTTATTTATTTAATGTTGGAAAAGTTGTGTCCGAATTATACATCACAAATTAGGAAAAGATATTAAGGACCACACCTTTATTAAAGTTCTTCTTGGGAGTCATATTATGTAATATTTTCAATACATTAAATAATTTAACATTGAAAATAAAAACTATTAAAAAAAATTTATAATTTATTTTATACATTTTATTATAACATAAACTAAAAATATCGACATGATGTAATATAAATTACCTCTTTATAATGTCTTTTAACCATTGGAAACTATGTCCAGTTATTATGGGAATCAATGTGTATAATAATCTATATCCATGAATTCTTCTCCAGTAGTTGTGTTAATCATCTCATAACATCCTGGTTGAAGTACGTAGAAGATAACTTGAATATTATTTGAAAACATTATTCCATGAAGATTAAAATGCCTTCATAGGGCCGTGAATAATTCATCAGATTCACTTAATGATTCATAGTCATTTTTATCGATGGAATAGATGTTTTCCATTTTCTTCAGTGATTTTCATACAGTGTAGTAGAGATCAATTAATTTTATTCTACGATAAAAATAGTATATGGGTCTTAGATATCAAAATTGTATTTTCCTTTTCCTTGTAATGAGAATGTGAATAGTCTCATGATTAGTATTAGTACTAAAAATTTACCTTCAGGGGAGTCTAGTAATGGGAGGACTCCATTAGTAGTCACCCAAAGTGGGCATTGGGAACTTATGACGTTGGTATCTATATAATTTGAAAATAACCCCTAGTACCCCCTCACACACACACCACTTGAAATGCCCCCCCATCCTTTTTTTATTGCACCCCCCCCCCACCACCACCACCACCACTTGCAATGCCTCCCCCATCCTTATATTAGATTTCACCACCCCACAAAACATATCTTCACGCGTCCTCCTATGTTTCGACCTTGCGACGACCTTTCCAATGCTAGCCTTTGGGATGCACCTCAACGATGTTGACCCCAATGATACTCCCTACTGGATAGACCTCATGACACTAATAAAACATTAGAATTTGTGGAGTCCAATAATGTGAGGCATCCATTAGTGGTCACCTAAAGTGGTAATTCGGAACCTATAATGGTGTTCTCTATTTAATCTTATTATAAATCCTAGTACCCCCCCCCCCCCACACCCACATACACACACAAAATAGCTCTCCATGCCTCCCCCTAAGTTTGGACATCACAACACCCATTCCAATGATATCCATTGAGATTCACCTGGACAATTTTGACCCTAATGATGTTCCCTTTTGGCTAGACCTCATGACACTCCCTACCATTTCGCCATTGAGACATCGCTTCAGCACTTTGAGTGACGTTTCCACACCTTCAACATTCCCCCAGTAATTCCTCTATCATTCCCTTATCCCCTTAAACCCCCATATCACCCCACCTAAAACTGTAGTATCCATATTATATCCTCCATCACCACCCAACACCTATGGTTCCCTAACATTGGAATATCATATCCACTACACCACAACTCCACCCCTCTAACCAATGAATTCACATCAGAACTCTTCTTAGACAACAAGTATTCTAATTTTTCAAATTATTATTTTGATTTTTTTATTCCATTAGTAAAGTATTCAACAAACTACACACATCCATTGTACATGGTTTAAATATCAATAAAATGTAAATTGATTTTTCATATTTTTCAATCTTGATTTGGATTTAATTTTGATTTGTTGATTTTCGACTCCTAGTGTCACAAACCCACCATGATGCCCTAGGATCCTGACATCTATGTCATCTCTACAATGCCGTGAATGTTGTTTCAGACACATTGGGATGGAGACTAGCCCCCGACATCAAAAACGATTAATGAGGGAATGTTTTTATTCTGAGAAAATATTGAAAGATGAAAGATACAAGTCTGTATGCTCAAAGATCTAATGGGACAATGTACTAGAAACAAACAAGAAAAGGGTACCCTAATAGAAAGATAAAAATACCAAATGAAAAAATTACAACATGAAAGAATTAACAAAATCTCATTGGTAAAAAGTGTACCACAGGTCAACCATTCACTATCAACATGTCTTGGTCCCAAGGATCATGAACATCCACCACCTCCAAGTTTCACCATCCATTTTCATGGACATAACAAGATAATCTCTAGATAATCACAAAAAATATGGTATGGTGTCTAATATTAATCCTATTATAGTCTCACCAAGTGTTCCATAATCAATTCCCTTACCATTAAACCAACCATTATTACATTTTAAAGGATCTAAACATGGCATGGTATAACATTCTCATATTTTAAACCCAAACATTCTTTCATGTGAAAAAGATGGCAGGTTCATCAAAAATGGATTAAATGAATGTTTTATATAAAACACTTATAGAATGTATTTTTCATGAAATAAAAAGTTCAAAAATAATTTGAATGTATAATAAATTCAATAAATCCAAGCACCATGTATAAAATCCCCTTGGTTTGTTAACTTGGATAATAATATCCTTGAACATCTCAATAATGATCTTGGATCACGATAGGTGTTCACAAACAAATCAATCTACACCCTAATTGAGGAACCCTCATGGTCAATATACACCCCCAAAGGGGAACCCATTATGTAATTTATGATGTAATTCGATAGTAACAGTTATCATTATAAATCCATTTCTACGTAGTCAAGGTCCAACTATGCTTTACATGTTTCCACAAACTACCCATTATACTATGTGCTTCATAGAATCAATCAATCAATCATGGGAAAATAATACATTTCAAATAAATTTGAATTACAATTTCCCATTTTCAGTTTTCAACATTCCGTTCTCATTTTAAAACCAAAATTGTGGTTTTCATTAATTCATTCCATTTAAAATCGTATTTCACCTTAATCTATTTTTTCATAATTTAGCATCAAATCAATTTATCCGATAAATTAAAAAATCAATCCATATTTCCCCATAAATCCACCCCCATTTCAATTTAATTAAAAATTGGTGGTTTCTTTCCACAATCTCTATGCCATTTAAAATCACACATCAAATCCATTCAAATCAATGTTTTCTAATCAATTAAAATATCATTTCAATTCAGTAAATAAAATTTAGGATTCAATTTTATGGAAAAGAAATATAGGACCACCTATCATTAATAACATGGACAAATACAACACATGTAACGTGACCTCTAATGAAGAACCTGAAAAAAGAGATCAAGTAATGCATCCTAGAAAAAATATCCAAAAAATAATAATTTAGATCCATCAGTAAAATGATGATACATTAATATATAAGGTGGAGAGAAATATATATTAATAGAAACTGCAAGACATGAGATCTACGTACGTAAATAAGATCAAGCACATTCACATGATCTTGAATCTTCCACTAAATTGGTTTGGATAAGTCGAAATTACCTCCTAGGGGATTTGACGACAAAGAAATAAAATTAGGTTCAAAATTAGGTGATTAGGGTTTAAAATGGATGTTTTTTAGATTTAAAAATAATTAATGGAATTAAAACTCACATTCACAGATTGTTATGTCGGGTTTCACGGTTAGAAAAACTATGTGCCCCTACTAGTTTGATGCATGTTTCTCCAAGAATATTTCCTTGTTTTCCAAACTATGTGAAAACTATTCAAAAACTCATTTGTTGAATAAGTGTGGATAAGAGGGTCTTTCCACATTGTTTGGAGTAATCAAGTGTCCCATTATAGTGTCTCACTACATGCCACAAGATTTTCTGGTCCAAACTACAAGGATTTCCATAACAATGTGCCAACCTTGCACAACCACATAGGCTTCCAAAATTTTCTAATTTCAGTTGGAATATCCCTAAAATAATACCCAACATAAAGGAGATTAATGTAAGGGTCCTGGAATAACTGAATAAAGGTAAAATGATGTTATAACCTCCCCACCAAAAACACTTTATATACACATAAATTCTATTAATAAGATTCCATACCAAAGAGATGAGTTCACTACTCTCTCATAAATGCCTCACACTACCATGTCCCATGAGAATCAGAATGATGATTCTATAGTACAAGTACCAAAGGAATCATCCTTTCATGAAGTATCTTTGTCTTAGAGTCAACAATACAAACTGGTTTCTCTGTCATTGATTAATCCAGATCGACGTCATGATCATCCCAAATCAAGACATTAGATTGTTTAAAAAGATACTTCTAAATATGTGATACAAGGAACACAACATATATCATTATAATATATATAGGAAGTGATAAATGGTAATTCACTTCCCCCTACTATTCACCAACATCAAAATTATCCAAAAAACTATTGTGATATCATCCACTATTTCTCAAGGGAGATTCTACCCAATTCCACCTCAAATTATTGGGGAAACTTTGGATAATACTCATGGATGAAGAAGGACGAACCGGTCTGCGGACCGGTCTGATGTTGACGACGCATGGCTGGTTCCCCGAAGTGTCCCTCCTCCGGGGACCGTCGTCGTTCGCGAAATGGAAGCGGAGACCCTCCGCGGTCACAAGGAAGGATAGGCGCCAACTCGGTTCACCTTTCTAGAGCACCCCAGCTGTGAGTTGTGTCAACCAGCCCGAACTACCTCCGCTGTCATTCGTGAAATGGAGGCAGAGATCCTCCGTGGGCGTGAAGTAGGATGGGTGCCAATCCGATTCACCGTCATGAACTACCCCAACCGCGAGTCGTGTCGACCGGCTCAAGCCGCATCTGCTATCATTCGCATAGTGGAGGAGGAACCCTCTTCGGCCGCGAAGTACTCCCCGATCTTGTTTGGGGGGATGCGCTCAATTCCCCTCTATGTCACTGATTGACCGAGTCATCTGTGAACCGGGTTTCTGGTCATGGTCCTCCGTAAATGGTGTGGAATGAACAAATATACAAATCCTTCCCCACTCTATAAAATGAGACCGATGGGGAAGAGGACAGGGGGATTCAGGAGAATCCAGGGGAGATTGATCAGATTCGGGTGGAAGGATTTCGAAGGAAGGCTTAGGATTTCGCAAACATCGAAGTTCTAGTTTAGGTATGAACCTGTGAACGAATTAATTAGGAATATAAAATGCATAATAACTTGGTGAACCACGAACCAAAAATAACATTAAAAGAGAAGACCACAAACCATGACCCCTCCATGAATGTACTCCCCACGAACCATGATGTTTATGCCTCTTTTCCGATCCACCGCACCGCGTAGCACCCTCCTACGCGGGCGAAACCACGACCGAAGAACCCCCGATCGGTGCCGCCCTTGGCTGCCGTTGCTCGCATGGAACCCTTCGCGTACCATCCTGGTACGCGGATCTAACCCGATGACGTGAACCCTCCTAGTTCACCAGATGCCAATCATTCCACAGACAACCCTGGTTTGTAGACATCCTCTTAGTCTGTGGACCACCCTTGTTCGTGGACAGTCTCTCAGTCCACGGACCATCCTGGTTCGCAGACGGCCTCTTGATCTATGTAGCACCTCCCTACGCGAAGGGATCCACCCCTCACACACCCGTGTGGCCTGCTAAAACATTCGGGGTTCCCATTCCCCGAGCCAGATAAAACCATTCCAATTCCAATCCGGCCAGAACACTTGTGACCTCATCATTGGCCTATTCACCGGCCCCAAGCCGAGGCCTCTTCCAGAGCCACCGAATCCGTATGATGTAACCTTTGGGCATATCAACACGCCCTTTTGAGTTCACATACCCATGGTAAGCAGTGGAGAAGGGGTTTCCCTGACCCTTGAGCGGATTCCTTAAGCATGCATGGGTTCACATTCCCACGCTAATGTGGAGTCTGAGATCGGGTGTCCCCTTTATGCCCCTCCACTTGTTGGGGCTGGGGAACTTCTCCATTCATCTAGGGTATTAAAATACCCATCAATAGGAAGCCCCCATGCGCTTCTGTACTTCCCCCGGGAACAAGAGATGTGACGGGCACAGGAGCACCTCTTTCCCTCTGCCTATTCACTTTGTCTCCATTGGAAGTCCATCTTGTAGTAAGCCCCGACCTTATGGGCCACTCTATGTGTAAGCCCCACTCCACATCTCATAGACGCACCTTTCGCGATGTGATCTTCTGGTCCCTCCTGCCCGTTTTTTCTCACACCGAGCATGAATCTCGTGTGCTTATAGTAAGCGTCGACCATGACATACTCTTATGGGCCTCCTTCATGTGTAAGCCCCAATCCATTACTATGGGAGGCCCCTGAGCGTAAGCCCCACTCTTGTGAACATTGAGGACTTTGATCCCTTCCACCTAAGTAGGGTGCGTAGGAAGCCTCCTAGAGGCTCAAGCCCGATCACCATCATACCCCCAGGTCAACATTCACGTTGGTTCTCTAACACCCCTGAATGAACTACGAGTACTTTGATCCCTATCTCCTGAGTAGGGTATGTAGCAAGCCTCTCAGATGTCCAAGCCCACCGCTTGGTTGTTCCGACAACCTTCATGTCAATTCGCCTTCATCCGGCATGACTTTAAATACTACATTCGAACTATGTGGACTTTATTCCCTATCTCCTAGGCAGGGTACGTAGGAAACCTCCCTGAGGTTCAAGCCCAACAACTGGTTGATCCAACATTCTTCATGCTCGTTCACTGCAACAATCCTAGTGTCGAATCAGTGAGTCTAGACTCCTCGGGGTCATTAATCCAAAGAGGGATGGAAAACCTTGGGCATAAATGATTCTGAACCCCTGCGTTCAGCTGACAATTACAAACCAGGATAAATCCGTGGATGCATTGTTTGGGTATAAACCAAAGATTCGGGAAAATATGAATACATCTTAAATATATAAGGGAGTCCCGGAACAAGAAATAATTACCCCCAAAAGGGTGCAATGAGCCCGACTTCCCATCCTCTCAACCAATGTGAGTTCTTAAGTATCGTTGGTCAAACCACATAGCGGATGCCTGCCTTTGGAAAGAAAGTATATGTATCATTGGATATGGAACTGTTGGGCATTTCTAAAAGAAGACCAGCATACCCAAATTTCTCAATCTAGCGGGGCTCAACCATCTGTATGATCGACAGTCGGGTGCATTGGTCTTCCATCTCCTCGAAGGGGAAACAGATCGAAACAAAAAATGGTGAACCTGATGTGAATCTTTAACCAAGCATGACAGATTTAAAATAATCCCACCCTGTGCTCCATTATACTCCCAAGGAGATCCAAGCAAGGTCATTAGTTATGCATGGGATCATGAGAAGCTTCTTTGCCAGGTTTTCTGTTTGTATTGGTTAAATGTTTTACATGTACCATCAGAACTCCCTTCGATCCAATGGTGTCACGAAGGAAATCGCAAGTGCGCACTTCAGGATACTCCATGACCAGGAATCCTCACCTAAGGAGGACCCCTTCACCCACCCAGCGTCTTCAACACTGGGTTGCAGACGCGCTAATTCAAGAGTACCACCTGAAAGGTACTTTCCCAACGGTGGAGGCGGCCATGCACGCCCTCCAATCTTCCAGAACTAGCCGATCGCCTGGGTTGATGCTCCTTTCATCACAGAGTCTAAATATTGGAAATGGGGAATATCTTAGCTCAAATTCATTCAACCTTTGCACAATTATCAAAAATTGACAAATGAAGGAATAAGAAGAATGTTGCACAAGGGTCGCGCAACTACTACGATGGTCGCGCAAGTACACTTGCGCGCCGCAATGGTCACACAAGTACACTTGCGCGCCCTAAGTAATAACCACCCTGGGTCTTCTCCAGCCTATAAATAGACCATGTGGTCCCCCCATTAATGGAGGATTTTTTTATTTTTTTTCCAAAAACTCAGATTTCAGCTCCCGGTGCCCTAGTCTTTTCTCAAAGCTTCAGAAACCCTTCTAAGGTAATAAAATACCCAGAACGTAAGATCTAAATAGGGGGAGGAAGTCCTAAGTGTTGAAACTCATCAACACTTGTGCGCCTGAGAGGCCCTCCCTTAAGGGAATTGGCCACACTTGCGCGCCGCCTAACTCCGTTAATAGAACTTGTGCGCCACTCTTATGGAAGAACCTCAAGTTGATTCTAAAGGCTTTAACCAAGAGTCACTCAAGTATTACCTTGCTGGTTAACCATCGCGCAAATACCCATGTGTCGCACGGGTATACCTACGCGACCAGGACTTGCGCGCCCACACAGTACATGCGCGCCTGTCAGGACATGCATGCCCCTGCCTTTTTGGGTGCCCTTCTTGCCCATTTCACCCCTCTTAAGCCATTCCACCTCTCCTATTCATGATTCAGTCTTCAAAACACTCTTCAACGCCATTTCTGGCATGATTTCTTGATTTTACTTCCTTATCTAAAAGGAATTCTGTGGAATATCTCTCAAAACCTAGTGATTTACACATCTTTATGTCACTAAAGATTGAGATTTAATTTATTCAACCTCATCCATTAAGATGAGAGAACTCATTAACCTGGGATCCTTTTCAAGAATAATCCCCATTCATAATTCTTAACATGGGCCTCCTTTTCAGGAATAAGCCACAGTCTCAAATATGGGAATCCTCCTTAGGAGTAAGCCCCAAGTCACTAAATTTTTCAAGTCTCTTAACCTGGGCCTCATTTTCAAGAGTAAGCCCCAGTCTTAATTTCTCTTAACTAGTCCTAATTTTCCTTTGTTCTTGGAATCATTCTCATGAGTAAAACCCAATCATAAATCCTCTCCTAATTTGGGCCTCCTTTTCAGGAGTAAACCCCAAGTTAGTGTATTCAAATCTCCATGAAGCACAAATACATTTATGGACCCTGTTCCTATATTTCTTCCCTGATGTAAATCGTAATCTTTATTTATCTGGGAAGTCATACATACATAAGTCCCACAATATTTAATATGATTGCATCTTTAATGGCACAATTGTCTGATTTTTACCAATACCTCTTGTTTCTCACACCGAGCATGACTCATGTGAGCTTAGAGTGTAAAATTAATTATGACATCCTTCTTTGAGCCATCAATCATGAAAATCATACTCCCTTACTCGAACTACCTGGGTTCTGATTCCTTTTCTAAACAAAGGATACGTAGCTAGCCCATCTACGGGTTTGATCCCAACTCTGAAATAATCCATGTCCTTCTGAATGACAATAAACTTCAAGTGCGTCACTGAGTGGCTTTAAAACCACCTTGGTCATTATAATGACCAATATACTTCTATATAAATGTGTCGAAGGATACCATTGGTCAAGAATCTCTAATAAATACAGATGATTCTCTATTGATGAAGAACCTCTAATACATATAAAAGATTCTCTAAATTTCCTACATATTTAATCATTGATTTTTAAATCAGAAGGAAAGATCATTTTGTACATGGTAGTGTAATAGGGATTCAAGAACATAACATTAATCTATAAAGAGAGTCCCAGAGTAGGCAATAATTCCCCTCAAAAGGGTGTGATGAGTCTGACCTCCCATCCTCTCGACCAATGAAAATTCCTAAGCCTCATCAGTCCACAAACTAATGAGCGCCTACCTTTGGAAAGTAGGTCCAGATGGATGTGGAATCATTGGATGTTTCCGGTTCTATGAACAAACCCGTTAGAAACCGATTGAAATGTTTGAACCTTCAATCGAGGAGGTCATCCCCAAATTCTAAGGGAAACAAAAAATGGTGAACCTTCCGTGAATCCTTAACCAAGTTAAACTGATGTTTTACCAAATTTTTAGGCCCCTATTTAAAACTCAATGAGAGGGAAAATAAAAATAATCATTGATACATGTGCTCATCAAAAAGATGTAGTGGATGAATTTTTCTTGATTAAGTATGTTATATAAAATAGGCACTCTTTTCCAAGATCTTCTGCATTTCCAGAATGGCGGCTCTCATGTTCACACTTGTGAATACCGCTGCTGCGAATTCCAGTACTGCTACTCTTGCTGGATCGTTGTCCTCTCTAAGGATGACATCACCTACTCAGCATCTTCAATGCTGGGTATCAAATGCGCTGGTTAAGGATTACCGTCAACACGGTACCATCCCAACTCTGGAGGCTGCCCGACAATCCCTCCAAGTGAACAACTCACACCGGTCATTCGAACAACGATGACCAGTGATCAAGAAGCAAGCGGTGCTAACCACCGTCTCCAACCGTTTCGGGTCGTCATCCTCAGATCACAATCACCATTCACTCCCATATTCTGGGGAGGTGAATGAGCAAGTCCCTCAGGGCCTTAATTCATTGAAGTAGGAGTCCTTCTTGAGGGCTCCCATCAAAAATCGCCACTAGAATCATGTGGCAGTGCGCCCTCAACATGATAAGGGTGTCGACTCCAGGTGTTCAGCTGAATTTCCTCAAACCTGAGCATGGAAGAAGAATATCCAGAGGCGAAATCTGGTTAGCAGTGAGTAGGTTCTCATCTCTACCATCTCCGGAGAAGTCCACCAACCTAACATGGTGGAAAGCAATGAGCGGGCACACACACATGCCCATTTCAATTCTGCTGTCTAGCAGACTCATCTGGCAGCATCACGCCAATCCCGCCAGGCAATTCCGGTGGAGTACTATAGGCAGGAACATACACCTGTTTATACATCATCATCTAGTCAGCAGGCCCATCTGGCTACATATGATGGAGCTCGTCAACCACGTTCGGCGAAGTGCAATCAGCAGGCACATACACCTACTCATAATAATTAGGCCTACCACAGTCTCGCTTGGTAGCACACAGAGAAGTCATTCAGAAAGCTCCGGTGATAAAAAAGAGGCAGACTCAACTCTCTAACAGCACACTTGAGTACTGTCAGGATTCACTGACATGAAAATGAGGACAGGAGCAGGCACATACACCTACTCCAATGACAGAATGGACGTATATCCCCATTCTGGTAGCTGAAGTCACCGAGCATATTCTATCATTGGTGAAAGAGCAAAACAGAATCCTTGCTCATATTCTATATGCTTGTCAGGATATTATAACAGCTTCAGTAGTATCTCAGGTAAAGACACATAAATCTATCACTATCAGTGGAGTGACACATCAATAGTTCACTCTGGAACAGACACACACATTTATTCCAGTCCAAGTGGGTTGTGGGGCATACTCCCCCATATCATACGAACAACCAAGTCAGGCACATACACTTGATTTGAGTGGAGAACCTCAGCCTAACCTGGCCATCGTTCCAGATCAGGCACATACACCTGCTCAGATCAGCCACTTTTGTCAACAAGTGGATTCCAAAGTGAGTAAGAAGACATCTAAGAAAAAGACCTGCCCAGCATAGTCAGGAGATCAAGAGACAATCGGTAACAAGGTCTTGCTCGATGCTGGAGTTCTTGAAGCCCTTAGATAGTTATCGGTTGGAATTCAAGATTCTACTCCCTCATTTCTCAATTGTGGGAACATTAATTCTGAAGGTCTTCAATAGACACTTCCTCATGAAGGATTTCTTCATGACACTTCGGTCGATCTAGAAGTTTCATCTTCAGATGAGAGGCACAGGAACCCTCTTTGTGGTCAGAATACCAAGGAGCAAGAGATCTCATATTTTACTGTAACCCATCATGGTGGTCCTCCCCATGATGATGAATTTCTCTATGAAAGTCCTCTCCGCAGTAGTGATGCACATTGCCCGGAAAATGCTCCAGTGGACAATGTCGTTCCAATAAAGCCCTCTTATCTTGAGGCACATGAAAATGCGAAACCAGTCATGTCTGATGCTTCATTGCTGTCAGGTGAAATACTTACTCAATCATAAGATATCCCAGGGTGTAGGTCATTCTCCGAACCCCCCTATGTCATGCATCTTCTAGTTTGATCAATGATTTCTCTGCCAATCTTGTTGAATATGATGAAGCAACAAGGAAACACTAACTCTAGTCAAATCAGGTATAAGAATCTTCATTGAATGATGAAGAGGAAATGCGGAACGTGATAAAACAACTGGAAAAAGGTGAAGTGCCAGTCATGTTTTGGCCTCTGTATGACTCTCAGTATGACATTCCAATGATGTTGACGGAAGATGGAATTCATGATATTCGTCTCAGTATATGGAAAAATATTTGTTCAGTTGAAGAAGAATGTATTATATTATGATGAATACGAAAATAATATTATGATAATAGAAGGGTTATAATGTCAGATTGATTTGGAATCTCTATCAGTCTCTCGATATCCGAAGGCTGAAAAGCAGTAGAGATCCCTTCAACGTTCATGCCTTGGCGCACTAAGAAGATTGTGTTAGTTAATTTCCATTGCGCCATCAGGTATTCATGTCATAGGATGGGTTGTTCATGGAGCACTACATTTCATGGTGTTATCCAGTCAGTAAAGCCCGCCGAAAATGGTCTCATGCAATGTTATTGCCCATGGCCAGCCATAGTCAATGGGCTTTGTTTGTAATCAAAAGCTTGCCCAAGAACAGGCCTCAACTAGTTCCTCTCAAAATCAAGAATACAGAGAACAAGTTGTTGAATTACTCATGCATCAAAGAAATGTGAATATTGAACATGCCTCTCATATGGAGCAAGCACATCATCAAGTGAAAGACGTGTTGGAAATCATCCAACTATCTTTTGAAACAGGTGATAGAAGTGGATACAGGTTAATGCATCAAGCTAATTTCCTTACTAAGGTTCGCAAGATCAGGAGATCTTTTAAGAAAGTCTCAGACATAGCATGTCAAGAGCCACCCCATCTTTCCATACGGGGGACTCTTTTAAACCAACAATCAGAATCAACAAATAGAATTTGAGGAGTTGAGCAGGAATAGCTGGAACAGCCCCAGTCCACCGAACTGGGGACTTTTTCAAATCATCAATCCCCTCCTCAAAGATAGTCGATCTTTTCTCGATTGGGGAAGAAGCCTCAAGAGGAACGAAGATCCAAATTATCAGGAGATTCCCTCCAAATTACAGTTCATCAAGAAGTTCCGGAGGGATTGAATCAACAAAAGGCAATTTCTCATCAAAGACACGGAAGAAGACAGTATCACAGAAATGATGATAGAAGGGATGCGATGCGTTATGCATCAATCAATGCCATCATTGTCGTTTTTGCTGATCCACAATATGAGGCTCACTCAGGGGACTCATATGAAGAGGTTCATGCTCAAGAAGATGTACGCATCGACACAAATGAAGATGGTGTGCGTACACGAAATCAAAGGGTTACTCGGAATCTAGGAAATCCTTCAAGTAACCCACTTCCCCATCTCCGAAAATGATCCAACAAAGGGATGGGAAAGATTCATGTTACATATCCTTCCTCTAGAGAAGGCTACTCGCTCTCACTAGAGAAACAGTTTGCACAACAGGTGGAAGAAATGAAGTAATTAAGGAGGTTGAATGAAGAACTACTTCTAGGTAGTCTTCTTCTTAAGCGTTCTGGAGTCAGTCAGCCATGAAAAAATTTTTTAGCTACTGAGATTGGTCAAAAATATCATCCTCTATCAGTACACCCTCACTGGTCTAATCCTACGGGTCAAGTGAAACAGTAGTTGGCAGTTCTACCATCAGTTGCAGCACCAACCACCACATCTGTACAAGCTCCAGTCATTTGACCTACCCAAGTCCAACTTCAACCCGATGATTCTCAAAAGTTAATAACTTCCATTTAGTCATAAACAGCTCAGTTAGAAACTATGGAAGGGAAACGTGCGCTGGTTCAACCAGAATAGAATGTTTACCCTGAATGGGTAGATTCAATCTCTCCTCCATCCAGTTTTGGAAACCCTATATTCCCTATTTTCAATGGATCAGGCGATCCTGAACATCATTTAATGCATTACGTGTCTTGTTGTGATCCTATGATGGGAACTCTGTAGCAGAAAAAAGCAGTAAAACTCCGATGCTTCGTATGGACCTTGCAAGGATCATCCTTTGTCTGGTATACAAGCTTGCAATCCTGGTCAATTACTGGATGGGAAGATTTCTGTCAACAATTCATACTTCAGTTCAACTCAACTTTTCCAAAGACAATAGTTTTTTATCTTACAAACTGTAAGAAAAGGGGGAATGAAAGGGTCTGAGATTTCATTGCTCACTGGAAGGGATTAACATACTCCCTAACATTAGAACTCCCTCAAGAAGAATTGTTTCCAATCTGTGTGGAAAATTTGCGTGACGAGTTACACATGCCATTAATCCCTGTGAAATACATAGGAGGGTTTTGAGACCTTACTTCAATCACTTAGCAGATTGAAGATTCCCTTATATAGGAAAAAGATAAATCTCGTGTAATTCCGTCAGCTCCAGGAAGAAGAATTGGTATAGCAGAAACTGCTAAAGTTATTCTTAAACAAGCACATGTACATGTTTCCACTTCAAAACCTTCATCTTCTCGAAGGGCTCCACATCCTGAGCGCCAACAACAAAGACCATTTCTTCCAGATGATCAAAGAGATCAAAGACGAAAACAATTTGAGGATCTGAAAAGAAAAACATACTCTTTCTGAAATGAACGAGTTCCTGGTTACTTCATTTCGGCTCTGGAAAATAATTTAGTTCAATTGCCAAGGCCTAAGAGGCCAAATAAGGAAGTAGATGAAGATATTCCCAATTATTGTCCTTTTCATCAAATTTTGGGGCATCCCATCCAGGAGTGTTTTGTCTTCAAAGACCTCCTGCATAATATGGTCAACTCGAGACAATACAAACTGAAATGTTCTTTAGCTAAGGTAGCTTGTGTTTCTGATACAGTTCCAGAGATGGAAGGAGACTGGCAAGAATCCAAAAGAAAAAATGCACAGAAGTATGATGATTGGATGGTCAGAAATACAATCAAACTAACTCATGCTATTTTTTGAACACAATTAAAGAAACCGATTGTGTCTTCTTCCATGAATATTGTGGAAAAACCCTCTTCGTTAGAGGGAAAGTCCTCAATGAAACATCATGATTAAAAGAAAGAAAAAGAATTAAAAGAAGATGAGTATGTGTCAAAGACTAAGTTTTCTTTGACACTGGCAGACTTCATGCCATCTAATTCAAAGCCACGGGCACCGCCCCACCAAACGGCACAACATAAATAGGCTAATCAGGCATAGTCTTCATCAGACGAAGAGATAATCTTCGGTTCTGTTAATATGATTCAATTAACGGATCCATATGTCAGTCGCAGCTTTGATTTTGATGAGCCTGAATTCCCTGTATCAAATAGGGGAATCAGAGGAAGTTCCAGAGGCTCAGGATACACGAGAAGATGAGGATCATTCAGAAGCCACTATTCTAATTCTACCCCTGCTAGAATTGTGTACGCATTAGAAACTCGTGGTAGATCCCTTCAGCGAGCTCAGTAAAAACAAGCAAGTTCTTCTACCAATAGCAAATTCAGTCCTGGCACAGTTATTTTGTATGACTGGTTGAAGGTTCCATCTTCTTCCTCTCAGCAAGTAAATGGATTTAATCGGTCTAATCTTCCAAAACCAAGAATATTGACAACTCATATCCCAATACAAGATGCATCAACTTCTAAAGCATTTGTTTCAATGTACCTGCTAAACCACATATTCCTATTGGGAAACGTAGACCTCTGGATCAAAAGTATGATGAATTGAAATACATGTCCCAAGTACCAGCCATGTTATCAATTTTGGATGCTCTGAATCTATCAAATGATCTTCGGGAAGCACTTATCGAGGCTTTGTCGAGTCCTCAGGAGTTTGAAAATGAAATTATTGTAGCTGAAGTCTATCACATAGAGAATATTCCTGCATAATTCCATGCAATAATATCTATTAATGATGAAGATGAAGATGATGTTTTGTAGGGTCATATTAGACCTTTGTACTTATCTGGCAAGGTCAATGGCCTAGACGTCCGAAGAGCTTTCATTGACAATGGCTCAGGAGTCATCCTCATGCCCATTCATACACTTCGTCGATTGGGCATCATGGAATCTGTTTTTTCTCCTTCTACCATGATGTTACAAGGATATGATAAAAATGAACAAGAACCACTAGGAGGAGTTACACTCAGAACTCAGTTTGGAGATCTTGTATCCAATTCGGATTTCTTGGATGTTGATCAAGACTCACCTTTCAACATCTTGCTCGGAAGACCATGGCTACATCAACAAGCGGATATCCCTTCATCACACCATCAATGTCTCAAATATTGTTTCGATGGTCATGTTGGGACATTTTATGGTGATAAGGCCCCGTTCAAGACATGTGAGTCTCAATACAATGAGCTTGAATTCTATCACATGAAGGGGAGGGAGAATTCCACAACAAAGGAGATTACCAAAGTTAATGCTCCATATAGTTTGGAGAAAATTCCAGTAAATCCATTTACACATGTGAGTACAGATTATGTTTTTCCAATCAGTCAAATTGACAAGATACACCAAAATAAAAATACTCTTATAGAATGATCCATAATGTCAATTATGGCAATCGACCCAGACAACATGGGAGAAATTGGTAACCCACCAAGCAGTGATGAAAGCACAAATGGTGACGTCTTCATTTCATCTGCTGAAATCCAACAAGTCTATACTTCTCCAATTTGGCCAAAAGATGTTATAGAAACATAGGAGTTGAATAATGATGTCGATTATCAATCCATTATCTCCTCTTTATTACCCAAAGAAGACCCTTCGTCATCAATCGGGTCGGAAATGGAAGCTTCTTCTTCAAGAAATGCATATTTTGACATCTCTTCTGATCATGACAATTCTACTTTATCATCTACTATGAAAATAGAAGTGGATGAAATAACACATGATGAAGAAGAAGAGGAATATCTCAAAGATGCTCTTCCAGCATTTGAAGAGGGTATCTCTACCACTGTGGATGAACTCAGAGAAATAAATCTGGGTACAAAAGAAGATCCACGCCCCACTATAATCAGTGCGGCCATGACTCTTGAAGAGTAAGAGAATTATATTTCTTTTCTAAAGAAAAATAGAGATATATTTGTTGGGAACTATAAAGAAATGCTCGGGCTTGATCCTGATGTTTCTACTCATCATTTGGGATTACCAGAAGAACATCGAGGATTTAAGCAATCCATGAGAAAACACACCCAACTTATGCTTCGAAAATTGAAGCTGAAGAGGATAAGATATTCAAATATATCTTCATCAGAGAAGTTCAGTATCCCATGTGGTTGGCTAATATTGTCCCTGTAGAGAAGAAGAACGGACAAATTAGAGTTTGCATCGATTTCAGAGATCTTAATCGGCATTTTCCGAAGGATGATTTCACTGTTCCCATTACAGAACATTTAATTGGTGAAACAGTTGTCTATGAAGCACTTTCCTTCATGGATGGATATTATATATATAATTAGATCTGAATGGCCCCAGAAGACAATGAATCCATAGCCTTTAGAGCCCCTTAGGTTGTGTTTTTCTATCGGGTAATGCCCTTTGGCTTAAAGAATGCAGGTGCAACATATCAGCGTTCCATGCATCGTATCTTCAAACCCTTATTAGGGAAGTTTGTTGAATTATATGTAGATGATTTGGTTGTTAAATCCAAACAATGTTCTAGTCACTTGGATGATTTGGAAGTCATATTCCACAAGCTTCGACAACATAATTTGAAGATAAACCCCTTAAAATGTGCTTTTGGGGTAACCTCAGGAATATTTCTTGGCTTTGATGTATGACATCGTGGTATTGAAGTGGATCCTGAGAAGACCAAGTCAATCCTTGGTATGTCACCTCCTCAAAATTTGAAATATTTAAGAGGACATCAAGGACACTGAGCCTATATTCAGCGTTTCATTGGCAATTTGGCTGGAAAAAGATTACCCTTCACCAAATTGATTTAAGAAAGGAGCCACTTACCAGTGGACTGAAGAATGTCAAGAAGCATTAAACATTCTCAAGAAATAACTCTAGAGTCCACCGGTACTCATGCCACCAATTGAAGTAAGACCACTTATCTTCTACGTAACAGCTTTAGAGTGATCATTGGGTGCCTTTACTGCTCTAAAAAATGATTCTGGGAATGAAAACAGCATCTATTATCTCAGTTGAACTATGCTTGAAGCAGAAACCCAGTATTCATGTACTGAGAAGTGCTGCCTGGCATTAATCATTGTAGTTCAGAAGTTGAGACACTACCTGCAACATCACGAGGTCCAATTGGTATCTCGCAATAACCTGCTCAAATTCATCCTTAGTCTTCTAATGCTTATAGGAGGTCTGGAAAGGTGGGCAGTTATTTTGCAGCAATTCAACATGCAGTATGTGTCTCAAAAGGCGATAAAGGGCCAAACTCTGGCTGATTTCATGCCTGAACACCCTTCAGTGGAAGACACATCTTCAGATATTGAACTCCCTGATGAGGAAGTCTTCTCTATTCAAGAAATTCCTCAATAATGGGAAATATATTTTGATGGTGCTTCTAGAAGTCCAACTGGGAGGAAAATGGAAAATACTAAATTCAACAATGTTGTCTTCGGAATTGTGCTCATTTCTATTGAAAAGGAAGTGTTACCTTATTCATTTTTATTGTGGGAAGGTGGTACCAATAATGAAACAGAATACCAAGATGTCATCGCAGGCTTGGAATTAACGCTTCAAGCACAAGTGAATAACTTAAAGGTGAAAGGTGATTCAGACCTGGTAATCAAACAATTCAATGGGGATTATTCCATCAGAAAAGAAGAATTAATCCCTTTGTATGATTACATCAGAGAGTTAATGGTGGAATTCCCTTCGGAACTGACATTTTCTTATATCCCAAGATCACAAAATGCCCAACCTCATGCACTGGCTAAAATAGCCATAGCTCTGGCAGATCCAAATCGGGACGAGACAACCATCAGTATTTCCCACCACCGTGCAATTTCACCTTATGTTCAAATACGAACAGAGTAAATTAATGAAATTAGTCCCACTCCTGAACCGCATGGTCATACTAGATGATGGATGTCACCTATCATATAATCCCTTCAATATAGAACACTTCCACCTGATAGAGCTGAGAAAGAACAAATCTGGCGACGTGTGGTCAATTTTACTATTTATGATAGCCCAAATCACCTAGAAAAAATTCTCTACAAATGTGGTTTTGATGGAGTTCTCTTCAGATGCATTGATGGTGAAGAGACAATGGATGTCATGAAAGAAGTGCATGCAGGAGTCTTTGGTTCCCACTAGTCTGGACATAGACTGTCTGATCAGATTTGAAGGCTTGGATAATATTGTCCTTAAATGATACAAGATAGTGTTGATTTCACAAAGAAGTTCCATTCATGCCATGTACAATCCAACTTCATTCATCAACCTCTAGAGTTTCTTCATACAGCTAATTACTCATGGCCATTTTCTGCATGGGGAATGGTTGTGGCGGGACCTTACCCTTCGGCTATGTCCACGTAATTTAAGTACATTCTTACTCCTACTGAGTTCTTTTCCAAATGGGCAGAGGCAATACCTCTCAAGGAAGTAATTTCTAAATGAGTTGTTAGCTTCATCAAGTCTAACATCATTACTAGATTTGGTGTCCCTCATACCATATTGACGGAAAATGGAACCAACTTTTGTTCATCCAAAGTGATGAATTTGTATCAAGAATACAACATCAAATCCAACCATTCATCTCGGTATCATTCAGCGAAAAATGGCCAGATATAAGCCTTCAACAAGACTCTTTCAAATATACTGCAAAAGATGGTGGATAAAGATAAGAAGTCATGTCCTGATAACTTCTTTCATTCTTTATGGGCTTAACAGACTACCACCCGCAATGCAATGAAGTCAACTCCATATTCATTGGTATATGGAACGGAAGCAGTCTTTCCAATTGAAGTTAAACTACCCTCGCTCAGAGTTGCTATTTGTGATCAGTCATCTACAGATGAACAATCTCAAAAGCGATTGAATGAATTGGAATGGTTAGATGAGAAAAGATTGTGCACTTTGCACCACTTGGAAGTCTATCAGAATCGAATAGAATGATCTTTTAACAAAAAAGTTCTTCTTCGTTCATTCACTCAGGGAGAATTGGTATTAGTTCTCAGAACTCCAATGATAACAGGAAAGAAACCTCCCAAGCTTGAGCCAAAATAGGAAGGACCATACTAAATACATAGGGTCTACTCCAATAGAGCTTATTCATTAATCTCGATGGATGGAGAACTCATCACTACTCCAACCAATGCCAGATTTTTTAAGGTGTATTTTGTATAAACCCAAAATATATCCTCTAAAAGGTCATGTATGACCTTAAACTACACCACCGTACAACAAGACGTTAAACTGCATAACCAACGGTCCATGCATATGACCCTAAACTATTTGCACATACATCCAACATGATGTTAAACTGTGAAAAATGTTCCCTAATTCATCCAACATAACGTTAAATGGTGTCATCTTTTTTCCCCACTACATGACATTAAACTGCACAATCCCCCATTCGTCCAACATGACATTAAACTATATTGTCCCCATCGTCCAAACTACATGACGCTAAATTGTACAGAAAGTACGTGATACGTCCTACATGACATTAAATTATACTTTGTCCCTGCTACATGACACTAAACTGTGCAGCACTAATTGTCCTAACCGCAAGACTTTAAACTGCATAGTTCCTTTATATGTCCTACATGACATTAAACCATGCATTGTTAAGGTTGTTGTTACCTCTTGTTTCTAACACCGAGTATGACTCACGTGAGCTTAGAGGAAACCAACACCATAACACTCTCTCTGGGATACTAACCATGTGTATGTCCCAACAACATCAGGTTTTAGGTCGTTCTCCCCAAGAACAACTTGATCATTAATTCATTCTTTAATTGAACTACGCGGAATTTGACCCTTGCCTTCCAGGCTGGGTACATAGGCAACCTATCAAGGTTCAAGCCCAAAACCAATCTCTTCACATCGGTTCACCTCCATCTCATACGATGTTGATTGATGAAACCGCCTCTAGAATCAATATCTTTACATTGGTTCACTTTTTTCCTTTCTATACGACGTTTAACTATACAACACTTTTGTCCAGTATGACAATAAACTACAATATTATTTGATACCCTCACTTGAGAGGGAATCATTATTTACATTGATTTTCAATTAGGATTTATTCCAATGACTACGTGCATACATGGCAATGCCCTAACCATTTATCTTGGGTTGAAACATCATTGCACTAAAGTCCCCTTTCACCCTTCACATGTACGAACAAAATCTATACAGAGGGTATTTATAGATCTATGTGGGTGTGATTCCCATCCTTATGGGATACGTATGAACATTTGAGTGTCCCTCGAATCCAGCCCCAAGTCTTTGGGCCTAACCCCAAATTCCACTTTCAGTCCCTTGGCTGAAAAGCCCCCATGAAAACACACACTGTGTATTTCTTATAGTGGTCCAAGCTCTATGACCCTAAACTAAGATCTATAATCCTTTTGTCCCACATGACGTTAAACTATAGTGCAAGAACTATGTATAGCTTGATTCCCATCCTTATGGGATACGCAGTGAAGTCCAACATTTCCATTCAGGACCCAACTACAAAATGATTATGGTTAGTATTGATTTGTGTACCTTTTCATACATTTGAAAATACCCATCTTTATGTGTCATAATCCTAACCTTAAATATTTTCATATCTTCATAAACCTTTTCTTGACTTCTAGTCACAAAAAGGTCAAATTTCTGAGAGTTATTTTACCTGACTATGCAGCACGTGCCCTTAGGCGGCCTTGCATAAACAGTCTACATAACAGACTTGTCAGCCAAAAGATTCTATTATTTGACTATACAGCCAATGGCCTTAGGTGGCCCTACATAATTCAACCACCTAACGGGTTTGTTAAATAATGGTAACTTCATTCTTGTGAAGAAAGCCTCTTTTGTCCATGTTGATCTTAAATGACAGTAAGTAGGGATCTGCAAAAATATCCATCCTTAACATATTTGTCTCATGTCCTTTTTCATGATCTGAAAGTATTCAAGTCTATGGTTTATATTCTCCTTCCCTGCGTTTAGTTCATACCTTTGTAGAAGTGATATCCATCCAGTTCTTCGATAATCCTGTTCGGAATTATCTTCTCTATATTCAAGTAACTCTTTCCATATAGAAAACTCTATACTTTGGAAAATATGAATCTCCATAAACTTTCACTGAATTTTAGCAGTAGAAATGTACATTTCTGAGAGTTCTTTTTCCTGACTATGAAGCATGTTCCCTTAGGCGACCTTGCATAAACAGTCCACATAACATACTTGTCAGCAAAAAGATAATATTATTTGACTATGCATCCAATACCCTTAGGTGGCCCTACATAATTCATCCCCCTAACGGGTTTGTTAAATAATGGTAACTTAATTCTTGGGAACTACTTCTTCTAATGCCTTTTTTCTCTTTTTCATATCATTCCTCAGATTCAAATATTCTTAAGTCATAGTTTACATTTTTTTCCCTCATACTTCAGTATGGTAATAAATTTTCAGATACATTGTCATGGAATTGAGTTAATTTTAATCCATTTCCGTCAAGGCTATTTCGACCTTAATCATTATCCTTTTATGTCTAAAATGCATGACTTTAAACTTCCAATAACTACAAAGACCCATGGTTTCTCTCTTTTTCTCAGAGTCAAATAATTTTTTCACTCAGGATCCAACTCTAAGGGGGGACTTTTGTTGACACTCCTTTCGTCATAGATTCTAAAGATTTGAAAAGGGGGATATCTTAGCTCAATGTGATTCAACCTTTGGACAAATATCAAAAATTTACAAATGAAGAAATAAGAATAATGTTGCACAAGGGTCGTGCAAGTGCTATGATGGTCACGCAAGTACACTTGCGCGCCGCAATGGTCCCGCAAGTACACTTGTGCACCCTAAGTAATAACCTCCCGGGGTCTTCTCCAGCCTATAAATAGACCATGTGTGCCCCCCATTAAAGAAGGTTTTTTTTTCAAGAAACTCAGATGTGAGCTCTCGGCACCCTAGTCTCTTCTCAAAGATTCTGAAACACTTCTAAGGTAATTTCTTACCTAGAACGGAAGATCTAAAGAGGTGGAGGAAAGACTAAGTCTTGAAACTCAACAACACTTGTGCGCTTGAGTGGCCAGCCCTTAAGAGAAATGGCCACACTTGTGCGCCGCCTAACTCCTTCAAATAGAACTTGCACGCCACTCTTCTGGAAGAACCTCAAGATGATTCTAAAGGCATTAACCAAGATTCACTCATGTATTACCCTGCTAGTTAACCGTCACGCAAATACTAATGTGTCGCGCAGGTATACCTGCGCGACCAGGACTTGCGCGCCCACGCAGTACCTACGCGCATGCCAGGACATGCGCTCCCCTGCCTTTTTGGGTGCCCTTCTTGCCCATTTCACCCCTCTTAAGCCATTCCACCTCTCCTATTCAATATTCAGTCTTCAAGACACTCTTCAAATCCATTTATGGCATGATTTATTGTTTTTAATTCCTTATCTGAAAGTAATTCTGTGGAATATCTCTTAAAACCTTGTGATTTACAATCTTTATGTCACTAAATATTGATATTTCATTCATTAAACCTCATCCTTTAAGATGAGAGAACTAATTAACCTGGGCCTCCTTTTTAGGAATAATCCCCAGTCATAATTCATAACCTAGGCATCCTTTTCATGAATAAGCCCCAGTCTCAAATATGGGCATCCTCTTTAGGAGTAAGCCCCAAGTCCCTTAATTTTTCAAGTCTCTTAACCGGGGCCTCCTTTTCAAGAGTATTCCCCAGTCATATTTTCTCATAACCATTCCAAATATACCTTTGATCTGGGATTCTTTCTCAGGAGTAAAACCCAATCATAAGTCATCTCCTAATTTGGGCCTCCTTTTTAGGAGTAAGCCCCAAGTTAGAGTATTCAAATCTCCATGAAGCACATATAAATTTATAGACCATGTTCCTGGATTTCTTCCCGGAAGTAAATCATAATCTTCATTTATCTGGGCATTCATACATACATTAGTCCCACATTATTTCTTATGATTGCATCTTTCATGGCACAATTGTCTGATTTTTACGAATACCTCTTGTTTCTCACGCCGAGCATGACTCACGTGAGCTTAGAGTGTAATAGTAATTATGACATCCTTCTTTGAGCCATCAATCATAAACATCACGCTCCCGTACTTGAACTACGTGGGTTATGATTCCTTTTCTAATCAAAGGATATGTAGGTAGCCCATCTGGGGGTTCGATCCCAACTCTGAAATAATCCATGTCCTTCTGAATGAAAATAAACTTCATGTGCCCCACTGAGTGGCTTTAAAACCAGCATGGTCATCATAATGACCAAGAGAATGCAATATAAATGTGTTGAAGGATATCATTGACCAAGAATATCTAATAAATATCGATGATTCTCAATCGATGAAGAACATCAAATACATATAAAATATTCTCTAAATTTCATACATATTTAATCATTGATTGTTAGATCTGATGGAAAGCTCATTTTATACTTGGTAAAGTAATAAGGATTCACGAACATCACTTAAATCTATAAAGAGTGTCCCAGAGTAGACAATAATTCCCCTCAAAAAGGTGTGATGAGTCCGGCCTCCCATCCTCTCGACCAATGAAAATTCCTAAGCCTCATCAGTCCACAAAATAATGAGCGCCTACCTTTGGAAAGTAGGTCCAAATGGATGTGGAATCATTGGAAGTTTCCGGTTCTACGAACAAACCCGTTAGAAACCGATTGGAATTTTTGAACCTTCAATCAAGGAGGTCATCCTAAAATTCCAAGGGAAACACCCTGCCCAGCATCAGCCATAGAATCAGATCCAGACGGCCCCTGTTGCCGTCTCAAACCGTTTTGGGAGTCTTTCCCTGGAATGGGACAATGCGTACATCCCTTATCATAGGAAGGCAGATGAGGTCGATGCTAAGGAATTCGTCCCTGCCGAACATGGGATCCTCTCTAAGGCCCCCACCATAAGAAGTCATTGTGGTCACGCCACGACTCAAAATCCTCACGCTTAGGAGGATGTCTCCCTGAGGATTCAGGCTCACGATCCCCAAGCTCCAGCCCCTCGGACTGCCCGACGAGGGCAGCATACATACAATCAGGGACCGGTCATCACCCTGGTCCCTGAGAAAGTGCTATGTTGCCCAGCCACAGAGATGTACCACGAGCAGGCACATACACCTATTAACTCCTCCAGAGCCTGGCATCGAGACATGGAAGCATCATACGAGCCGACACGCATACCCGCCGAGCTCCATCAACCTCATCGCTCACGTAGGACGGCACTTGCCCAGTAGGCACCTCTCCCTTCCTAGGGTCGTGAAGCCCACCATCATGACGTGGTGGCGACCCAGCACCTCCAGGACCAGCTCCTAGCAGATGCTTCTGATTCCTGCCATCATGACATGGTGGCGATCCCCAAGGCTCGATACCCAGTTGTGGCCACGATTAATAGGTGGGAACGTCTCCTCGCCAACAAAGGACACTAACTCGATACGGTGGGAAACCAATATATGCAGGGACAGTTCCATGTGGATGCAAGTAAATTCGGCCGTCACGATGTGCTGTCAAACGGAGATATAAACTAGCTTATCCCGGCATAGGGGCATATTCATTCACCATCCCTGACACAGGAGAATTGTCATTACTGACTGGCCACTAGTGGACCGGAGTAGGATATTCCTACTCTGATACCGGAATGGGCCTTCATACCCATTCCAGCCAATGATGTCTCTCTACATATCCTGGAAATGATGGAGGAGTAGGTATCGATCCTATATCATATCTTGAAGACTTCCTAGAAAGTAATTGCATCAGAGGCAACAACAAGGACTCAGGCTCGTGAGCACATCTCCCCAATTGAGGCGAATCATCCAAGAGACGAGATAGATGCCTCAGATAAGATCTTCATCCCTACTTCCACCCAGGAGGGTCACCAAATATATTCCACGACGCAAGGGCAACCAGATCGAGAAACTTCAATCACTCCAACTGGGGGACACCCGTCCATCTCGGTGGATGCTCCAGAGTAGGTATATATCCATGCTAAAAGTTAAGATGTTCATAAGCGTATCCCGGTAGCATTGCGGAACCCTATTAGACAGGGACTCAAAGGTGAAGGCCATTGTCAACAGCTGGCAGTCCCCGCTGCTCGCAAGATAGCGCCCCGAACACGCCGAAGGTAGGCAGAAAATAAAGAGCGGGTTCGTGACTCCGCACTGCTAGAAGCTGGGGTTCCCAATGCCGCTAAGCACACATCTCAGGATTAGAACCCTTCCCAAACATTACCATATTATGGGAGTGGCAGCATTAGTTTTGAAGGTCCTCCTCGCAATGTTGCTACCAGCAGCTCTGAATGACATCCCCAGAGCACCTGTGGGGGATTCCCCCACTGGCATATAATGATCGATCATGAGAGATCCTCTTTTGATGCATGTCACAGAAACCCTCCACATGACCAGAGGATCGAGCAGCTAGAAGTCCCTCCACTTGCTACAGTCCACCCTGAAGGTCTTCCCCAGGGTATACACTGCAAGCACTCTCCATGTAGTGGGACCAAAAATTATGATAGTAGTCTTCGCTGTCATAGTTGCAACTACGGAGTCCCTCCCTGTAGTGACGTCTCATCAAGACAATATCTCCATCCCCTTGTCATTGCCTGCCCTGAAGGTCCTCCCCAGGGGTTACGTTGCAACGACACTCCGCGCAGCTGGGCATCAGATTACGGTGGTAGTCCTCTCCACCCTGATAATGGAAGTCCTCCCCGTAGAGACGTCAAAAAATTATGAGGCCATCCCCTCGTTGTGGTACATCTTAAAGGCCCTCCCCAGTATGTGCCCTGCATATATTCTCCACGTGCCAGCTGTAATGGTAGTCCTCACTATTACCATAGTTGTGATAATAGTCCTCACCACCACGGCCACCATTGTGAAGGTCTTCCCCACATTGGCCCCAAGAAACAAGAATTTCCTCCCCATGCCTTAGTGTCTCCTGAAGGTCCTCCCTAGGATTCACATCGAACTTTAAGCCATGATTTTCATCCTCACCATGATGGTAGTTATTGCGAAGTCCCTCCCCGTAACGACGCTATGCAGCCAGAAGGTCCTCCCCTTGGTGCGACACACCTTGGATGTCCTCCCCAGGGTGTGCACTACAATAGTCATCTATGCAGTGACACGTCAAGCAGTAATGGTAGGCCTCTCCATTACGACTGCCATTGTAGAGTTCCTCCACACGATGAAATATCATATCGACAGGAAGGTCCTCCCCCTTCCGAATCAAGCACGGAAAAGCCCTCGTATGTCGAGGCACTCAGAAGGACGTAATCTATCATTTTAGAGTCCCACCTAGTCACTAACGATGCCCTTTTTCGATCACTAGATGGTCCAGGGCCGCGTTCATCTTATGAACCACCTCGGAATCGCCCACATGATGATTCAACACCAACCAATCCCACTGCCTCTGACCACACTATCGGCGAGCACCTCAGTTGGGCTGACCAGGTTGAGGATTCACTGGTGGAGGAGTATTCCGAAATGTTTCACATGAGGAAACGACTGTCCAGAAATGATATACCAGTCTTGTTTTGTCCCAAGGGCACCTCTCAGTTCGATATACCCAAATAGTTATTGGAATAATGCATGCACGACATCCGCCATAATATATGGACAACCCTCTGCCGACAGAATTTGAGTTTTCTGCCCTATGAAGGGTATGTAGGCCTTGTCAAGTCAATAGGAGACCACCTGCATCACATCGACCAGGAGGATCGTCTTTCAGCGTGAGGAATGTGACCTAAGAGACTCAAAGGAAACATGGAGATAGACTGCCTCTATGCACTGCATGAGCTTCACCGCCTCATTGGTGACGCTCTGACGGGTGTCCATATGAGGGGATGGGGAGAACATGGAACTTTGAATTTCACTCCACTCCTTCCCCAGAAGAACCCGTTCGACATGGTGTATTGCAACTTCATCACGTCAAGAGGGAAATCGAGTGTTCTCCATGTTCAGGAAATGCAACACACCCAATAGAGTCAGGCCATGAGTAAGTCCCATAAGCGTCAAGCTCGGCAGGAACAATCCATTTAAGAACTCTTGATGCAGGCCACCGAGAGCATACAACATGCCTCTCACCAATGAGAGGCCAATCATCACTCATTGCATGCCTCCCCCGAAGGGATTGATCCCCAGGAAAACCTGGCATCAAGCCCAGTTCACCCCCAAAGGGGGCACACAATATCAGGCAGGTAGCGATAGCCGCAGCCACTTCCACAATCCAGGGTCAACCCCATCCTGCAGGTATGGGGGCATTTTTGAAAACAAATTCCCCCACAAGACCAACAAAAACGGGAGGAGACTCGACGTCCAAGGAAGGTGCCAACCCCAGCCCTCAGGGCTGGGGGAATTATAACCCCTCAACAACAACCTCCGCCACAAGAGTCAGTATTGTATCGTCTAGGGAGGACTGTCAGAATAGGAGGTTCTCATCCTATCCTGTAATTTGAATCATCTTCCCCTAAAATAGGAAGGCGCACAATAAGGTCACATCAATGAAATCTCTGCGTCACCCTTCATCAAGAAGTCTGAAGGCAATCCCAGGACATGAAAAGGAAGGCCAGTAAGATATGTGGGAGATCCTCTTCCCATTTGGATGATGGAGTCTTCTCCACCCCGTGATATGTATCCATCAAGGCCATAGTGGCTAACCCCACGAGTGACACCGGAGATGATGAAAATCGGGATTGATCGGGAGACGATGGTTCCGGTTAGCCTGTGACTCACAACGATCCCCCAGGTGTTCACACTCGGAACCAGAGGGAAGCCCTAAATATGGACGTCAATCCAGAAAACCCTCCTCCTCCTACCAAGCGAGCTTCCAATAAGGATAGGAATAAAGCACGGGTTTCCCTTAACCCGCCTCTTTCTCTGGATAAAAATGAACCACTCACACTCGAAGAGAGATTCACTCGTCAGAAAGAGGTGATGAAATAATAGAGGCAGATTAATGCCAAGCTACTCTAGAGGAACCACCTTATTTAAAGTGCTTCCTAGGAGGTTCCAAATCATGAAACCCTAACAAGTGCACCTGAATGACTAAGGTTTTCCCCAGAAAACAAAGCACGGTCAGGGCTCCCATCCAATGAGGCGCCTGACCCGTCCAACTACCTGAATGTGGATGATGAATACCATGATTTCCTTCCAGTTAGGAAGCAACCAAAGCGAGTGTACCTGAATACTCAGAGGGTGCCCCTAACGGAATTTGAACCCTTGATGCCGGCCAATCAAGAACCTCAAGAAATGCCCCGGGATATACCTGCCCAGGACCGGGCCCAACAGGATGTAAACCAGGGTCTCACCAACACTATTGGGGCGATGAACGCTCGATTGAATGAAATGGAAGGTTGACGCATTCCAATACAGCCAGAGCGGAAGCCTTACCCAGATTGGGTAAGCAACACGCCTCTACAACCCAATTTTGGGAGCCCTGTATTCCCTATCATAAATGGATTGGGCAATCCGGAAAAACTTTTGATGCACTACGCATCTAATTGCGGCCCTATGATGGGGACTCCAAAACAACAAGAAGCAGTGAAACTCAAGTGCTTCAAATGGACCTTGCAAGGATCTGCCTTCATCTTGTATACAAGTCTGCTAGCCCAGTCAATAAAGAGCTGGGTTTACCTCCGGCAGTAGTTGTTGTTCCACTTCAGCTCAATGTTGCCTAAAACAATGGTCATCAACCTCTTGAACTGCAAGAAGAGGGATAATGAGAGGGTCTTAGATTTCATCAACAGATGGAAAGGTCTGACCTATTCCCTGAATAGGCCAATGCCTTAGGATGAGATTCTAGCCATATGCATCGATAATCTTCGAGATGAGCTGCGAACACTGCTCATACCAGTGGAGTGCACCACTGGCTTTCACAATCTCTCGGCCATTGCCCAATAAATTGAGGACTCCCCATAGTGGAATAATTCGATGTCCGGAATAGCCTCACAGGCTCATGTGAAAAGATCCTCTAGAGCTGAAGTGTCTGCTGTCACACTCAAGACGGCCCCTATGCCCACTCTACCACTATGGCCTCCAAAAAATTGTCAATGGCCTCCTGTATATCAGCGGCCACCTCTGCCTAAATAGGAAGATAAGAGAGGACGGAAGCAGAACCAGTTTGAGGAATGAATAAAAAAAGTATACTCATTCCGAGACAATCATGTCTGCCGCTACTTCATTACCACCATGAATTGCAACTTGCTCCACCTCCCGGAGCCGAGGAAACCTGAATAATCTAGCCACGATGACAAGACAAATTACTTCCCCTACCATTGAATGTTGGGGAACAATATCCGAGAATGCTTCATCTTCAAAGACCTCCTGTAGGGGATGGTAGACTCTAAATAGGTCAAGCTGGGACCACCCCCATCACATGTGGCATGTATCTCTACCACCGACTCCGAAAAAGACGAGGGGTTGTAGGAAGTCACTAGAAAAAATGGGCAGAAATTAGATGACTAGATGACTCGAAAAACTATCAACCGAGCCCAGGGCATACTTTGAGTTCAGCTACAGAAGCTATTGTTGCCACCAACAGCCCCTGACGGCGCACAGATGATAGCATCGGCCACACACTCATCCATGAGACGTTCATCCGGGCATAATAAAAGAAGGAAGAAATAATCGCAAGAGGAGCTGTCCGCAAAGGGACCAATGTTAGTCCCGACTCTCGAAGATTATATGCCCTCGAATTTGGTGCCACGGGCACCGACCCACCAAACTACTCCATCAGGGACAACCGATCGGGTTGACATTTTAGAGGATGGATAGTCAATATTTGGTTCTATTAACATCATCCATCATATGGAATCATTCCCTGATGAATGGTATGGTTGTGAACCCGAGTTCCCTGCATGATGAGCTAGGAGGAGGAATCACAGAGGTAGGGGATACAAAGGGAGGCGCAGCAGCGGCCGAAACCAACCCTACGGTTGGACCCCGGGCCAAACCATTAATATCATGAGAACCCATGGGAGAGAACATCAACAGTCTCAGCATGAGAAAGAATTCCCCTCCACCTCCACATGCAGCCACTCTGGCCCTGTTGTTCTGCGATACCCACCATAGGAGGAGCAATTGTCTGGACGCCTAGTGCACACAAACAGACCAGCCGGGCCGAGTCCTCAAAAGGCACGAACACCATTGACATCCAACCCCGCGACCGGTCCCTCCTCGTAAAATATACCCATCCCCCAAAGCACCTGCTAAGACTCTCCTGCCAACGGAGAAGCATCCGCATCTAGAGCAAAAATACGATATCCTTAAGCAGTTGTCATCGGTACCAGCCAAGGTTTCAATCCTCGATGCCCTATGTCTCTCAGCAGACCTCATGGAGGCGCTTATAGAAGCTTTGATCAGCCCTAAAGAGTTTCAAGATGAGGTAGCTACCGTCGAGATTTACCAGATGGAGACTGGCCAGGCAGAATTCAATGCAGTGATTTCCATCACCGATCAGGATGATGATTCCATCATGCAAGGACACAACAAACCACTATATGTGTCTGGAACACTGAATGGTATTGAGATCCGGAATGTATTTAAAGACAATGGATCTGGAGTTATCCTCCTTCCCCTATGGACACTCCATGAGTTGGGCTACATTGAGGACGATCTAATTCCCTTAGCCACAACTCTGTTGGGTTACGATAACAGAGAGAAGAATCCAATGGGAAAATTAAGCTAAGGACCCATTTTTGTGACCTCGTAGAATACACGGAATTTATGGAGGTCCGGCAGAGCACAACATTAAATGCCCTGCTGGGAAGGTCATGGCTCTAAAAGCACATGGTTGTTCCTTCATCTTACCATCCGTGTATCGGGTAATGCATCGATGGACAAATTAGAACATTACATGTCGACAAGGCCCCTTTTGATCTCTCCAAGTTACATTACATTGATTTCGGGTTCTATAAGAAAAATAAAAAGAAGCCATTGGTCGATGGTGTCGACTGGATCCCCGCTCAAAATGGCAATGAAATGGTTCTTGATGACCCCCTCATGCATCTTGTTGGAGATTATGTCATTCCCATCAAACATGTTGAGAGTAAGAGTACAAGTACGGACACGCACTTGGATGTCCTCATGACTTCATCCATAACAGCCGAGTGTGACAATGTGGGAACATCCACTGACCATCAATCTAGGGACGAAAACGTGAGTAAAGACGCCCATGACACCTCACCTCTGGACTCCCAAGAGCCCGTGTCAGGATCTCTCTCCTCGTTAGATCAAGAAGACGATGATTTGGATGAATAAGAGGAGGAAGATCTCAGGGATGCACCTCCTGCATTTAAGGAAGGTCTATCCACCATGGTGGATGAGATTAGGGAAGTAAACCTGGGTATCGAGAAAGACTTGAGGACCACTCTCATCTGTGCAACCATGTCACCCAAAGTGAATGAGTTATATACCACCTTCTTACGGAAACATCAAGATGTGTTTGCCTGGAATTACACGGAAAATGCTGGGATTCGATCTCGAAGTGGAAACACATCACCTAGGTCTGCCAGAAGACCACCGAGGATATAAACAGGCCCCCGTATGAACACATCCCTCACATGCTTCCAAAATAGAGGTTGAAGTCGATAATCTCATTAAAGCGGGATTTATTCGGGAGGTCTATTACTCCATATGGTTGTTCAACATTGTCCCTGTCAAGAAAAATAATGGGAAAATCCGCGTCGGCATCGATTTCAGAGATCTCAATCGGCATTGACTGAAAGATGACTTCCTAGTCCCAATCACCGAGTTATTAATCGATGCAATAGCCCGGTACGGGGCTCTTTCCTTCATGGATAGCTATTCTGGATATAACCAAATCAGGATGTCCTGAGAAGAAGAATAATCCACTGCCTTCAGGGCCCCTCAAGGGGTATTTTGTTACACGATCATGCCCTTTGGTCTCAAGAATGTTGGCGCCACATATTAGTATGCCATGCATCATATCTTTAAACTTTTCCTGAGGAAATTCATTGAATGTTACATGGATAACCTGGTGGTCCAGTCGAGAAAGCGCTCGGATCACCTATCAGGCCTTGAGACCATCTTCAAAAAACTCCAACATCATAGCTTGAATATGAACCCCTTGAAATGCACCTTCGGGGTTACCTCAGGGAAATTCCTTGTCTTCGTTGTATGTCACCATGGCATCGAAGTCGACCCTGATAAGACAAAGGATATCCTTCGATTACCACCTACCCAAAATCTCACCAAGTTGAGGGGATTCCAAGGACACCTGGCCTATATTAGGTTGTTCATAGCCAACCTAGCAGGAAAGTGTATTCCCTTCACCAGGTTAATGAAGAAGGGAGTCACGTACCAATGGATGGATGACTTCCAAGAGGTGTTCGACAACTTAAAGAAGTACCTCTTAATCCCACTGGTGCGCATTCCCCTGGTTGATGTAAGGCCTCTCATCCTATATGTGAAATCCCTAGAACAGTCACTAGGAGCCTTCATCGAACAAAGGAATGACGTCAGCAGCGAAAACAGTCTCTATTACATCAGTCGAAACAGGATTGATGTTGAGACTCGATACTCAAATATCGAGAAGAGTTGTTGGGCCTTGGTATTCGCAGTTCAAAAGCTGTGACATTATCTATTGAATCATGAAATCCATTTGATCTTGTAGAGTAACCCACTCAAGTACATCCTCATCCACCCGATGCTAACCGGATGCCTAACCCGATGGGTGGTCATCCTGCAATAGTTTTACATCCTGTTTGTGCCTCAGAAATTCTTCAAGGTCCATGCATTAGAAGATTTTCTGGAAGAGCACCCTTTGATAGGGACTACTGTACCAGACGTCGAGATACCTGATGAATACATCTTCTCTGTTCAAGAGGAGTTCCTAGCATTAGAAATGTACTTTGACAGTGCATCCTGAAGCCCAACCAGGAAGAGGATGGAGGATCCCAGATTCAACAAAGTGGGTTTTGGGATAATGCTTGTGTCCCTATAAAAGGAAGCGTTCCCATATTACTTCCTCCTGTCAAAGGGATGTCCAATCAATGATGTGGAATATCAAGCTCTCATTGCAGGCCTGAAGCTCACACTCCAGGCATAAGTACAACACCTTATGGTAAATGGTGACTCAGAACTAGTCATTAAGAAAGTCAATGTTGAGTATGATATTAAAATTAAGGAGCCGATACCCCTGTCTGACCATGTCCGAGGGTTAATGGTGGAATTATCCATAGAACCAACATTGATCTATATTCCCTGGTCTCAAAATGCTCAGGCTGATGCATTAGCCAATGCGACCACAACCCTAGCTGACCCAGACCGGGATGAAACGATTATCAGTACTACTCACTGTCGAATGGTATTGTCGTTTGTTCAATCTAAGATGGAAGAAATCCATGAATTCAATCATGTCCCTGAGACATATGCTCCTACCACTGGCTGGATGAAACCCATTGCAAACTACCTTCAACAGGAAGAACTTCCATCAGATAGGGCTGAACGAGAGAAAATACAGAGAAGGCCAATCAACTTTGTCCTATATGGTGGTGCGGGTCAGCAAGAGGTCCTCTACAAATGAGGCCTCGATAGAGTGCACCTCATATGAATTGATGGAGAAGAAACTTCTACCGTAATGAATAAAGTACATGCTGGAGCATGTGGAGCACATCAACCGAGGACCAAGCATTCCCATCAGGTTTGATGTCTTGGGAACTACTGGACCACATTGGCATGAGACTGTGAGTGTTGTACCAAAAAATGCTACTCATGCCAGATTCATGACAACTTCATACAACAACCCCCAGAGTTACTTCATCAGGCCAAGTACTCCTGGCCATTTGTTGTCTGGGGGATGGACGTCGTGGGACCATATCCTCCCTCCATGACCAAACAGCTGAAGTATGTCCTCACAGCAGCCGACTTCTTTTCCAAATGGACAGAATCCATACCCCTCAAAGAAGTCGGGGAATGAAATATTGTCAGATTTTTGAAGAAAAATATCGTCACCAGATTTGGTGTCCCTCATACTATACTGACGGATAACGGCACTTACTTCTGCTCTACGGAATTGAAGAAACTATACCATGAGTATTGTATCAAGGCTAACCACTCATCTTACTACCTTGTAATGGCCAATGGACAGATAGAGGATTTCAATAAGACCCAGCCCAATATTCTATAGAAAATGGTGGACAAAGAAAAGAAGTCGTGGCAAGAGAAACTCCTTCATGAGTTATGGGCTTATCCAACCACAATCTGCACTACTACTGAGTCTACTCCGTACTAGTTGGTATACGGAACAGAAGTGGACCTGCCCATTGAGCTCCAATTAACCTCGCTCCGCGTTGCCATTTGTGATCAACTATCCAACAATGAGCAATCAAAAAAGCAACTAGGTGAATAGGAAAAGCTAGATGAGAAGTGGTTGCACACTTTTCACCATCTGGAAGTGTATCAGTACCGGATTGCATGAGTCTTCAATAAAATGGTTCGTAGTCTGTCTTTCATTGAAGGAGAATTGGTGTTATCACTCCAGACCCCAATAATACCCAGAAAGAAGCCTCCAAAGCTGGAGCCCAAGTGGGAAGGACTGTATGTTATACACATGGTCTACTCCAATGGAGCGTATGCCCTGATCTTCATAGACGGTCAATTTAAAACTGCTCCTACAAACCCGAGATTCCTGAAGAAATGTTTTATATAGAAACCAAAAAGATTATTTCGTCCTACCCGCATGACGATAAAATGCTCCGGTAAGGGAAAAAAAGAGGATTGTCTTAGCAGCATGACATTAAACTGCCAAGCGCTCAATGGTCCAAACTCAATGCCCATAAACTAAGAGTATTTCATCCTACCCGCATGACGATAAACTGCACGGGTAAAGAAAAAAAAGGAGGATCGTCCAAGCAGCATGACATTAAACTGCCATGCTCTCAACGGTCCAATCTCTATGAACTTAAAATAAGATTATTTCCTCCTCACCGCACGACGTTAAACAGCATGGACAATATGTTTTAAAAATCCCCCCCCCCCCGTGTACGGACCAGACCTACGTATCATCTTTCAGGGAACTATGTGTGGCTTGATTCCTACCCTTGTAGGATACATAGTGACTCCAGGGTTCCCATCCTGGGCCATCCACTCCCGAACAAAAGATAAAAAATACCCCCTTTACCCGTGTATGGGCTAGACCTGCACAGGGTGTATTTTTTTACGTCCTCTCGACACGACGCTAAACTGCATGAATAATGATGGTTAAAAATACCCCCTTTCCCCTCGTGTACAGACCAGCCCTTCACAGGGTGTATCAATCCTGCAGAGAACTACGTGCAACTTGATTCCTGCCCTCGTAGGATACATAGAGATGTTGGGATTTCCTATCCTGGCCCATCCACTCCCAATTAAAAATAATGTGAAAAAATTCCAGTTTCCCCCGTGTGCAGGCCAGACCTACATGGGGTGTATCATCTTTCAGAGAACTATGTCAGGAATGATTCTTACCCATGCAGGATACGTAGTGACACCATAATTCTACATCTTGGCCCAACCACCTAAAAAAATATACCCCCTTCCCCTATGTACGGACCAGAAATGCATGGGGTGTATTCTTTGTCCTTACTACATGAATTTAAATTGCACGGATAAGAAAATCAAAAAATCCATCCCCCCCCCCCCCGTGTACAAACCAGACCTGCACGGGGTGTATACTTCTTCCTCCCTGCATGACATTAAACTGCATGGACTTCATCCTCACCGCATGACGTTAAACTACACGGACTTTGTCGCGACCCACACAAGACACATGGTGAGACGAGATGGAGATACTCCTTGCAAATTTGGATGAATCCTATCCATACATAAGACTCCACAACCCGGAAAAATATGGATATTCATAACCGTACATGGCCATCGGAAGTGGAACATCATCGACCCGGGGACACCTTTTCATGACTATGCATACCATGCCCTCAGTGGCTCTGCATATTGATATCCCTTGGCTCATCTAACAAAGGCAAGATTTCTTAGAGCGATACTTTTCCTAGATCCGTACTATAACGACCCATACTTTACATACATTGTTATTACTTCAAAATTGAAGTACACTTATTACAACATATAACAAAACCATGAAAGGACTGTATAGGTATACTGTCTTTAGAATCTGGGAAACATAAACAACTAGTTCATAAAGCATCTACACTATATCCCATTTATTTCATAAAATCTATAGTCCCTTTTGGAATATCTTACTTAATAAAATTCTTCCTGACCTAGGGAAAGAAAACATACAAAAGGGTGATCTCAAATGCTCAGTAAGGGTAAACAAAAGAAATATCAATCAGATCATATTCATAAGAACATAATATTTTGGAAATCTTACCCTGCAAAATAGACCATAATTTCATAACATGGGATAAATCATGGTAGTGAAATGTAATCACAATAATCATAACTTAAAATATGAAGATTTGTGTCATACACACATAATCATAGAGAATCATTTCTTATTAGTCAAGACTCCTTTCCAAGACTATCATAGTGGAAAAAGTCCATTTCTGAACTGAGTTCATTCCTCATTTCAGTCCTGTTTCACTGAACCTGTTTAACCTGCCATTCCAGCCATTTCAATCTCATGAGATATAAAATTTTTACCTAATGCATTGGAGGGAGATATAGGTCCCACCCATCTCATAATGATACCATTCTTGTGGGTTCCACAAAATCATAAACCATACATCATAGCATAACCCATGTAATAAAAATGGGATTCTTAAACATCGTGAAATCATAAAACAATTCATATAAGATAAAGGAATTCATAAAAATTATTTCATCACAAAATAATCATATCAATGTAATAATTGGGATAGAAATAGAACCCTTTATTATCTTATATGGAAAATAATTTTGATAAAACACTTGAACTCCATTCTTGAAAAAATATCCTTTCTACTTTAAAAACACTTTTCCATTCTTAACATGTCATACAATTTTAAAATAAAAGAAGTTGATTAAAATTAAACTTGAAAACATGTAATGGAAGATTATTGGAAATAATGTTTTAAAAATCCATTCATTCCGTATAAGTTAAAAAAACATTCTTCTCGTACTTATGTCGGAAAAGTCAAAAAGTACCTCATACGAAAAACGACAAAAGATTCCTTTCATATCTTTTACTAAAAACTAACCAAAGGGTAAAATTGGATTTAAAAAAATGTAGGTGGATGGAAATAACATTAAATATTTAGGAAACATGTATTTGGATGATAAATATTCCCCAGTAAATTCTGAAGTATAAACAATCTAGGATAAAAATGAGATTGTGACATTTTCCCTTACCTTAGGTCCGATTTGCTTTGTAAGTGTCCGAACCTCCTGTATAATGATTTAAATAATGTCATTGACTTATTCCATAATCATACTTATCTTTTATGATATAATATATGGTCATATTATTAGCTTCCTATTAGTAATATTTCATTACTATTTGTTATTCGGGTGTTTATTACTTTTTGTTCTTATGTGTGTTCTATCGAATAAATTCTTATTCTTCTTTTTAGGTTATAGATATCTCATTTCCATAATGGTATTATTGTAATATATATATGATATTTATTCACTCAATTCATTTATGTAATCATTATGCAATGAAAATCATGTAGAACGAGTCGCATCACATCGTGGAGACGGTATTTCGTACATACACACGAGCGATGATATCGTTCCCATGATCATGGAATTGTATTGGAGTGTACGTATAATATTTAAAAATCAATATCACTTTAAAATAATCATATATATTCATTCTTTACACCATTATACCCATCCAAGTAAGGTGGTGGTGGAAAATAGATTACACCACGGCGTGGAGACAGTATTCCGTACGTACGCACGTGCAGTGATTTCATTTTCCGTAGGATGGATAGATGGTGAAATAGGGTTGTTTAATACTTATAATAACATATCCTTATATCAGTGATACTGATGTTATTAATTCATAATTAAACAACTAAAGAAGAAGAAGTGGAAGAAGAAATAATTTTGAAAGAATCGGTAACAGACATTACCTCTTCTTTGAAGCGCTTCTTAGAGACCTCCTTTTTGAGAACTAAAATTGTTCTTTGAAGAAGACCAAGACCTATAGGATGATTATATGGAAGTGTAGAGGAGAAATTGGTAGTTATTGGCCGAGATTTAAGGCTCAAACTGGTGTTTGGAAGAGAGGGAGGAGGTGCCCTTTTATAAGGGAGGACAGGGGCACCTTTGAAAAATCTATAAATATTATTTTATTATAAAGCCATATTCGGTTTTAAATAGCTCCAAATTGATTTATTTCTATAGTAAGGTAGGGATGGATCTATATTCTCTCATAAAATAGAATTTTGACATGTTTAGTTTACTATTTTAACCGTATCATTTAGATTTAACTTTATGTTAGATAATTTTACTTTTACCGTGTCATTTTGTGTTCTTACACTATAAGGTTAATAAAAATACTATGACAAGCCAAAAGAACCCCAAGTTGTTTCTTATTAATATATATAACCATATCTAAGTAATTCGCCTGATCCTTAGATTTTTAGGAATAATATAACAATTAATAATATAAAATTTGTTTTAAAAACTAGTTTATGTCAATTTTGACACTATTTAGTGATTGATTTTTGTGAAAATCATAATAGAATTATTAGTTATAAAAAATTTATTTAAATAAATACTAACATTTACTATTAACTTATAAAATTATTGGAATACATTAAAAGTCTCAAATTGCATTTATTTGGGTATTTATAACATCAATTATGTCAATATTTCAGTAATAAGATAATTACTGCATCATCTGTGTGTCCTAAATAAAGTAAATTATTTAATGTCTAAATATTACAAATAAAATAGAATTATGTAGGAAATTAGTTAAGATTTCTAATGAATATTTATAGTCGAATTTATCTTATTTATAACCCTATATTAAAATTTATTTACTTATTAAAAATTGATTTCAACTATTTTAACCCTTCTTTAAATAAATTAATAATAAATGTCCTAATCTAATCCAAGTGGGCCTAAATAGTCATATTTTATTCCTAAGGTTGTTTTTGGTCGAATTAAACTTATCCAATAGAATTAGGACATGTGTTAGGGTAATAATAATATCATTTTTACCCTTAATTACCCTATTTACTTTTAACCGTGGTAAATAAAAGTAAAAAGGTATTATTCACAAAAAATTATTTTAGTCTCATTGAACCACATTTTGCTTACTGACATCAACCGCGTCTCTCAGATTTTTGAAATTCCACTCACAGAAGCGGTAAAATTATGTTTTATGTAAATTTGAAAATTCTCCGAAGAGGTGGGTAAAAGACGGTGAAAAGTTCAATAAAATTATTATATATCTAAAATTATTATAAAATTACTCCAATAAATTACATTGAACTTATATAGGTATTATGTATCAATTTTGACCTAAAATAAATTTAAATAAATAATTATTTAAAAAAAAGTAGGTTTTTAAATAGTAACCCAATGTTTTCACAATTCATCAAAAATTGAATGTTTCCAGAAAAATACCAAAATATCACCCCAGGATAATTTCGATATTCCGAATCCAAAAAAGAAGTCCATTTTGAAAAATATAATTTACAAAATTTCAAAAATTGGTTATTACTATTCATAATGGCTAGTATTAATAATATTTTAATAGAATATCGTTGTTTAGTGAAACTGGGTATAGCGTACGACGCAAGCTATCACGGAAGGTCGTGATTGTGTGTAAAGAAAGCCAAGCTAGTGTTGTGTGTAGTGAAGGATTCCGTTGATGATTTATATAAAATAAAACAAAAATATTTCTTATAAAAGTCTCGGGTGTTACATTCTACCCCCCTTAAAATGAATTTCTCCCTCAAAATTCATCACTTGTAACAAACAGATGAGGATAACTCTCCCTCGTCATATCCTCGAGCTCCCATTTAGCTTCTTTTAATTGGTGGTTCCTCCATAAAACTTTCACCAAGCGAGTGGTCATGTTCCGTAGGACTTTTTCACTACGATCGAGATTCTCTATCAGCTGTTCTTTATAAGAAAGATCGTGTTCCAGCAGTACAACTTCTTAGCTAAGTACATGTGAAGGATCATGTATGTACTTTCTCAGGAGAGATACATGGAACACATTGTGAACATGAGAGAGATTCGGTGGAAGCTCCAATCAGTAAGTGACCTTCCCAAAATGATCTAATATTTTGAAAGGACCGATATATCTAGGGCTCAGCTTTCCCTTATTTCCAAATCTCATTACTCTCTTCCAAGGAGTTATTTGTAAGAGCACATTATCACCCACATTAATCCCTAAGTATTTTCATTAGTTGTCGGCATAACCTTTTTTTAGACTCTGAGCTGCTCTTATGTGTTGTTGAATAGATCAGACCTTTTCTGACATCTCATCAACAAGATCATGTCCTAATAGCTTTCATTCCCCATCTTCATCCCAGCAAGTTGGAGTCCTGCATTTCATTCCCTAGAGAGCTTCATAAGGAGCCATCTGAATACTGGAGTGAAAGAAATTATTATAAGAAAATTCCACCAAAGGTACGTGTTGATCCCAACCACCTTTGAAATCCATAGAGCAAGCTCTCAACATATCTTCTAGTGTTTGAATTTTCCTCTCAGACTGACCGTCTGTCTGAGGATGATAAGCAGTGCTGAAACTAAACTTTGTATCCAGAGTATGCTGAAGACTTCGCCAGAAAATTGAGGTAAACCTCGGATCCCGATTAGATATAATAGAAAGTGGTACTCCATGCAACCTTACCACTTTCTTTACATATATCCTGGAAAGATTATCCAGAGTGAAGTCCTCTCTAATAGAAATGAAGTGTGCATACTTTGTAAGACGATCAACTATTAACCAGATAGCGTTATTGCCTTTGGATTTTTTAGGAAGCCCTGTGACAAAATCCATAGTGATGTTTTCCCATTTCCATTCGGGTATGGGTAGTGGTTGTAACATCCCCTTAGATTTCTGTCTCTCGGCTTTAACTTGCTGACAAACCAGGCATCGAAAGACATATTCAGCAACATCTCTTTTCATTCCATCCCACCAGAAGTACACTTTCAGGTCCCTATAAATCTTCGTGCTTCCAGGATGAATAGAGAATGAAGAACTATGAGCCTCATCCAGCAGCTCCTTGTTTAATTCGGGGATGGGAGGAACACAAACCCGATTCTTGAACATTATTATCCCATCACAATCAAGGTTGAATTCAGGAACATTTCTCACCTTCTTTTGTAACTCTACATCTTCTTTCTCTGCCTCTTTAATCGTAACATGTATAGATGGTTGAACATTCATTTGAGAAAGATACGATTTTCCCCTTTCATTATAATTCCAAGATCCATCCTTTGTAAATCCATAAATATTGGATCTTTTGTGGTCCTCATCATGGATAAACTAGCATAGTATTGTCGACTTAATGCATCTGCCACCTTGTTTGCTTTCCCAGGATGGTAATGAATTGAGCAGCTGTAATCCTTAATCATCTCCAACCATCTTCTTTGGCGCATATTCAGCTCCTTTTGTGTGAACATATACTTTAAACTTTTATGATCAGTATAAATGTAACACCTTTCTCCATAAAGATAATGCCTCCAAATATTTAATTCAAAGATTACCTCAGCTAACTCCAAATCATGAGTTGGGTAATTTTTCGCATGGATTTTCAACTATCGTGAGGCATAAGCTATCACCATATCATTTTTCATAAGAACACACCCCAATCCCTTCTTGGATGCATCACTATAGATCACAAACCTTTCTCCACTACAAGGTAGTGTGAGCACCGGTGCACTGGATAACCTTTTTTTCAACTCCTTGAAATTCTCTTCACATTCCTCCGTACAAACAAACTTAACTCCTTTTCGAGTCAACATGGTGAGTGGATTAGATAATCGTAAAAAATCATTCACAAAACGATGATAATATCCATCCAAACCGAGAAAACTTCGGATCTCAGTTAATTTTTTTGGTCTCAACCATCTTTTAATAACCTCTGTTTTCGCGGGATCCACAGATATCAACTCTTTTGAGATTATGTGACCCAAAAATGAAACGTTTTGAAGCCAAAATTCACACTTGGTAAATTTGGCATAAAGCTTCTCCTTTCTTAGGGTCTTCAATATAATTCTTAAGTGATCTTCATGTTCTTCCTTTCTCTTTGAATATACAAGAATATCGTCTATAAAGACTTCCACAAACTGATAGAGATATTCTCTAAAGACACTATTCATCAGATCCATGAAGATAGCAGGGGCATTAGTAAGGCTAAATGGAATCACTATAAATTCATAGTGTCCATACCTTGTACGGAAAGCCATCTTTGGTATATCCTCCCTTTTGACCCTTAATTGATGATACCCTGAACGAAGATCAATCTTGGTAAGGTATTGAGCACGCGTAGTTTTTCAAATAAGTCATCAATGCATGGGAGAGGATATTTGTTCTTGATAGTGATCTTGTTTAGTTCTCGATAATCAATGCAGAGTCTCATTGATCCATATTTCTTCTTAACAAACAGAACCGGTGCTCCCCAAGGTGACGCACTAGGGCATATGAATCCCGTATCAAGATTCTCTTGGAGTTGCTTCTTCAATTCCTGCAACTAAATTGGGGCCATTCTATAAGGTGTCTTTGAAATAGGTAATGCACCCGGTACGAGTTCTATTGAAAACTCAACTTTACGATTTGGTGGAAGAACTGGCAATTCCTCCAGAAAGACATCATCAAACTCTCGTACAATGGGAATATTCTTAATCGAGAGTTTCTCACCAACCATTTTAGATAAATAACCTTCATTTAGTGGAATCAAGACCCATAAGATGGAGGAAATTTCCACTGGAAGGTTATGTTCATCCTTACATCGATAGACGATCAAAGATTGATCTGGAATGTGAAATGTGACTTCACTTATTTGGCAATTGATATGAGCTCCATATAGGGAAAGCAAATCCATGCCAAGAGTCACATCAAATTATACTATAGGGAGGATCACATGATTTTCAGGAAGCACTTTCCCACAAACTTCAATCGGAGAAGAATTATAAAATTTTGATGCGACTGTTGTGCCATTAGGGGTTGTCACAGCTTACTCAACATCTAATTGTTGAGGTAATAGGGTGATACACTTAAAAAATTCTTCATAAATAAAGGAGTGGGTGGATCCAGAATCAAATAAAATAGTTGCTACTTTAGAGTGTATGGTAAGTGTACCTTTCACCACTTCGTTATCGTACTCCACATCGCTGATAGAAATTTCATGTGACTTTCCTTTATCTTTAGCCTTAATAGTTCTTTGATGTCGATCATCATCAACAACCCTTGGATTTGGGCATTGATTGGCATAATGCCCCATTTCCTTGCACTTGTAACATTGAAGTGTTGGAGGTGCACTATGTGTAGCCTTTTCATTATTCGCATCACTAGACATATTCTTCCCATCATTGTAGCATTCAAATGCCCTATGGCCTTCCTTTCCACATTTGAAACATTTACTTGTCCCTTTAAGACAACTCCCTCCATGTTTCTTTCCACACTTTGAGCATAAGGGAAAACTCATCTTCTTTTCAGTGTGCTCTTTAGATTTTCCATTTAATTTCATTTTCCTCTTCTTATCAAACCCATATGACTGATGGGTTACTCCAATCTCCATCTCAACTTTGAGAGCACATCGAACGATTTCCTCACAGCTATTGAAGACCCTAATGGCTAACTCCCTTCGAAGATTTGGTTTTAAGCCGCTAAAGAATTGATCGATCTTACTCTCATGTTGGATAATAATACCAGAAGCGTACCTTGCAAGTCTTGTAAAATTTTCTTCATAGGTACCAACAGATTCATAATCCTTTTGCTTTAGTTCAAGAATCTTCTTCTCCATCTTTGTTCGTAGAATATGAAGGAAGTACTTATTGAAAAATAAGTTCTTGAACTCGTCCCATTCCATGGAGTCAATTTCATCTCTTGGACTCATATTCTTGATAAGATTCCACCATTGATCAGCATCACATTCCAAACGATACACTGCTAAGATGACTTTATTATGTTCAGAAAATTGAAGAACTGAAAATATCTTTTTAGTAATACTGATCCATTTTTCAGCAACAAATGGATCAGTAGACCCGTTGAATGAAGGTGGACGCTGTCTCATGAAGGATTCAAAAGAAGTTTTCTCCTTCCTTTGCTCGTTTGGAAGTCTTGCATGATTCATATCTTGAGAACATTGTGTGAGAATGCCTACAAGATTTTTCATTCTAGATCCCATAACGATTGGTTGCTCATGGGGACAATCATTTCATTTCCCATCTCATTCCACATTAATACGCTTCCTTCGGGTTCCATCCATTGACTAAAACCATGAATAATAGTTTGAGAAACACGAATTATAATAGGAAAACCACATAATAAAGAATAAAATTTCACACTTAAGGTCTTGTCCTAGGTTATTTATGGTCATTTCTAAAACACTAAGATTGTGTTCTATGCTTAGACTTATCCTTAGGATTCTTACTAAGGCTGTCAAATCCTAGTTTCCAATGTTTGACTATACCTTTCCTCTGATACCAACAATAACCACCCATACTTTACATACATTGTTAGTACTTAAAAATTTAAGTACAGTTATTACAACATATAACAAAACCATGAAAGTACTGTATAGGTATAGTGTCTTTAGAAACTGGGAAACATAAAAAACTGGTTCATAAAGCATCTACACTATCTCCCATTTATTTCATCATATCTATAGTCCCTTTTGGAATATCTTACTTAATAACCTTCTTCCTGACCTGGGAAAAGAAAACATACAAAAGGGTGAGCTCAAATGCTCAGTAAGGGTAAACAAAAGAAATATCAATCACATCATATTCATAAGAACATAACATTTGGGAAATCATACCCTGCAAAAGTGATCATAATTTCATAACATGGGATAAATCAAGCTAGTGAAATGTAATCACAATAATCATAACTTAAAACATGAAGCTTTGGGGAATACACACATAATCATATATAATAATTTCTTATTAGTCAAGACTCATTTCCAGGACTACCTTAGTGGACAGAGTCCATTTTCGAACAGAGTTCATTCCTCGTTTCAGTCCTGTTTCACTGAACCGGTTTAACATGCCGTTCCAGCCATGTCTATCTCATGAGATATAAAATCTTTACCCAATTCATTGGAGGGATATATAGGTCCCACCCATCTCATAATGATACCATTATTATGTTTACCAAAAAATCATAAACCATACATCATAGCATAACCCATGTAATAAAAATGGGATTCTTAAACATCGTGACATCATAAAACAATTCATATAAGATAAAGGAATTCATAAAAATAATTTCATCACAATATACTCAAATAAATGTAATAATATGGATAGAAACATAACCCTTTATTATCTTAGATAAAAAATTATTTTGATAAAACACTTGAACTCCTTTCTTGAGGAAAATATCCCTTCTACTTCAAAAACACTTTTCCTTTCTTAACATGTCATACAATTTTAAACTAAAAAAAGTTGATTAAAAATAAACTTGAAAACTTGTAATGTAAGCTTCTTGGAAATAATGTTTTAAAAATAAATTCATGTCGTATAAGTTTAAAAAACATTCTTCTCGTAGTTATGTTGGAAAAGTCATAAAGTACATCGTATGAAAAACGAAATAAGATTCCATTCATATCTATTACTAAAAACTCACCGAAGGGTAAAATTGGATTTTAACAATTGTAGGTGGATGGAAATAACATTACATATGGAGGAAACCTGGATGTGGATGATAAATATTCCCCAGTAAAATCTGAAGTATAAACAATCTCGGATAAAAATGAGATTGTGAGATTTTCTCTTACCGTAGGTCCGATTTGCTTCGTAAGTGTCCGAACCTCCTATATAATGATTTAAATAATGTCATTGACTTATTCCAGATTCATACATATTTTTTATGATATCATATATGGTCACATTCTTAGATTCCTATTAGTAATATTTCATTACTACTTGTTATTCAGGTGTTTATTACTTTTTGTTCTTATGTGTGTTTTGTCAAATAAATTTTTATTATTCATTTTAGGTTATAGATACCTCATTTACAGAATGGTATTAGTATAATATATATCATATTTATTCACTCAATTCATTTATGTAATCATTAAGCAATGAAAATCATGTAGAACGAGTTTCATCCCATCATGGAGACGGTATTCTGTATGCACGCACGAGCGATGATATCATTCCCATGATCATGGAATTGTATTGGAGTGTATGTATACTATTTCATAATAAATATCACTTTAAAATAATCATATATATTCATTATTTAAACCGTTATTACCAACCAAGTATGGTGGTGGTGGAAAATAGATTGCACCACGGTGTGGAGACGGTATTCCGTATATATGCACGCATGGTGATTTCGTTTTTAGTAGGATGGATAGATGGTGAAATAGGGTTGTTTCATATTTATAATAGCATATCATTATATGATTGATACTGATTTTATTAATTCATAATGAAACAACTAAATAAGAATAAGTGGAAGAAGAAATAAAGTTGAAAGAATCGGTAACGGACATTTCCTCTTCCTTGAAGCGCTTCTTTGAGACCTTCTTTTTTAGCACTAAAATTGGTCTTTGAAGAAGGCCAGGACCTCTATGATGTTTCTAGGGAAGTGGAGAGGAGAAATTTGCAGTGGTTTGCCGATCATGAAGGTCCAAAGTGGTGTAAGGAAGAGAGGGAGGAGGTGCCCTTTTATAAGGGAGGAGAGGGGCACCTTTGTAAAAACATAAAATATTATTTTATTATAAATCCATATTCGGTTTTAAATAGCTAAAAATTGATTTATTTAGAATATAAGGTGGGTATGGGTCGAAGTACTCTCATACAATAGAATTTGGACAAGTTTAGTTTACTATTTTTACCTTATCATTTAGATTTAACTTTAAGTTAGATAATTTTACTTTTACCGTTTCTTTTTGTGTTCTTACACTATAAGGTTAATAAACATACTATAACAAGCCAAAAGAACCCCAAGATGTTTATTATTAATATATATAACCTTATCTAAGTCATTTGGCTTATCCTTAGATTTTTTAAAAAAAATTAAAAATTAATAATATAATATATGTTTTAAAAACTGTTTTATGTCAATTTTGACACTATTTAGTAATTGATTTTTATGAAAATCATAATAGAATGATTAGTTCTAAAAAAGTTAATTAAATCAACACTAACATGTTATATTAACCTAGAAAATCAGTGGAATTCATAAAAAGTCTCACATTACATTTATTTGGGTATTTATAACATCAATTATGTCAATATTTTATTAATAAGATAATTACTGCATCATCTTTGTGTCATAAATAAATTAAATTATTTAATGTCTAAAAATTACAAATAAAATTCCACTATGTAGGAAATATTTTTATCTTTCTAATGAATATTTATAGTTGAATTTATCGTATTAATAACCCTATATTAAAAATTATTTACTTATTAAACATTGATTTTAACTATTTTATCCCTTTTTAAAATAAATTAATATTAAATATCCTAATCTAATAAAAGTGGGCCTAAATGGTCATATTTTATTCCTAAGGTTGTTTTTGGTCGAATTACACTTATCCAATAGAATTAGAGCATGTTTTAGGGTAATAATAATACCATTTTTACCCTTAATTACCCTATTTCCTTTTAACCGTGGTAAATAAATGTAAAATGTTAATATTAACCAAAAATTATTTTCATCTCATTGAACCAAATTTTACTTACTAACATCAACCGTGTCTCTCGGATTTTTGAAATTCCACTCACAGAAGCGGTAAAATTAAGTTTAATGTAATTTTGAAAATTCTCCTAGGAGGTGGGTAAAAGACGGTGAAAAGTTCAATAAAATTTTTATATATCTAAAATTATTATAAAATTAATCCAATTAATTACATTGAACTTATATAGGTTTTATGTATCAATTTTGACCTAAAATAAATTTAAATAAATAATTATTTAAATAAAAAGTCGGTTTTTAAATAGTAACCCAGTGTTTTCAATATTCATCAAAAATTGAATGTTTCCAGAAAAATACCAAAATTTCACCCTAGGCTAATTTCGATATTCCAAATCCAAAAATGAAGTCCATTTTGAAAAATAGAATTTACAAAATTTCTAAAATTGGTTATTACTATTCATAATGGCTAGTTTTAATAATAATTTAATAGCATATCGTTGTTTAGTGAAACTCGGTATTGCATACGACGCAAGCTATCAAGGAAGGTCGTGATTGCATGTAAAGCAAGCCAAGCTAGTGTTCTGTGTAGTGAAAGATTACTTTGATGATTTATATAAAATAAAAACAAAATATTTCTTATAAAAGTCTCGGGTGTTACACGTACGCTAACCGGCCTCAGAGCCCCCGTATCACGTCTCCCGATCCAAAAGTTTATGGAGCAGTGGTTTACAAGTTCATTCACCTTTTCACATCCAAATGTTTCCAGGATACCCCCTACCCGGTTAACCTATGTATCTTCTGGTGGTTTACATAGCGACCTACATCCATGAACATCAAGCCAGTGCTAGGAAACTTTGACTCGATGGACAACTGTTGTAGAGATGTTTCTTGTATTCTTGGACATCATTATCCCACATATGCCGAACTATGAGCTGTGAGCACTCTCGGATTTTCATAATCATTCATGGCCATCGGATGTGGAATGTTATTGACCCATTGACACATTTTAATGACTATGTAGACCATACCCTCAGTGGATCTACATATTGATAGCCCCTGGCCGGTTGGCCAAAGGCACGATTTCCTTGGGCGGTACTCTTCCTATCTCCGTACGCTTACCAGCCTCAGTGCCCCCACACCATACCTCTTGATCTGGGAAAACTCAAATTTACAGTTTATTACCTTCATCCCCCACCCTGTTCAGAGGACATCAGAGCATGTTAACTCAGTTTTCCTTCAAGTGACTTTAGAAATAGTCACCCAATGGTCTGAGCTCTAGGACCGCTAAACTAGTAGTACCTCGTCCTTACCGCAAGACGTTAAACTGCATGGAGTGAAGGTACACCCCTGTGCGGAAAATAAATTAGTGCAGGGGGATCTTTAAGCTTTAACAGAAACCAGGCCGAATATGTTCAACATGTCCATACATTTTCTTACCAAATGACAGACTTCATGGCTCGGACAATCGTGGATCCTCATAACCACTCACGGCCATCGGAAGTGGAAAGTTATCGACCCGTGGACACCTTCACAAGACTATGCATACCATGCCCTCAGTGGCTCTGCATATTGATATCCCCTGGCCCATCTACCAAAGTGAAGATTTCCACAGGCGATACTCTTCCAAACACCGTACGCTTTCCGGCCTCTGATCCCCCATATTATCTCTCCTGATCTAGGAAGCCCTGGAACCATGATTTACACCACCAACCCCTCTCCACATCTTGGACAAGTCGAGAAGTTCATGCCTAGTTGAATTCTTATCAAGAGCGGCCTTCAGAACTATGTCCTTACCGCACGACGTTAAATTGCATGGTCAATCATCCTAGTTGAACGGCGTTAAGCTGCACAGCATTGGAAAAGGAAAGAAAAATTCCCCCCGTCCTCGCCGCATGATGTTAAACTAGACAACATCCTTTAATAGTTCTCTTCATCCTTACCGCATGATGTTAAACTACACGGTCGATCTTTTCATGGTTTTAGTACGGAATAGAGGCTTTTCTCTGTCCTTCAGTGCATGGGTCAGACCTGTACAAGCCACGTCTCACACCCGCGTGAGAACGGATTACTTCAACCATTCTCGAGAAGTTCAGTATAGATGTTTCTCCGGTATCCAGTCACCCTCTCATCATAAACCATACAATGTACTCAGAAAAAAGTCCGAACTCCCATAAGCCACCCTTGGTGGTCCCAAATCTCATCTTTCCTGATGTTTCATGGATATCGGGGGAATACAATCATTGACCTAAGGACACATTTGCATTACTATGAAAACCATGCCCTCAGGGGCTCTACATATTGATCACCCCTAGCCCGTCTACCAAAGGGACGATTTCCTTAGGAAATGCTTCTCTCTGTATGCCTCTTGGCCTCTGAGCCCCCATCTCTATCCTGTGATTCGGAAACCCTTGAAGCGATAGTTTACCAACCTCTTTCACAATCCTTCTTGAAAACGGAAGAACGTCTTTGATGAGATCACTGAGAACCAGGATAAGTCATCCCATTTTAAATGATGTCCCTGCTGCATGAATTTAAACAGCGCCAAGCTTCAACCATCCCATACTCTAACTAAATGTGTAAGAAAGTGGTATCCCGACCATGATCCTAATTAGTACAGATGTTCCCAAAACCCTTTCAGAAGTCACATTCCCTTTCTGAGCCACCCATGGTGGTTTTCATAATTTTCCAAGCCACGCTTGGTGGTTTCCATAATCCGGACTTCCATGAAGTCCCCGGGCCATCATAAATGGACAGTCATTAAATTAAGGAAGCCTTTGTATAACAATTCATACCATTCCCTCAGTAGCTCTGCATATTGATCACCACTAGCCCATCTACCAAAGGCAAGATTTCCTTAGGCAATTCTCTTCTGACCTCTGTATGCCGACACGACTCCCATGCCTTGAGACATGCCCTTCATGTCATTAGAATTTAAATATGTTCCCACCACATGTTTCTGAAGGGTATTGAGACATATTTTAATCAAATAAACATCATTGGGGCCCTCTTCCCACCATATTTGATCAAATCTATTCGACCTAAAACATCTATAATGATAGTCCTGTTAGTGGGACAATAAAGTGCCCACAAAAAGAGGCTCAAATCCTATTAGGTCGAAAACTCGAAAAGGGAGATCAATGAAAAAGTTGGGCTATAGCTGCTAGGTACACACCAAATATGCCAATGAAAAATTAGGGCATTGAAAGAAAATACAAAAAGTTTGTAAGGATTTTCTACAAAACCCTACCAATAGTCAAACTATGCTCGCTGGATCCCATGGTCCAGGGAAAAAAATTAGAGCTTATTATCATTTTCCTGAATTATGGTCAGTTCTTATTCAGTAGGTTGTTACTCAGGCAATAATTGCTCCAGTAATACACAAATTCAAAAAAAATAAGAAACCGACATAGATTGTATTTCGTTGAACAAAAGGGGAGGGCGTCCACAAGCTGGGGCCTCTCCCTCACAGCAACAAAAGAGATAGAACAATGTGTCCAGGAATGGCTCTAACAGTTACAAAGGAGCCTGGATTTCTCTCTCAGTCAGATCAGCAACCGAGCAGAGAAGGTTATCATAAGTCTACTCCATCACAGAATTCTCCTTGGCCTCAACTTTGGCCACCATGCAAATATGCTTCACTGGCATTCGGAGATCATTTATCCCTTTTCTGGTGGCTTCAATGTTACGAGTCAGAGTCGACAACTGAATCCTTAGCATCACTGCTTGAGTCTCACATTCATGAAGCTCAGTAAACAGGTCAGCCACCAGATGTCACTAGCTCAGCTCCTATGTTATTATCTAATGAAGCTTCGTCATGGTCTTCTCCAAGCCTCGGGCCCCGCAATGAGAAGCAGTGAGGTGAGAAAGTTTTCATTCACTAGCGGAGACATCCTCATGAGCCATAACAACCTGACAAGTGAGAAGATGAAACTACAGATAGTCAAAGCCACCTCACCCCAAACCTTGGAAGAGTTTTCGGAGGGCTTCAGTTTTAGTTGACATCTCAGCAAGAGGAGTTTTGGAAATGATCTCGCAAATCTGATGCTAGGACCACCTCCGCACTACTCGGTGGTCCACCATGGCATGAGGATCTTTGGAATCATCACCCGGAAGCACGGGAATGAAGTCTGGCATTGCAACTAGTGCATACATGTGCTCAATAGAAGTTGGTTCCGAAGCTGGAATGTCTAGAGACCCTAACCCCATTTCAGGATTGAGGATCAAGTTGCTAAGCCCGGTATCAACTGAAAAAACATCCAGGATTTCCTCGCTGGGGCCCAAAACCACAAGGTCGTCCCCATCCAGGTCGAAGAAGTATGAACCTGTCTGAAGTTCAGCCATCATGGGACTGGGAGAGGAAAATCCCATGATTCTCTTTGATAAACGATCCATCAACCAATCCTCCCTTAGAGTTGATGAGGAAGGTGCAGTGGACGCAACAGCCGCAATACCTCTTGATTTGGGAACCTACCGGACAGACTTCCCTAGGATCCCATTGGTATAGTGTTTTACCCACGTTTTTTCATACTCCAAGTAATGTTCAGAAACCGACCCCATGACAGGTAGAGGAATGCTTGTGTCAGATCCCTCTCATGTCAGCATCAACCATCAATGACGATGTATGGCCGGGTGCGGTCCTTGAGCCTGAGGAGGGGGAAGGGAAACTTGGAATTGCATGCACACAAACTGGCGATAAAAATGATATGGGACATACAACTCACACAGAGAAACCACATCAATCTATGAAGACATAAATCCATCCTGCAGAGAGATCATGTAAGAACGCTCCTCCAGGTTCCCCCGACGGTTGTCAACTACAACACCAAAAGGTGTGGGGTTGGGAATGAAAGAAAACTGAGATAAGTCACTTAGAATATTGAGGACTTCAACAGAGTTGAGAGACTTCAAGTAAAATCTAGATATATCCCACAGGGTAGGACAAATGGTAGGTAGCGGGATGGCCGTGTTGTGATGATACTCATAACAATGACAATGATCTGCTACCCAGCCGTACAAAAATTGAAATGCCCCACTCAGACGGAAGGGTGACCCACCCTTCTGCATGTAACCGAGCAGTTCATAAATACGAGCTAATGTGGGTAGAACCAAATTAACCGGGGGACCCTCTGCCAGCTGAAATGCCATCATCATGTTGCAAACCCGGATGCCAGGATTGATGTCTTGAGAAGGGAATACCCACCCGCTCAAAACATAGAAAACAGACCTGCCAACCTGAGCATAGGAGGCACACCGGGGAACACCTCATAGCCCCATGAGAGATAGTCTCCCTCTCCCAAAATCGCCCAGTAGGAACCTGGGATGGTTCGAGACTGTTGAGAAGGATGGGTCCTGGGGTGCTTGATCATTGGCATAGGACCAATGGTGTCCAGAAATAACCGTATCCAGGTTCTGTAGGGAATAAGAGAGAAAGAACGCAAGGCCTAACCCAGTGACTGCTCTGCCATAACCAGCAGATCCCTCGCCAAGTAAGGCACTTGTTCGACTTTGTCCCATGCTTCAGGATTGGTCAGGAATTCATCATACATCTCACTGATAATCGAGAGTCCTGCTGATTGGTAGATGTCCCACAGACTAATGCCAACTTCACCCTGGGAATGGTGGAAAGTATTAGTGCTTGAACACCAGCGACTGGGCAGGTCAAGAAGGATCAAGGATGGTGGGTAAATAGAAAATTGGGAAGACCACACTGCTTAGTACAAATTGACTACTTTTAGTGACTCTGGAGACTCCCGACAATGATGATGGACCCAGAAGGCCCATGCCTAGTCATTTGAGAAGAGCCCATAGGATCAATGATCCCACATAAGAATCCACCCCGTGTCAGGATCCAGTTGAGAAAGGTTGATAATGGAGGTGTAAATCCTGGAGAAAACTTCTTGAGAAATGTCTTGAGTGCACTGATCACATTGGCTCCAAACAGAGCCTCTCAAAATGAAAGTGTATTTCGTATCGGAATATGAGGTTATCTCCCCTAATGGAGTCAGGTTCGCCTGAATGCACATTGGTGACACCTCCATGAAAGGAGACGGAAAACTTCAGAAGGTAGGAGGGATAAAGACGTCGTCTTGAAGGCCAAAGATGTAAAGCGGAAGTTGATTTGATAAAGGATAACTCAGGAGCTCAGGAGAGAGAATGTCTTTTAAGACACCATCATCGGGTGTAATGGATTTAATAGGATCCTCCTTGATGCTCTCTGCTCTACGAATCATAGTTGGATGTCTCCCTGAACCAATTGGGAGAGGCTCAACAACTGTTCTGGGTTCGGGGCGAGAGGGAACCATGCTTTCTCCCTGCATTATGAAGACCAGACAAATGGTTAGTCTAGAATAATAAAATCTGGACAAAAATGCCAGCTGGATGGAAAATATGTCAAGAAGCCTTCATGATAATGTTTCTGATAAGGTCTGCAAGCACGCCCCATAAGGTTGTTCACGATGACTGCACCCCATAAACCAACCCTGCGCAGAAGTAGTTCGCGACACTCTGGCCAGTGGGGCATTGGCTAGAAAACCATGAACTAGAAGTTTTTAGTCCGCGGAGCACCAATATAGCGAAGCGAGTTCCTCCACATCCCGTTTTGAATTAGTTGTTAATTAATTAACAGTATTTGTTTGTGGTTGGGAAATTGGACCACGAATGAAGAACAACACGAACGAGAAATAGTTCACGGAAGTAGTAGCCGGTTTGCGAACGAAGCGTTTCGTGAAGGAACAAGGTCATGGAAGGCAGAAAAGTGATGGAGCACTAGTATTTGCGAAGAATCCAGTATAAGAGAAATGAAGGGCCCTCCGTATTTATATGTGTATTCCCCTACCGGGTCCTCTTGCCAACCGAAACCCATCCGAGTATCAGGACCACTCTGCATCGTAATAGTCTCTTCTTCATTCCTATCAGACACCATTCCAATGGGGGTAATTTGTAGGGTCCTAAAAATCAGAAAAGGATACGGATGATCCATTTTAACTCAAGGGAGACTATACCCAATTCCCCCTCAAAGGATTGGGGAAAATTTAGACAATACTCAGGGATGGAGAAGGATGAAACTATCCGCAGAACGGTCTAATGTTAACAACCCACAGCCTATTCCATGAATTATCCCTCCTCTGTGGACCGTTTTCGTTCACAAAATGGAAGTGGAGACCCTTCACGGTCACGAGGCAGGACCAGCGCCATCTCCGTTCACCGTTCCAGACCACCCCATCCACGATCCGCGTCAACCGGCCCGAATCACCTGCACTATCGTTCGCGAAATGGAGGTGGAGATCCTCCGCGGGCAAGAAGCAGGATGGGAACAAATCCAGTTCAATATCATGAAACACTCCAATCGCAAGCTGCGTCGACCGGCTCAAGCCGCATCTGCTGTCGTTTGCGGAATGGAGGCAGAACCCTCATCGGCCACGAAGCACTCCCCAAGCATGTTTTGGGGGGATGCGCTCAATTCCCCCTGTGAGTCGTGGATTGACCGAGTGATCAGTGAACCAGGTTTTTTGTCATGGGCCTCCGTAAAAGATGCCATGTGACCACAAATACACATATTTACCCACTCTATAAAAGGAGATCGAGGGGGAAGAGGACATGTGGATTTGGGAGAATTCAGAGGAGATTGATTAGATTCTGTTGGAAGGATTTTGAAATAAGGCTTAGGATTTCAAAAAATATGAAGCTCGAGTACAGGTATGAACCTGGGAATAAACTAATTATGAACCAAAAACACATAATAAATTGGTGAACCACAAACCAAAAATAACATACAAAGAGAAGACCGCGAACCATGACCCCTCCGTGGATGCACTCCCCACAGACCAGGGTGTTTATGCCTCTTTTCTGATCCCCCGTACCACGTAGCAACCTCCTACACGGGCGAAACCCCGACTGAAAAACCCCCGAAAGGCATTGACCTTGGCCGCCACTACTCTCATGGAACCCTACGCGTACCACCCTGGAACACGGATTGAACCCGAAGCCGCGAACACTCCCTGTTTGCGGGATGCCAATCAGTCCGCAGACCACCCTAGTTCGCGGACGACCTCTCAGTCCATGGACAACCCTGGTTTGCGGACGATCTCTCAGTTCACGGACCATACTAGTTCGAAGATGGCCTCTCGAGCTGTCTATCACCTCCCTACGTGAAGGGTGCCACCCCTCACACACCCGTGTGGCCTGCCAAAACCTTCAGAGATCCCATTCCTTGAGCCAGATAATATCCTTCCAATTCCAATCCGGCCTGATCCCCTGTGACCTCCTCATTGGCCTATTCATTGGCCCAGAGACGAGGCCTCCACCAGATCCACCGGAATTATATGATATAACCTTTGGGCATTTCAATGCGCCCTTTTGAGTTTACATGCCCATGGTAAGTAGGGGAGAAGGGGTTGCCTCGACCCTTGAGTGGATTCCCGAAGCATTCTAAGGTTCACATTGCCACGGAAAATTGGAGTCTGAGCTCGGGAGTCTCTTTTCTTCCACTCCACTTGTTGTGGCTGGGGCACTTCTCCTTTATTCAGGGGGTAGTAAAATACCCATCAGAAGGAAGCCTCCATGCGCTTCCATACTTCCCCCGGGAACAAGAGAGGTGGAGGGCATAAGAATACCTCTTTTCATCTCCCTCTGTGCTCTGTCTCCATTGGGCGTCCATCTCAGAGTAAGCCCCAAACTTATAGGCCTCTCTATGTGTAATCCCCACTCCACTTCTGACGGACGCGCCTTTCTTGACGTGATCGTCTGGTCCCTGCTGCCTCTTGTTTCTGACACTGAGAATGACTCACGTGGGCTTAGAGTAAGCATCGACCATGACATCCTCTTATGGGCCTCCTCTAAGTGTAAACCCCAATCCATCACTATGGGTGGCCCCAGAGCGTAAGCCCCACTCTTGAAAACTATGAGGACTATGATCCCTGCCTCCTAGGTAGGGTACGTAGGAAACCTCCAAGAGGCTCAAGCCCGATCACCATCGGACCCCCGGGTCCACATTCACGTTGGTTCTCCAACAACCCCGAATGAACTACGAGGACATTGATCCCAGTCTCCTAAGCATGGTATGTAGGAAGCCTCTCAGAGTTTCAAGCCCACCACCCAGTCGTTCTGATGACCTTCATATCGGTTCCCCTTCGTCCTGCATGACGTTAAATTGTACACTCGAACTACGTGGACTTTGATCCCGGCCTCCTTGGAAGGGTACGTAGGAAGCCTCCCTGAGGTTCAATCCCAACAACTGGTTTATCCGACTATCTTAATTTCGGTTCACCACACCACTCCTAGTGCCACCTCAGCGAGTCCAGACTCCTTGGGGTTATTAATCCAATGAGGGATGGAAAACCTCAGGCATAAATGATTCTGAACCCCTACGTTTAGCTGACCATTGCCAACCAGGATAAGTCTGTGGATACTATGTTTGGGTATAAACCAAAGAGACGCGAACATATGAATATGTCTGAAATCTATAAGAGAGTCACAGAAGAGGCAATAATTCCCCACAAAAGGGTGTGATGAGCCCGAATTCCCATCCTCTTGACCAATGTGAGTTCTTAACTATCGATGGACAAACCACCTAGTAGATGACTGACTTTGGAAAGAAGGTCCACATATTTTTGGATATGGAAACGTTGGGTGTTTCCAAACGAAGGCTGGTGTACCCAACTTTAGCAATCGAGCGGGGCTCAGCCATCCGTATGATCGATTGTTGGGTTCATTGGTCCTCTATCTCCTCGAAGGGGAAACGGACCGAAACAAAAATGGTGAACCCAACGTGAATCATTAACCGAGCATGAAGTATTTAACTTAATCCCACCCTGTGCCCCCTTATACTTCTAAAGAGGGCCATGAATGGTCATTAGTTATGCAAGTGATCATGAGATGCTGCATTGTCGGGTTTTCAATTTGTATTTGTTAAAATGTTTTACAGGTACCTTCAGAACTCCCTTCGATCGAATGGAATCATGAATGGAATGGCAAGTGTGCACTTCAGGCTATGCGACGACCGAGCATCCTCACCTACGGAGGACCTCGTCACCCACCCAACGTCTTCAACGCCGGGTTTCAGACGTGATGTTTCAAGAGTACCACCTAAACGTTACTCTCCCAATGGTGGAGGCGGCCATGCACGCCCTCCAATCTGCCAGAACTCGCCAGTCACCTGCCCAGCAGTGGCTACAGAAGCAGATCCAGATGGCCCCTATTGCTGTCTCAACCCGTTTTGGGAGTCTGTCCCCGGAACGAGACAATGCGTACCTCCCTTATCTTAGGGAGGAGGATGAGGTCGACACTGAGGACTTCTTCCCTGCCAAACGGGGGTTCCGGTCCAAGGCCCTTGCCAGAAGGCATCATCGCGGTCATGCCGCGACTCAAAATCCTCGCACTGAGGAGGATGTCTCCTCGAGGGTTCAGGTCCATGCTCCCCAAGATCCGGCCCCTCGCACCACCCGACGATGGCGGAAGATGTTCAATTAGGGACTGTTCATCACCTTGGTCCCCGAAGAAGAGATCTGTTACCCAACCATGGACCATGATAGGCACCTACAGCTGTTCACTCCTCCTGAGCCCTCCATCCAGACATGGCGGCATCATACGAGCCAACATGCATCCTCACTGAGATCCATCAACCCCGTCGTTCATGTAAGATGGCACTTACCCAGCATGCCCCTCCCCCTGCCCAGGTTCATGAAGCCCATCGGCTTGATGTGGTGGCGACCTAGCGCCTGAAGGACCAGCTCCTAGCAGATGCTTCTCACGCCCACCATCCTGAGATGGTGGCAATCAGCAAAGCCTGCCACACAGATGTGGCGGAAATTAATAGGCGGGCACGTCTCCCCGCTAACAACGGCCACTGACTCAATATGGTGGGAAACCAATATATGCAGGACCTGTTACATGCGGATGCAATTAAATTCTTCCATCCCGATGTGGCGGAAAATGAAGAGATAAACTGGCGTATCATGCTATAGGAGAAAATTCATTCACCTACATCGACACAGGAGAATTGTCAGTACCGACTGACCACTGGAGGACCGGATCAGGATATTCCTACTCCGATACCAGAATGGGCCTTCATACCTGTTCAGCCAAAGATGTCCCTCTATATATCCTGGCAATGATGGAGGAGCTGGTATCAATCCCAGATCATATCATGTAGATTAGCTAGAATGTAATTGTATTAGTGGAAATAGTAAGGACATGGGCCCGTGAGACCATCTCCCCAATTGAGGCGATTCTTCTAAGAGACGAGATAGCCGCCTCAGAGTAGATCTGCAACCCTGCATCTTCCCAGGAGGGTATCCGGCTATATTCCGCGATGCAAGGGCAACCGGATCAAGAAACTTCACTCGTTCCAACTAGGGGACACCCATCCTTCATGGTGTATGCTATAGAGTAGGTATATATCCCTGCTAGAAGTCAAGATGTTCGTCGACGTATCCCGGCAGCATCGCGAGACCAAATTAGACAGGGATCCAAAGGTAAAGGCCATTGTCAACAGCAAACGGTCCCCGCTGCTCGCAAGAGAGCACCCCGAACGCGCCGAAGGCAGCCAAAAAATAAAGAGCGGGTTCATGACTCTGCTATTCTAGAAGCTAGGGTTCCCAACGCTGCTAAGCACACAACGTAGGCTCATAACCCTACCCACCCATTACCATATTATATGAGTGGTAGTAGCAGTTGCGAAGGTCCTTCCCGCAATGTTGCTACTAGCAGCTCTGAAGGTCCTCCCCAGAGCACCCATGGGAGCTTCCCCCACGGGCATATAACGATTGATCATGAGAGATCCTCTTTTGATGTAAGTCATGGAAACCCTCCACGTGACCATAAGATCGACCAGCAAGAAGGACCTCCACTTGTTGTGGTCCACCCTGAAGGTCCTCCCCGGGGTATACACTGCAAGCACTCTCTATGAAGTGGGACCACAGATTATGATAGTAGTCCTCAATATCATAGTCACAACTATGGAGGACCTCCCCTTAGTGACGTCTCATCTTGACAAGAATACCCCCCCTTGTCGTAGCCTTTCCTGAAGTTCTTCCCTAGGGGTTACGTTGCAACGACAATCCGCGTAGCCGGGAATCAGTTCATGGTGGTTGTCCTCACCACTGTGATAATGTAGGTCCTCCTCGTAGAGATGTCAAGCAACGAAAAGGCCCTCCCCTCATTTCCTTACATCCTGAAGGTCCTCCCAATGGTGTGCCCGCAGATATTCTCCCATGCGGCAGCTGTAATGGTAGTCCTCGCAATTTCCGCATTTGTGATGTTAGTCCTCACCACCACAGCCGCCATTGCGAAGGTCCTCCCCGCATTGGCCCCAAGCAACAAGAAGGTCCACCCCTTGTCACAGTGTGTCCTAAAAGTCCTCCCCATGATGCACATAGAACATTGATCCATGATGGTCATCCTCACCAAGATAGAAGTTGTTGCGAAGGCCCTCCCCGTAACGATGCTACACAGCCAGAAGGTCCTCCCCTTGTTGAGTCACGCCTTGGAGGTCCTCCCCAGGGTGAGAACTTCAAAATTACTCTATACAGTGAGGCATCAAGCATTAATGACTGTACTCACCATTACGGCCGCCGTTGTGGAGGTCCTCCCCATGATGACTATCATATCGACAGGAAGGGCCTCCCCCAGCGGAATCAAGCACAGAAAAGCCCCTGTATGCCGAGGAACTTAGAAGGACGGGATCAAGCATGTCAGATTACCAACTATTCACTAACGATTCCCTTTTTTTATTAGGAGATGTTCCAGGGCCACGTTCATCTTCTAAACCACCTCGGAATCGCCCACATGATGATCTAGAACCTACCAGTCCCACTGCCTCTAACCACACTATCGGCGAGCGCCTCGGTTGGGCTGACCAGGTAGAGGAATCACTGGCGGAGGAGTATACCGACATGTTTCACATGAGGAAAAACTGGCCAGAAATGATATACCAGTCATGTTTTGGCCCACAGCCACCTCTCAGTTCGACATACCCAGAAAGATGTCGGAAGAATGTGGTCACGGCATCCGCCATAATATATGGACATCCTTCCACTGACTGAAATCGAGTTTTCTGCCCTATGAAGCGTATGTAGACTAGGTCAAGATGATTGGATACCTCTTGCATCACATCAACCTGGAGGCCTTTCCTTCAGTGTGGAGAAAGTGCCCTGAGAGATGTAAAGGAAACATGGAGATAGCCTGCCTCCGTGCACTGCATGAGCTATGTCGCATCATCGGTGACGCTCTGATGGGTGCCCATATCAGGGGATGGGGAGAACATGGAGCTAGGTATTTCACTCTGCTCCCAGGCAAGAAGAACTTTTTCGAAATGGTGTCTTGCAATGTCATCATGTCGAGACGGCAATCGAGTGTTCTCCCTGTTTAAGAAAGGAAACACACCCAACAGAGTCAGGCCATGAGTAAGTCCCAAAATCGTTAGGCCCGACAGGAAAAACCCATTCAAGAACATCTTAAACAGGCCACCGAGAGCATACAACTGGCCACCCACCTAAGAGAGGCGAATTAGAGGTCATTTCCTGCCTCCCCATAAGGGATTGATACCTAGGAGAACTTGGCATCAAACCCAGTTCACCCCCGAATGGGGCCACTCAAGATCAGGCAGGTAGCGATAGCCGTACCCACAGCCTCAATCCAGGTTCAACCCCAGCCTACAGGGATTGCAGAATTTTTAACTAAAAATTCCCCCGTAAGACCAATAAAAATTGGAGGAGAATCAATGTCCAAGGAACAGAGCCAACCCCAGCCCTCGGGGCTGGGGGAATTATTACCCCCTCAACAACAACCTCCCCCACGAGAGTCAATATTCCTTCATATAGGGAAAAGAGTCCAAAGAGGAGGTTCTCGTCCTATCCCGTCATTTGAATCATCATCCCCTCTGAGAGGATGGCGCACCGTAAGGTCGCATCGAAGAACTCTTGACGTCACCCTTCGTCAATAAGTCTGAAGGTAATCCCAAGACATGAAAAGGAAGGCCAGTAAGAGACACAGTAGATCATCTTCTCATTTGGAAGATGCCATCTTCTTCTACCCCTCGATATGTATCCATCAACGCCATAGATGCTAACCCCACGGGTGACGCTAGAGATGACGCAAATCCATATGGATCGGGAGACGATGGTTCCGGTCAGGCTGTGACTCACAACGAACCCCCAGGTGTGCACAACCAGAACCAGAGGGCCTCCCTAAATATGGATGTACTTTCAAAAAACCCTACTCTGCCTTCCCAGCGATCTTCCAATAAGGATAAGAGTCAAGGACTAGTTTCCCTTAACCTGCCTCCTTCTCTTGAAAAAAATGATCCACTCACGCTCGAAGAGAGATTCGCTCGGCAGGAATAGGAGATGAAATAATTGAGGTGGGTTAACGCCGAGCTAATATAGAGGATCAGCCTTATTGAAATTGCATCCCAGTAGGAGCCACATCATGCACCCCCAACAGGTGCACCTCGAAGACTATGGTTTGCCCTGGAAAACAAAGCACGGTCAGGGATCCCATTCAATGAGGCGCCTGGCCCGTCCAACTACCTAAATGTGGATGATTAATACCATGATTTCCCGCCACTTATGAAGAAACCAGAGTGAGTGCGCTCGAATCCTCCGATGGTTCCCCGAACAGAATATAAACCCTCGATGTCGGCCAATTCGGATCCTCAAGCAATGCCTCGGGATATACCTGCCCAGGACCGGGCCCAACAGGATAAAAACTAGGGTTTCACCAACACCATTGAGGAACTGACAGCTCGATTGGAAGCAATGGATGGTTGACGCGCTCTGATATAGCTAGAGCGTAAGCCTTACCCGGATTGGGTAAGAAACACACCTCCTCCACCCAATTTTGGGATCCCTGTATTCCGTATCTTCAATGGATCCTGTGATCTAGAACAACATTTGATGCACTACGCATCTTATTATGACCCTATGATGGGGACTCCGGAACAACAAGAATTAGTGAAACTCAGATGCTTCGTACTGAACTGACAAGGATCTGCCTTTGTCTGGTATACAAGTATTCTAGCCGAGTAAATAAAGAGCTAGGAGGACCTCCGGCAGCAGTTCATATTATAGTTCAGATCAATGTTTCCTAAAACAATGGTCAGCGACCTCATGAACTGAAATCAAAGGGAGAACGAGAGGGTCTAATATTTCATCGCCAGATGGAATGGTATGACCTATTCCCTGAACTGGACAATGCCTCCGGACAAGATGTTATCCATATGCATCGATAATCTTCGAGATGAGGTATGAACACCACTCATACCAGTGGAGTGCACCACTGGCTTCCACCATCTCCCGGCCATTGCCCAGAGAATTGAGGACTCCCTGCAGTGGACTAATTCAATGTCCCGAATAGCCATGCAGGCTCCTAAAAAAAGAGCCCCTAGAGCTGAAGCATCCACTGTCACACTCAAGCTGGCCCTTGTGCTCACTCCACCGCTCAGGCCTCTAGAAAATCGTCAAGGGCCTCCTGCATATCAGCGGTCGCCTTCACCTGAACGGGACTATAGGAGAGACCCAAGTGGAACCAATTTGAGGAAGGAAGAAAAATAGTATACTCGTTCTATGATGATCAAGTCCGCGGCAAATTCATTACCGCCATGAATTGCAACTTTCTCTGCCTCCCGGAGCCGAGAAAACCTGAATAATTCAGCCATGATGACATGCCAGATTACATCCCCTACCATAGAATGTTGGGGAATAATATCCGAGAATGATTCTTCTTCAAAAAACCTCCTGCATAGGATGGTAGACTCCTGTCAGGTCGAGCTGGGACCACCCCCAGCACATGTGGCATGTATCGATACCACCGACTCTGAAAAAGACGAGGGGTGGCAAGAAGTAATTAGTATGTAGGGGTAGAAATTCGATGACTAGATGACTCAAAAAACTATCAACCGATCCCATGGCATACTCCGAGCTCAGCTACGGCAGCCAGTGTTGCTGCCAACAGCCCGTGATACTACACAATCGAAAGTATCAGCCTCACATTCCTCCACGATCCGATCATCCAGGCGTAATTGAAGAAGGAAGAATCAATCGCAAGAGGATCAGTCTGCAATGGGGACAAATTTAGTCCCGACCCTAGCAGGTTATAAGCCCTAGAATTTGGCGCCATGGGCACTAACCCACCAAACAGCACCATCAGGGACAACCACCTGGGTTGACCTCTCAGAGGACGAAGAGCCAATCTTTGGTTCTATTAATGTCATCCATCTTATGGAATCATTCCCTAACAAAGGGTATGGTTACAAACCCAAGTTCCCCACATGAGGAGCCGGGAGGAGGAATTGCAGAGGTAGGGGATACCGGGGGAGGTGCAGTCGCGGCCGAAACCAACCCTATGGTTGGACCCCGACCCAAACCGTTAATATCGCGGAAACCAGTGGGAGAGCCCTTCAACGGACTCAGCAGGATAAAGAATGCCCCTCCACCTCCATAATTAGTCACTCTATCCCTATTGTTCTATGATACCCACAAGAGGAGGAGCATGTGACTGGCCGCCAAGTGCACGCAAACAGACCGGCTACGCTGAGTCCTCAAAACACGGGAACACCATCGACATCTGACCCCGTGGCCGGTCCCTCCTCGTCAAATGCCCTATCCCCCAAATCCCCTGCTAAGACACTCCTGCCAACGGATAAGCGTCGGACACTAGAGTCAAAATACGATATCCTTAAGCATCTGGCATCGTTACCATCCAAGCTGTCAATCCTCGATTCCCTAAGTCTCTTAGAAGTCCTCAGGGAGGCGCTTATAGAAGCATTGATCATCCCCCAAGAGTTTCAAGCTGAGGTAGCTTCCTCCAAGATTTACCGGATGGAGACTGGCCCGGCTGAATGCAATGTAGTGATTTCCTTCACCGATCTGAATGCAGATTCCATCATGAAAGGACACATAAGACCACTCTATGTGTCTGAAACACTGAATGGTATTGAGATCTGGAATGTCTTTATAGACAATGGCTATGGAGTTAACCTCTTTCCCCTAAGGACACTCCGTAAGTTGGGCTACAGTGTGGATGATATAATTCCCTCATCCACAACTATGATGGGTTACAATAAGAGAGAGCAGAAGCCAATGGGACAAATTAAGATAAGAACCTATTTTGGTGACCTCTTTGCCTACACGGAATTCCTGGTGGTCCGGCAGAGCATAGCATTCAATGCCCTGCAGGGAAGGACATGACTCCATAAACACATGGATGTTTCATTCATCGTACCACCAGTGTATCAAGTACAATGTCAATGGAAAAAGTGGAACATTGAATGCCTACAAGGCCCCTTTTGATCTCTCTGAGTCACATTACATTGACTCCGGGTTCTATGAGAAAAATAAAAAGAATCCTTTAGTCAATGGTGTCAACTGGATCCCCACTCCAAATGGCCTGGAAATGGTTCCCGATGAGCCCCTCATGCAGCATGGAAGAGATTATATCCTTCCCATCAACCATGTTGAGAGTAGGAGTTCAAGTCCTGACATGCACTCAGATGTCATCATGACCTCATCCATAACAGCTGAGTGTGAAAATGTTGGAACGTCCACTGACCCTCAATCTGGGGATGAAAACATGAGTAATGATGCCCACGACACCTCGCCACTGAACTCCCAAGAGCCCGTTTCCGGAGCTCTCTCCTCATCGGATCAAGAAAACGAGGATTTGGAAGAAGAGTAGGAGGAAGATCTCAGGTATGCACATCCCGCATTTGAGGAAGGTATATCCACCATGGTGAACGAACTCAAGGATGTAAACCTGGGAACCGAGGAAGACCTATGGCCCACTATCATTAGTGCAGCCATGTCTCCCGAAGAGCATGAGGTATATACTGCCTTCTTAAGGCAACATCGAGATTTATTTTCTAAGAATTACATGGAAATGTCAGGACTCGGTCCCAAAGTGGCAACAAACCACCTAGGCATTATATAAGACCACTAAGGCTATAAACAGGCTGCCAGAAGGACACATCCCTCACATGCTACCAAAATAGAGGTTGATGTTGATAAGCTCGTTAAAGCGGGCATCATTTGGGAGGTCCAGTACCCCATCTGTTTGGCCAAAATTGTCCATGTCAAGAAAAAGAATGGTAAAATCTATATCTGTATTGATTTTAGAGATCTCAATTGGCATTGTCCGAAAGATGACTTCTCGGTCCCAATCACCGAGTTATTAATCGATGAAACAGTCAAGTATAAGGCTATGTCCTTCATGAATGGCTATTACAGCTATAACCAAATCAGTATTTTCCTAGAAGAAGAAGAGGCCACTGCCTTCAGGTCCCCTCAAGTGGTATTTTGAAACACGGTCATTCCCTTTTGTCTCAAGAACGCTGATGCCACATATAAGCGTTCCATGCATCGAATATTTAAACTGTTCCTTGGAAAATTCGTTGAATGTTGCATGGATGACCTGGTGGTCAACTCCAGACAGCGCTCAGATCACCTGTCGGACCTTGAGACCATCTTCCACAAAATCTGACAACATAGCTTGAACATGAACCCCTTGAAATGCACCTTCGAGGTTACCTCAGGGAAATACCTTGTCTTCGATGTACGCCACAGTAGCATGGAAGTCGACCCTGAGAAGAAAAAGGATATCCTTGGATTACCACCTTCCCGAAATATCACCGAGTTGTGGGATTCCAAGGACACCTGGCCTATATTAGGCGGTTCATAGCCAACTTAGCAGCCAAGTGTTTTCCCTTCACTAGGTTAATGAAGAAGGGAGTCACATACCAATGGATATATGATTGCCAAGAGGCATTAGAAAACATAAATAAGTACCTCTTATTCCCACCGGTTGTAGGAAGGCCTCTCATCCTATATGTGATGGCCCTCGAACGGTCACTGGGAGCCTTCCACTAACGAAGGAATGACGCCGGAAGCCAAAACAGTCTCTATTACCTCAGTCGAACCATGATTGATGTTGAGACTTGATACTCAAATATCGAGAAGAGTTGTTTGGCCTTGGCCTTTGTAGTTAAAAAGTTGGGACATTATCTGAAGCATCATGATGTCCATTTGATCTCGCGGAGTAACCTGCTCAAGTATATTCTCAGCCGCCCGATGCTAACCGGACACCTATCCCGATGGGCGGTCATCCTGAAATAGTTTAACATCTGGTTTGTGCCTTCGAAATCCATCAAGGGGAAGGCATTAGCAGAATTTCTGGCAGAGCATCCTTCGATAGGGACCACTGCACCGGAGGCCGAGCTACCTGATGAAGACATCTTCTCGGTTCACGAGGAGTTCCCAGCATGGGAAATGTAATTCGACGGTGCATCCAGAAGCCCAACCGGGAAGAGGATGGAGGATCCCAGATTCAAAAAAGTGGGTGTGGGGAAAATACTCATGTCCCCAGAAAAAGAATTCTTTCCATATTCTTTCCTCCTATCAGAGGGATGTACTAACAATGAAGCGGAATATCATGCTCTCATTGCAGGCCTGGAGGTCGAACTCCAGGCACAAGTACAACACCTTAAGGAAAAAGGTGACTTGGAACTGGTCATCAAGCAAGTCAATGGTGACTATGCTATTAAAAAAAGGAGTTGATACCCCTATTTGACCATGTATGAGGGTTAATGGAGGAATTCCCCATAGAACCAACATTGATTTATATTCCCCGGTCTCAGAATGTCCTGGTTGATGCATTAGCCAATGCGGCCACAACCCTAGCTGACCCAAACCGGGATGAAATAGTTATCAGTATTGCTCACCGTCGAATGGTATTGTCATTTATTTCAAGGTATGATTGAAGAAATCCACGAAGTCAGTCATGTCCCTGATCCATATGCTCCTTCCACCGGCTGGATGACCCCAATTGCAAACTACCTTCAACAGGGAGAAATTTTATCAGATAGAGCTGAACGAGAAAAAATACCGAGAAGGGAAATAAACTTTGTCCTATATGGTGGTGCGGGTCAGCAAGAGGTCCTCTAAAAACGAGTCCCCAATGGAGTGCTCCTAGGATGCATTGATGGAGAAGAAACTGATTTCGTAATGAATGAAATACATGCCGGAGCATGTGGAGCACATCAACCGGGGACCAAGCTTTCCCATCAGGTTCGAAGGCTTGGGTACTACTGGCCCAGAGTGGCACGAGACTGTGAGTGTTTCACTGCAAAATTCCACTCATGAAAGATTCATGCCAACTTCACACACCAACCCCCAGAGTTACTTCATCAAGCCAAGTACTCCTGGCCATTTGCCATCTGGGGGATAGACGTCGTGGGACCATATCCTCCCGCCACGGCCAAACAGCTGAAGTATGTCCTTACAACAACTGACATATTTTCCAAATGTGCAGAAGCCATACCCCTCAAGGAAGTCAGGGCAAGAAATATTGTCAGTTTTTTAAAGACCAATATCATCACCAGATTTGGTGTCCCTCATACTATACTGACGAATAACGACACCAACTTCTGCACTGCGGAATTGAAGATACTATACCATGAGTATGGTATCAAGGATAACCACTCATCTCGCTACCATACAACGGCCAATGGATAGATAAAGGATTTCAATAAGACCATGTCCCACATTCTCCAGAAAATGGTTGAAAAAGACAAGAAGTTGTGGCTGGATAAACTCCTTCATGCGTTATGGGAATATCGGACCACAATCCGCATTGCTACTAGGGCTACTCCGTACTCGTTTGTATATGGAACAAAATAAGTCCTGCCCATTGAGCTCCAATTACCCTTGATTCACATTTCCATTTGTGATCAACTATCCAATTATGAAAAATCAGAAAAGTGACTAGGTGGATTGGAATAGCTATATGAGAAGCAGTTGCACACTTTTCACCATCAGGAAGTGTATCAGAACCGGATTGCACGAGTCTTCAATAAAAAGGTCTGTCTTCGGTCTTTCATGGAAGGAGTATTGGTGTTGGTCCTCCGAACCCCAATGATACCTGGAAAGAAGCCTCCAAAGCTGGAGCCCAAGTGGGAAGGACCGTATCTTATACACAAGGTCTACTCCAATGGAGTTTATGCCCTGATCTCCATGGACGAACAATTTACAACTGCTCCTACAAACGCGAAATTTCTGAAGAAATATTTTTCCTAGAAACCAAACGGAGTATTTCTTCCTACACACACGATGATAAACGTCACGGGTAAGGGAAAAAAGAGGATCATCCGAGCGGCATGAAATTAAACTGCCAAGTGCTCAATGGTCCAAACTCTATGACCTTAAACTAAGAGTATTTCATCCTACCAACACGACGTTAAACTGCACGGGTAATGAAAAAAAAGGAGGATCGTCTGAGCAGCATGATTGTAAACTTCCAGGCTCTGAACGTTCCTAACTATATGACCTCAAACTATGAGTATTTCGTCCTCACCGCACGACGTTAAATTGCACAAACGAGATGTTTTAAAAATTCCCTCTCCCCCCATGTAAGGACCAGACCTGCACGGGGTGTATCATCTTTCAAAGAACTATGTGAGGATTGATTATTTCCCTTGCACGATACGTAGCGACACCAGGGTTCCCCAACTTGGCCCAGCCACTGCCGAGCAAAAGATAAATATCCCTTGTTCCCTAGTGTATGGGATAGACCTTCACATGGTGTATTTTTTTACGTCCTCTCTGCACGACGCTAAACTACAAGAATAACGAAGGTTAAAAATAACCCATTTCCCCCGTGTATGGACAAGCCCTACACGAGGTTTATTACACTTGTAGAGAACTACATGCTGCTTGATTTCTTCCCTAACAGGATACGTTGTGATGGCAGGATCCCTTATCCAGGACCAACCACTCTCAAATAAAAATAATGTGAAAAATTGCCTTTTTCCCCCGTGTGCGGGCCAGACCTGCACGGGGTGTATCATCTATCAGAGAACTATGTAAGGCTTTATTCATTCCCTCACATGATACGTAGTGATGACAGAATACTATACCCTTGACTAGCCACCTCAAAAAAATATACCCCCTTCCCCTGTGTATGGACCAGACTAGAACGGGGTGTATTCATCGTCCTTAACACATGAATTTAAACTGCTCAGATAAGAAAAACCAAAATTCCCATCCCCCCTATGTACGGACCAGACCGCATGAGATGTATACTTCATCCTCACCGCATGATGTTAAACTGCACAGGCATTGTCCTCACCGCATGACATTAAACTGCACGGACTTCATTGCACCCCACCCAAGACACATGGCGACACGAGATGCAGATACTCATTTCATGTTAGGATGAATTGTCTCTATACATCAGAATCCGCAACCCAAACAACTATGGATATTTATAACCGTTCATGGACATCAGAAGTGGAAAGTCATCGACCCGGGGACACCTTTGCATGACTATTCATACCATGACCTCAGCGGATCTGCATATTGAAAGCCACTGGCTCATCTACCAAAGGCATGATTTCCTCGGGCGATACTTCTCCTATCTTTGTACACTCACTGGATACCCCCTACACGGTTAGCCTATGTATTTGCCGGTGGTTCACATAGCGACCTGCATCCATGAACATCAAGCCAGTGCTAGGCTACTTTGACTCGACAGAAAATTGCAGTAGAGATGTTTCATGTATACTTGGACACCATTATCCCCCATATGCCGAACTTTGAGCTATGAGCACTCTCATATTTTCATAATCATTCATGGCCATTGGAAGTGGAAAGTTATCAACCAGTGGAAACCTTTGCATGACTATGCATACCATGCCCTCATCGGCTCTGCATATTGATAGCCCCTGACCCATCTACCAATGGAAATATTTCCTTTGGCGGTACTCTTCCTAGCTCTATACGCTTACCGGCCTCAGAGCCCCCACACCATACCTCCTAATCTGGGAAAACACAAACTTATAGTTTATGACCTCCATCCCCCACACTTTTCAGAGCACATCAGAGCATGTTTACTCAGTTATCCTTCGAGTGACTGCAGCAATAGTAACCCAATGGTCCAAGCCCTATGACCGCTAAACTAGGAGTACCTCATCCTCACCACACAATGATAAACTGCATGGATTGAAGGTACACCCCTCACGAACAAAATAAATCCACACAGGGGCACTTTAAGCGTTAATAGCAACTAGGGTCGAATATGCCCGACATGTACAAACATTTTCTTACCAAATGATAGACTTCGTGGCCCGGACAATCGCCGATCATCATAACCACTCAATTCCATTGGAAGTGGAAAGTTATCGAACCGTGGACACCTTTGCATGACTATTCATACCATGCCCTAAGAAGCTCTACATATTGATACCCCCTGGCCTATCTACCAAAGGGATGATATCCAAAAGCGGTACTCTTCCTAGCTCCATATGCTTACTGGCCTCAGTGCCCCCATATAATCTCTCCTGATCCAAGAAGCACTGGAACCACGATTTTCACCATCAACCACTCTCCACATCTTGGAAATGCCGAGATGTTCAAGCCCAATTGCATTCTTATAAAGAGCGTCCTTCGCAACTATGTCCTTACCACACGACATTAAACTGCATGGTCTATCGTCCTTGCTGCACGACTTTAAAATGCACAGCACTGGAAAAGGAAAGAAGAATGACCCTCATCCTTACTGCATGACATTAAACTACACAGAATCCTTTAATATCTCTCTCCGTCCTTATCACATGACGTAAAACTGCACGGTCAATCTTGTCATGGGTTCATTATGGAAAAAAATCTTTTCTCTATCCTTTAGTGCACGGGTCAGACCTTCATAAGCCACCGTCTCACACCCACGTGAGAAGGGATTACTTCACCCATTCTCGGGAAGTTCAGTCTAGATGTTACTCTCGTATCCAGGTACCCTCTCATCATAAACCATACTCTGTACTCAGAAGAAAGGCCGAACTCTCATAAGCCACCCCTAGTGGTCCAAAATCTCAACATCCCTGAAGTTTCTTGGCTATCGGGGGAATACAATCATTGACCTAAGGACACCTTTTCAAAACTATTCATACCATGCCCTCAGCGGGTCTACATATTTATCACCCTTAGCCTGTATACCAAAGGCATGATTTCCATAGGCAATGCTTCTCTCCATATGCCTATTGTCCTCTGAGCCCCCATGTCTATCCCGGGATTCAGAAACCCTCTGAGCGACAGTTTACCAAACTCTTTCACAATCCTGCTTGAATACGGAGGAACGTCTTTGACGAGATTACCGAGAAGGAGGATAAGTCTTCCCATATTAAATTATGTCCCAGTTGCATGACTTTAAACTTCTCCAAGATTCATCCATCCGTTACTATAACTAAATGCGTTGGAAAGTGGTCTGCCGACCACGCTTCTGATTAGTACAGATGTTCCCAAAACCCTTTTAGAGGTCTCATTCCCTTTATGAGCCACCCATGGAGGTTTTCATAATTTTCCAGGACCCCCATGGTGGTTTCCATGAGTTGGACTTTCATGAAGTCCCTGTCCATCAGAAGTGGACAGTCGTTGACTTAATGACACCTTTGTATGAAAATTCATATCATGCCCTTAGCAGCACTGCATATTGATTTCCCCTGGACCGTCTACCAAAGGAAAGATTTCCTTTTTCAATGATCTTCCTACCTCTATATGCCGACACGACTCCCATGCCTTGAGACATACCCTGCATGTCGATTAAATTTAAACATGTTCCCCCATGTTAATATGAATGGAATTGAGACATCTTTTAATCAACCAAACCTCATTGGGGCCCTCTCCCCACCATATTTGGTCAAATATGTTTGTCCTAAAACAACAGTAATGATATTCTTGTCAGTGGGACTTTAAAATGCTCACAAAAAGAGGCACGAAGCCTGTTAGGCAGAAAACCCAAAAAGGGCATCCAAAGAATAAGTCGGGATATACCCGTTGGGTCCACACCAAATTGGCCCAAGAAAAAATAGGGCATTAAAATAAAAGACAAAAGTTTTTTAGGGATTTTCTACAAAAACATAGTAATAGTCAAACTATGCTCGCTGGATCCCATGGTCTAGGAAAAATAAAAATTTAGAGCTTATTATTTTTTTCCAAAATTATGGTCAGTTCTAGTTCAGTAGGTTGTTACTCAGGCAACAATTGCACCAGTAATAACCAAATTCAAAAAAAGAAGAAATCGACGTAGATAGTATTTTTTTGAACAAAAGATGATGGCATCCACAAGATGGGGCCACTCCCTCACAGCAACAGAAGAGATAGAACAATGTGTCCAGGAATGGATCTAACTGGTACAAAGGATCCTGGATTGCTCTCTCCGTCAGATTAGCAAATGAGCGGCGAAGGTTATCGCAAGTCTGCTCCAGCAAGGTTTCTCCTTGGCCACAACTTCGGCCACCGAGCGAATATGATTCCTAACATTTGGAGATCATTGATCCCTTTTCTGGTGTCTTCAAGATTACCAGTCAGAGTCGACAACCGATTTCTCAGCATCGCTGCTCGAGTCTCGCATTCATGAAGCTCATCGAACAGGGCGGCCACCGGATCTCGAGAGCTCACCTCTTGTGTTACTAGAGAATTATGCTTCGTCATGGTCTCCTCCAAGGCTCAGACCCCACAATGAGAAGCAGCGGGGTGAGAAAGTTTTCATTCTCTTGCGGCGGCTTCCTCACGGGCCATAATAACCTTACAAGCGAGATGATGAAACTGCCGATTGTCAAAGCCACCTGACCCCATACCTATGTAGATTTTTTGGAGGGCTTCAATTTTAGTTTCCATCTCAGCAAGAGGATTTTTGGAGATGATCATGAAAATCCGAGGCCAGGACCACCTCGACACTGCTCTGTGGTCCGCTATGGCATGAGGATCTTTGGTATCCTCACCTGGTAGCATGGGAACGAAGTCTGGCATTACAACCAGCACAGACATGTGCTCGCTAAAAGTTGGTTTCGATGTTGGAATGTGTGGAGCCTCTAACCCTAGTTCAGGCTTGGGGGTCAAGTTGCTAATCCTAGTATCGATTGGAAAAACTTCTGGGATTGTCTCGCATGGGCCCAAAACCATAGGGACGTCCAGATCTAAGTCCAAGAAGGATGAACCCGTCTGAACTTCGGCCACCGCGGGACTGGGAGAGGAAAATCCCCTGAGTCGCTTTGATCGTAGAGCCATTAGTCGATCCTCCCAAAGAGCATATGAGGATGGTGCGATGGACGCAACAGCCGCAGTACCTCCAGGTTTGGGAACCTTCTAGATAGCCTTCCCTAGGATCCCATCGTGATAGTGTTTTCCCACATTTTTGCATACTCCAAGGAAAGGTTGGAAACCGCCCCCATGACAGGTAGATGAATTCTTGTGTCAGATCCCTCCCACATCAGCATCAGCCACCATTGACCAACTATGGCCGGGTGTGGTCCTTGAAAATAATGAGGGGGAAGGGAAACTTGGACTTGCATGCACCCAAACTGGTGAGAAAAATGATATGGGACATATAGCTCACATAGAGAAACCTCGTCCATCCGCACATACAAAAATCTGTCCCGCAAAGAGATCATGTAAGAATGCTCCTATAGCTTCCCCCGACAGTTTTCAACTATGACGCTAGAAGGGGTGGGGTTGGGAATGAATGAAAACTGGGAGAAGTCACTCAGAAGCTCGAGGACTTCACCAGAGCTAAGGGACATCAAGCGAACTCCAGCTATATCCTGCAGGGTATGTTTAAAGGTAGAAAGAGGGATGGAAATGTTGTGACGATACTCATAACAGTGAAAATGATCCGATACCCACCCGTACAAAAATTGAAATGGTCCACTCATACAGAAGGGTGACCCGCCCTTCGGAATGTGACCCAACAGTTCATAAATAAGATCCAATGTGGATACGGACAAATTCATTGGGCGGCCCTCTGCCAGCTCAACATCCAACATAATGGTGCATACCCTGATGCCAGGATTGATTTCATGAGAAGGGAATAGCCACCCACTCAAAAAAATAGCAAACAGACCTTCCAACCTGAGCATAGGTGGTCCACCAGGGCGCACCTCATAGCCCCATGAGAGATAGTCACCCTCCACCAGAACCACCCAGTAAGAACCTTGGATGGTTCGCGACTATTGAGAAGGATGGGTCTGGGGGCGCTTGATCTTCGACACATGACCAGTGGTGTTCAGAAATTACCCTATCTAGGTGCAAGTAGCCCTCCACTAGAACCACCCAGTAGGAACCATGGATGGTTCGCGACTGTTGAGAAGGATGGGTCATGGGGCGCTTGATCTTCGACACATGACCAGTGGTGTTCAGAAATAACCCTATCCAGGTGTTGTACGGAATAAGAGAGCAGGAACAAAAGGCCTGGCCTAGTGACCACTCCGCCATAACCAGAAGATCCCTCACCAACAAAGGTACATGTTCGAAGTCATCCCATTCTTCAGGATTGGGAAGGAACTCGTCATACATCTCACCGATAATCAGGAGTCCTCCCGACAGGTATATGTCCCACAGACTAATTCCAACTTCACCATGGGAAAGGTGGAAATTATTAGTGCTTGAACACTAGTGACTAAGCTTGTTAGATAGGATCAAGGATGGTGGGTAAATAGAAAATTGGGAATCCCACACTACGGAATACAAATTGACTACTTCCAGTGACTCGGGAGACTCCCGGAAAAGATGATTTACCCAAAAGGCCGAGGCCTAGTAATTTGAGAAGAGCCCAGTAGATCGAAGCTTCCACCTAGAAATCCACCCCGCATCAAGATCTGCTCGAGAAAGGTTGATAATGGAGGGGTAATTCTTGGAGACAGCTTCTTGAGAAATGTCTTGAGTGCACTGATCACTTTGGGTCCAAAAAGATCCCCTCAAAATAAAAGTTTCTATCATATCGGAATCAGGGGTTATCTCCCCTAATAGTGTCAGGTTCACCTAAATGAGCTTTGGTGAAACCTCCAAGAAAGGAGATGGAAGACCTGATAAGGTAGGAGGGATAGGGACGTTGTCTTGAAGACCGAAGTTGTAAAGCGGAAGTCGATTTGATAAAGGATAACCCATGAGCTAATGAGAGAGCAAGTCCTTTAAGACACCATCATCGGGAGTAATCGGTATATTGGGGTCCTCCTTGATGCTCTCGACTCTATGAATCATAGCTGGATGTCTCCCTAAAACCATTGGGAGAGGCTCGGCAGCAGGTCTGGGTGCATGGAAAGGGGGAACCTTGTTTTCTCCCTGCATCATGAAGACCAGACAAATGGTTAGTCTAGAATAATAAAATCTGGACAAAAATGCCAGTTGTATTGAAAAGGCATTGAGAAGACTTCATGATAATGTTTGTGATAAGGTCTGCAAGAAAGCCTCACTAGGTTTTTCACGTTGACTTCACCCCCGCGATCCAACCCCGTGCAGAAGTAGTTCACGACACTCTGGCACGTGGAACATCATCCAGAAAACCTCGAACCAGAATTTTTTAGTCCGAGGAGCACCAAAACCACAAAGCGAGTTCCTATGAGGCCTGTCGTGACTATCTTGTTAATTTAATAAAGGTCTTGGTTTGTGGTTGGGAAATTGGTCCATGGATGAAGAACGGTGTGATTGAGAAATAGTTTGCGAAAGTAGCAGTCGGTTCGGAGACGAATCGTTTCGGGAAGGAACAAGCACGCAGAGGCAGGAAAGAGAAGGAGTGCTAGTATTCACGAAGAATCTGGTAGAATACAAATGAAGGGCCCTTCGTATTTATAGGCGTGGTCCTCTACCGGTTCCACTTCCCTACTGTAACCCATCCGAGTTTCAGGACCACTCTGCATTGGAATAGTCTCCACTTCGTTCCGATCGGACCCCATTCTGATGGGGGGCATTTGTAGGGTCATGAAAAATCCGAAAAGGAGAAGGATGATCCCCATTAACTCAGGGGATATTCTAACCAATTTCCCCTCAAGGGATTGGGGAAAATGTGGATAATACTCAAGGATGGTGAAGGAAGAACCGGTCCGCGGACCGGTCTAATGTTAATGACGCACGACCGGTTCCGAAAAGTGTCCCTCCTCTACAGACCGTCGTCGTTCGCGAAATGGAAGCAGAGACCCTCCGCGGTCACGAGGTAGGATAGGCACCAACTCGGTTCACCATTCCAGACCTCCCCAGCCGCGAGCCACATCAACCGGCCTGAACCATTTCCGCTGTTGTTCACGAAATGGAGGCGGAGATCCTCCGCAGGCGCGAAGTAGGACGACCGCCAATCCGGTTCACCGTCATGAACGGCCCCAGCCACGAGTAGCGTCGACCGGCTCAAGCAGCATCCACAGTCATTCGCGGAATGGAGGCAGAACCCTCTGCGGCCGCAAAGCACTCCCCAATCTTGTTTGGGGGGGATTCACTCAATGCCTCTGCGATTTGCAGATTGACTGAGTCATCTATGAACTGGGTTTTCAGTCATGGGCCTCTGCAAAAGGTTCTGCGTGACCACAACTACACCTCTTTCCCCACTCTATAAATGGAGATCGAGGGGGAAGAGGATATGGGGATTCTGTTGAATTCGGATGAGATTGATCAGATTCAGGTGGAAGGATTTTGAAGGACGGCTTAAGATTTCGCAAACAACGAAGTTCTAGTTCAGGTATGAACCTGGGAATGAATTAATAAGGAATCGAAAATGCTTAATATATTGGTGAACCACGAACCAAAAATAACATAAAAAGTGAATACGGGGAACCACAACCCCTCTACAGATGCACTCCCCATGGACCAGGGTGTTTATGCCTCTTTTCCGAGCCGCCACACTGCATAGCACCCTCCTACGCGGGTAAAACCCCGACCGACGAACCCCCAACTGGCACTGCCCTTGGCCGCCACTACTCCCATGGAACCATCCTCATACCACCCTAGTATGCGGATCGAACCCGAATTCGCAAACCCTCCTAGTTCGTGGGATGCCAATCAGTCCGCGGACCACCCTGGTTCATAGATGACCTCTCAGTTCGCGGACCACCATGGTTCACGGATGGTCTCTCAGTCCACAGACCGTCCTGGTTCACAGATGGCTTCTCGAGCTGCGTAGCACCTCCCTACACAAAGGGAGCCACCCCTCATACACCCATGTGGCCTGCCAAAACCTTCGGAGTTCCGATTCCCCGAGCCAGATAATTTCCTTCCAATTCCAATCCGACCTGATCCCCTGTGACCTCCTCATTGACCTATTCGTTGGCCCCGAGCCGAGGCCTCCACCAGAGCCACCAGATCCGTATGATGTAACCATTGGGTGTATCAGCGCGCCCTTTTGAGTTTACATACCCATGATAAGCAGGGGTGAAGGGATTTCCCTGAACCATGAGCAGATTCATGAAGCATGCCTGGGTTCACATTCCCATGGTAATGTGGAGTCGGAGGTTGGGAGTCCCCTTTCCGCCCCACCACTTGTTGGGGATGGGGCACTTCTCCCTTCTTCAGGCGGTATTAAAATACCCATCAGAAAGAAGCCCCCATGTGCTTCCGTACTTCCCCAGGTACAAGAGAGGTGACGGGCATAGGAGCACCTATTTCCCTCTCCCTCTGCGCTTTTTCACCATTGGGCGTCCATCTTGGAGCAAGCCCCGACCTTATGGGCCTCTCTATGCGTAAGTCCCACTATACTTCTCACGGACGCATCTTTCGCGATGTGATCGTCTGGTCCCTACTACCTCTTTTTTATCACACGGAGCTTCACACACATGGGAATAGATTAATCGTCGACCATGACATCCTCTTATGGGCCTCCTCCGAGTGTAAGCCCCAATCCATTAGTATGGGCATCTCCAGAGCGTAAGCGCCACTGTTGCGAAATACGTGGAATTTGATCCTTACCTCCTAGGTTGGGTACGTAGGAAGCCTCCAAGAGGCTCAAGCCCAATCACCATCGGACGGCCAGGTGCACATTCACGTTGGTTTTCTAACACCCCCGAATGAACTACAAGGACTTTGATCCCCGTATCCTGACACTACAACAAAAACGCCGCTAAACCTTTTTTTAAAAAGGTTTCTCGGCGGTTTATAACAACCCGCCGCCAAACAATTTTTTTTTAACCGGCCCCGACCCTTCCCCCACCCCGACTCCATTCTCACCCGAACTCCCCCGGCCCCCCGCTTTCCCTGCGACCTCAGCCCCCCGCGACACCGGCGATGCCGGTGACCCTGCAACCCCGGTGACCCTGCTTCCCCGGCGACCCCGCATCCTCGGCAACCTCAGCCCCCCGCCACCCCGGCGACCCCGCGACCCCGGCGACCCGGTTTCCCCAGCGACCTATACAAACCCTAGGGTTTGATTTCTAATTTTTTACTTGTTTTGATATTAGTTTTTTTATTATTGTTTCTTGAAGTGACATCAATGCTGTGCTACATTTCCCTCCCTCAACATGTGATTTTTGATCTCATTGATCTTACAGATGAATCATACCAATGTGTATTTACTGTTCCATCTTCATAATCCTTTAAAACTAATTATTAGCCGATGGTGATGACAAGTATGGTGAATTAGGATGTATGGGGATCATCTATGTGGGTTAAGAATATAACAATTATACTCAACTTCCTTATTTAGTTGATTAGGAATTGTACCATTTTTATAGATGAAATGTATTGGACATAGTGTTGGATGTAGTGGTGGGTTTAGATGTCTTACTATGTCTCATGTTTTGGAAACTAAATATATTTTATATTATTTTTTTAAAATACGTATTTATTTTCATGATTCGTAAAATGATTATAAAATATGAATACAATGCCTTCCCATATTTATGATAAATTTCCTTTATGATACGCCTTTTATATCATAATAAGTATGATTTCAAAAAAGATAGTTTAAATATACCTTGAACTTGGATTGTAATTGTAGTTATGAGATTATAAATTTTTTTTGGATGTAGTTTATTCATGTTAGTTGTTAGTGGTTTCACGTAATGAATTCTCACTTGAGTAAAGTCTCCAAATGTAGAGTGATTTTGGCCGAACCACAAAATTTCTTGGAGGCTTATTCCTTGGATACAAAAGTGAATGGGTTGGTTGTCTATTATACTAGGATTACTCATGTGGAGTTTCTCAAAGTCATATAAATTTTACCTTTTCATGAAGAATTCATGTCCAATATGAATATTGTGAATTTGGATATGTATGAAAAAACATGGCTTTCATTTTTGGGTTAGTCAAAAATACTTATGGGTTTTTTAAAGAGTTACAAATTATTGTGGTGTCAATAAATTAATTTTTTTAGTTAATTAGAATTTTAAAAATTAAATCATTAGAATCATACATACACAAAAATAAATCAAAACTCATAATATAAATACTATATAAGTTGTAATAGTTATGAATTTAAAATGTATATGTCGTATATTAAATTTTTTAGTCCTTAAAATAAATCCCTTTTAATACTAATGGTGAAATTCCTTCTGAAAAGGAACTTATCAACACCCCGACCAATCATCACATGGTTTAAATGATCAACATGAGACCCCTATATTATATTATGTTAGGAAATAAAGATATAAGTCACTCACACTGTCATGATTTTGTTTATGCTTTCACCTTTTACCAAAGACGTATTGATGATTACAAGAGTCAATTCCTAGATTATGGAATATGAACCTGGCTTGATAAGACACACTTTCAGTTTCCCAAATGTGCTTCATAAGAACCGATTTAGTTTCCCAAATGTGCTTCATAAGAACCGATTTAGTTTCCCTTTTACTCATATATTTTGGAATCCCATATGTACATTTTGGGGTCTGGATTCTAAGACATTTTATTTGATTTTTATAATATTGAGATAGCCAATCATACATCTTCGAATCTGGCTCTTGAGATAATTGATTATGACGATTTGGTATAACATACCATGTGATTGGATGCTCATGGATGATTATGCTCTCTTGAGTGATTGGGATTATTATGATATCCATGATCTGTCACATGGACATAGTGTTGGACATGGCAATCCACATCATTGATTGGAAATCATGGTTGATTACTCTCTCCTAAGGGAAGTGGTCAATTACCTTCTCCTTGATCAATTACATGATTGAGTTGGTGGACATGGTGAACATCACCATTGATGTGACATATACTCAACAGATAATTATGCTCTACTTGAGTGATTCTGAGGATAATCTTTAGTGTTGGGTGGATGAAACATTACTATATATCCTAGATGTACTTCTTGATGATGTGGATATTGATCGTTATTATGAATAGATTCTGATCATGTACCTGTGTTTGGATAGAATTCCTTTTATATATCACAATAGGGATAGCCCATTAGTGTTCATCTATGTTCCAATATAAGGATAGGCTATGGATCATGGCCTAGGTCTTAGACCTAAGACAATATTTTCTTAATAGGATTTTCCATTAATATACAACATCCAAAATTATAGTTATTGGGGGAGAGTATAGGGGAAGATAGTTCTATGACGTGTATTCCCATATAGTGATATGGCATGCTCAAACATATTTATGGCACTGAATGGAGATGGTTTTGTCCATAAGGATTATAGACTTGAGGATTCACTAATTATGAATGGTTTGATTGGTATGACATCTAGCTGAACACCCTTTTCTAAGGACATCCACATAATAATGATTACAGACCCAAGAATAGGCTCCTATTGTTTCATGACATTTTTCACCTAAATCATATATATACATATTTATGTGTATACATATACATTTATAGGAATATATATATTTTCCCACATATAAATATAAATATATATTTATAATTCCACAGTAGCTCACTGAATAGGATCACGAAGACATGGGTTGATTGTGGTTTCACTCTATTTATTTTATTTATTCATTTCTAGTTTTGTCTCAGCTAGACTGATCACATTCCTTGACCATACATTATATGAGTTTTTATTTTATCTTAATTTTAGAAGTTATTACTAGTATTACTGAAATTTTAATGAGTTTATGATATATACATAAACAATATATTAATGGATATGTGTTGGACTGTATTGGCAGTTCCCTACTGAGTATTGTAATCGCAACCTGTTTGGGAATCAATTTCACTATGTTACTCGAGAAGAAGTTTGCCTGATTGAAAGACCAAGATATGGTGCTGACCTAGAGTAATTGAATGGATGGCTCAGATATGTATGTGGAGACTGTATAGGTTATATTCCATAGATATATTAGTGTAGATTTGTATTTCATTTCATTTTCCTTTATGTACTCCAACTTATATGTTCGTCCATGTGGTTGACTGGTGTTATATGTATGACATGGTTGTTCATGCTTATAAATATTTTCATTTGTTATTGTATCATGTTCTATTTCAATTTTTACTACTTTTGTAATCGGTTTATTACATATATGGATAATCTCCTTTAATTTCGTCATTGCATACTCTAATATAAGGGTATAATATCCCCAATGTATCACATTTACACCCTCGCGTCTAGTCGTCAATGTATGGAGTACAGGGAAGCACACATATGGCCTTATGGATAATTGGCTCGAGGGACCTATTTAGTGTCACCCAACATGGGATGTTACAATCATAAAATCTAATTCAAAAAAATTAAATTATCTAAATAATACTATTATGCATATTTAATTTTGATATCATTCAAAATGGTGGTGCTAAATCTCAAATGAAATAACTCAAATAAAATATTTACTAATTATAAATTCACAATATAAAATTAGTAAAATAGAAATGATATTAAATAATTTTAAATAATCATAATTTGGATTTGATAAAATTGAATCTATAACTAGGAAGTGGTTCAGTAAAAATTTATGGCAATTGATTGTCTATGCAAAAAAAATCAAAAAATATATCACCTTCTTCTGCATGATATATTAAGAAATTATGTGTTAAATATATGCATTTCATCCTATAATTATTTATCAATATTTTTTTAAATGTTTATTGAAATTTTGTGTCTCATATGATTTAAACCTGATTAAAATTGAATCCAAAATTAGTTAGGGTGTGTTTCATTCATAACACCTATGCATAGAAACATATGGATATAATATATTCAACTTTAGTATTAGATAGTAATATAATGTGTTTTCCATTACTATATCATGATACTAAGGATTTAGCAAGAATTTTACTGGTTCCTGACATTATTATTCTATCCACTCTACACCGAACAAAATATGTATCCAAATATAAATTTTAATTAAAATTAGAGTGTTTTGAAAAAATTAGATAAAGGAAAATAGTTCATTTTAAATATCTCAAAATATTTTTAGCATCATTTAAATGAGATTCTATTGGATTAGATTTAAATATTTCACAAATAAATAATGAAAATATAAAGTACAAATTATTTATAATAGATTTATTCAATATGAGAGTTTTATATGAAGACTCTATAGAGAACTTAGGTTGGGGTTATTCCAAATTAACAATGTGTTTTGGTTTTCATGGTAAAGTAGCTACCATGTTGTTAGCACATTGTTTCTCTTTACCAAAGAAACTTCCCCTATCCCAAACACTAAGTGTTCATATCTAACTCATGGGATCATCTTTATTATATTATGTTTCTGTAATCTTATACTATCGTATATATGAATCTATTTCTCTATTTAGTAGTAACTATGTGTTTTAATTTTTCTTATTATTGTGTAGGTACATTGTGATATACATGGATAAATGTTGGATCACATTACCGAGGAACACACCTAAGTATGTTAAGGGTTTGGATGAGTTTTAGATTTTGCAATTTCTAATAGATCCGTTGAAGGGAGAATAAAATGTCCCTGTCCTAAATGTAAATTTAGAACATGGTTGAAGAGAGATGAGGTTTATGAACATTTAATACTGAAGAAATTCCCTGATCAATATTTCTGTTGGATTTGGCATGGAGAATCGAACGTTACAGAAAGATTGAGCACCGATGTTAATCCGCAGAATGAGGTCCTAAGTTCGTCGACAATGGAAAATGAAATGCAAAACCTAATAAATGAAGCATTCGGCACTGCAAGGAACCACTATCAGCATCAAAACATATCAGAACAACCAGAAGAGGGTGCTCCAAATTGCCACGTGACAAGTGATGTTTTTGAGACTGCAACACAGGCAGATCAAGATTGTCAAATATCATTGGATCCTCCTCTTGATTCTGTGGAGCAAAATGTAAGAGAAAAATTCACTGAGGAAAATGCGTTTCATGATTTAGTTGACGATGGAAATCAAGAGTTGTATTGTGTGTGTTTGAAATATTCAAAACTTTCATTTCTGCTGAAGTTGTATCACATCAAATGTCTATGTGGAATTACAATAAGGCAATGTCCATGATATTGGAATTGATACGTGATGCATTTCCTGAAGCAAAAATCTCAGAATCTTTTTATGATATGAAAAAAGTTGTTAACATGCTTGGTCTGAATTATACAAAAATACATGCCTGTCCCAATGATTGTATGCTTTATTGGGGAGAGGATTCAAGTAGACAAAATTGCAAGAAATGTTCTTCTTCTAGATGGCAGACAAAGAGTGATTTTGGAAGTCTGAACGAACATAATTTCACGGAGAAGAAGAATAAAAGGAGCACACCTGCAAAGGTTTTGCATTACTTTCCTTTGAAGTCTCGATTGCAAAGATTATTCATGTCATCGAAATCCACCGAACACATGAAGTGGCATTCTGTAGATAATAACAATGATGGGTTAATGAGACATCCACAAGATTCTCAATCGTGGAAAACATTTGATTCATTACATCTCGATTTCTCAGCTGATTCTAGGAATGTTTGATTGGGATTGGATGCCGATGGATTCAACCCATTTGGGACTTTGAGTACCAATTATAGCATTTGGCCAGTTGTTTTGATCCCTTATAATATGCCTCCGTGGATGTGTATGCAACAAACATCTTTTATCCTTTCGATGATTATTCCTAGAAAACAAATGCCTGGAAATGATATTGATGTATACATGCAGCCTTTGATTGACGAATTGCAGGAGTTATGGAGCAACGGTGTTGATACATTTGATGCTTCTTCTAAAACAATGTTCACAATGCATGCTGCTTTAATGTGGACCATTAGTGACTTCCCTGGGCTTGGGAATTTATCTGGTTGGAACACTTACACGGGTTTGGCTTGTCCCGTTTGTAACATTGATTTTGAGCCCAAATGGCTACCTTACAGTAGAAAATGGTGCTTCTTGTGTCAACGAAGATTTCTTGATGCATCACATAGATTTCGGCTGAACAAATCAAAATTTAATGGTTCCATTGATCGTAGACCACATCCAAAGTTGTTAAATGGTTTTGAAATATTGAAACAGCTTAAAAATGTTGAAACAGAATTTGGGCAGGTTCATCATTTGAATGATAGCAGAAAATGGGTCTGAAGTGCATCGTCAAGCGAAACCGGAACGCAATAATGGAAGAAAAAAAGTATATTCTTAAAACTTCCGTATTGGGAATTTAATATGTTGCGGCATAATCTTGATGTGATGCATATTGAGAAGAATGTCTGTGACAATTTGATTTTAAGATTGCTTATTGAGCATGGAAAGTCGAAGGATAATCTCAATGCTCGCAAAGACTTACAAGAAATGAAAATAAAACGCGATCTCTGGCCAGATGAGAATGAAAAGTATCCTCCGGAAATTTTTGCAATGAAAAATAGGGATAAAGATACATTCCTTTGAATGTTAAAGAATGTCAAGGTATCTGATGGGTATTCAAGTAACATCTCGAGGTGTGTTGACTTGAATAATCGTAAGTTACATGGATTGAAAAGTCACGATTCACATATTTTGTTACAACAGTTACTACCATTGGAATTACATACATTATTACCTGAAAAAATTACTGCTGTTGTACTGCAGTTCTGCACATTTTTCGGACAATTATGTGAGAAATTCCTACATCTATTTCAGCTTGACAACCTCCAGAAGAGGTTTGTATTGACCCTTTGCGCAATGGAGATGATCTTTCCTCCATCCTTTTTTACTGTAATGATGCATTTAACTGTGCATTTGGTTGAGGAAGCTAAATTAGGAGGCCCCGTTCATTATCGATGGATGTATCCAATTGAGAGGTACATTATTTATATGTTTTCCAGTTAAGTAAACAATTTTTGGTACTTAATTAAACGCATAATTATGTTTATTTTATTTCACAGATATCTTGGACATTTGAAATCATACGTGAGAAATAAAGCTCAACTAGAAGGCTCAATTGTTGAAGGCTATTTGGCTGAGTAGTGTCTTACCTTTTGTTCTCGATACTTGGATGGGGAGTGTCTTACTTTAAGCCTTATATTAATCATATGATTTGACATATACTTACCAGCTCAGTAAATGTTTATTCATATTCAACCACTGACAATTTTTCCTACTAAAAATCTAAGTGATCTCAAGATCTCTTAGTTAAACTCATATAGGACGTTTTCATCATTGAAGATCAGTTGGAGTCACTTTTAATAATGTTTTCATCCTTCCATTCCATTTTTTAGACAATGGGAGGGACCTACATGGAACCCATCCATCATAAGATAGGACCATGTCAACTTCTAATTGATCTTTCATTATGTAGTTCTCCCTATCATAGATCATGGATCAAAATGGGTGATACCAAGGCATGGCACATCCCATTATCGAAATATTCCATCCCAACATATTTTAGGGATCCTTATCATGAACTCGGTGTGGTTATGTTTTAACCACATCCATTCACTTCCTAAAACACCGGTCGAACCCCATCTAGGTTATCTTTCTCGATAATTCTAGGATACGACTAATAAATCACTAATAACTAAGAGATCATAATTCCTTTGATTCCCAAGGAATCCCTTGATCATCCAAGAACAATTAATGAAGAATGTACCCACCTTATAGTGATTTTCCAAGGTCTAACTATACATTATAATTTACACTATGATGTTGTACTCTATACATCATCACATAACCAACTCAACCACATTCTGGTCACATTGAAACCACCCCGAACATAACACCCATACTCAGACTCCACCTGATATCATATCCAAATTTGGATATGACCTTTATTGAAGAATCCTAAAGTAACTAGTTTAATTTATCAACTGGAATTAGAATGAAAAAATACCTTCTAATGATCATTACTATGCTTCTATTCTGTATTAATGTGAGGGTCGCATTATCAAAATCTGATATCACATTCCCCAAGATAGGATTATCTTATCACATTACCAAACTAATATACCATTTGAATACTAGGTTCATTTCTTAAAATAGCCAATGGTACAGTCCCCACAATATGGGTCACCTTATACTGATCTTTGAGCACTAACTCAATAGGTTTGATCATGAGAAAACATGAGTCGCTCCTTCTGAACAGTTGTTGTTTCATCCTCGGAATCACTTTCCTAAATTTATAGATCGACAATATGCAAATGAAAAATAAAGTTTTTAAAAACTTTCCTCTCCATAGGGAAGTAATTTTATTTCATCTCAAGGCATAAATCATAAACCAAATTTCACTATCTATAGTAGGCACACACCCCATTAAGATTTTTTATCAAGTAAATATTTTGAATTTAATAATGAATAGGATAGGACTTTATAAATTAGGATTAGAAACCCATATAATCAAACCATTACATATAAAGTTGTTATATTCTAAAATAAAAGTTAAAAACCTGGGTGCAGCTACATAAATGAAATTTTAAAATTATAGAGGAAAATACCTTTATAACATGGGAATGGTAATTAATATTATTAAAATATGATGAATATATACATTGAATTATTAGAATAAAATTTCATGGAATTTTTTTTGATTTAATAAATTCAAACCATTGCTTATGGATATCGGTTAATTAAAATTCCAATTAAAACCTAAAGGGGGTATTCCTCTCTATATTCGGATAGAAATTTTATATAACAAAGCCCAATTGTGAGAAATTTATGTATAAATAAGATGGGTAAAAAGAATTTATAAGATTAACTGTATAAATTATGAAATGATATCATCTAAATAAAAAAATCTTGAAAGGAATTTTGATATTACTTTCCTATGATACCTTATAGAGTTAGCTAAATAAAGTACCAATTAAAGTATTCTTTTTTTAACTAAAACATGAAATTTTTTAATACTTATGCTTTGAAATTTCCACAAAACAATCAAATTTGAAGTAATGTAATGGATTAAATGAAACCATAATATTATGTTTTTATTTTTCAACCTCATGTAAGACTATTTTAATTCTCTCCCTAGGTTTAGCATTGGATGGGAACAAAAAAAATCACATCAGTCTATATTGAACATTCTATTTTATAGTAATATTTAAGGTTAGGTCAGTAATCCAAGTGACCATTTTAGAATGACCTATTCATAGATTCAATGTATTATACCTTATTAAGAAGAGGTTGTCCTGGAGTAGGTAGAGCCCTTAGAATTAAAAACATGATAAATGATTATGAGATATTTCATATCTAAGGTGTTGCTTATATCATGGTTTTACTATATCAGACTATCTATGATGAAACAACACCCCTAGGTTGATGAGTCATTATTCGGTAATGTTTCCCACATATGGGATTTTGTTTTCACATAATTCTCTTTTTTAGTGGGGTATACATGCCTAGGGCATCATCATCTGCCTAGTTGGTCATGTGACCCTTCTTCTTCTGTAATTACAGGTGAATCGGGAGGTCTTTAGTTGCATCAAAAGTCATATGGAATAATAAAAATTGGGGATAAATCATTTGTATGGACCATAAAATACTGGGATTCATAGGTCTAATTTACCTATTGATAACATCAAATGATGCGTCATTTTTCTAGTGAAATATGAAGGATGTACGCATTTATACATGTGACACCCATCGAGTTGTTGGAATAGTGCAGTAAACTGTATGAGTTTTGTGGAAATCATTAAATAAATATGCAATCATTATACATTCATCAGTCATATTTAATGTGGATAGACTAGTTATTATATAAATGTTTAGTATTCCTAGTGCTAGGGATGATGTTACCAAAGGATCCGGTTTTAGAACACTACTGATCAGTTTAGATTTTTCTTATATATATGATACTAATGACGTGCATGAGAACATATTGGGAGAGAATCATGTCTACCACAAGGTAAATTATAATATATTGATCTTTTTGGTGGCTTTTTTTACTCTTTGTTCAGTAGGCACTTGGTAAGAATGTGTTGGTCACATCTGTAACTAGTGTTTTGTTATGGATGAAGCATATTTCTTGGGATGAGATCTCATTCTCATTAAATGATGATTAGGAAACTCTTAATGTGGGTAGCATCACATAAAAAATATAGTAGCATATCCTTATAATTTTGGAGAATGTGACCTTAAATGACAGATTTCAAATGGTCAAAATGGTACCTAAAATCCAATGAATTTTTAAAAGTGAGATTTCTAGTTTCTATTGTGATGGATAGTTTTGAAACATTATTCTGATCTTGAACTAATATTGGTTGCTATATTCTTTATTGGGAGGAATAAGTGAACTTATAGTTTGATGGGGCGGTAATGAATATGTATTTTATAGTTTCCTATATTCTGTTGTATGTGTTTTTGGTTTGGTCTTCAGGCTTGGGGGCAGCAGAATCAGGAATTTTTTTTCTGGGAAACTTTTTAGCGGCGGTTAAAACCGCCGCTAAATGAAAGTTGGCGGATATTTAGCGGCGGTATAAATGGCTGCTAAACGTCTAAAACCACCGCTAAAGTCAAAATACAATATACGTTTAGCAGCAGTTATAACCTCCGCTAAATAGCCACACTGTGGCAGCCTCATATCGCGGCGGTTCTTCTGGATTTAGCGGTGGTTTTACAGTGCTGGATTTGAATTTATTCGCGGCGGTTATAACCGCCGCTACAACCACCGCGAAATGAGGCAGCTACGACGCTTCCCTAAAACTGCCGCTAAACGAACATAACCTCCATTAAAAGTTTGCTGACGCCATATTAGGTGGCGGTTTCTGAAAACCACCACCACACCGTTTAGCGGCGGTTATAACCACTGCTAAACGAAAAAAAACCGCCGCTATATGCCTAATATGCTGTAGTGTGAGCAGGGTATGTAGGAAGCATCTTAGAGGTCCAATCCCACCACCCGGTTGTTCCGACAACCTTCATGTCGGTTCTTCTTCGTCCCTCATGACGTTAAATAGTACATTTGAACTACGTGGACTTTGATCCCTGCCTCCTAGGTAGGGTACATAGGAAGCCTCCCTAAGGTTCAAGCCCAACAACCGGTTGATCCGACTATCATCACACCGGTTCACCCCACCACTCCTAGTTCTGCCTCAGTGAGTCCATTCTCCTCGGGGTCATTAATTCAACGAGGGAAGGTAAACCTCGAGCATAAATGACTCTGAACCTTTGCGTTCAGCTGAACATTTGCTACCAGGAGAAATCCATGGATACTATGTTTGGGTATAAACCAATGATTTACGAACATATGAATACGTCTTAAATCTATAAGTGAGTCCCAGAACAGGCAATAATTCCCTCCAAAAGGGTGTGATGAGCCCGACTTCCGATCCTCTCGACTAATGTGAGTTCTTAAGTATCGCTGGCCAAACCACCTAGCGGACTCCTCCCTTTGGAAAGTCGGTCCACGTATCATTGGATATGGAACCATTGGGAGATTTTAAACGAATACCAGCATACCCAACTTTATCAATCAAGCGGGGCTCAACCATCCGTAAGATCAACAGTCGGGCTCTTTGGTCCATCATCTCCTCGAAGGGGAAACAGATCGAAACAATTACCTACTAAAAACACTAAAGGTATCCTATGATGGTCATCATAAAATTGTTACTGGATATACGCCATCAACATTATCTAATGAATCAACTGAATATTCATCATCATTTCCTGAACAAGACTCACACTAACCGAATAACTTTTAAAAATTTCCAACCTACACAAATGTGATTACAAGTTTGGCCCAACAAGTCCAAAAAAGAATAAATTATAATAGTGGATGGGTAACATTGGTTTAATATAACTCAAATAGCCCCAAATATATATCCCATGTTGAATAAAAATCATGATCATATCCATAAATCAAGTAAAAAAGAATATTTGTAGCTCATTTTGTTTAGAAATCCATCTATGGATTATATTTCATGCTCAAGTATACATGATATCCCATTTCCTCTTGGAGGCATCTTCAAAAGTGATAATTAAAATGGGGATCCCTATCAGATATTATAGGATAAATTAATCTATGAAATCAGATAATCACTTTCACATATAAGAATCTAATTTCCTCAACATTGGTATTATCATGAAAGGGTACGAGGTGAGCTGAATTAGTTAGCCAATCAAGCATAACCCATATGACATTCTGTCATCATGGCGTACATGGAAACACAACCAAAAAGTCCCTAGAGATGTATTATCTCTTACATGGACACCAGAATCATCTCTTCATATCATAAAAGATATTAAACTTTTTGGCTGCACAACCCACTTGGAATTATGTCCATTTCCCATTAAGACCATTATTATGGGAAATGGTAAAAAAACATTTCAAAAAACATAGGATACACTCAAGAGATAACATATCCATTAATTGATGGTCTCCCTAACATAAAGTTATTCCCTAATGGTGTGTAATTTATCATCAACTTGTTGTTCCTAAAGAATCATCTCGAGGAGAGCAGATGTAAACTAAAAACCTGTCAAAACAACCTTAGTCCCATCTTCCCAGTATCCTAAATAAAATTGTGAAAAAATACCCATCAATTCCCTCTCTTATTATTATTATTTCAGATCCTGGCTAGAACGTTTCCTCTTGAATTCATCATCAATGGTTTTCCTCTACCCTGAGGTGTAGGTAATGTCAAAATCAAAATATTATAAGGACTCCACCAAATTCATATAATAGAGGATAAAATCTTTTTAGAGATGATATAACACAATATTTTTTAGTGGTAATAAATATTAATAATTTCTCAAAAAAGTAATTTATGCTAACTTTTATGACCATGAATCACACCTATCAGTTTGAGATCATGGGTTGGATTATTATACTCAAGTGGCCTAAGATGTCTGGAGCAATTGGTTACCATGTGATGACCATGTATAAGAACATAGCCCAAACCCATATTTGATGCATCAAAGAATAATGCATAGCTCTAGATAGCCTCTAGAAGAGTCTACAGTATCACAAAAGTGAAACGACATTTTATACCAACAAAAGAGATCTAAACTATCTCATTCTAATCAAACATCACTATCTTCTGATTGAGATTTGTCATTTAGAATACAACATTGAGAATATTTCAAAAACTTGAGGTAATTCCCCACTATTCCTACGATTATCTGTATCTCAAAAACATTATGAGGATATTAATGTGTCATGACATTTTTCACCTTCTCAGTATCAACTGATATACCATGTTCCAACACAACATATCCCAATAATTTCACATCCTGAATCCTGAATTTTGATTTTGAAATATTCATTTAAATTTCTTGATATTTCAATACTTATAGGACTACTCTCAAAAAAATAACATGATCCCCCATGATTTTGGAGTAAACCAAAATATCATCAAAAAATACTATCCTGAATTAATTGAGGTATTCATATAATATTCACTTCATAAAATCTATAAAGACCATAGGTTCATTAGTCATGCCAAAGGGAAAAAAAGAGACTTAGTGTGACCATACATTCTTGTGAAGGAAATAATTAGAATATCATATTATTTTATTCTTAACTAGTGATAACCAAACCAAAGATCAGTCATCAATAACCTCCATGAATCATTCAACTGAGAAAAATAATCAATACACGGAACTAGATACATGATCTTTACTTTATCTTGATTGAGTTTTCAATAGTTAATATAGTGGATAATTTTATCTTTAAACTTTATCAAAAGTTAATATATGCTGACCAAGGTGACACACTAGGGTATATGAATCCTTTCTCTCAAAGATCATCCAACTGAGTCATTAAATCTTTCATCTTTATTAGTACCTTATGGTAATAATGAATATAAACTGGAAAAGTACTAGGGACTAAATCAATAGATAACTCTACATATCTTACCTGTGGTGGACCAAAGAAATCACAAGGAAACACATAAATAATGTATATGATGATTGGAGGGAGATCAACACTCAAATATTCTTACTGTAAGTCAAAAAAAACACTTATACCATCCTACCAAATTTTAGAAAATACGGTCTCACTCTAATCAACCTGGGGTCCAAAACTCCATGGAAGATATAGAACAACCATTGGGTATAGTAATGGAGGCCCATTGAAGATAATAATCAATTCATCCCTTATTATATTTCAACAAATCCAACCAAAACATTACATATATAGGTTTCATGTCACGAACCTGAAAATATGAGGTAAGCTTAATTTCTCACCAAGAAAGAACACAAGCAAGATAATAGAGACTATGCTCTCTCTTCATTTTAATAGGTGAGGTAATATCCATCAAATAAGGAAAAAAATTAGTATGATTTAGTAGGATCACTATATTATTTGATATAAATTTGTTAGATGCACCAGAATTAAAAAAGGAAATCACTAAAGATGTTTTTCTAGTGATCGTACCTCTCAATGTCGTGGGGACTATATAAGATTCCTATAAAGAATATTCCCCCACAAGAATAATATTTATTCCATTTTTCTATGGGACGAAACCCTTAGATATGAAAGCATATAACTGCACCACATTACTTTTCTATAGTGGATAAGCTTGATCCACTACTTGGAGTAGAAAATAAATGGCAGAACATCCATAGATGTCCAAGGCGACCATAAGAACTCTTTGTCTTTGTAACTTTAGTAAACTCGTGTATCAAATTCCCAACATTTTTTCATTGAAATTAATTCAATGAGCCATAGTCAGGAACTTTGAAAATTCTAGAATATGATTACTGTCCAGTACCACTATGAGACTTATCATGGTTTCTCTTTCCTTTACGGGATCACATAGAACTTCCAATTGTTGAAAAATAGAATCTCGACAACCCTAACATACAACCTAGCTCACACTCAGCCATCAACGCCTTATCTAGAAAATCATGATTTAATATGAAAACCTGATATTAGAATTTATATCAAATTCCCCTCTCATGTCTTCATGACAAAAGATCCTCAACATTCACCACATTAGGAGAAAACTGAACAAGTATAGCAATGTGGTTTTCATAATGAGTCATGTTCATGTCACCCTAATAGAGTTTCAGAAACTCCATGGATTGTTTCATGACTATAGATTATAGATATAAAAGATTGGTGAAAATAACTTGAATGTATTTCCATTACTAAACCTCATTAATCATTGTTGTCACCATAGAATCTCACAATCTTCTTTTAGTCCCTTCAAACTGAAACGTAGTTCATTTCACATTAATAGATTTGAGCATTTACAGGAACTCAAAGAAAATCTATACTTTTCAACTAGTCATTATAATCTTGAGTATCGTTATAGCCATGGAAATATGGTGGATTTTGGAGAATAACATATTGAGTATGATAAAGTGAATCATTCTTTCATGGTTCCACTGCCAAAGCAATTATGAGAACGAGTGAAGGTACTTTTCATAGAGCATGGATAGCTCACACCCCTATCTCGACAATATTTTTGTCCACTAGAGGATTTTCCAACAATGGATCACTAGAAAATTCCCCATGGGTCCTATTCAAATTTCTTTATGGAGGCATGATTCTGAAAAATATCAATAGAAAACATTGAATAAATCAGAAAGGATGCACATATCTGCAACAGAGACAAGATATATAGGCATATAAATTCCATTAAATAGAAATTTAAAATTGAAATTTCAAAAAACTCTTATAGAATGAATTAAAAAGACTAGAATCAGATAAAAACAATCCATATAGACACTTTTCAAAAGCACCCATGGTTACTTAATGATTTTAATGGTGAGATATGTCTATTAACTCTCTAGAAACTACCTCTCATGTCCCATCAATTTTTCCCAAACCACATACTAGTATCAACAAAATATGACTAACCTACACCTCAGATACCACTTTGTCACAAACCATCCCGAAAACCCTAGTACATTAATACTCGAGATGACTATAACATGGTCCAAAGGGTGTTCCAAATCCACATAATTTGTTAAATATCACCTAATATTATAAAATATAATAGAGGGAATGATTTTTTCAAAAAATAGAATAACATAAAAGATACAAGTTGGTATGATCGTCACTCCTATGTGAGAATGTACTAGAATAAAATAGGTAGAATAGAACCTATATAAAAAGATAATATATCAAATGAAACAATTATTTCAACAAGAAAAAATTATCAAAACATCTGGTGTTACAAGTGTAAAAATCACTCTTGGTCACTATATACCCTCTATAGTTCCAAGGATCAAGAACATCAACCACCACTAAGTGGTATTTTCCCTTTTCTCAGTCGTAACATAAGAAAATATAAAAACAACCAAAGGAAAAGGCTAGGTGTTATATATAATGCCTATTAGGTTATCAAAAAATGTTCCATAATCAATTCCATAAAAATAAAACCAATTATTCTTAAATTTAAATGGAACTAAATAAGGCATGGTATAATATTCATTTATTTTTAACCAAAACATTATTTCACTTAAAAATATATAGAAGATACATAAAAATTGTATTAATTGATCATTTTATATAAATTACTTATCTATTGTTCATTTCATTATATAAATAGCTCAATAATCATTGGAATGTATAATGTAGTCAATAAATCATAGAACCATGTACTAAAGCCCCTTGGTATGTTAGTTTAGGTAATATGATCATCACATATCTCAATAATTATCTCTTATAATGATAGTTGTGAACACAAAAATTAATATTCACCCCAATTGGGGAACCCTCACAGACCATCTACAAACCCAAAGGGGAACCCTCTTGGGCATTCATGCTGTAATTATTTAGTAATAGTTGTCAACATCAATCCATTTCTAGGTAGTGGAGGTTCTACTGTGAATTTCCCAGTTACCACTAACTACCCAGGCAAACACGTTCTTTAAAAAATAAATCAATCAAACATGGAAAAATCAAACATTTCAAATCAATTAAAATTCCCAAATTTTTTATTTTTTAACATTCCTTTCTCATTTCAAAACCAAAATGGAGGTTTCATCCATTCATTCCATTTCAAAACATTTTTCCCTTTAAAACATTATTAACAAAATTAAACATCCATGAAATTTATCAAAATAATTTCAAAATCAATCCATAATTTTTGTAAAATATTCCCAAAATTTCAATTACATTATAATTGGTTTTTTCATTCCATAATTCGCATGATATTTTAAATAAAACATAAATTTTTTTCAAATTAGGGTTTCAAAACAATGAAAAACTAATTTCAATTAAATCAAGAAAATATATTTTTAAATTATATATAAAATAAATATGTATCCACCTAACATTAACCACATTTTAAGAGAAAACACCTGCAACAAGATTTACAATGAAGATCTAGGTAAGAGATATCAAGAACCACAACCAAGAAAAAATAACCCACAAAATAGAGTATAGATCCATTAATAACGAGAAACAAAACCTAGGATCACAATCCAAAAAATTCATTTTAGATCCATTAATAACATGATGATTCCTTAATCTCTAAGGATTATCAAAATTGATATTATAATAAACTACAAGATAGAAGATCCACTTACCTGAAGGAGATCAAATGAAACCACTGGAGATTTGATTCGCCGTGAAAAGGGTTTAAACAAGTCAAATTCACCTATTAAAATCCATAAAAGACCAATGATTCAAGTTAGGGTTGAAATAGGGTAATTAGTTGTTAAACAAGGATTTTTATGATTATATTAAAATTCTCAAGGGAATTAAAACCGACATGCATGGTTTTCTAGGCTGGGATACACAATTAGAAAAACATTTCACCCTAACTATTCACCCATGCTTGTAGGGTGCACAGTTTCTTCTAGGGGTTGAATAGTTTTTCAAACTATGTACTTACCATAGAAACCATCACTATTTATGGTTTCGGGGTATGGAGGGGATATCCATCAGATTTGGAAAAATTGTGTACCCCATTCCAGTAGCTCACAATTGGTTATGTAGTTTTTTGGGCCAAAAAACATGATTTTATCTAACTGTGAACTAATCATTCATATCCCCTTGGGCTATTGAAAATTTCAAATTATCATAGAATTTCCCCAAAAATAAGGCTTGTTTTAATGTAGATCAAAACATAGTTCATAGAATACCAAAAAAAGTTAAATGTATGTTACAATAGTATAACACCCTATGAAAAGTGAAACTTAAAAAGACTAAATGTTACTACCCATGTCAAATAGCTGTTCCATTTATTTTTAGTATAATAACTAAATAGAACATAATAGTTAATGATTCTTGGCCCCGAGTAGTGATAATTATGGGTGACATCTTAGTAATTCTTCTAGAGTGTTTATGAGTGAGGACAAAGAACACTGGAAAAACATGTGTTGGCCTCTGGGGACAATCATTAGTTTGATATGTTACCATGGTTGTTAACAATATGTGGTGTGCTGTGATGGAAACCTAGGTATTACAGGAGACCCATGGGGTCAGATGACCAGGTTCTTAACATGGGAAAGGGTAGGTCATGACTAATGGTATCAGATCTAATACCCATCTTGATGTTCCTAGGCACTTTCTAGGTTTGATGTTTGGGGTCCACAATGAGAGAGTTATGCTTTAAATGGGTGTAGATTGTAAATATCTTAGAAAATTGAGAGTTTAAAGACTTATTTATAATTCCTATGTTAATAAATTACACCATTGTTTTTAGGATCCTACATAATAAGAACTCCATAGTTAGGATTGCTTGTTCTGGAGTTGTGATTAGGATGGATGACTTCCTAGTAAGTTTCCTAGGGTGTGTATGAGTGAGGAATAAGGACATTGGAAGAGAATGTGTTGGTTTGTGGGAAACATTATTAGTATGATAAGTGACCCCAGTAGATTTATTAGTTAAATATTCTTGTCTTGGATTAGTGATCAGGATGGATGACATCCTGGTACGTTTCATAGAGTACGTATGAGTGAGGACAAAAAACACTGGAAGAACATGTGTTGGACTGTGGGGCAGTCAGTAGTTTCATTAGTAACCCAGGTAGTTAATAGCATATAGTGCACTAGGAAGGTAAATAAAGTATTATATGAGACTAATGGGGTCAAATGACCATTTTAATGGCATAGGGATTGTTGGAACCATGGCTGTTCTATGCAAGAATTGGATTTTGGTTTGTGTTTGTTGTCAATCCTCAGTGGAAGTTCGGAATGTGTGCCAGCAATGTGATCATACAGTTCAAGCAGACAACAGTATTGAAGGTGGCGCTGTTTCAGAGTGTTTGCCAAATTTTTGGGCCTCAATATCGGAAAATGAAGAGATGGCTTGTATGAAAATGGAGGTTCGCACAAAAAGGATGTGGTGCGTGAAATATAAGAGGCTTGCACAAAATACTTAAGTTGGGCGCAGAAAAGAGCGGGATGCGTGAAATAGTGGATCGAGGTTTTTCGTGCAAATAGTGCTTCGAAATCAGATTGGTGAAACATGGCAAAGGCATGGGTTGCGCGGAAAATAAGGGCTATGCACGAAATACTTGAGATGGGCGCGAAAAACAGTGTGGTGCGCGAAATAGCGGAGCGTCGTTTTTCGCGCAAATAGTGTTTCAGAATCACACTGTCGAAAAATGGAAATGGCATGCGTTGCGCGAAATATATGGGGAGGTGCGCGGAAAACGATACATGTGCGAAATATTATGCACCCGATGAGAGGTTTTCTGTGCCGATGGGGATTTTGCGCGCAGGGGTCTCAGTTGCCTATAAATATGAGGTGACCCCCTTCATTCCACACGGTTGAAGACTTAGAGAAGTTATGAGTTCTGACGCGTGAAAAAGGATCGTGTAAAGGGGTTTGCGCGTAATATTCGGAGTAGCGCGGAAAATTTCGTGATGCGTGAAAAATGAAGATTTGCGTGTAAAAATTGTGTTCGCACATAAAAGATTCCGTTGCACGAAGAAGGGGGTTTTTGCGCGAAATATTTTTCCATGCAAAAAGTAATGTTTGTGCGCAATAGGAATGTTTTGCGCGCAAAGGTTTAGTGTTGCACGCAATTGTCAGTGAAGTTTTTCGGCACGTTCTGGTTATCTAGTTCAGTGGTTCTATGTGTTCTAGTGCATCTATTCCGGATATCGATGCAAGAAGAGTCTCATGCTAGGCAGAGGAAAAGACTTCAATGCAAATCTATTGAAGAGACCTTCACATCTATAAACTGAGTGGGACTTCACCAAGGGCAGTGAGCCGGGCGGAGTCAATGGGAGTGACCCAAGGGAAGCGGTGAGCTATCCCTGAACCTTTGTAAAGGCAGTGTGCCTGGGACATAGTGATTGTTCCCAAACCATTGTAATCCACAACTAGTGAAGATTAGTGGAATTTGGTACGGCCGACAACCTATCGGCGTATGCTCCTTGGATGTATCCCTTAGTGGTGAACCAAGTAAAAAGTGTTGTGTCTTCTCTCTGCATGTGAATGTCTGCATTCTAATCTTATCAATCATACAGGTTTTACAATTTCCTACCAACGTGGGAATAAGATTCTATAATTCAAAAGACAAAGTTTTCACCCTGATTCACCCCTCCCCTCTGAGGGTGTCCCAGGGTCCTACAAGTGGTATCAAAGGGAGGTTAAAGGTTGCTGGTATTAAATCTGTCCTCTGTCATCATGGAGAATGCAGCCAATGTCAGGGGAGTCCCTCTCTTCGATGGAAGTAATTTCTAGATTTGGATGAATATAATGAGATCTCATCAAAGATCCCTTGGAATGGAAGTCCTATTTTCCACTGTCCAAGGTATACATGTTACAGATCCAACAGGGCTGGCTATGATAGATGCCGATTGAAAAATTCTTGACGATGATGCTAAAGCACAGAATGCTCTCACTGCAGCTCCTTCAGATCAGATCTATCTAAAGGTGATGAGATGCACCTCAGCAAATTCTATGTGGGATAAACTTGAAAACATTTATTAAGGAGACAACAAAGTGAAGGAGGTGAAGCTTCAAGTCTTACACAACAGGTTTGATGATTTAAAGATGAATCTTAATGAGAATGCAGTTTCATTCTTCAATCGAATTACTCAAGTTGTAGGAGAAATTAGAGGTCATGGAGAAGAAATCAAAGACATTGATATCGTTAAGAAGATACTGAGAAGACTTCCTCCTATGTAAAATGCAAAGGTGTCAGCCTTTGAAGAAAGAGATCTATCCAAACTTTCTCTGGATGATCTTTTAAGTAGTATAGTGGCATATGAGATGAGAGTCAAACCCGAAGATGCCACAACTCGTGTAATCAAGGAAATTGCATTCAAAGCCATGGACAAACTGAAAATTTTAGAAGATAGTGGCGGTGAAGATGACGAGGAAAAGGAAATTCTTTCTCTCATCACCATGAAGATGAAGAAGGGAAAAGATAAATTTAAAGGCAAGCTACCTCTGGCATGTTTTCATTTTGGAAGTGTTGGGAACATTGCCTCTCAATGCCAAAGAATGTTTGATGATGATGAAAGAGAAGCAGAAGAAATCGAGAAGCCTCCTATAAGGTTTTTCAAAAAGGGAGACTTCAAATCTTAAAAGAAAATACAAAGGAAGAGTTTTTTATGTGAAGAGAAAGATGATGATACTGAGTTGTGTGATGGAGAAGAACCAGAATTCAAAGCAGAAAACCATGCTTCCATGATGGCTACCATTGAAAAGTCAGAACCCTTAATCAATAAAGATAGAGATAATCAAAATATTTCTAATGGTGATTCAAAGACGCAATTTAAGGATTCTTTTTCCAAGATCTAGAATAAATGTAAGAGGTGTAATAATTGGAAGGAAATGGTGGAAGAATAATCAGAATATGTTGATAAGCTTGAAGCAGAGATTGAACGACTAGAAGAACTAGTGAGAGTTCAGTCTTCAATCCTTGAAAGCACCTATGATGTAGTGGAACTAAAGCTTAAAATTGAAGAACAAGTAAAGGTCATAAATGACCTTTCAACCAGGATATAAGAGAAGTCCAAGAATGTTGAGGGGCTTGAGGAAGAAGTTGGTACTCTTAGAAGTAAAATTGAATTTCAATCAAAGACAAATGAGGGAAAGAAGAAAATTAATTTCAGAAGATTCTCAATTGAAGAATTACTAGAAAGAGCCAAGTATGGTTCATATGGGGTTGGAAAAATCATAAGTGATCAAAGAACCACTTACATTGGAAATAGTGGAATTGGCTGTGAAGCTAAGACATCAGCTGCTGGAAGTAAAGAGAGACAAAATAACAACAAGATGAAAGTTGGACATGCTGAAACATTACCTGAAATGCTGAAAAAGAAACCCTCAACCCAAACTAAAAGAAGAACTGAAAATTATCCTCAAACTTTTAGAAATGACAGGTAGTTAAACTATTCTCCCAAGAAAGAAGTCATGAGGAGAAATTCAAGTGAAAAGACATTTCCTCTCATGAAGTGTCAGTTCTGTGGTTATCTGGGCCATACCGTGTCATACTGCGAAGAGGCAAGGAGCTACATGAATGGGGAAGATCTGGGAAGTCAACAATAGAGACCGGTTTCATATCCCCCATCTTATAGAAGGAATAAATTCTATGGTTACTGTTTTAATTGTTCTAACTTTGGCCATAAAACTATGTATTGAAGGCGGCAGTACGATAGGAGAAATTCATACATCACTCAAAGACGGGCCAGTTTTCATCCTCCTGATGATGTTGTTCTCACAAACAGTTTTCACCTCTGGAAGAAGATAATGGGTATGAAGAATCTGAATATGTGGAAGAACGTATTAAAAGGCCATCAGTATCCTATGCTCAATCCAATATCTCATGGAAAGATAAGAAGAAGATCGAGAAATCCAATCTTGCAGAAGTAGCCCTCAAAGCTACAAAGAGCAGCAACACCTGGATCCTTGATAGTGGATGTTCTTCCCATATGACTGGAAATGCTGACCTTTTTAAGAACATTGAAAAGAAGGTTGATGGAACAGTATTGTTTGGTAATGATGGTGCTTTGAAGATTAATGGTAGTGGGAATACTGCTCTCGCCAACGGGGAGCTGAAGAAGACTAAAGTTCTTTATGTGGACAGTCTATGCCACAATCTCCTTAGTGTAAGTCAACTCTGCGACTTAGGGATCATATTAACCTTCAATAAAAATGGCTGCACTATAAAGGAAAAACAGGGAATTCTCTTATAAAAGGCTTTAGAACATATGGAATCTTATATCAGGTTGACAACAAAGTGAACTCTTACTATTTGTCTGTTGAAGAAGAAAACAATTTGTGGCATCGAAGGCTGGGGATCATTAACCAACATGACATGGAAAAGATATCTAAGATGAAGATAGTCATGGATATTCCCATTCTAAAACGTGAACGGGAAAAGTCTTATGATGCTTGTATTTGTGGGAAGCTGGTCTGTAAGTCATATCGGCCAAAGAAGAAAATGGCATCACATCTTCTTGATCTCATTCATACTGACGTATGTGGCCCAATAAATGTTGATGGAACCTATGGAGAAAGGTATTTTGTCCTCTTCATTGATTATTATAGTAGAATGGATTGTGTAATGGTGATTCAAAGGAAGTGACAAGTACTTGATTGCATGAAAACTTATCACCGGATTGCCGAGAATGATACTGGACGGTCAATAAAAGTCCTGCGATCTGACAATGGAGGGGAATACACGTCCATAGAGTTTGAAAATTAAATAGAAAAACATGGAAGACAACATGAGGTATCTGCTGTGAGAACTCCACAACAAAATGGAGTTGTTGAGTGTCAGAATCGACATGTCAACAATATGGCCAGGACTATGTTGATTGAGAGTGGTATCTCTCTCCATTACTGGAAGGAGGCTGTTGAAGCTGCAGTGCACATTCAGAATCGAACCGGGCTCTATATGGGATAAAAAAAGACACCATACAAATTGTGGCATGGAAGGAAGACTTCTTTGAAATACTTTCATGTTTTCGGAAGCAAATGTTTCATTCGGAATAAAGAAGGAAACCAAGTAATGTTTGGTGACAATGCTGATGAAGGAATTTTTCTTGGGTATCCACTGAACAGCAAAGCTTACAAGTGTTTCAATAAACGCTTGGGGAGGATTTTGGGAAGCAACGATGTTAAAATCATTGAAGGAAAAACCCCACATGTTTCAAATAGTACCTATGATGATGAGATAGAAGATTAGAATGAATATGAACATAGAATAAATACAAATACAGAAATAGAGGAAGGTGTACAAAACACTTAGGGTTCACATCATGATGTTGACTCAGACGAAGAATCTGAAGAGGAAATCTTGGATGGTGAGAATGCGACTGAACCTCACAGGAGAAATCAAAGAGCAGAGATTGATCCATCTAACATAATTGGATATAGGAATGCACCCACACATACAATAAGGATAAGGAATAACACACCTTCTGCATTTCTATCAGTTGTGGAGCCATCCTCATTTGAAGAAGCTGTAAAGGATGAATCCTAGGTGAAAGCCATGAATGAAGAGTTATATCAGATTGGAAAGAATCAGACATGGGATCTTGTCCAGAGAACCAAAGGTCACAATGTGATTGGAACAAAATGGATATTCAAGAACAAGTTTGATGAGCATGGAAGTGTTATTAGAAACAAGGCTCGACTGGTATGTAAAAGGTATTCTTAGACTGAAGGTGTCGATGTTGAATAAACCTTCGTTCCAGTGGCTAGACTGGAGTCAATTAAGCAGTTCCTTTCCATGGATCTCCAGAGAGGATATAAAGTATATCAAATGGATGTCATGTAAGCATTTTTAAATGGTGTACTCGAAGAAGAAGTCTACATTGAACAACCAGTGGGTTTTCTTCTTGTTGTTGATGAATCAAAGGTCTGCATGCTAAAGAAATCACTTTATGGATTGAAACAGGCACCACGAACGTGGTACTCCAGACTAGATTCTTATCTCAAGAATCTATAATTCAAAAGATAAGGAGTAGATCACAATCTCTATGTGATGAATTCTCTGAAATATCTGTTCATGGTTCTCGTTTATGTCGATGAAATTATATTTGGTGGCATCAGGAAGAAATCAGTGGATGAATTTTCCAATCATATGAAATCAAAATTTAAAATGTCAATGATTGGGGAGTTCACATATTTCTTGGGACTGCAGGTAACTCAATGGAAATACTACACTTTTATCTCTTACGAAAAGTATGCATGAGAGCTGTTGAAGAAGTTTAATATGAAAGACTCCAAACCAATGTCAACTCCGATTAAAGTTGGAACCAATCTTGGAATGCATGAGAATGAGAAATCTGTAGATCCCACCATGTACATTAGGATCATTGGGATCCAACTGTACCTGACAACGACATGACCAGATATTGTCTTTGTCACATGTCTTGCAGCCCGCTTTCAAAGTAATCCAAAGGAGGAACATTTTGGCATTAGTAAAAAGAATCATGAGGTATATTCGAGGTACTCACAATTATGGATTATACTTTTCTGCAGGAAGGGACTATGAATTATCAGCATTTTCAGATGCTGACTGGGCTGGCGATGTTGTAGCACTACTAGAAAAACAGGTATTTGCGACGGGATCCCGTCGCAAATAGCCATTTGCGACAGGGTCCCGTCGCAAATCGCCATTTGCGACGGGGTCCCGTCGCAAATAGCACGTTGCTGAAAACGCCATCGCAACTACACTTATTTGCGACAGGCCCGTCGCTAAAGCCTTTTCTTGCGACGGACATTCTCCTCGTCGCAAATAGTATTCCGTATTTTGAAAACAGTTTTTGCGACGGGACCCGTCGCAAATACCTTTTGCGACGGGACCCATCGCAAATAGCTTTTGCGACAGTTCCGTCGCAAAAACTATTTTTTAAAAAAATAAAAAAAATTAATAATACTAGTATTTGCGACGGGAGTCGGGACCCGTCGCAAATACTTTTTTTAAAAAAAAATAAAAAACTATTAATAATACTAGTATTTGCGACGGGCATAGTATCCCGTCGCAAATACTATAAAAAAAATAAAAAAAATAAATTATTAATAAATTATTTTAATTAATATAATAAAAGAATTATAATTTACAAATGAAAATAATAAATTATTTTAATTACTATAATAATAGTAGAATTATAATTCAAAAATAAAAATAATAGAATATTAATAAATAATTTAATTAATATAATAATATTACAATTATAATTCATAAATAAAAAAAATATTAATAAGTTATTTTAATTAATATAAAAATAATAGAATTATTTTACATTCAAATATTAAAATAATTAAAGTATTACAAAAAAAATAATTAAATTATAATATTATAAAATTTTAATATATATATAAAATTTTAATATATATATAAAATTTTAATATATATATAAAATTTAATATTATAAAATATAAATAATATTATTATTCATATTAATATTGTTATTTAAAAATATAATATTATTAATATTTTATAATGAGACAGAAACTACGAATAGAAAAAAAATATATTTTGATTTCACAAATTTTATAACAGAAATACAAACTCTAATCTGAAGGAGGGGGGGAGGGGGGAGGTGGGGGATCTGCAGATGGTGGTGCAGGAAACTCCATCCCTAAAGCATGAGTGAGTCGGCGCATGTACTCCATCTGCTCCTGATGCTGCTGCTACCACCGACTCGTCTGCTCCTCGTACAGCTGCTGCTGGCGTCGACGCTCCTCCTCATGCTGCTGACGCATCTGCTCCTGCTCCTGTCGGAGACTCTCTATCTGTGCAGTCTGAGATCGCAACTGATCCTCATACTGTGTAGAAGAAGATGCACGAGCTCCTCTCGAGCTGGACGCCGACATCGCAGCACTGCCATAATAATCTCCATGAGTCAGTCGAGAGCCGATACCAACTACCCGGCCCTTCTTGAAGGCATACTGGGTGGCCTGCATCCATGCCGCCTCATCAAACTGACGGGCAGTGGTCTGATCTGATGACTCGGCCTGACTCTTAGGCCGGGCCTGTGCCGCTGCGGCCTCATATGACTCCTATAGTTGCAATTTAAAATTAAAATTGTGAATATATTATATGCAGTTAATTTTTAAACATGAAAACAAATAATACTGACCATGATGTGATGCTGACGATCCCCTCTGAGCTCCCCAGTAGCAGGATCACTATACATACTCCGATATACGTCGTACTTTGTAATATCGGGGTGCTCGACACCCTATAAGAATAAAAAAAACTGTTAATATTTATAGTTATATAAAATATTTATAAATAATGTACGTACCAGATGCTGTCTATGAGTACTGAAAGAACGACTCCCAGCTCGATGAGTCACCTCCTGTCTCCCCCGATTCTCCCTCCCCACTGATGATCTCCTCTGAAAGGCACCACTCAACCAGTGCACACATAATCCATCCCATACATGGGATGAAATATACTCTGGTCGGTGTGCTCTACATGACTCCTCAAAATCTGACACTCCTGCTTTCTTCATCGCAGCTTTTCTTAAATTGTGCAAAAACTGACGAAGACGATCACGCATGGCCACCTCCCATGCCTCGTGGATGGCGTCACGCATGGTATCCTCGATCGGATACCATAAACCCTACAAATAAATCAAAATATCAAGTTATAAATGAAATAATTTTCAAAATAAAAATTATTTATTTACGTACGTACCAACCAATGGCCGAACATGGCCTGCTGCACATCAATGGGAATCTGCTCCCATGTGGTCCACGGCTGAGAGAAATAGTTGCGCAAAATAGCGCTGCCCTGTCCGACTGCTATATATGGAAAACTGAAAAAATAATAAACATTTATTATGTGAATAGATTAATGAAATCTTAGTCAAATCCACAGGTTATTACACAGGTTATCACACCTCCGTGTGCGTGGATCAAACCCAAGACATGGACGTCGCTCGGGGACAGGGTCAGGAATCATCAATCGTGCAAGACCGCGCCCCCTCCGCGTACTCCCTAGAGCGCCTGCAGGCTGAGGGTCATCTGTCAGCAACTCATCCACATCAAAAGTCAGGTCATCATCCCGCCAACGCACGAAATGTGGCGTCGTCCATCTGAAACATAAAATGTTAATGTTAGCAAATAATTGATAATTACTATTATATATACATATATACATATTATGATTGTATATAAATACCATGAAATGCTATCAGTGTTCATCTTCATCATCATATTCATATATGTCAATGTCATCTTCATATTCCTCCTCAACATCATCGATATCCATTCGAGTTACAGTTGCTTTATCTCTTACCGTTTCAAATTCATATGTGACATCATTAACATCATCTTCATCACCGACTCTTAAATGTGGGGTGTCGTCATCGATACTCATGTCTCTTTGTAAAAAAAGATTGATTTTGAGTACTCTCTTGAAAAACTTCAATTCTTTGCACATCAGTGAAAGCACATTCACTTTGACTGAACTGATTGTCTCGAATTTTGATTTTTATTACACTCCACCAATCAGTCAAGTCTCTTGATGTTGCGCAGTACTTTGCATAATAAACTTGATATGCCTGTTGAGCCAATAAGAATGGTTCATTTACTGCGAGAACACTTTTACATTTAATATCGATGATTCCATGAGTCGGATGAACACGCACGCCTCTCTCTGTATCCAACCACCGACATTTGAACATGGTTATGTAATGTTGTCCAAGATAACTGAGTTCAATGATTTCATCAAGTATGCCATAAAAGTCAACTTCATTTTCTCGATGATGAGATCCTCTCAAGCTAACTCCACTGTTCATTGTTTTTTTCGATTCCCCATATGCATGTGTGTGGAATCGAAATCAATTCACCACATATGCATTATAAGTTTTAACAAGTTTGGAAGGTGGGTAACTCAATACACACAGCCGTTTGTCAATTTTATCAGCATTTCGAGACACCTGAAGATTTGTGAAATAATTATCAATATAGTAAACTATACATTGAATGAGTTGCTAAAAGATAAAGAATTTATGTTACCAGTTTTTGAAACCACTGAGAGAAATTTTTCAGTCGACGTTCTTCGAGAGCAGCTGCTGTAATTTGTGGAATTTGTTTCTTGATATGATTATCATACAACCTATAAAAACCAAAGTTATTTACTGTAACATAAATGATAGAATAAGTGATATAAACACTTACAGTACAACTGATGTCATCTCTTCACAGTTGAGCAGAACATACGTATGAGCTCTATGATGTTCATAATCTGAAAGCCAGCGTTCAGAAACTCCACCAAAACCAAGCTCTGACTGGTTGAAAACAGATAATTGATTTTTGATTTCATCAATATTCCTCTCATTCCATCCCATTCGGTTGTGTTTTGAAGGATATTCAGATTCAAAATAATGGGAGCAGAAAAAAGATATTTCCTCTTGCAAATAAGCTTCTGCAATAGATCCTTCAACAAATGCTTTGTTGCGTACTTTTCTTTTCAATTTTTGCATGCATCTTTCAAATGGGTACATCCATCGAAACTGTACCGGACCTCCACATTTGGCTTTATATGGAAAATGTAACATCAAATGTTCCATTGAGTCGAAGAAAGACGGCGGAAATATTTTTTCCAGTTTACATATAATTACAACAACATCTTTTTCAAGTTTGCCTAGAGCATCATAATCTTCCGTAGCCGCACAAATTTCCCGAAAAAAATGAGACATGTCTGTTATGGAATCCCAAATCACAGAATTCAATAGACCTCTTAATCCAATGGGTAGAAGTCTCTCCATTATAACATGACAATCATGACTTTTTAATCCAGTAATATGACCATTCTTTACACATCTACCCAAATTGGAAGCATAGCCATCTGGAAGTCTCAAATCTGCAATCCACTGACAAAATAATAAACGGTTTTCTTTAGACAGTGTATAAGCTGCTTTTGGTTTCAGTAACCTTTCTGTTCTGACATTCTCAAATAGTTCCAATTCTGGACGCCTGCGAATTTGGGCAACATCTAAACGTGCATTTACATTGTATTTGCTCTTTCCTGGCGTATCCAAAACTGTATGAAACAAATTATGAAAACAGTTCTTCTCAATATGCATGACATCTAACATGTGTCGGACCAAAAAATCAGACCAATATGGAAAATCCCAAAATATGCTACGTTTAATCCAATTTTGTTCTTTCCCAAAACCAGAAATTTTCTGTTGGTTTATTGTGGGACCAAAAGTGATGGGAGGTAATGAAAATACAACCGATTTTAACTCCAAACCTGATAGCATTTTTGGAGGTCCATCCCTTTCAGCTGTTCCTTTTCTGAAATGAGATCTGTTTCTGCGAAAAGGATGATCAGCTGGAAGAAATAAGCGATGACAGTCAAAATAACAAGGTTTCTTTCCATGAATGAGCATAAATGCTTTTTTCTCTCCCATACAGTAAGGACATGATTTCTGACCATGTGTACTCCAGCCAGATAACATCCCATAGGCCGGGAAGTCACTTATTGTCCACATCAATGCTGCTCTCAGTATAAAATTCTATTTCGTTGCAACATCATATGTACTGACACCAGTACTCCACAATAAATTTAATTCATCAATCAATGGCTTCAAATAAACATCAATATTTTTGTTCGGATGTCCTGGAATTAGTAAAGTCAAAAAGATATATGGCTCCTTCATCAACATCCATGGAGGTAAATTATACGGAGTTAAAAAAACAGGCCAACATGAATATTGACTACCATAAGATCCAAACGGACAGAAACCATCAGTGGAAAGGCCCAGTCGAACATTTCTAGCTTCTAAAGCAAATGATGGATGCACTCTATCAAAATGTTTCCATGAATCACCATCGGCTGGATGATTCAAGATTTTATCGGTTGAACTATTCTCTTTATGCCATGACATCATTGTCGCTGTATTCTTAGACATGAATAAACGCTGAAGTCTAGATGTAAGCGGAAAATATCTCAACTGTTTTACAGGAATCAAACCAGACTTCCCGTGTTTTCCTTCTTTATATCTCAGTTGCCCACATGTGGGACAACTATCCAACGACTCATTTTCCCCTGAATATAAAATGTAGTCATTTGAACATGCATGAATCTTATGACAAGTAAGTCCCAAATTTCGAACCAACCTGTTACTTTCATAGTAATTTGCAGGTAAAACATTTTTTTCGGGTAACAGTGTTTTCAGCAAAGAAAATATCCGGTCAAAACAGGTGTTTGACATTCCATTATCTGATTTGATAGCCATAAATTTTGCAACTGCTTCTAATTTGCTCATCTTGCAGCCAGGATATAATGCATCCTCAGCAGACTTCAACAACTCATAAAATTCAGACGGTCCCAACTCAGGATTTGAAGCTATATCAGCCGGAGTTTCTGTATGTTGAACAGATGAACCTGCAACATCATGTACTAAATCTTGAAACTGGGATGGATCCGGAATCAAGTTGGTATCACCTGCTCTGGAATTGCGTTCACCGTGTTGATACCAAAAAACATAATCTGCTTGAAAACCAAAACGCAAGAGATGTTCCCCCACTTTGTCAAACGTGTCAAACGTTCTCAATACACATTTTCTACAAGGGAATTTTATCTTTCCTTCTGAAACAAATTCTGGATTTGATGCCGCAAATGATAAAAAACTCTCCACACCCTCTATATATACTGGATTTAAACCAGAACCATTTGGATTTCTACGTTGATTTATCCATATGCGGTCATCTAATAATGACTGTTGACGACCTCGTTGTTCCATATTTTTCTATAAAATATAAAAGCATTACTGGTTTTGAAGAATTTGTTAGAAAAATCACAAGCAAGGATTGAATATATTGAGAATAAAGCAAAACCTGTTACAAATATTGATAATTTTAATATTATATTGATTTTTTATTTTTTTAATAATACTAATATAATTTTTTTCATAAATATTAATTATATAATAATAACATCATTACATTATTAGTATATTTTATTATTAATATTAAAATAATATAATTTTCTATATTATATACAATTCTCCTTTCATCTGTGTGTTTCACATTCTGTCTCCACATGTAATATTGGCATTCACTTTCACCTCTCCATTGGCGAGTAGGTTGATAATTTTGAAAAAGAATGCCAATATTACATGTGGAGACAGAAAAAACACAGAAGAAAAGAGAATTGTATATAATATAGAAAATTATATTATTTTAATATTAATAATAAAATATACAAATAATGTAATAAGGTAATTATTCCAAATTATTGGTAAGTATTTCAAATTATTGGTAATTATTCCAAATTATTGGTAATTATTCCAAATTATTGGTAATTATTCCAAATTATTGGTAATTATTCCAAATTATTGGTAGTTATTCTTAATTTTTGGTAGTTATTCCTAATTATTGGTAAATATTGGTAATTATTGGTGATTATTGGTAATTATTGGTGATTATTGGTAATTATTGGTGATTATTGGTAATTAATACTAATTATTGGTAATTAATACTAATTATTGGTAATTAATACTAATTATTGGTAATTAATACTAATTATTGGTAATTAATAATCATTATTACTAATTATTGGTAATTATTACTAATTATTCCTAATTAATACTAATTATTCCTAATTATTCCTAATTATTACTAATTATTGTTAATTATTACTAATTATTGTTAATTATTACTAATTATTACTAATTATTTCTAATTATTACTAATTATTTCTAATTATTACTAATTATTGCAAATTATTAGTAATTATTGCTAATTATTACTAATTATTGCTAATTATTATTAATTATTGATAATTATTAGTAATTATTGATAATTATTAGTAATTATTGATAATTATTGGTAATTATTACTAATTAGTGTTAATTATTGGCAATTATTGTTAATTATTACTAAATATTGGTAATTATTACTAAATATTGGTAATTAATACTAATTATTGGTAATTAATACTAATTATTGATAATTAATACTAATTATTGGTAATTAATACTAATTATTGGTAATTAATACTAATTATTGGTAATTAATACTAATTATTGGTAATTAATAATCATTATTACTAATTATTGGTAATTATTACTAATTATTCCTAATTAATACTAATTATTCCTAATTATTCCTAATTATTACTAATTATTGTTAATTATTACTAATTATTGCTAATTATTACTAATTATTACTAATTATTACTAATTATTTCTAATTATTACTAATTATTTGTAATTATTACTAATTATTTCTAATTATTACTAATTATTACTAATTATTAGTAATTATTGCTAATTATTACTAATTATTGCTAATTATTATTAATTATTGATAATTATTAGTAATTATTGATAATTATTAGTAATTATTGATAATTATTGGTAATTATTACTAATTATTGTTAATTATTGTTAATTATTGTTAATTATTACTAAATATTGGTAATTATTACTAAATATTGATAATTAATACTAAATATTGGTAATTAATACTAATTATTGGTAATTAATACTAATTATTGGTAATTAATACTAATTATTGGTAATTAATACTAATTATTGGTAATTAATACTAATTATTGGTAATTAATAATCATTATTACTAATTATTGGTAATTATTACTAATTATTCCTAATTAATACTAATTATTCCTAATTAATCCTAATTATTCCTAATTATTCCTAATTATTACTAATTATTGTTAATTATTACTAATTATTGTTAATTATTACTAATTATTACTAATTATTTCTAATTATTACTAATTATTTCTAATTATTACTAATTATTTCTAATTATTACTAATTATTGCTAATTATTAGTAATTATTAGTAATTATTACTAATTATTGCTAATTATTATTAATTATTGATAATTATTAGTAATTATTGATAATTATTGGTAATTATTACTAATTATTGGTAATTATTGGCAATTATTGTTAATTATTACTAAATATTGATAATTATTGGTAATTATTAATAATTAATACTAATTATTGGTAATTAATACTAATTATTGGTAATTAATACTAATTATTGGTAATTAATACCAATTATTGGAAATTAATACTAATTATTGGTAATTAATACTAATTATTGGTAATGAATACTAATTATTGATAATTAATACTAATTATTGGTAATTAATACTAATTATTGGTAATTAATAATAATTATTACTAATTATTGGTAATTATTACTAATTATTCCTAATTAATACTAATTATTCCTAATTATTACTAATTATTACTAATTATTGTTAATTATTCCTAATTATTACTAATTATTGGTAATTAATACAAATTATTGGTAATTAATACTAATTATAGGTAATTATTACTAATTATTGTTAATTATTGGTAATTATTACTAATTATTGTTAATTATTCCTAATTATTACTAATTATTGGTAATTAATACTAATTATTGGTAATTAATACTAATTATAGGTAATTAATACTGATTATTGGTAATTATTACTAATTATTACTAATTATTCTTAATTATTGATAATTATTGATAATTGTTCCTAATTATTAGTAATTAAATGAATAATTATCAATAATTAGAAATAATTACCAATAATTACCAATAATAACATTATTAATATATTTTATTATTAATATTAAAATAATATAATTTTCTAATTTATATACAATTCTTCTTTCATCTGTGCGTTTTCTATCTCCACATACAAATAATACATGTGAAGACAGCAAACACACAGATGAAAAAAGAATTGTATATATATAAAAAATTATATTATTTTAATATTAATAATAAAATAAACTAATAATGTAATAATGTTCTTATTCCTAATTATTGGTCTTTATTACTAATTATTAATATTTATTCTTAATTATTAAAAATTATTACTAATTATTCCTAATTACCATTAAATATAAACAATACTAATAATTTAAATTTATTAAGTAATAAAACAATGTAAACATAATTAAATTACAACTAATTAATAATAATTGAAACTAATAAAAAATTAAAAATAAATAAAAAACTAAAATGAAGATAAATACCTTGAAAATTGATCTGTTCTGATCGTTCTTCAAAACTTTAATATCAGCTCCGGAGAAAAAAATTAAACTGGAGAAAAACTCAACTCTAGAAATATAATTTTGAGAGAAGGAGAAGATAAGGAATGAGAATGAAATGAAAAAAACGGATGGGGGTATTTATAGGTTAGATTATTTGCGACGGGCCCATTTGCGACGGGATTCCCGTCGCAAATAGTATTATTTGCGACGGTACCCGTCGCAAATACCTTAGCCAACATTTATTACGGTCAACCGGTAAATAGTTATTTGCGACGGGACCCGTCGCAAATAACCCCTGCCGACATAGTATTTGCGACGTGGGAATATTCCCGTCGCAAATACCATTTACCGCCGCCGGTTATTTGCGACGGGAATATTCCCCCGTCGCAAATAAGTTTCCCGCGATTTGGCGCACATCGCGGGAAAACTATTTGCGACGGGGAAAGCAATCCCGTCGCAAAAGCCTTCTTATTTGCGACGGGGAAATACCCCCGTCGCAAATAAGTTTTTAACATGACTATTTGCGACGGGATTTATTCCCGTCGCAAATAACCCGTCGCAATTGCTCATTTTTCCCATAGTGTAGATAGATAATCCACCAGTGGTGGAGTATTCTTTATTGGAAATAACTATGTCGGCTGGTTGAGCAAGTAACAAGAAAGTACTTCTCTTAGTACTGCTGAGGCTGAGTATATATCTGCCACAAAGGCATGAACTCAACTTCTTTGGATGAAGAAACAACTAACAGACATTGGTGATGAGGTGAATCAACCAATGGTAATTTACTGTGATAACAAGAGTGCAGTTGATCTCACGAAGAATCCGGTTCAGCATTCTCGTACAAAACATATTGAAATCAGGTATCACTTTATCAAAGAAAAAGTTGAGCAAGGGGCGATTAAAATGGATCACGTGGGAACTGATGATCAAGTAGAAGATATCCTGAAAAAACCACTGTCAGCAGTTGTGTTTGAAAAGCATCGGTTGAACCTCGATGTTCAACCACCTCCTGCCGCATAAAGAAATCCCGAAATCCCCACTCCCCGTTTGTTTTAACTATTTTTATCTGTTTATGGCTGTGATGCAGGTTTATGGGAGAGATACTATCCCGGGGGAGTATGGTTTGAGTTTAACATTGATTAATTTACCGGCCTTTGGGTTTATTGTCAATGGGGGAGAAAGGAAAGGAATAAATTAAGGAATTCATGATTGTCTGTGGGCATGTAATGCTTTTGTGACACAATGAGAATTCAGTGTAAGAATTTTTCTTGAGCGTCTTTGAGCATTACAAAACACGGGAACCCAATTCAAGCTTCCTCTATTGTTTTCTACATGGAGCATTGCTCATGTAGACTTAGAGTGTTGGCTGAGTTGATCCTTGCATTTTTGGTATGCATGTGGATGGTGATATATTCAATTTATTTGGTGATTGCCAACAAACCCAAAGGGGGAGATTGTTGGAACCATGGTTGTTCTATGCAGGAATTGGATTTTGGTTTGTGTTTTTTGTCAATCCTCAGTGGAAGTTCTGAATGTGTTCCAACAATGTGATCATACGGTTCAACTAGACAATAGTATTGAAGGTGGCGCTGTTTCCCAGTGTTTCCCAAATTTTTAGGCCTCAAAATAGGAAAATGAAGAGATGGATTGTATGCAAATTGAGGTTCACACAAAAAGGAAGTGGTGCGCGAAATATAAGAGGCGTGTGCGAAATACTTAAGTTGGGCGCGGAAAATAGCGGGATGTGCGAAATAGTGGATCGAGGTTTTTCGCGCAAATAGTGTTTCGAAATCAGATTGGTGAAACAAGGAAAAGGCATGGGCTGCGCATAAAATAAGGGTTGTGCGCGAAATACTTGAGCTGGGCACAAAAAACAGCGTGGTGCGCAAAATAGCGGAGCGACGTTTTTCGCGCAAATAGTGTTTCAGAATCACACCATCGAAAAATGGCAAAGGCATGGGTTGCGCGATATATCTGGAGAGGTGCGCGGAAAATGATACCTGTGCGAAATATTACGTGCCCGATGAGAGGATTTCCACACTGATGGGGATTTTGCGCGCGGTGGTCTCAGTTGCCTATAAATATGAGGTGCCCCCTTCATTCCACACGGTTGAAGACTTAGATAAGATCTGAGGTCTAATGCGCGAAAAAAGATCGTGTAAAGGGGATTATGAGAAATATTCAGAGTTGCGCGGAAAATTTCAGGATGCGTGAAAAAAGAAGATTTGCGCGTAAAAATTGGGTCGCACATAAAATATTTTGTTGTGCGAAAAAGGGGGTTTTGTGAGAAATATGTTTCCGCGCAAAAATTAATGTTTGCGCGCAATAGGAAGGTTTTGCGTGCAAATGTTTGGTGTTGCGCGCAATTGTCAGTGAAGTTTGTCGGCACGTTTTAGTTATCTGGTTCAGTGGTTCTGTGCGTTATAGTGCATCTATTCCAGACTTAGATGCAAGCAGAGTCTCGTGCTAAGCAAATGCAAAGACTTCAATGAAAATCTATTGAAGAGACCTTCACGTCTATAAACTGAGTGGGACTTTACCAAGGGGAGTGAGCCAGGGGGAGTCAACGGGGGTGACCCAAGGGAAACAGTGAGCTATCCCTGAACCTTTGTAAAGGCAGTGTGCCTGGGACATAGTGATTGTTCCCAAACCATTGTAATCCAAAAATAGTGAAGATTAGTGGAATTTGGTACGGCCGACAACCTGTTGGCATATGCTCTCTAGACATAGCCCTTAGTAGCGAACCAAGTAAAAAGTGTTGTGTCTTCTCTCAGCATGTGAATGTCTACATTCTAATCTTATCAATCGTACAGGTTTTACAAGTTCCTACCAACGTGGGAACAAGATCCTATAATTCAAAAGAAAAATTTGTCACCCTGATTCACCCCACCACTCTCAGGGTGTCCCAGGGTCCTACAGGGATGGCCATGTCATGACACATGGGGATTCAATTCTATTAAAGAATTTGGTTTCTCTTTAGATATAGGTTAGATGTCCATTTGACCAATGTGTTGGATTGATATGTTGTATTATATTGATTTCAATTCAACTTTATGTTTAACAGCTCCAATTGAGTATTTATTTTTTTTACCAACTATATGAACATTTTTATTCTATAACAATGATAATATTCATATATTGTTAGAATTCATTGACATAAAATTTTACTTGATCTATTTTCGTTGTTATCTTATATGTGATTTATGATTCAATGTAAAATCTAATAAAATTTGAATATGGGAAAAACAAATTATCCTTTTTTATTACTACCTATATTTTTTATTTTATCATCTTCTATATTAAAATATAGAACCTTTTGATGGCATAATTTGAAGGGGATACAAATGATAGTGACTACACAAATTTCATTAATTTTTAGGTCGTCCCCTATCATCACTTTTAATTACATATTTATTGTGTATTTATTTTTCCCTATGAAATATTTGTTTACATTGTTCATTATCATGTTAAAGTATATATTATAATATAAAATTTTATCCAATTAAAATGATTATTTCATTCCATGTATCTTTATATTCCTCATGTTGTATGTGTTATAGTAATGATAAATTTATAGACTTTCAAACAACTATCCTAGTACTTTTTTATTTACACTACTAAATAAATTAGTATTTCTTAATATATATTAATTAATTTTGGGTTTAAAATTATAATTAAATCATATATATAAATATATATAAGTATCATGAATAAAATTCTCCCAAAAAAATTATAAAGTTTTTAATTTTATATGGAAGTGAAAAGAACATGAGGGTTGTTATGAATTAAACCAAAATGAAAATAATTTGAATGAATTGATTAAATATATACGTTAAAAATAATATAATCTTAAAAACATATAATATTCAAGAAAATATCTTCATGTTAGATCCTTAAATTTTATATTTCATTTTAGTGATAAACAAGAGATGTTTTAAAACAGAATAGATGTTCACAAAAATAACAGTCGCAACCATTGGATTTGTTTGTTGGGTTATGCTAATAATCCATATTATGTTTGAAAAATATAATCTATTTGATTTATTTTTCCTTACGTTCTTTTTTTAAACAAGTAATATAACTCTAATATCTAAACAAGGTATTTGAAAATTTTACCAAATTTCTTCAATAAACAATCTGTTGATTGAACATATTATGTCACAACTCAAATTTTTTTTTTTCACTATTTAATTTATTATCTATTTGTTTCCATGGTTTTCATGAGTTTTGGGTTTTCATTAGAATTTTGTGTTAGACCATGGGGCATAATTCAACAGAGTGTCACATTGTGCAAGAGGATGTGAATTTGATAATGGAATAGGTAACTAAAATTCCTAATTCAGGTATTTAGGGTAACTATTGTGGGGATCTATGGTTAGGATATAATAAATTCCCTTATGCATAGGGTGTATTGGATGGTGGTTGGGTGATGGTTCACCCTTTGAAAAACACCCACGGTGATCACACATGTAATACTAGGCATAGTGGACCCTAGGGTCTTAGTGTTGTGTCTAGGGACTTGCATTGGGCATTGGGGTTTTTTGAGGTCAAAATAACACTTCCTATGTCACGGTTCCCTCTTTCTATGCATTTTATATAGTCTATAGGGAACCTCAAGGAATAAGTTCAGGTGTGGTGGTTCTTGTAAAGCCTGGATGTTTGGAGGTGTTGTTGAGTGAAACTAAGAATGAGTTCATCTTTTTGATTTCCATTCAGATGGGGGTCTTAGCCATTTTGGATGGGTCACTGCGAGCTCCATGTTTTGGATACTTCTATGGTGTGTGGGATTTCTAAAAAAAGTATGTTTTCCCCTTTTTTGTCGCACAAAATTTATATATTATTGGGGTCTTTATCTCCTCTCACTCAACCCCTTGGCCCACATGCAGGCCTCCCTATCATCCCTCTTCTCCTCCATGATGATACTAATGGATTTGTACACCATTACGCCAGTTTCTCTATGATAGGACTTTTCCCCCTATATTTCATCATCCTATATTCTATATTCATTTTTTTTGAGTTCCACTTTCATCAAACCCTAGGGTGATCGTTCTACTTTGTGCCTCATGGATCTTCATGTATATGGTGAGTGTTTTATCTTTTGTATTAATTTCATATTATATCAAATTTTATGGACCATTCACATTTAATTCAATAGATGTTTTCACTTAGATTGGCCTTTAAATTATAGAACCAATATTTATTATGTGATTAAATATATGTTTTGGATATGAAATGATAGCAGTAAATGAATTTTGACATTATGTGTAAAGAAAATGAAGTTTCCTATTAATTTACATTTTATGTGGTATGATTTTCTATATACGAAATTGTATAAATATTTTTTTATTTTACCTCATATGCCATGTTTCTAGTAAATTTCATAAATGGATTTTATAAATGGATTTCGATATCATGAAAAGTTTTTTACCATTAAAATAATTGTCAAGGGATATTATTGAATTTAAAAGTTAGTTTTTCTCCTTCAAAAGGGAAGTGTCAAATGTTTGGAATATTTTAAATACATATAATTATTAGATACTATTTTTTATTTTTATTTTTGTAGTCATTGAATCCGAAAAATAAAATGATTCTCAATTGGTATACTTTAATGAGAATTTTCATGAGTAAAAGACACATATGGGATGCTCCCTTTTCGTGTTTGTTTATAATGAAGGAGATTTTACACATAATGGATCATGTTTCATATTTCCTTCATTTGTTTAATAAGGGGATGTTTCATGAGAGGTGATTGGGAGTGAGTAATTTCATAGAGTTTTAGATTAGTGAGATTATACATATGTGTGTGTATTTATATTTTCACTGGAGTTTGTTTCTATTGAATTAGATCATCTCCATTTTATATATATCATGAGAACCAATAGGTTATAGTTAAATTTTTAAAAGAACATGTCATACTATATAAGGCTTACTGTAGTACCCCTAGTTTCTGGTATGTAACACTTTCTGGATGATTTTAATGGTTTTAAAGTTATGGGTGATGAATTGGAGAGTCGGGATAACTTTGAGTGATGTTTTGAGGAAAAAGGGAATTCACACGGACGGCGCACATCTTGTCTAGACCATGCGAAAAAACCATGTGTAGTTGGTCTTGGAGGAAGTAGTTTTCACAAGGGTGACACACGGTTTGTCTCACCGTGTGGCCAAACCGTGCATGGAGGGTCTGCCGAGGGAGTGGCTAATGCATGGTTAGGGAACATTTTGTCTAACCGTGCGAGAAAACCGTGCGGCCTCTTAAATGAGATCCTTAAATTGTTGATCTCATTCGTTTTTGCCTCTAAATGCCTCGTTTAAGATCCTAAGTGGCCCTAACTCAGGATTTTGGTTATCCTAAGGTCATGGAGGGTTCTCTTATCAATCCTGAGGCGATCTGAAGGATTCTCTTGATAAATCGAAGGTGGATTCTTGAGGTATGCGATTGTTCTTGTTGGGTTTCTTAGATCTATTTAGATCTACTCCCCTTTTTACCTATGTTTCATAGATCTAAGCCCGTTATGGGTAGATCTAAGTGTGTGGATGACAAATATGATGAGATTAGGTCTTGTTTGTGTTAGGAGAACATATGTAAGGAATAATCTTGGAGAATTGGGCTGGTTTTTGTGTGTTCTCCATTTGATAAGGTTTTCATCAAAAACATTGAGGTAGGTGGAGTCACTCTTGATTCCTCTTTCTTAGAACATTAAGGATTAGTTAAAATTGATTTGATTGCTTGGGTTTGATTGTGATATTTGGTGAAAAGCATGTTATAAATCTTCTATAGTGACAATTTATGGGTTTTGTTAGAATTATGTAAAATGAAATAATGGTTTGTGAAAAGTGTTTGAGTTTCTTGATTTTAAAATGGCGATTTTAAAATATGGATTTTCTGGATTTGGAAATTGGTTTTCAGGAAAAAGGTTTTCAATAAATGGGATCTTTTATTGAAATGGTTTTGGAATGGTTGGAATGTGTGGTTTTTGGGCGTACTAGGTGTGTGTGTTCATATTGCATTTACGAGGCTTGGTTGAAATATTACCTTGTGCTCGATGCCAATGGTGTAATTGCACATGGGGAATAATTACCTTATGACGACTTGGTACATCGACATTAAACCGATCATGAGTATGGGACTGTCATAACGATGCATGCATAGTTGATTTCACGGGTTTTGAAATGGTTGGTTGTGTGGATTTGTGAAATGGAATGAAAGTGCCAAAATTGAATTGTGAATTTGATTGGGAAACATATCTCGGTTGCTTTTTTTGGAAAATGGTTTTTGTTGAAAAATGGATTTGACATGGAACTTCCCAAATTGTGAACTTTTTTGAAATTGTTCTATATACATTATTTTATATAAATGTGATAACATGTTTTATCCTAGAGGCTTGGGTTGGGCAGTCATTGGAGAAAACCTACTGAGTTTTATTACTTACCCCCTTCTCTGGCACATTGGTGCTTTTCCAGACGTCATATACCGGGATGTTGGAAAAGGTAAAGTGTCACATGTTTGTAGCACCAATTCATGATATGTGGGATGGTTCGTGATGTTGGAGCATAGAGATTGTAAAGCATGGAGTTGGGTTGTAATTTAGTAGTCTTTTAGTTTTTATTTTAGCTATTTACTCCAATTTAGTGTTGGTTTCCACTATGGTACTCTTGATTAGATTATGATAAAATAAATGGTTGAGTTGTCTTAACTATTTTCATGCATCGTTTAGTTTATTAGTTGGGTTATGGTTATTGGTTATGTGGTATGTTTTCAAAACAGAAAATCATCCCCCACCTAGTTTGAAACCCATCGGCATTTATTTCCAGCCTTTGGCACCCTGGGGATGATGCTTAAGGCCTACTAATGACTTGTTGTATTCTTATGCCGATAAGGATAAGCTGGTCATTTCAAATGGTATCACCTTGTTCGGTCCTTGCCTAGAAAGTTCCCATTGATGTTCTTGGTCTTTGAGTTGAAATTAATTATTGTTTATTCCTTGGTTGGTCATCTTAGGAAGGAGTAGGATTGTCAGAAATTGGAATGTAGAGCATAAATATACATAGATAACCTTTTTATAATGAAAATCAAGTTACCAGGGTGTTGGGTACATAAGTGTTTTGGAGACACTTATAGGACAAAAAATCTCATTTTCATGGGTTTAGCCAATGATATGAGCATGACATGCATTAGAGGAATGACTTTACACTAGGAGTGAATATATCATTTTGAGAAATGGATTAGGATTTGATGCAAAAGAGTGATTTTTGAAAATTGGAAACTTGTTTTCAAATGCAAGATTTTGAAAAGAGAATGGTTGATGATTTTTGAAAATAGATTGATTTTCAAAAGAATGAAAAGTTTTTTTTTGTGTAGAAATAGGAAAATGTGGAAAAACATAATGGATGGAAATCAATTTTTTTTATAGTGATGTGATGGAAATTGAAATGCTAAGACTTTGGTTGCTAGGAGTGAGACAAACAGCATACGTTATTTGTATAGAAAATGGAACCTGTTAAGCATCGTAGAAACCAAAAGGAAGAGGCTGCGGAGAATGTGGTCACTCCTGAGCCACAGCTGAACCATAAGCTAGTCTAAAGTATTGTTCAAGCATTTTAGGTTATGGATACTGGGAATAATAGGGATGAGTCAAGGCATGTAGACCATTCCGTCCAATTCCAGAAGCAGAAACCACCCATCTTTCGGGGTGATTCAGAACCAGAAAGGGCGGAGGTGTGGCTGAGTATGAAGACTCGTATCTTCGATTTCATCGACACACCAGTAGAACTGAATGTGAAGTTGGGGAATTATATGCTGGAGGATCTATCACGACAGTGGTGGGAGCTAGTGGTGCAGGCTAAAGTGGATCAAGGCCTGGGCTGGGAGGAATTTGAGGAATTTTTCAATAAACAATTCTGTCCTCGCACATTCATGATCCAGAGGACAATGGACTTTTTCTTCCTAAATTAGTAGAATCTCTCTATCATGGAATATGTGGCTAAATTCATGAATTTAGTTCATTTTTCTCCGGATGTAGCTGCAAGTGTGTCACTGAAGGCACGCATCTTTGAATCAGGGTTGCAACATGAGATTCGTTAGATGATAGTTGTGCTCTGTATTACAGATTATACGGAGATGGTAAATAGAGAAATAGTAGCTGAATGAGACATATCAGGAGTTATGGGAGGAGGAAGTATGATGTTACCCACTAGAAAGGGTAAGAACTCTAATGGTGGGAACAATTGGAAGAGGGACACCTACTTCTAAGGTGGGAGTGCAAATCAGAATTAGATGACTGGATCAGTGAATCTTCCTCCATGACCCATGATGGAAGTCAGGTGTTATAAATGTGGCTCGTTTGATCACATAATAGGAGAATGTACAAAACCACCAAGAGAATGACACAATTCCAACAAGACAGGACATCTTCAGCTATATTGTCTCCCTGCTCCATGGTCGGGTGTTCGTGAAACTTCTCAGGTGTCATAAGCATCTTATGCTTCGACAGGGTGAGGACAGAAAAATCAGTCTCGCTGGCAGAACAGAGCTAGATCTGGTGATTCCTAGAATACCATGACTCCTCGGGCAGGGAAATATCAACATGACAATAAGGAGCAAAGTGCAGCAACACATCAATTGTTTGGAGTGGAACAGGTGATCGTAGATGACCAGTCTGGACCGTCTACGGTGAGAGGTACGATTATTTTGAATTATACCCTCGTTCAATTGTTGTTTGATACAAGTGCATCACATTCTTTTCTTTCTTCTCATATTACTGATTCACTCAACATAAAACATGAAATGATTCCTTCTGTGATAAAACTGTAAACTCATCCTGGTGAAAGAAATGTACAACCTTTGTGTGTAGAGAATTTTCTATAATGGTTGATGGAGGTGAGATAATGTGGGATTTCTCTGTGCTGGAGATGTATGTATATGATATAATCCTGGTTATGGATTGGTTGATAGAGTTCCGGGCTCACATCGGCTGTTATAGAAGAACAATCAGTTTCACGACTGAAGATGGTGTCAAGCATCTCTTTATAGAAGAATGTGTGGTGATGGTAGGAGAAACAAGCTTGATGGCACCTGTAGTGGAAATGATCTCATACCAGTTGGCAGTGTTGACTATGGAATCAATGGAATAGATTGAGGAAAATAGTTTTCCAGTAGTCATGTATCAATTTACAGATGTTTTTTCTGAACACTTCTCAGGGTTACCACCAGTAAGAGATGTGGAGTTTACAATTGATCTCCTTTCTAGGAACAGTCCTATCTCACTTCCATCTTATAGGATGAAACCAATGGAGTTAAAGGAATTGAATGTGCGGTTGGAAGAACTAGAAAGAAAATATTTTATTCGGCCAAGCGTGTCTCAGTGGGAAGCACCAGTTTTGTTTGTAATAAAAGAAGTTGGAACTTTGAGGCTATGTGTGGATTATCATAAACATAACCAAGTTACCATAAAGATTAGATATCCACTTCCACGCATTGATGACCTGTTTGATCAATTGATTGGATCTCAGTGGTTCTCCAAGATTGACTTGCAGTCAGGATATCAGTAGTTTTCAGTTCGGAAGGAGGATATTCTGATGACAGCTTTCATAAGATGATATGGCCACTAAAAATATGTATTCATGCCTTTTGGACTTAAAAATGCACCAATAGACTTTATGGAATTCATGAATCGAATATTTCAGCAATATCTGGATTCTTTTGCTGTGCTGTTTGTGGACGACATATTTGTGTATTCATGAATAAGGGCTGAGCATGAGCAACACTTAGTGATAATGATGGAATTCTTGAGAGACCATCAGTTGTATGCCAAATTATCAAAATGTGATTTTTGGATACAAGAGGTATGCTTTCTGGGCCATGTTGTTTCTTATAAAGGTGTTTATGTGGATCCTGAAAAGATAAAATTTGTTCTTTCTTGGAAACCGCCGAAAAACGTATTTGAAATAAGATGTTTTCTTGGTCTAGATGGTTATTACGAAAGCTTGGTTCATGACTTCTCAAGACTAGATTCGCATATGAAATCATCGACATATATAAAAATTGGATTTCAATGGAACGAGGAATGTCAGAGATATTTTCAAGAGTTGAAAGTTCGCCTTATATCGGCACCCATCTTGATTTTTCCGGAATCTGGACAGGGGTACATGGTGTATTGTGATGCTTCAGGATCTGGGTTGGGATGTGTTCTCATGAAAGGAGACAATGTGGTTTTTATGGATCAAGGTAGTTGGGGGTGCATGAGAAAAATTACCCAACACATAATTTGGAGTTGGCTGCAGTCGTCCATGCATTTGAAAACATGGAGACATTATCTCTTGGGTGAGAAATTTACTGTGTTTATGGATCACAAAAGCTGCAAACACATTTTATCACAAAGAGATTTGAATCTGAGGTAGAGGGGATGGATGGAGTATATTCAAATGTTTGTCTTTGACTTGATATATACACCGGGTAAGGGAAATTTGGTGGCCAATGCAGTAAACAGAAAGTAATATGCTCAGTTGGGGAAATAAGATTTAGATGAGCGGCAGTTGATGTCAGTCTTCGCCGACATGCATATGGAATGTGAAGACCGAGCTGATGTTGCATTTTTCTTTCCATTTTCACTTGTTCATGATTTTGTGGAGATAGTAAAGGAGGCACATGCATTTGATGTAGACTCTGTTGAAATGAGTTCAAAAATCAATGGTGGGGAGACCATTGAGGGATGGAAGCTGGATGTGTGTTCAGTTTTGCGGTTTTGAGATCGGATGGTTGTACCTTTAACTACTCAAGGAAAACTCCTTCATGCTTACCACCATTACAAATAGGTTGTTCATCCAGGAATACAAAATACATATAAGGCACTGAAGGCATAATTTTGGTGGAGAGGCATGAAAAGGAAGGTGGCCGAGTTCGTCTCACAATGCTTAACATGACAGCAAGTTAAAGCAGAACATCAATGGTCAGCGGGTATTTTATAGTATTTACCTATTCCATTGTGTATATGGGATTATATTGCAATAGATTCTGTTAAAAGTCTTCCAAGAATGGTCCGAAAACACTATTCCATTTGGGTGATAGTGGATCGTCTAACTAAGTCAGTCCATTTCATCCCTATTCATGAAACTCATATTGTGGAATATCATTCAAAAATCTATATCCGAGAAGTGGTAAAGAGGAATGTTTTACCAGTTTCTATCATCTCGGATAGAGATCCAAGGTTCACATCTCGTTACAAGAGATCCTTACAGAAAGCACTGGGAACTCAGTTGAACATGAGTTCGACATATCATCCTCAGACAGATGGATAATCTGAAAGGATGATACAAACATTGGAAGACATGTTGCGGGGTTGTGTAATGGATTTTGGTGTCACGTGGGAAGAGAATGTGCCTTTAGTGGAGTTCTCATATAACAATAGTTATCAGGGCTCGATACACATGGCTCCATTTGAAGCACTATATGGGCGTCCTTGTCGTTCTCCACTATGCTGGGTGGAAACAGGTGAGACTTCACTAGTTGGGTCGAGCCTTGTCCAACAAACAACAGAGAAGATTCAGTTGATAAAAGGGTTGGAGACCACACATAATCATAATAAATTCTAGGCGAATCATCATCAAAGACCGTTGTCATTCGTGGTGGGTGATCATGTCTTCTTGAATGTCTCTCCAAGACATGGACATTGTTGTTTTGGGAAGTAGGGAAAGATTTCTCCTAGATACATTGGCCCTTTTGAGATACTAGAACAGGTTGGAGAGGTGGAATTTTAGTTGGCATTACCACCACTATTTAGTTCGGTGCATAATGTGTTCCATGTATCTAAGTTGAAAAAGTATCATCCTAATCCTGACCATGTGATCTGCTGGGATCACATTGACCTAGAGCCAGAAGATTCATTGATACATATCTTGGTACAGATTGAGGATAGGAAAGAGAAATTATTGCATGGAAAAAAGCATCGTTCTAGAGTGGGTTTTATGGCATCATTGTCAGATTTAGGAAGAGACTTGGGAACATGAGAAAGAAATGAAAGAGCAGTGGCCATAACTCATTCAGTTGGATTAAAGTTTTCTAATTTTTGAGGACAGAAAGACCAATGATGGGGAGAATTTAGTACCCCTATTTCTGGGATGTAACCATTTCATGATGATTTTAATGGTTTTAATGTTGAGGGTGATGAATGGGAGAGTCAAGAGAATTATGAGTGATGTTTTGAGGCAAAAGGGAAGTCGCACGGACGATGCACAGTTTTTCTAGACCTTGCGGCAAAACTGCGTGTAGTTGGTCTTGGAGATAGTAGTTTCCACACGGGTGACGCATGGTCTGTATAACCGTGCGACCAAACCGTGCATGGAGGGTCTGCCGAGGCAGTGGCTAACGCACAGTTAGCACACGTGTTGTCTAACCGTGTGAGAAAACCGTGCATCCATATCAATGAGATCCTTAAATTGTGGATCTCACGCAATTGTGCCTCTAAATGCCTCGTTTAAGCTCTTAAGTGGCCCTAACTCAGGATTTTGGTTCTCCTAAGGTCAATAAGGGTTCTCCCATCGTTCCAGAGGTGATTTGATGTCTTCTCATAACAAATCGAAGTCAGATTCTTGAGGTATGTGATCGTTCTTGTTGGGTTTCATTGATCTATTTAGATCTACTTCTCTTTTTCCCTCAGTTTCATAGATCTATGCCCGTTATGGGTAGATATAAGTGTGTGGATGCCATATATGATGAGATTTGGTCTTGGATATGTTATGAAAATAGATCTAAGGAGGATTCTTGGAGAATCGGCCCAGTTTTCTTGTGTGTTCATCATTTGTTAGGGTTTTCGTCAAAACCATTGAAGTAGGTGGCTTCAATATCGATTCCTCTTTCTTAGATCTTGATGTCTTAGATCAAATTGATTTAATTTCACGGTTTTGATTGTGAAATTATGGTGCAAAGAATGTTATAAATCTTAATTAGTGATTATTTATGGGTTTTGATGGAATTATGGAAAATAAAAGAATGGTTTCTTCCAAGTGTTTTGGTTTCTTCATTTTAAAATGGTGATTTTAGAATAAAGATTTTCTGGATTTGGAAAATGGTCAGCGAGAATAATGGTTTCAATAAAAGGGTTGTTTTATTGAAATGGTTTTGACATGGTTGGAATGGTGTTATTTTTGGGCATACCGGGTGTGTGTCTGTTCATATTGCATTTACGAGGCTTGGTTGAAATATTACCTTATTCTAGGTTCCAAAGGTGTAATTCCACATGGGGAATAATTACCTTGTGACAACTTGGTAGATCGACGATCAACTACTCATGAGTATGGAACTTTCATAAAAGATGCATGCATAGTTTATTTCCCGGGATTTGAAATGGTTTGTTGTGTGGATTTGTGAAATGGAATTAAAGTGCCAAAAAAATGTGAATTTGATTGGGAAACAATGCTTGGTTGGTTTTTTGGAAAATGGTATTTGTGGGAAAATGTCTTTGACATGGAACTTGCTACAGTGTGAACTATTTTGGAATTGTTTTATATAAATTGTTTTATTTAAATGTACTTACATGTTTTATCCTAGATGAATGGGTTGGGATGTCATTGGAAAAAACCTACTGAGTTTCGTTACTCACCCCCTGCACTGACATGTTGGTGCATTATGGATGTTAGAAAAGGTAAAGTGTCACAAGTTTATAGCACCACTTTGTGATACGCGGGCTGGTTCGTGATGTTGGAGCATGGAGTTTGTGGAGCATGGAGTTGGGTTGTCATCTTGTAGTCTTTTAGTTTTTCTTTCCACTATTTAATCTGATTTAGTGTTGGTTTCCGCTGTGGTACTCTTGATTGGTTTATGATAAAATAAATGGTTGAGTTGTCTTAGCCTTCATCATGCATCATTTAGTTGATTAGTTGGGTTATGGTTATTGATTTTGTGGTATGTTTTCAAAAGGGTAAATCATCTCCCACTTGTTTTGAAACCCTTCGGCATTTATTTCTAGCCTTTGGTGCCATGGGGATGTCTCTTAAGGCCTAGTAATGACTTGTTGTATTCTTAAGCCAATAAGGATAATGTGGTCATTACACTTACATTCTGTACCTTACTATGGATTATAACCTACATTGGAATTTTTTCCCTCGTTTAGATAAAATTATTGTATTACTGAAGATTATAGCCATTTGATTGTATCAAGAATATATATATATATATATATAATGGATCTCATTTAGTATTATTTTAGACATTCCCCTAATATCCTTTGTATTAATATAATCATTAATACTTTTTTATTTTATATTGGCTAAATTTTCTTTATATCCATAATGGTAGAGATTATTTCTTCTCATTGTCAGAATATCATCATTTATATCTCTCCTTGTTATTATTTTAATCTTTGGGTTTAAAATAAAAATAATGTTTTATTGTTTTATGAATGTTGTTTTTAATTTTTTCTATCAAATATTTAACAGATTGCCTCTTTTGAATTTTTTCAACCCAGTGTTTTAAAATGGAACTATTTTAATGGAAAGGGTAAATGGTATGTTATTGTATTATTAAAAACATAATTTGGATAATGTATCTTTTGGTAAATTTTATGTCAAAATATATTTAATTTATTATGTTTCATACTCACACCTATCTATAAATCTATTTCATGGTTAGGTCATAGTTCTACATTGATCACCATAAGGAGACAATTGAAATGAAGATACATGATGACATAAAATTCATAAAGATATTTAATTTTGCATCATGGATGTTGAATATCCTTATAACAATTTCTATTTTTGTTTTATGTGTTTCATTGAGTTTGATGTTTTTTATTTGGTATATCATGATTGGTTCAACCTATTTGTACGACAATTTTTTTAATAGTGCATTGACCTATAATGTATGTATTGGTCATTCTAGTATTTCATTAGAATTATTTAGCATATTGAATAATTTTTAATAGTAAAACCATTCCCACTATTTATATTTGATTCCCTGATGATTGTCTCAATATCGTATGGATTGTGAATTCCCTTCGAGTATGTCATGGGTAGGCCTGAAATTCCAGTTCAAGGGCGGTAAGTGATGGTAAATAATAAAATCATATCATATCCAAAGATCTAGATAGTTCTTAGGTTTCAAAAATTCTATTTATATTTGAGCATTAAAGTTATATTGGAGATAAAGATGTTAGAACTCAAGAGGTATGTTTGGGAAGAGCTTCACTGGACTTATCTCATTCGAAGTTACTAGGGTATATTGGGTTGTAAGTATTTATTTATAAACTATATTCATTTATTCCTAGTTTATTTTGTTCTATATTGATGGATTTCAAAAAAAATTATTGATGTGTTGATTATCTAAATGATTTATATGATTTGGGGGATGGAAAAGGGAGTTGAAATAGTGGTACACAGTGAGCTCACAAGTTATAGAAAACCATATGAAGACTATGTTCGTGGTTCAGAATAACTCTCAATGATAACTGCATGATGGAATCATGGTCATCCAAGCCATGTAGTTAGGTCATGCAAGGAAACTATTACCTCTTAATTAATGTTGTGTTTTCTATGGAATGTTGAGTTATTATCTTATGGTTTTATAGTATTTTAATGAATTGTTTTTATTTATAAATTGAGATTGATATTTTTTCAAAATTATAAATAAGCTTATACAGTGTGACAATGTGTATTTAATTATGAAAATTTAAATGATGGTTTGAAGAATTAAAATACAGGATTTAAAAATTTTGTGGGGGGTTTATGATAGAAATTGGGCATATAGGTAAAATGTGAAATTTGTGATTTGAAAATATGATTTCTAGGGTTAATTAAAACTATTATATTATTTAGATGCAGATAAATTATTTTAATAAAAAATTGGAAATTATTAAAAAAAATTATTTATGTTTAATGATTTTAAAAAAAGAAAATGTGTGAGATTTCAAAAATAGATTGAAAATAATCCTTTCAATTTCATTTATGTGGTTTTTTATTTGATTTTCTAAAGATATAATTTTTGTTGGAATTTCTTCTATTTCAGAATTTTTTTAGTTAAATTAATTAATTGATTATCTTTTACTATAATTTTTATTTAGAGTACTCTCCCTCTGTGTCTCGACGAATTTTAAAGGATAGGTTATGGTTGGTTATCCTCAAAAGAACAGTTCAATTGATCAACCTATAGGTTTTATTATAGGTTTTTAAAAGTTTTTTCCTCTGTTATTTTATTTATAGCTTCTTCTTTATGTGGTAGAGGACAAATTTTGAAGTATCAAGAGGATCATGGGTCTTATTGAGCTTCCCATATCATTCAAGGTAATATTCATAACTTTTATACTAGAATGTCTAAGCTGGAGGTGGTGTAAAACCATTATTCATATGAAATAATGAAATGAGATTTTTTTTGGTTTTATGAACTTCTTATCCAATATTTATTACTTGAGGTGGTGAAGGTTTTTAAGGTAATTGATTTTTAAAATAATTAATAGTGATATCGATTATTTCTAGAGTAAATTCATCATTTTGTTGATTTGGTTCTCTGTATTCTATAGTTGGTTGTAGAAAATTCCGTTATGGCCTATTATTTTAAAATAGGTCTTCATAATTTACTATTTTTGAGGTACTTGGATCTTAGTTTAACCTATTAAATATAAGTTGTAAGGAGGATAGTTTTAGTTGAAGTGATTTCATCTAGAGTTCTTGAGGTGAATGTTATTTAGTCTTTTCCAATAAGCGATGAAGGGAATTATACTAAAATTAAGGGCATGTGTTATAATTTTTACAATATAGTTAACATTATAAAAAAGGAATTTTGGTATCTATTCATCGTTTTATTCTTGTGCTAGGACATCGTTGAACAAAGAGTGTGTTGACTCGAGTTATTAAAATATTTTATTTCAGAAAGCTCTAATCACCAATAAACACTGCACCATTTGGGTCTACTATTAAGATTATTTATAGGATGTTTAAAATGAGTGGATATAGATCTTCTATTTTAGATAATTCTTAGTTCTAATCTATTGATCTTTTTTCATTATTGATTTGTTACTTTGGGTGTTCACTATTTTTCAATATTCCTATTATCTATTTTTCATCCCTTATATTTGATGGTGGTGACTTTGAAACTAGGTCCTTTGTGTTTTGAAGTACTATTTTTAACCCCATTGGGTTTAGTTCGTTCTTTTTTAAATTATAATTTTTGATATCTCTGTTTAGGATTTTTCAATTATGTTAGTGATGTCTTCTAATGGTCTCTCATGTTCATGGGTGTGGGTGGCGAGGATATGGGTTTTATATAAGTTCTAATATGTAGTAGATACCACCATTGTTAGTTTTACCCTATTTTTCTTGGTGATCTAGCTTAGAGGCCCATGTGTTTGTCTATGTTTGAGGAAGAGTGACTTGTTTTTAGTTGTGTCCATTGAGAATCTATGGGAGAGGATTTGAGTTTATGTTATTATTTTTCTCTTTTTGGGTAGAGTCTAAAGATTTTATTTTTGTTGTTGTCTTAATGTTCCATTGTTATGAGAATCAATTCAGGTTTTTGTGGATAGGTCTTATCCTTTCTATTCATCAACCGAAAACACTAAATCTTTTTATGAGCAGAAATTATTATGGTGGGGAAAATATTCATCAACTAAAACCACTAAATCCTGGGTTTGCCTCACATTCGATCCAGTGGGGGGAGGCTCGAGTCTTCGATGTTGGGTTGAAGCTTCGGTGATGCCTCCCCCTTCCTTCTTCCTCTAGTTTTCTTCTTTTTTCTATTGCAGGTTTGGCGTTTGGAGATCTTCACATTGCAGGTGGTCTGTCGAAGCGTTGATGTTGGATGATCGGGAGGTGTTCGTGCGGCACCGCCACCGTCGGTTCCCCCCTACTTGATTCTTCCTCTTCCTGTGGTTGGAATGATTTGGACTCCGATTACTATCCTTATGCTGCTCAGATCTGACCAGATCCGAGCCCAAGGTGGTGTTTCTGGGTCAGATTGGCTCGGATCTCCTTGTCGATGAGGCTACCAAGGCATGATGGTCGGCCTCCTAGTCCTGGGTGATGGTGGTTCGGCTACGTGATTCTTGGTATGATTTCTTCTTCAGGTTCCTTCCACGACTGATGCTGGTGGTGGTCTTATAGATGGCGTAGGGTTCTTCCGACCATGGTTCCAGGGACTGGGGCACTGTCAGTGATGGAGTAGCATTCGATAAGGGTTGATTGTTCAATGGTTGATGTTGATTTTGATTCTGGAATTGATTTATGTTTTCTTTGATGTTGTTTGATGCTACAAAAAGCAGTTGGCGGATGGCCATCAACCTATCTGTGAAGGTTTTCTGTTATGATAATGATAATTTGGGTTGGTCTTCGAGCCATAGGAATGAATGAACTGGGTAATCCTTCTCCTACCTGTGTAATGGGGTTCTCCTATGAATGGTGTTCACCTGTGGCCTGGTATTCAAGGTTCTTAATTCCAGATGAACTTCAGAGACTGCTTCAGATGAGGTTGAGCTATAAGTTTTCACTAAACGTGCAATTCAGTTTTGGATGTTTGAGAGGGTATGGAATTGGACATCGGTACCAGCCCATCTTTGTACGGGAATTATTTTTTTTCCATACTGAAATAGAGAAAAATGGTCTTAATGTTGTATACGATGGGGAGGAGATTTTATTTGTTGTTGAATCTGGTTTTTTGGATTTTGGATCATTAGGGCTGGTTTTATGTTTTTTGATGATGAATTAATGTTTCCCGGTTTCTCACTTTTTCCTTAAAAGTGTTTCTTTAATAAAAAAAATTAATTTTCAGTAGTACATTCTTTATTTTTCTAGAGTATTCAGATTTTTTGGGAATTTTGGATAATTCAATGGGGATCCCCGCACTATTGATATTCCTTTCTTGTAATAAAAGTGGGGTTTCATGTAGAAAGTAATCTTCAAAACACCCAAGTGGGCTATTTTGTTTGATTGTGGTAGGGAATGTGGTGTGGAAACTGGGAGATCCCCTAGGCATAGGGAATTTTGGCCAACATTTTGAGTAAGGTTTCACCTTATGTGAAATTACTAGGTAGACCACACCCATGGTTCTGGGTGTCGTGGACCTTGGGGTCTTTTTGTTGCGTCGAGGGACTCGCTCCATACATTGGGTGCTTGGGGTTTAAACAATAACTCATTACCATGGTATCCTCCCATTGTGAATTTTTCCCATACCACGAGAACCACCACAATGTAAGTCCAAGTATGATAGTAATCACGACTCTTTGTTTGTTTGATGATGTTTTTAAGGGAAAGGAAGAGGGATCACCTCAACGGGGTTCTTCTGGGGGAGTGGGTCTCAACAGTTTTGGTTGGAGCATAGTGAGATCCACACTTTTGAGATTTCTGTGGTGTGTGTTTTAAAAAAATTATGTTTTTCCTTTTTTCACTCTACTAATTTAATCCAATTTAGGGAATTTCTTTCCTCACACATGACCCCTTGACCACCATGCATGCCTCCCACTCATCCCACTTCTCCTCCTCGATGATTCTAGGGAATTTTCTTAATTTTGATGATAATTGTCAAGGTTAGGTCTCTTCCTCCAATATTTCTTACGCATCTCTACTTTCTTCTAGTTATTCTCCATTCCCTTTGATGGAGTTCCTCTAAAGTCAAACCCTATGGTGAGGGTATGATTTTGTACATTGTGATTCTTCATTTTTATGGTTTTTTGTTTTTATATCATCTCAAGTTCATCACATAGTAGATGTTTTGGACCAATAAAAGTGGATTGGTGGTATATTATCCCTTACATAAGAATTTAAATTATATAACCATGATAGATTGAATGAATAAATTTAAGAGTTTTATGTGAAATAATAGTATTAAGTGTTTTTAACAATTATTTTTAAAAAAAATATGGAATTCACTTTATTTTCTTTTGATACAAAATATTTTTCAATTCTAACATATGTTATAGATCTGTTTTTAGTTATCCTTGTACACCAACTGTTCAGTAAATTTCCTAAATGAATTTTATAGAGGGATTTAAAAAACATGAAAGGTGTTATGCCCTTTAAACTAATTTTCAAATTATCACCATTCATTAAAAGGATTTAGTTGTTCCTTAAGAAGGGATGTTTCAAATGTTTGGAATATTTTGAATACTTTAATGTATTTGATATTATTATTTTTAAAAATAGATTTATAGTCATTTAATTAAAAGATATATATGTGTCCCCATTGAAACTTTATAGATAGAATTTTTCTAATGAAAAAAAATCCCTGAGACATGCACCAGCATTGTTTGTTTTTTATGAATAAAATTGTCCTTGACATGCGGAACATTAAAAATATAACATTGATTGTTGAATAAGGGGATATTCATTGAGGGGTGTTCGAATATGAGGGCTTGTATATTGTTCCTTATTTTTTATAATTATTCATTTATCTATATTTTTATATATATATATCATTATATCAGTGTATGATTATATTGAATTTTATTACCACCATTTTATATATAACATGTGAATAATGATTGGTTATGGAATTTATGGGAGAACATAATGTACTAACTTAGGATTTTACTTTTGGTAGTGATCTAATGTATGGATTATAACATACATTGGTAATTTGGTTCTCGGTTTGGACACATAGGCTATGAATAATCATTAGGGTGGTTGGAATACTTCATATTCAGAGATTTAATTAGTCTCTTTAATACTATTCTAAATGTTCCCCTAGAATCCTAGGTACTCCCCTAATATTTGTTACTTGATTATTTTATATAAGATAAATTTTCTTTATCTATGATGGTAGAAATTATTTTTCCCCATTACCGTTATCTCATTATTACTGTTATACTTATCATTGTAATTTCTCTTTGTTATTAAAGAATGACTTTTATTAAAAATGAAAACTAATAGTTTATGGTTATTTTAAAATGGATTGAAGTTTACTATATCAAATCATTAAATGTCCATCTTTAAAAAAAATATAAAACCATTATTTTAAGAAAGAATATATTTTATGGAAAACAGAAATAGACTATAGTTGGGTTTTTGAAATCATAAAGTAGAAAAACTAAATTTTGGTAAATAGTATTTCAATGTAGGATGGATTTTATCTTTTATTTAAAGGTAACACATAGTATGTGGTTTCTTTTTTATACCTAAAAATTTTCATACTCAGGTCTATCTATATTTCAATTTTAGTTTCAATTTCTATTTCTAATTTATTCTCCATATAGCCATGGTTATTTTTTAGGATGGTTGGTGTCCTTGGAGTCACATTGATATAACATCTATTATATTATTATTTTTTTGTTTTATATTTTTATCTTTTATAGATCATCCAAGTAAACCATTATTATAAAAATTTATATATTAGTTAATTTTATTTATTTAATCTGGATATTATTTTATCTTTATTCCCTTTTTGATTTTTCCTATATTTAAAAACCATTTTTTGTGGTCTGTGGACCATAGATGTATGGAGTGGTAATGCCAAAATATCATCAAAATCCCACTAATTATTGTATAATATTTATTGGGTGAAATTATTCCAACTCAATTATAAATGATTTCCCAGTTATTGTTGCAAGACCACTGGGATTGATAATTCCATTCGAGTATATTGTAAGCTGACCCAGGTGCCTAGCCCAGGGATAGTTGGAGCTAGTTTTTGGGAAAGTGGTAAAAATTATTAAGTTCTTAAGAGGTCCTATGTTTTATAATCTATCTCTCTATTTGGGAATTAATTCTAGATTGTTAATAAGGATGTTGGAACTCAACTGGTTGGTGTGGGTGGAGCCTTAAAAGCCCTTTCTCATTTGTATTGTTGAGTTAGCATGGGAGATTAGGTTATGAGTCTTTCTTTTTTAGCCTTTATCATTTATTTTTTGAATGTTTTGTTCTATATTGATGTTTTTAAAAAATATTATTGATATGTATATTCTATAAAGTATTTTAATGTTTTGGGGGGTGAAAATTGGAGTTGAACTAGTGGTACCCAATGAACTCAATGGGTATGGAAAACTGTGCGGTGTTTGAGTGCATGATTCGGTAGAACTCATAGTAGAATCTTCATGATGGACTCACGGTCTTCCGAGTCATGTATTTAGTCCACACATAGACTCTATTCCCAATTTTGTAATTTTGTGTGTTGTGTGTCATGTCGAACTATTTTTATTGGATTTTATGAGATTTTGAATAATGGTTTATGTTTTTAAATGGTTACTATATGTTTTTAAAATTTATAAAGAATCATCATAAAATTGATGAAGTGGATTCAGTTTATGAAAAGTTAAATGATGTTTTTAAGAAGAAATAAAATTGGATTGAAAAATTATTTAATGGTTTCATGAGAAAACCATGTTTACTATATAAAATGTGAAATTTTGAGATCTAAAAAGAGTATTTTTACGGTGACTTAAAATGAATTTTGTATTTTGAATTGGTTAAATAATTTTAATATTGAAATTTTGGAAAAATTTGATATTATTTTTTGTTTTTTTGTGATTTCAAAAAAATAGTTTCTGAGATTTTGAAATATGTTTGAAAATAAGTATTTTGATTTTAGTAAATTAGTTAGTTATTTTATTTTTTGGATTGATAATTTAATATTTGGATTTTATTATAGTTTTTTCATGTTTTATTTTGATTAATTTGTTTTTGATCTTGTTATTTCTTTGTTATTTTGGGTAAAAACCCACCATTTCACAATAGATTTTTAAGGAAATACCACAAGAGGTTATTTTCAAGTAATACTTTAGTTGATCAACCGATATATTTCTTCCTAAATTTCTAAAATCTAAGTCCTTTAATCTTTTATAGCCAACTATATCCTTGTGAGATGGAACAGTGGTTTTGAAATATCAAGAGGATCATTGGTCTTCTTGATCGTCCTAATCCACTGAAGGTGAATTATTTAATCCATTATTTTGGAAGGTCTGAGTTGGAGGTAGTAGATTTTTATTATTTGAATAAAACAAAGAATTGAAATTTCAATATAATTTTTTAAATCATCATTTATTTAACAATACATTCTTTAGGTAGTTAAAAATTTCAGGCGATTGTGTTTCATTGAAATTAATAGGAAAATCATTCAGTGTTGGAGTATAATAAATATTTGATTTTTCTAGTTAAAAATATATCAAATTTGGTAATGGATAATTACTTGAATGATCAATTTTTTTAAAGAGTTCTTAATCTTGATATTTCGTTCAGGGTGTTAGAGATCACTATAACCTTTTAAGAAAAATTAGTAAGCAGATAGTTTGAGTTAAATAAAATTTGGCTATGATGAATTTGGTGAATGTCACTCACCTTATTCCTATAATCGGGGAAGTGAGTTCTAGTAATGGGAAAGGGTAGCATATTGAGTCTATGAATATACATAGTGGTATCATGTGACCTTCTGGTATCTCTTCATCAAATTCGTAAGGGGGTAGGACACTCATGATCTGTCAGTACAGAAACTCGAGTTATTAGATGCCTTTATTTCAGAAACACCAAAATACATTTCATGGTTATGGATATTTGGGTTATCTACAGTGGATTTATAAAGGATTTGTGTTTAAAATTATTTAAGCCAAATCTACCCCATCCAAGGTTTAATTGGACCAACCTATTGACCTTGATCAAGATTAGCCATGTTGAGCATCATCTTGAGGTATTATTCATTCTTATTTATTACTCTTATATATTTCTGCATCATTTTGTCCATGATTGAGGTTACTCTGATTCTATTCCCTTTTGGTTTTTAGTGTTCATTTAACCCCATGGGGTTTAGTTCCTTCTTGTGAAAATTATAATTTATTAGTGGGTTTCATGGGAGTTATATGTATTGTTATTGAACTATATTGATGGTTCATTGAGTTTTTAGGTGATGTTCTTTTCCTATAAAGGGTAAGTCTTTTAAAGGATTAATAAAATGGTTAGGAGACCACCATAGTTGGTTTGGCCCCATTTTTCATGGTGATCTAGATTATAGGTCCTTTATTTCATCAATATTGGGGGTATAGTGTTTGGTAATTTTTTTGTGTCCTTTAAGGTTCGTTGGGAGACGAATTTAGTTTGGGTGATGAGTTTGGATTGTTTTGGTTAGCATATATAGATTTTATTTTTTGGTGTCCATCGTGATCTGTGTTTTTGAGAATTGACTCATATTGGGAAGATTCTGTCTTATCTTTCTATTGTTCAATTGAAAACATTGAAGCTTATTATAAGGAAAATATAATGGTAGGGAGAATTTTTACACCCTAATTTTTTTTATTTTCATTATTTTATTTATTTTTATTTCCTTTCTTATGTTGTATTGAGTGTTAGGGGTTTCTGGGAATTTTTAGAAGGACCACGATTAGCCCTAATCCGTAGAGATTATCATGGGGTAAGAGGATGGAGTTTTCTAGTGGAAAATGTTCTCCAAAATTATTGGGAATTGAATTTATTGATAGTTGAGTTGGGATCTACAACCCCAAAATGAAGAGAACCCCTGGGTGTGGGGAATTTTGGACAGAATTTTGGGTAAGGGTTCACCTTGTGAAAAAATTCCTAGGAATACCATTCCCAAGCTACTGGGCGTAGGGGACCGTAGGGTCTCGGTGTCCAATTGGGTGACTCAGTCTAGGATCTAGGTTATTGGGGGGGGGATAACAGATAGATTCTACCTGGGGGTTTCATCTAGGTGGGCATTTAGGTCATTCTATAGGGACCCCCATAGAGTGGGATTGGGCATGGTAGTCTTTGCATTGCCCTGGATTTCTGGTGCTGTTGTTAAGGGAAACGATGATGGGGTAACTCATTGTGGTTCTACCTAGGGAATGGGTAACGTCCTAGATCCGGGTACCACCCAAAGGTTCCCCAAACATGGTTGGTCACATAAACTCACGAACATTTCCACAAACACTAGTGGATGCTGACTAGCAATGAGTGTAAAGGTGTGATATTGGAAAAACTATTCCTTAATTGGTAGAGTATACACAGTTGAAAACAAATAGTTACAATAGTAGAAGCAATAATACCAACCGAAATAGACAGGAAAAGACAGATAGTAAAAAACAACTAGAAAATATATATATAAATGATGCATGTCACATGTGTCTAGGAAATCATGAAAACAAGTAACAATACTAGAATTACATTACATAAAAAAATTACAAAAAATTAGTAAATTTCAATAGCATCACAACCTCATCTTGGTCTCATTCTCTCTAGCACCAATAGAAATCAAGTACATGATGAAGAAGGTCACTTTCCCATATCTATACATGTTACCATATAATCTAATTGGGTCCAAAAAGTGACCCAAATAGGGTGTGAGACGAATCCCATAAGGCAACCACATAAATGTATGTGCCTAACTATCAGTGAATATATATTGAAGGTAATATGTAGAAATAAAGAAATAAACTAAGAAGTACCCAAAAGTAAACAATCCTATTATTTTCTATTATATTAATTTAACATTTATTATTTGTATTTTGAATCATGTAATCTTAGAATCTAGCATCTTCTCTATATCCCCCTGTGTAAAACAACCTGAACAGACGCCTCATAAGACCATCTTGGCAAAAATTTAGACCAAGTCCAAGCTTCTGCTTTGGCATGGATGACTTGTCATAATCATTCAATTAATTATTATCAACCCTCTGGGAATGATCTCATAATCTATCCCCTTTGGATTAACATAGAACCAATTCAATAATAATGAACACATGGGGCAGCTCTCATGGTCAATACTACTGGGTAAACATATCATAAATAAATTATAAACATCCTCTTGGGTAGCTCTCACGATCAATAACCCTCGGTCAACATTTCTTAACGTAAATTATTAACGACAGCCTAGGTATCTTTAACGGTCAATACCCCTAGGTCATCATAGAATCAATAAATTATAAATGACCTCCTGGGTAACACTAGCAGTCAATAACCATTGTTCAACATCTAAAAGAAGGTTCTCACAGTCCAGTGTAAATAATATGGAAACCCCTACAGTTTTCTTAGCCAAATGCCCTCAAAGTCATTTAGAAATACAATCCACATATAATATTAAAAAAGATCATTTAATATAAAACCACAATATGGATAAACATTCACAATGAATGTCACATGAATTTCATATAATCAGTAAAACATCATGCTATTCAACAAGGCATGGGAGACAAGGTATGCCTCATAGTCAACCAAGACCAAACTACCATAAACAATCAATCAAGGGAAACTGACACAAGTGGTGGCCCATAAACAGGGTATCTAATCTTACGAATAAGATGTTACCATTTATTAATCAAACAAAACATAGAAGGTTTTAAAGATGGTTAAATTCCAAATCATGAAACACCCATAACATGGGTATCCAACACTTTTATCATATATAATCCAAAGGCCAAAAATGAAAGGAACAAACCACCTTCCTCGATGTGGTATGATCGATACTCTTGAAAAATGGTAATTGAATCATCCTAGATTGATGTAGATCTACAAATAGGTAAAAAATTACAAGGCTTGAATAACTCAATAAGGATAAGGAATCAGAAAGAGATTTTCTAGTTGAATCGATAACTCAATTGTTGGATTCCAACTCACCCAACAATGTCTCAATCAGAGCTCAGTTGGAGGATCGGGGGTTCAACCTTCATTCATAAATCCATAGTGCTTTTGTGTGAACCGCAACTAGAAGAAGATATTTTTGAAAATGATACAGGACCTCACACTGAAATATCAAATAAAAATAATAGTACATGTCATGTTCATTGAAACTACTTGGTGTGTAGTGGCCACAATTGGCCCCCATCTTAAACGATCTTCCAGATCACCACATGGCCATGTACTTAGCTGTTACATGACTAGTACATGGCTGAACGAGGAATCCTGAAACATAGATTGTACACATTAGTACATGGTGTGTACTTATAAAGACATAATTTATTTATTTTTCCCCATAAACTATCAGAATTAAAGATTCATACCAGAGATGATTATCTAAGTTCTTACAAACTTCCTCCATTAAAGAAATTTGTCCCCAAATTTCCCTCCCATGTTTGGCGAAGATGAATCTGCGAACAAATCTGGACAATGTGATCACACATCGACCTACCTCTCCCTAGTCGCATCCTAGAGTCGGTTGTACTACAATAACACCCGTACTAGAGAAACATTCCATCCATGAAGAACATTCATGAAGCGATCCGCAATCCACATAGGTTTCTCCTAGAAGGATGAATCCACCTACCACTCGACCTCCTCTGGTTTAAAAACATGGGTCAGGTCTGAAAATTAACATAGTAGCTGAGAAACATGAAGGACGTCATACATATACCGATACCTCTGAGGTAACTGCAACCAACATGCAACCTGCCCGACTATCTCCAAAACCACAAATGACCTGATGTATCTTAGTAAAAGCTACCCCTTTCCCATAATATTTCTTGTTTCACATCCTCGATGAGACATGTAAGAAAAACTAATCTCTAACCTCATACTCTAGAGGTCATCACTCTCGATCAGCACAATATTTCTAGAGAGGCCATAAAGTAGACATCCTATTCCGAATCAACTCCACCTGCTCAGTGGTCTCTTGGACAACGAGATGGCCCATCATTGAAGTCTCTTCTTCTTCTAGACAAAAAAGGGGTGATCGAAATTTCTTAACGTACAAATATTCATATGGTTCCATCCGAATTGTTTCCTGAATAATTATTGTTGGAAAAATCTACTCGGGGAATGTGTCTCTCCCAAGATCCCCTTAAATCTCAGAGGCATGCTCAATGAATTTCCTCCAAAACCTAAATCATGCTCTCAAAATTTCCATCTTTCTGGGGATGGTATGATGTACTTGTAAGTACCTATGTTCCCAAATCCCACAAGATTTCCTACCAGACACGAGAAGTACATTGGACATCCCTATCTGAAATGATGGACTATGGAACCCCATGCAAATGTAAAATCTATCAGATGTACAACATTCCATCTCATAATCACTGAAGGTTACCTAGATCGACAATAAATATTAATCCTTTGTGAGTCTATCAACAACAACCAATACAACATTATTTCATCGAGGCGACCTCAGTAAATCTCTCACGAAATCCATTACAACATTATTCCACTTCCACATTATAATGGGTAACTACTGTAAAATCCCTGATGGTCTCTCATGCTCCACCTTCACACATTTAATGCTAATACATTTCATTAAAAAACCAGCAACAACCCTCTTAAAATCTAGACACCAATATTGATGTTGTAAATCTCAATATATCTTGGTGACACTAGGATGAAATGTCTATAGATTGGAATGAAAATATCGCAACAGATTCCCATGAATTTCTACTGACACCCATACACATCAATGAAAACATAACCCCATTTCCTATCCTATGGTCCAACTATTAGAAGGGCCCTTTACTCACACACTATCTCGTAGGACTAGGAATTTGAAATCTAAAATATTCCACATTCACACATGATAAAAAATAGTATAGGTAACAAATATAAAGGAATGAAACATCAGATCCTATTTTTTTGAACCACCAAATGTATCTAAGAGAACATACACATAAGTTTCCACTCACTACCGGCCTCCTAAAATCCCTATATCTAAGTCCTCTTTCTCAATTCATCATCCACTATGTTTCCATTCCTAGGCCAGTAGGAAAACTCAAAATCAAGAGACAGAAGGTACTCAACTAACATTAGTTATCTAAAATTCAGATCATGCTGAGTACAAATATATTTGAGGATTTTGTGGTCAATGAATTCCACAAAATGATCTCCTAAAAGATAATGTCTCCAATAGTGTAAAGCATTGACAACTGCAGCTAACATGATATTGTGTGTCTGGAAGTTTCTCTCATGTGGCCTCAACTGTTGAGAGTCATATGCCATGACTACTTCCCCATGCATAAGAACTGCTCCTAGCCCAATACATGATCTGTCGTAGTAAACGGTGTAACTCTTGCGCAAATCTAGGAAAATCAGTTTGGTGTTGATGTCAATCTCTTGTTCATACCTTGAAAGGATAAGAAGAAGGAATCTGTACATAAGTACATCAAACCCTTTTTACCCAGGCATGTTAGTGGTGTTTATAATCGTGAAAAGACCTTTATAATGCTTCTTTAGTAATCATCCATCACCAGAAAACTTTGTACCTTAATGTCATTATTCGGTTACTCCTAGAAAAGTATCACTATCACTTTTTGTAGGTCTATTGATACAACTGTCAATTAGATGAAATGTCCCATGTAGTGAATCAGATCCATCCAAAAGTGGATCTTTGAGATATTAGCATACAACTAATTATCTATCAGTGTACTCAATATTATCTCAAGATGGGTGGCATGGTCGTATCGAGTGTGAGAGTACACCTAGATATCTTCCTTGAAGATAGCCACAAAATAATCCATGTATGGTTGAAACACTCGATTCATCAATGCCATGAAAACTGCTACAGCGTTCCTGAGACCGAATGGTATAACCAAATACTATTATAGACCATACCTACTTCAAAAGAATATAAAAGGTATATCTAATGGTTTAATGAACAACTAATGATAACAAGATCTCACGTAAATATTCTAGAACACCTGACATACTCAAATATGATCCAAGAGATCATCAATATTCAACAAGGGATATCAGTTCTTGATCGTCAACTGGATCATCGTCTGATAATACAACCAAATCCTGAGGGTATTGTCTTCCTTATTCATAGAAAGGACAGGCGAACCCCAAGGATAATTACCGGGTTGGAAGAAATCTTTTCCTGCAACTCCTCCAACTATTTCTTGATCTCCTGTAACTCTGGTGTAGTCATCTTATATAGAGGAATAAACACCAGTGTTTCTCCTGGAACTAGATCAATAGAGAAATATTCCTCTCACTCCAGAGATAAACCTGAAAAGTCATCTAAGAAGACATCTATAAAACAATTAACCACTAGAGAAATGTCCATCAATGCAGTCCCCTAGTCATCCAGATATAAACTAGAAATTCGGGCTAAAATTACTCCTAACCCACGATGTTGGAGTCCATATTTGCTCTCCTGGACATCCCACTTTCTCTTGTGTAGAAAATACCCTCCCTCTAGTGACGTGAAACACACTACACGATGATAGTAGTCAAAAAAGGCATGAATGAAGACCAACTAGTCATTTATGAGAATGAAATTGAAGCCTGTCATTTCTGATAAATAGAGGTACCACAATAAGTGATACCCTCCCAAATCAAGAGGTCACACCTTTCACCTATGTACGCTATCCATCATAATCCCCAACGAGGTTTCTAGAATCATAACATCATTATATGTAAATATACGGAGCCCAAGGATCTCCATAATTGAAATATATATAATTCTATGTGAATATATGGTATCAAAAAGAGAATAATATGAAACAGAGGAAACTATAATCGTACCGCTAACCGTATATAGTATGGGATTCTTCTTCTACTGGGTCTGTTCTATCACCAAATTCTGACATGTACAGTTGCCTTGTGACCCTACCTGGCTACCTTGAGCTGATCTGCCCTTCTTTTTCTGAAAAACTATAGTGTGGCTGTCACAACCACAACCACCATCTCAACATGTATGGTCTGATTAACTCCAGTTTCTTGACTGATGAGAAACTGGGGTTCCTGCTTCTAAACATGGAGTCATAACATAACACATCCCACTCATTGTGGGTGATAACATCCTGTAAAAATGATGAAGATGACCCTTCTTGTTGCAATATTAGAACTCAAATAGTTCTTTAGGGAACTGTGGTCTTGTATGCCTATTTTTCCTGCACTTTTATCACTACACATAGCTACATGAATAAGAATCCATGTTTCTGGAAGAACCACCGCATGTAAACTCTCAGCGGTTCTTCTTTCTATCATTCAATGAAGTATCATACCTAGATGTTGGACCACCATTTCTCATAGCTCCATATCCCCTTAGATTATGCTTAGTAATCAGTGCCTGGATTACTATAATAGTCACTAATGTCATCCTGAAAAGATTCACTTTCTATCAAATGTTGTACCAAAGACTATCCTCAAATATCCTATCCATTGATAACTCATCACTGCCCAAAATAGGTGTGATCATTAATTTTCTATAAATCAAGAAAAATAACTCATCACTGAAAGAGAACCCTTCTCTAATTGAATGAACTCCTGGGCTTGGTCGGCCCTCAACATCTCGGGGTAGAAATAATCATAAAAGGTCCTCTGGAACACTCCCCAATCAATATCCCAATGATATCCCGCCTATGAGATAACTTCCCACAATCTCTTTGCAGAATCACATTACATGTAAGTCGCAAGCTTCACCCTCCTCATATAAGGTGTCTCTAGATGATCAAAGATAGAAAGCATGGCCTCTAACAATGAATTTATAGAATGTTTTCCTATATCCCCTAAAACATTGTAAGGATTATCTTACTAGAACACTCACATAAAATATTCCATTTTTGGGGAAGGATGTGGTGCTCCATGAAAATCTACATCATCCCCATAAGGCCTTCACATAACTATGAATCAACACCTATTTCTGGTATAATAGCCGGTTCTGGGACGGATACAATGGGAGGATCTTCTCGTAATCCCTGATCTATAATTTTCGATGTCTGATCACCACCCTGTACCTAGTGTACAACCGGAGGACATCTTGATTTCATAAATGTAGAAGGTGAAAAAAACACCTATGTAAATTAATATCAAGGACTGCATCATTTATGTTCAAGAATATAACAAGAGAAGGAAATAATTCATGTTTTTCAAAAGAGGGTCACACAACATGTTGAACGACTACACAATGTGTTCTCTTATGTCATAACATGGGTGTGTACCCCTACCAACCTGGTTATGTAACACCCCACACACACGATGTGCTCCTCCTATGGAACGATTTGCACTTGAATATTCCCTCCTTCCCAAATTCTTCTACACATCTAGAACTATATAGTTCACTCCTGTTGAAACACTACATGGAGTGATCAACATCGACACATCATGAAATCAAATGTTCTATCCACTTGTTTTCTTTGTCACACTGCTGGATGCATAGTCTTTTACAACACAGTGTGTTCTCCATGTGCACAATGTGATCTTACAAATGTTTTTCTCCCATGTGTCTCTACACAAAATTTTAGTGACACGGTTAGCAACTACATAGTGTGTACATATGGTACACAAGCTGTACATAACAAATGTTATTTATTCTAAAATTGATAAACACGTGGCATTTATTCATAACATCACACACTGTGTATTCTGGGTTTTCCAGATAGTAAGCCTCTAAACTTCTCCAGAACCCCCGAAATCATAAAATTTTTCCAGGGGATGCCATTTTTTGATCAGTGATTGATCGTAATCTCCTCAAATCAATGTTTGGAATCTTTATTCATATCATATTATAACAAAATTCAATTAAAGATCAACCATGATCCTCCAAATTCTGATCCAAGAGGGCCCATAACACCTTAGGGACAAAATAATGTCGTCTATCCAAATGAAACATTACATATAACAATAACCTATCAAAATAGAATTTATTTCTACCACGAAATTTATCACTACATCCTACATTTTATATCAAAACATCTATCACAACAGGATGCAATTTAGAATTTCTCTCTAAATGGGATGGTAAGAATGCATGGAATGAGATTTATAACAAGTTCATATATGATACATGAGATGGAATAACCTCATCTCATCAGTTTAAAATAGAAATAAAAACAGAATGAAATCAATACAAACAACTCAAAACAAGCGCATCACCCAGTAGTGAAATCAAATAAACTATAACAATTTCAAAACCATAAAAATTTCATTTTTCAAGGAAACATGGTTTTTCCCTGTACGTGGGTTACCTACTCCCTGGAACTACTAATTACCAAACTCCCACTATTGGAAATGGGGTCTTTCCCCACACATCTCAACCCATGGTTTTTTTAAATATGGGGATATGTTTTTTGTATTATGTATAACCACGGGTTTTTTAAAGCTGTTGGTATTCAATCCCCAATTTCTATGCACCATTGGGTTTCTCCTCTTTAACACTTCATGAAGATCCTCCCATTCACCCTTCCATCGCACTCTGCCTCTTGAACCCTCACTTCCCTGAACTCCACCTCTTGGCCCTATCCTCCCCTCCATGAACACAACCTCCTAGACATCTGACCACCCCCTACCGGCCCTCCCCTCCCCTCTCCGACCTCCACCTATTATCCATCTGACCACCACTTCTCATCCCTATCCTCTCCTCCCCGTCCTATCCCTCTCATCTATGCCTCCTCTCCCGACCTCTCCCTCCCAGCCATTGCCTCTACCTCAACATCCCGACCTCCTTCTCCCAGCCCCCAGCTCTAACGAGGTCCCCCTCCCCCCTCTCGGCTCTCTCTCCTCCGACGACATCACAACAGATTCATTGCATCTAGGTATGGAATTTCCTCACAAAGTTTTTTTAAAAATTAATAACTTATTCTTATATCAACAACCTCAACATTTGGACTACATAATTGAAGTTTTTCATTTTTTATTTAATAAAAAAAAAATCATCTTAGAGGTAAATTATAATTCCTATCATTGTTATTGTGACATTATTTTTCATTTACAACGTTTTATACCTCTTCAATTTGTTCATTGAATATAATGGAAATCATAATTAATTTTGGAAAACGTTAATATCTTCCTGAATTTGAATACCCAATTTCACTTTTGCATTGTTTATTTAATAAATAATCATTCTTCAAGAGGAAAATTATACTTCTTCACATTTATTATTACAACATCCTTTTTCATTTGAAATGTTTTATTCCACTATATTTTGTTCTTTGGATATAATAAAAAAACTAGTATTTCATGATAATTTTGTTGTGGTCTTTTATAATATTCCCTTACCACATAAAAATTCCAAGAAGTATCCAATATGTTCCTCCCCATTTAATGATCTATATGTTATTTCATTGTAGCTGATTATTAATAGTAGTGGATGTAAATTTTTTTTTGAATTTCCTAGATACTTGAACCTCTATCATTGAATATAGGTAATTAAGAGATGTATTTTTATTTCCCATTGGTATTAATATTCTCTATCTACATCTCCTTTCATTCGTGGTTTAAATTTGTTGTCACATAATGTTAACCATATTCGTTTCCATTTTTGAATTTAAATCTAGCATCTTATAATCATAAATTTCACCAGATCACTCTTGAGACTGCTCTATAATCATGTATTTCCATTAATTTTCGAGTTGCAATTTATTCTCTAGGAATCGAGAAAATTCAGTGAAATACCAATAAAATTACTCCATATCTTTCGCATATTTTTTTCCAGTTATAGTGTTGATTTATGATGTTCCCCACCGTTAAGGCCATCTTTTTTTCTGAGACATTAAATTCTTTGAGAATTGTGAAAACATAATCTAGGAACTACTCCAATACCCACGATATAGAAATCATTACTCATATATATATATTATTGATTTTTCCCCTTAATATTCCACAAAACCTCCCTTGAGGTTCTTTTCATTTCACTATATAAGATATATTATACTATAAAGAAAAATAATTGGGTCCATACCTTCCACAACACCAATAAAACACGTACAAATTATTAACTTTCAGGTTCATTCAAGATCAATCTAGCTCCATATTCTAGTTTTAATGATGTTGTGTAATCCTACTTCATAATTGAAACAATATATTGTATTTCCACACATGGGTGGCTAGAAGATTACATCAAAACATAGTGGTTACATGATCATGCAAAAACATATCATGAAGGCTATATCCAGGATCCAATTACCCACATTTAATCTATACTATCACCCACATCCCAAAAACAATACATTTATATTCTATATTCCAATATCGCCAAGAATAGTGCACCCTTATGATTTCATAAACCATAGTCATCTCACCATGTCAAATCATTTAAATGAAATCTCAAAATTTTATCTTCATTTTATAATTGACTGAGAGTTCATTCATAGTCTCACCACTATTATAAAATCATATCCGTAGTTTATATGGTCATGGAAATAATCACTTTTCCTTTGAAAACTATAAACTCTATCGAAACACTAACTCATATAGTGTATTCATCTCAAGGTCAATGGGTATCTCTGTATTCCATAACCCAAAATCCACCATGAGTGTTATTACCCACGGGCACTAGACATTATATCCTCCATGAATGCTGTAACGCCCAGACACCAGTTACCTAGAGTAGGTGGATTATTACATAATATTGGAGTGATACAACTAATCATGTATCGAAGGACCGATCAGTTTAGTTTTCTTGGAAACAAGATACATACATAAGTTAAACATTACAACTTGAAAAGAAATACAACACTAATTTATTCCACTAGAAACATCGAAGACACCTAGATATTCATGCAAGTAACTCATAACTAACTTCTTCACATCCTAGGAAAAAGAAATATAATTAAGGGGTGATCTCAAACACTCTGTAAGTGTAAGCAATATAGACGAAGGTAACATAAAAATTAGGCATGGTGAATAATTGAAAACACATTCCATTAAAAAAACATGTATACTTTATGGTTGGAATATGAGATGAGTAAATAATTCCATAATAAAATATAGTCGTGGGTATACTACTAATCGAACAAACACAAGAACTGTCAATATTATTTTTATAATGAGACAATGTATAATTCCAAACATTCTGAAACATTTTGTCAAGGCCTCAGCCAAGACATCTAAAAATGATTAAGGCCTCGACCAAAACCATTTATCAAGTTGGAAGTGGCCTTAAGCAATTTCATGTATAATTGTCTCATGATATATAAATATTCACCAAGGATCTATAGTGGGCTCCACCTGTCACTTATTATGTCAAATACATTCCTCATGTGAAAAGGTTAAAACATAACATAAACATTTATATTAATACTATCATAAAAAATGTCAATACTTCGACCCTAAAACATGAGTGGTTAAAAAATAACACATCTACAGTCAAATATATCTCAAAATATTAAATAAAATATGAGAGATTTGTATCATATTAAATCAACCCCGATCAAGAAAAATATCCCGTAAAGGATGTTGACACAGTTGAAATTGACCAGAAAATATCTTTTAGAGAAATATCCGTTTTTCGTGAAATCATTTAAAAGTCAAATATTTTATAAATGAAGTAATTTTAAGGTTTTTTTATTCAAAATTTCCCATACCGATTTGAAAATTTTGAATGTAATTAAAATTTTAAAACATTCATGTCAATATAAATAAATCCTTAAAACCATTTTTAAAACAAGGACATTAACGAGAAAAGGATTAGAAGAATAAATATTTAAAACATTTAAAATGATGTTTTAGTAAAAATTACCTTAAATATAATACCTTTTGAAACACTTTTATGAAACATGGACATGTTTAATAAATATGTCACAGTAGATACTTACATTTAAACCACTTCAGATAATAATGTGATTTTTAAGTTAACCCATACCTTGAACTTTCCTTTGGTCGAGGATATGTTTAACACCATGTATAATGACCAAAATATGTTATTAAATTATAAAATAACCATATTCATGTTTATTATATCATTCATGATACATTAATGACTTTATACTACCCATTTAATAATGATTGTCCTTGTTAAATTAACATTTTGGGTAGTAATCACTTTCTTTATCGTACGTGGTTTAACCAGTTATTCTTGATCATATCATTTAGATATTAATTTAAATTATTCTTGAATATAAAAAATGATTTATATATCATATATATTTATAATATAAATATTTATAGTTGATAGACATAACAAATGTAAAACACAGTTTATGGAGACGGTAGGCCGTATGTACGCATAAACGTTGTTTCCGTTTTCATATCGTATTGAATGAAAATAAGTGAATAAGATATATGTAAGTAAATTTATATATATATATATATCTATATTCTATAGAATTATTATTTCATATATTCTATACATATTAATTATATATATTTTATAATCATCATTGAATGGTGAATGTGGAAATGAATCTCATCGCGTCTTGGAGACTGAATGTCATACATATACACGAGTGAAAATGTCATTTCCTTAATCATTTAATGGAGTGGAATTGGATGGTATATTAATTTTAATGAGACATTAGAATGTTATTTTCATTATTTATATACATATTACTCATAATTATATCAATCCAAATAACATAGTGTTCAATAACAAATTACACCATGACGTGGAGATGGTAATCCGTACGTACGCATGCATGGTGAAATTATCATTCATAAAATGAATATAAATATGAATATGGTTTTTCCATATTTATAATAACATCAAAGTATGTATAAGGTACTGGAGTTATTATTTTGGTATGGAATAAACAATGAATGAAGAAGTGGAAGAAGAAAAGAACTTGAAAGAGAGTGGTGAAATTATTACTTATTCATTGGGTGTTTCCTTTTGAGTTGATCAAAGGGGATCCATAAGATGGATTTAGGATAAAATTAAGGAATATCGGTTGATGTGAGGTATGTTGGGAGAATATTTGGGTAGGGGTTGGCTGAGCCAAATAGATTTTGAGCTGTGATTTTGAGAGACTGTGATGTTACCTTATAAGAGAGGTGAGAATCACTATTGGAAAAGATTGAAATACTGTTTTATAATAAAATAATTTTCTGTTTATAATGTCCCCAAAATGATTTATTTTGAAGAAAAGGTGGGTATGTGTCTAAAATCACTCAACCAATAGGTTTTATACCAGTTTTTTTCACCATATTAAACTTATCTTTTCGATTTAACTCTTAGATAAATAGTTTATCTTTAATCGTGTGTTCTTGTATTCTTACACTATATGGTTATTAAACATACTGTAAACATAAAAAAGAACATAAAGTGGTTAATTAATGACATATATAACATTATTTAATCCCTTTGGATGAAACTTATTTTTTTATGAATATTATATAATTTAAAAATATAATATTTGTTTTTGAAACTCATTTATGTCAATTTTGACACTATATAGTATTAGGTTTATATAAAAGTCGTCACAACTTGAATAATTAGAAAAAGATAAATTTATTCACTCCTAACATATCCTATTCACCTAGAAAATTAGTGGATGTTATAAAAATATCTAAATTATATTTATTTTAATATTTATAATATAATTTATTTGATTCTTTCATTAATAAGGTAATTACTGCATTCTCATTCGGTCATAAATAAATTTAATTATTTAATATCAAAGAATTATAAACAAAATAAAATTATGTAATAAATATTTTATGTTTTATAAATAATATTTATAGATGAATTGATAACTTATAAAACACCTTGTATAATATTTTTTACTAAAAGATATATGTTTTTGTCATTTTACACTTTAATTTAAATTAATTAATATAAAGTGTCATTATCATTCTCAGGTGGCTCCAAATGGTCCCCAAATAGACCCAATGATTCCCATTTTCAGACATATATCAACCAATAGTAATAGATCACATGTTAGGATAATTTAATATTTTTATTATAATATTTATTTACACTAATTTACAAGATTTACCCTTTAACCATGAAAACAAAATATTTACTGAAGAAAATATTCATAATGTCTAAAAATAAAAGTTACCAATATAAAAATTTTGGACCTCATGATTCCAAATATGGAATATATTTTTCAAAATTCAAAACACCGTGGAGGAAGAAATTAATTTAAAATTAATTCCTGTTTTCAAAGCCAAAAACCGGGTTTTAAAAAGTAAAAACTATCAAAATATTGACATGTTTTTATGTCAAATTTAAATGTGAAATTAATTATAATGACATAAATTGTATTAAATGATGAAAATATAATCAAATTATAATTTAAAACAATTAAAATGCATAATTTAACACTATAAATTATTTCGATTAAAAAATTGTTTTCAATTAAAACATAGTATTTTTCACTATTCGTCAAAATATGAAAGTTATAAGAAAAGTTCCAAAAAGATTTCCAAACTAAATTTTTATGTCCCATTTCTAAATAAAGAATTTCATTTCAATAAATTGAATATAAAAGTGTCAAATCTTGGTTTTAAAAAGGGTTCTCTATTAAAAGGTTGTAAAATTTCATTTTAAAAAAAAATACATCTTTTATCTGAAAAAATGATTTTGTTATTTTATTATGTCTAAGAAACACATTATATGGAATTTAAAATTATATATAGTATATATGATTCAAAATTAAATTAATACTTTTGATAAACGCTTTTGAATGGCTAGTTTGGTATGTTGTGGTGCACTCGAACTCTTTGTTGCGTGTAGCGTAAGCTATTGAATTACTTTAATGAGATAACATACTATGAAATCTTGCGGTGTTACATTCTCCCCACCTTAAAGAAATTGACTCCTAATAATGTGATGTTATTCTTCTAAAATATGATATTAAAAATAGAAAATACCTTTGTGGAAAACCCCCCTCAGACATTGGGCAAATAAAATTTAGTCTTAATTAGAGGGAAAGTGAAATGAAAAAGACACCACCAAATTTTGATCTCAATTAGGATAAAATTTATGGAGAGAAACATAATTTGTTGAAAAATGTAAATATTTATAGGGAGGTATTTTTGTAATCATTCACAAACATGTGTAAAATTGATGGCCTTAAAGCCATCAATCTAAGATGATGTAAAATATCATCAGTTCCACAAAACATATGGTATTAGGGTAACACATTTTTGGTTTTAAGATACCTTCCAAAAAGTTTAAGAATTAATTTATTCATTGAATAAGAGGGATGAAATATATATACATGATAAGTAGTGTTTCATCCTTCAACTGATTCCTACCACAAATTCATCTTTCACTCCAAAAGATAATAGAATTTCAAAGTATTCTTTTTATCCTAATCGAATAGGGTTCCAAAAAAATAAATTTATAATTTTTCTATCTGAACTATTAAAAAAACTACATTATACAAACCAAGACATCACATAGGCTTTTGGTAGGTGATGCACAGTTTTCGCTCTTTGGTTGTAGGTTCAAGTCTCACGGCATTGTCAGATGTGACGGGTTGTCACCCGACCTCCGAGTTATCCTTTTTTTTGACAATCCACAAATAATCTCAATAAATGATTTAACCGTAACAATATTATCAAATGTAAAACTTAATTTATCAAAGCTTTATACATATCCAAAATACATCTGTCCAAAATCAGAATCCAAAATTTTTAAGAAAGGTAATCACAATGAAGATCCTTTTTTCCACTTAATAACATGTGAAGACATTCATCATTTATTTTTTTAAACACTGTAATAGCCCAAATTACCATAAAACATAATTGATTACATACATGCTCCCTTATTCCTTATAAAATACTAGATATACTCTTTTTATCCATAAATGTTGTAAACACTAGTAATGATTGAATATAAAATCATTAACCAGTTTCAAGGTAATCAATAATATATAATATAATTTATCCAAATCAATCACAAATTATTCCAAAATCACTAACTCATTATCAGAACTATATTATGGTTTTCTTTCTCTCAACCACATACTTCTCAAAAAATTAAACCTGCTATTGAGTCACTATTCATGGCTCCAAACAATCTCTTATCCTTAATGAAATAGTACTGCATTGAAATCCTTATATACACTATAATTCTTAGAACATGTACATAATTAACACAATACTCAAATGACACAATACTTTAATAAAAAAATAAGAACCCAAATCATTCTTCTTCATCTTGGGTAGTATCATAACTTCATTATTATCGAATAGCATCATTTGGGGTATACTCTAATGATTTTAACATTGATTCACGTAGTGTCCCAAATTCTTGAAGATGAAGCATTGTACATTTGAAACGTTTTTCTTAACCTTGAAATCACATACTTGGTGTCCATTTTCTCCACACTTATAACTAACTCAAATTCCATTCAATAATTTACCAAGGTGATTCTTTCCACAGTTATCACATATGGGAAATTCATTCTTTCACCTCTTCCATTTATCCATCATTCTCTCTTCCATCCTTTTCTTCTTTTGATTCCCTTAAAATCCATAGGACTCGGATAATTCTTTACTTATCTTACTAACACATAATAATATTTATTTTTATTATGATAATATGTGGGAGACTATATCCCATTTAAATGATGGATTAATACAATGAAAGATATGATCCTTCTTAATCGTTCAATCATGAATATTCCTAGAATTATCATTCCTTCTGCTAGGTTCCATTTCTAAACAATGGAATAAACTAGTTTAGTTTATGAATCACAATACATAATTCCAAAATTTTAAAATACCTAACATAAATTGAAAACATTATGAATACAATATACAATCATAAAATGTTATCTTTGAGTAATCATTTACCACATACTCCTTCATAAATGATTTTAATGAAAATATGAATTATCCTAAGCATATCAACCGGGAGTGTCATAACCAAGAGTGGCAAAAGGCCCGTTGTCATGTACCAGGATACCTCAAGTGAAGCCCAAAACACCATGTCATATTTTTCACTCTTAGGTCATTTGTGCCAGAGCTTCCTCTACCTGCTCATATCTATACATAGATTTATTTCTTGAAAATATACAAACTTTCTACATTAACAAAATTATAGTAAGTTCTTCTATACTAATCCTCAAAGTCTATCTTATGGTAATGTTCAATAATTAGAGTTTTTGTAAATCTACTTTCCACGGTATGTACTAATATTTCTATAATACCCATAGTAACGCCCCAACCGTAGTTACCCAGAGTCGATGCATTATTACATAATATTGTCATGATAAAAGGAATCAAGTCTGGAAGGGCCGATCTGTTTAGTATTCTTGGAAATAGGATATATACATAAGTTCAACATTACAACTTGTAAATAAATACATCAATAATTTATTCCATTAGAAACATCGATGCCACTTAGATATGCCTGAATGTCACTCATAACTAACTTCTTCATATCCTGGGAAAATGAAACATAAGAAAGCGGTGAGCTTAAACAATCAGTAAGAGTATGAAATATAGTGGAAGATAAGATAATAATTAGGCATTTTGAATAATTGAAAACACATGCCTTTACAAATAATATTCATGAATACTTTATGACAGGAATATGAGATGAGAAAATAATTCCATAATAAAACATATTCATGGTTATTCTACTAGTAGAATAACCACATGAACCATCAATATTATTTTCATAATGAGGGAATGTATAATGCTGGAAATTCGGAAACATTTTGTCAGGCCTCAGCCAAGACGTCTAAAAATGATTGAGGCCTTGGCCAAAACTATATATCAAATTGGGAAAGGCCTTGTCCAATTCCATGTCTAATTTTGTCATGTGACCTACCGATGCACTGAGGATCTATAGAGGGATCCACCCATCACTTACTCTGTCCAATACATTCCTCATATGAAATAGCTTAAACATAACATAAACATTCATATTAAAACTAGCATACGAAATGTCAATACATTAACCCTAAAACATGAATCGTAAAAAAATAACACATCCACATTCAAATATATCACAAAACCTTCAATATAATTTGGATTATTTTTATCATATTAAATCAACCTCGATCAAGAATAATATCCCACAAAGGATGTTGACATAGATGAAAATGATCAGTAAAAATCATTGAGAGAAATATCCATTTTTCATGAAATCATTTAAAAATCACATAATTTATAAAAGAAGTAATTTAAAAGATAGTTTTTAATCAAAGATTCCCATACCAATTTGAACATTTTGAATGGAATTAACATTTTAAAACATTCATGTCTATATAAATAAATCTATAAAACCATTTTGAAAATATGAACATTAATGAGGAAGGTTTAGAAGAATAAATTAATAAAACATTTAAAATGATGTTTTAGTAAAAAGTCCATTAAAATTAATCCCTTTTAAAACCGTTTTATGAAATATTGAAATAGATAATAATCATGTCCGAGTAGATACTTACATAAAAACTACCCCAGATAATAAAGAGATAGTGAAATTAACCCTTACCTTGAAAATTCCTTTGGTCGAGGGTATGTTTAACCCCTTATATAATAAAAATAGTATGTTACTAAATTACTACAGAATAATATTCATATATATTATATCATACATGATTTATTTATGACCGTATACTACCCATTTAATAATTATTTCCAGGTTAAATTTACATTTCAGGTAATATTTGATTTCCTTATCATACGTGTTATAACTTGTTATTCTAGATCGTTTCATTTAGATAATGATTTACATACATATAGAATATAACACATGATTTATATATCATATATATATATAATATAAATATGTATTGTTGATAGATAAATGAAATGTAAAGCACCGTTTATGGAGACAGTAGGCAGTACGTACGCATAAACGTTGTTTCCAATTCATATCGTATTGAATGGAAGTAAGTGAATAAGATATATGTAAGTATATATATATATATTCAGTAGAATTATTATGTCATATATTACATACTTATTCATAATATATATTTTTATAATCATCTTTGAATGGTGAATGGGGAAATGAATCGCATCGTGTCGTGGAGACTGTAAGTCGTATGTACACACGAGCGACAATGTCATTTCCTCAATGAATAAAAGGTGTAGAATTGGATGGTATATTAATTTTTTAGATACATTATCATGTTATTTTCATTATTTATAAAACTATTACTCATCATAATATCCATCCATATAACACAGTGTTGAATACCAAATTACACCACAGCGTGGAGACGGTACGCCTTACGTATGCATGAATGGTGAAATTATCATTCATAGGATGGATAGAATAATGAATATGGTTGTAAAATATTTATAATAACATCGCAGTATGTAGAAGATACTTTAGTTGTTATTTTGGTATGAAAAAAACAAATAAAGAGGAAGTGGAAGAAGAAAAGATCTTGAAAGTGGGTGGTGAAATTATTAACCCTTATTGGGGTGTATCATTTTGAGTTGATGAAAAGTGATCTTTAGGTCGGATTTATGATTAAAGTAAGGACTATAGGATTATTTGAGTGACGTTTGGATGGTATTTGGGTAGTATTTGGCCAAGAAAAATATATTTGGAGGTGTGATTTTGAGAGATGTGGAAGTTCCCTTTTATAAAAGAGGTGAGGGTCACTTAAGGAAAATCTTAAAGTATTATTTTACAATAAAATCATGTTCGGTTTCAAATTGCTAAAAAATGATTTATTTTTATTATAAGGTGGGTATGGGTCTAAAAACACTCAACCAATAGGTTTTAGATAGTTTTATGATAGCATATTAACCATACCTTTTGGATTAACTCTTAGTTAAATAGTTTAACTTTTATCGTGTCTTATTTTATTCTTAGACTATATGGTTAATAAACATACTCTAAACATCTAAGAGAACATTAAGTGGTCCATTAATGACATATATAATATTATTTAGTCCCTTTTTTCCATACCTTAGATATTTAGAAATATTATATAATTTAATAATATAATATTTGTTTTAAAAAATCATTTATTTCAATTTTTACACTATTTAGTATTTGGTTTATGTGAAAGCCATCACAACTTTATTAATTCTAACAAGATACATTTAATCAATCCTAACATGTCATATGCCCCTATAAAATTCATGTATGTCATTAAAACTTTTAAATTATATTTATTTTAATATTTATAATACCATTTATTTGATTATTTCATTAATAAGGTAATTACTACATCATCATTGTTTCATAAATAAATTTAATTATTTAATTTTCAAAAATTATAAATAAAATAAATTAATTATTAAATAATTTTATCATTTTAATTAATATTTATAGTCAAAAATATAAGTTATATAACACCATGTAAATTGTTTTTTTCAAAAACATATATGTTAATATCAATTTTGTCTTTACTTTAAATTCATTAATATAAAGTGTCATTATCATATCATGTGGCATAAATGGTCCCCAAATATACACAAGGATTCCCATGGTCAGAACTTTATCACCAACTATTAAAAGGACAAATTTTAGTGTAAATGATTATTACTATTGTAATATTTGTTTACGGTTATTTACTAGATTTACCCTTTAACCATGGTAAATAAAATATTTTCTGAAGTAATTTTCATAATTTCTAAAAATAAAAGTTACCTAGTTACACAATTGGGACCTCAGGATTCAAGTTATGAAATCCATTTTTTAATATTCAAAACACAGAAGTGGATGATATTAATTTAAAATTAATTCATGTTGTCAAAGCAAAAAAGCAGGTTTTTAAAAAGTAAAAACTATCAAAAGATTGACATGTGTTTATATAAAATATAAATTTGAAATTAGTTATAATGAACTAAACAATATTAAATGATAAAAATATAATTTAATTATACTTTAAAATAATTCAAATGCATAATTTAATACTATAAATTATTGTGATTAAAACAGATGTTTTCAATTAAAACATAGTATTTTTCACTACTCATCAAAATATGAATGTTATCATAAATGTACCAAAAATTCAACCAAACTAAATTTTTATGTTCCACTTCTAAAGAAGAATTTAATTTCATTAAATTGAATATAAATGTGTAAATTATTGGATTTAAAAATGGTTCTCCATTAAAAGTATGTAAAATTGCATTATTTTGAAAAATACTTCTTTTATCTAAAAAATGGAATTTTTTCTCATATTATGTCTAAGAAACATATAATATGGATGTTAAAATTATATATAGTATATTATATTCAAAATTCATCTTATTATATTCATAACCTTTTTTTGAACGGCTAGTTGGGTAAGTTGTGGGGCGCTTGATCTCGTTGTTGTGTCTAGCATAAGCTAGTGAATTACTTTAATGAGATAACATACTAAGAAATATTGGGTGTTACAAATATAGTTGTCCTACATGACATGTACCCATATCAAAAAGGTTAGGAATCTGAATAAGACATCCCCTCCTGAAACCCTCAATAATGATGAAAGAACTAGCACATATGTACTAATCTCAAAGAACCCAAGTCACCTTATACACCCATCAGAAATAAATTGTCAAATTTGAGTGAATTGATAACATAAACTGATGTTTTCACTAATGCCTCACACTCTTAAATTTTCAAAAAAAAATTCCAACCAATCTGATGGGTTACCATCAAAGGATAGATTTTTTTTAAAGGTCAAAGCACAATATATAAATTAAAAAGGTTACAAGAGACGAAAAGATGAGATTTTTTTACAATCTCTGTCGAAAAGATAAGATAAATCAGCTGACAGAGTGTCAATCAAAGTCATGCTTTGATGAACTCCTTTGTTAGCAAGAGTGGACGTCACTATTGTTGGAACTTATCCCCATATCAATGTAACATGGAAATTAACATTGAAAATAATTACTTTTATGTTTCAACTACCAATTGGATTTAATTTTGACCTACCCACTAACAGTTCTTGCATAAACCAACTATTTCAGAAGTAATCACTACACATCTCAAAACAAGCTCACTCACACAGTGACATATATAAAAATTCAATACAGTTTTAGAGACTCCTCATCATAGGGATACCACATAGCTCTGTTACACTCAATATTCCCAACCACCCAAACATAAGGTCCACATATACTACCCACCATGCCAATGATATATATATATATATATATATCAAAATTATTTTTATTACACTTTATAATTTTATAATAACCCAAAAATTACACATTATGGGCATTGATAAATGAAATTTTAATTAAAATATATCAATTTTGTAATCTGATACTATATATAGAAATTTAGTCATATATAACATCGACTTTCCTCATACAGGGGTTGTCTAGTCCCAAGGAGAATCTCAATACCATGGCTCAACGCATTCATGTTCTATTTTGTACCTTTCCAAAATAGTAAGACTAGAAAACCTATAATACAATTTTACTAGGTCCAACCACCAATCAGTTCTTTCACCAGTGTGGATATAATACCTCATGAATTTCGCCCCATATGATGAAGGATACTGACAAACGGTGAGGGTGTCAAGTACTATGGTGGGACACTATACTCGCATATTCGACTACAAAACTGTGCAAATAAACATACTAATATAAAAATTTGGGAATAATACATTTAATTTCTAATTTAATTTTTTTAATAATAATCAAAATAATCCAAATAATAAAAAATTAATTTTATGGAATACATTTTTGTAGTTATAATATAGCTGAAATATCAGAGGATAAAATTATGGAAACTATGACAAATGGTCATCAATATCAACTTGTACCCAACACCCATGCTTAGTCTTAGAAACCATTCAATCAAAAAAATTATGTGATTTACCCTATATAAATATTCAATATAATATTGATAACAGATCAGCTGCCCAACATCCATAGTAGAAAGTTTTGGGTTTTATTATAACTGGGTAAGTCTCAAAAGATGGTGTAACTATAATAAAAATTCAAAGGTTTCTTAATTGAGGTGTGATTTAATAATCAATTATTGATTATCATATAAATATGGGACAAATTTATAATTTAATTTCATGTATAATAAAAATACTATTGCTGCATGATCTCTACAACGGCACTGAACATCATTTTGTATCTACTGTTTTCATCACTAGCGAGTCTATAGTCATAGTACATGTCAAATTATAAATGGTAAAAATGTATAAAACCATGAAAACGAAAGGAATAATATTCCAAGAGAACCAAAATGGATCAATATAGAATTCTCTCTCAATAAAACTCATACAAAATACAAAGTGTGAGCCTTTCCATTTTTCCTAATCTATTCTTCCAGTCTAAACTCAAGGAACGATTCATAACATTTTTAAGAATGGTAGTATTATAACCCATAACATACGATGGAGGTAATCCAACCAAATAGATCAAGACTATTATAGTTAACTCACCATTCAAAATTAAATTTTGGCATTCCATAAGAATCCAAAACTGTAATATATGACATTTAATACATAAGGCATTACCTAAATACCAACCGAGATTACCCAGGTCATTCACTTCAATTTCCTAAATTTTCATCTCATATGAGAACCATAATCTCTATGTGTCTAAATTTTTGTGTTCGATATTAATCCAATAATGTGTATTGGATTTTTGATTTGATTTTAAATTCATTTATTTTATCAAATTTACAATTTCCTTTTTAAGTGTCTTGTTGTGACTTGTTCCTCATTGTATGCAGTAGGTGTTTCTAGGTAATTATTTATAAAAAAACCATGAAGTTATTTAGTTTATTAAATTCATATTCTAGAATATTAATTCCAATATTTGATACCCATGATTTTTTTATATAAATTATCTAAATGATTTTTATTCATGGTGATGAAGTGGTTTTCATTAAATTTTTCTCCTCTTTCAATTAAAATGTTTCCCAAGGATAAAATTTATTAAATTAATATGGGGTTTGTTTAAATTTTTGTTGCGATTTTTTAATGTTTTTATCTCTCCCTTGTTGTTTAAATTAAATAACCCATGATTAAGGGTGTTGTTAATGCTAAAATTTGACTTTTTTATGTTACACCTAAGGAAGGAATTTTTTTTATCTCTCCCTTAGTTCAACTGTAATGACACATAAAACTCTATCATAGACATAAAAACATTATTTTCTTATTATGGATTTAATTTTTGATCATCCCTTTATAGTAAAGAGGTAATAATTTTATCCCTGATACTGAAAGGGTTGAAATTGGTTTTAAAAATATAGGCACCTTCAATACAAATGTGAATTAACAATTAATTTTTTATGTTCTAATAGTTTTAATTTCTATAGTACATAAACATTTTTTAATTATGGTTTATATTGTTGATTGGATTATATAATTTTTTTCTTATTATAGAATGGATAGTTGGTTGATGTATCATACTATTATGATGTCAACAACATTTCAATTTTTTTTAATAATTTTCATAGAATTTGAATTTGAAATTTCTTCAGATAGAGTTTTAATACAGTGTACATGCGATAAATGTGTTGTAAGACCATGGTTAATCTGGGATGAAGTTAGACACCATATAAATAAACTTGTATTTGAAAAAACTGTTATGTTCTGTATCATCATGGATAAATGAGTCAATGTTCTACCCGTCATGAACACAATGAAAGAAGTGGCATGGAGAATTTGATATTTGATCGGTTTCCATTTGTCCATCTTCTTAAGTGATATAGTATTCTAGTTTAATAATATAATGATATCAATAAACGTGAGGAAAATACTGAAGATGATGATGAGAGTGAAAAATATAATTGACGAAGCTTGAACGCCATTATATTAAGAATATACTAAAAAGGCCAAGTTGGGTTTTTAATGCAGTTATATCATGGGAAAACATATATGGAATTTATATTATTTATATTGATTATATTCATACATTTTTTAAGGACTTTCTTCCTAATGGTGAATAATTCCCTCAAATCATTACTAGTCATGGAAGTAAATTAAGCATCTTGGATTTTATACTAATAAATTCCATTCTTGTTTGAAACATAGCATTTTATTTTTGGAGGATATAGATAACTGTAATGACTGTAAAGAATGTGGGACATCTAAATGGAATACAAATTGTGATGTAACACTATCTAATCTCGCATAAAAAGTCATTTGGAACTTTTCATTAATTTCCACACTTCAAAATTGTTTCATGTCTATTGAAATATCAACCAATATGTTATTGCATGATGCTTAGATAATTAAAGGAAACTATGATTTTGTTCATCCTGTATATGTATTATCATGGAAAACATTTGATGCACAATATCCTAATTTTGTATCTGAGGTACATATTGCCTGGATGGGTCTATCTTTGATGGTTTTAATCTGTTTGGTCAGATTTTTACTTCTCACAACACGTAGCAAATTTTTATTCATGTTTATAATATTATTTCATGGATATGTGTGAATAAACATTTCAATTTCTTGAGTATACTAATATTTAGACTTTCTGATCTTGGTAATGATATTGATGTCTACTTGCAGCCTATAATAAGTGAGTTGAAACAACTTTAGTTCTTGGTGGTGTATACATTTGATGCTTCTTCAATGAATATGTTTCAGAAGCGTGTCGCCCTTCTATGTACCATAAACGATTTCCCTTTTTATACAATGATGTATGGGTGGAGCACAATGTGAAAATTGTCATGTCATTTTAGTATGAGGAATACACGATCTAGAAGACTTAAATATAGTCATAGTTTAATGTTTGATTGGGCCTTAATGATTCTTTCCAATGGATCAGCAATACACGAAGAATCCTCCGAGGTCTGATAATACTGTTGAAACTGAACAAAAAATTCAAAGTATGTTATGATGTGATGTTATTAATGAATTTAAGGATTTCTGCTTTTCATTAGGTAAAGGTCAATTTAAATCTAAAAAGAGGAAGAATGTTGACACTGAAACAACTTACAATTTGAAAATGAGATGTAATTTTTTTTAATTTGCATATTGGTCTACCAATTTGTTAGATCTTTGTTTATATGTAATTCATATTGAGAAAAATATATGTCAAATGTTTTTTTCAATTCATCTTAATATAAATGGGAATACCAACTATATCTTTCGATCTCGGTGGGACTTGTTGGATTACAGAATATTACCAAAACTACGACATGTGTGTATCGGTGAAAACAAAATGAATTTTCTTTGTGCTTCTTATGTGAGGACACTATCAGAGAAAGATTAATTTCTGGCAGTATTGGAGAACATCAAGGTTCCTGATGGATATTCTAGAAACATATCTAAATGATTTAATAGAAGATATGTCAAACTAAATTCTCTAAATTATTAATATTATTACATTATTCATCATGAATTGATTCCAATTTAGATTTTACAATTTGTATCCAACAATTAAAGGTCAAAGTGATTCGCTTGTGCAATTTTTTAGATACCATTGTGATAAAGGATATCCAATTCATTCTTGATAATAATGCAGTAGTATGCATACATAATTTTATGTGAGATGGACAAAAATTTTCCTCCATCTTTTTTCACTTTCATGTTGCATTTAATTGTTCATCATCCAACTGAAACACATATTGGGGGAACAATATATTTTTTGTGGATGTATCCTACTAAAAGAAATATGTGTACATTGAAATCATACATCCGAAACAAGAATTTTCTAGAAAGGTCTGATTGTGAGGGGTTATCTAGATCAAGAATGTATGAATTTCTATTCAATGTGTTTGTCTTATTGCACCACAAGACACATAACCAGACAATGAGAAATGAAGATGACTAGTATGGGGAAATTTATCCCTTACTTCCATATATTCCCTAAACAAGAGGAATTTATGGGTCTTATACATTGGCTAAATTGAGCTTTGAAGATCAGGAGATGGAGCATCACACAATCTTGATTAACTGAGGTTTGTTCAATGACTATATCAATTAAGTAATTTGGATATTTATATGTAATATCATGTTATGAATTTTCACATATACCATTCACATTATTTAACAGTTAATGTAGGGAACATAAACAAATTGTATGTAGAGTTCATCGATCATTGTCTTTGAGAAGGATTGAGGATATTCATAGCCTATAGTTTCCTTCATAGGTGAAATGAATAGTATTATAATTACTTTAATTATTTTAAAAAATAGATATCTGTTTTATTGTATTAATCATATATATTTGAATTTTTTATTTTAACTATTGAATCTGTTTCTCATGAATTCAGATATTTGGATTTTGGACCTAATTCACTGGTTCGTGAATGTAAATATTTAGTAATAAATGGGTATAATTTTTTTTACAACAAATAGAGTGGTGAAAATGATAACAAAACCTGATTTCATTACGTTAACTGCAATAATTGATTGTTATGCAAGTGTATCAGATATTCGGCCTCGAAAAGAAGATTTGTATTATTATTGACGTGTTGATAAAATATTGTTAATAGATTAATACTCTCAAGGTAGAGTCACTATGATTAAATGTAAGTGGTTTGATTCAATGCGATGATAGGGTACACTAATTGATTATTGTGGATTCTGAGTTATTGAAATGAGTCGATTCATACGTATTGATGAACCATACATTTTGGTATCAATGGATAAACGTGTTTTTTATGTAAAATATCATCTAAGACATGATAATGGTGTCATTAATGACGTAATCCCCAGAAATATTTTTCATGAAGCTAGTGATGAAATTTCCACCATTTATGTCCTCGTTGGTGTCTGCCCAAATATTGCATTTTAGGAATAAAAATGTCACATTATTAGAGTTGATGTTGAACATGATGTAGTGGTCAGTAATAAATAGAAGAAACCATATATGTTCAATTTTCATTCAATTTACATTGACATGAGTTTTATAAGATAGTGTTACTATAATTACTTTAATTATGTTTTAGTTTGTAATGATATGTTTGTTTTTCTTATTTTTTGTTGTCGTTTCATTAAATCTGATCTATTTTAATTTACGAAAAAAAAAATTAAATAATTTTTTTTAAAAAATTTATAACATGGTAATGTAATTTTAAAAATTAGGCTATTCTTTTTCTTTTAATAATTTATATAGTTAGTAATTAAAATACATCAAATTGGTTCCATTCATGAGTTTTTCATAGATGTAAGTTTTATACAGGATTCAAAAAAACTATTTCTGAAAACATTACATTTCATTCTTATGTAGGTTATGCCAAAATTTACATAAGGCTGAAGGAAGAAACTATTTAATCTCGATCGACCGGGACGTGAGCGTGTGTCGCATTTGCTTCCATAAGTGAGTTTTATAATTTTAATGTTTCTCTTCTACATTACATATAATTTCATGTTAATATTCACTTTTTTGGGGACCTTTAGTTCCACTGGATTTGCTTCATTATCCAGTTATCCTGAGTATGAGTGGGGATGCTCCTATACCTTGACGAAAAACCCATCATTCCCATTTCATCCCTGACCCGCCATTAGACACCCACTACACCACACCTTTCCATCATCCTCTTGAGTCTCCAGGGATGTTTTTATCCATTCCTCTATCATCATCTCAACTACCATTTTATTCATAATCCATGTCTTTGTCACCTTCAGGGATGATCCCAGGGATGCCTCCAGCATCACATGTTTCCTCTTCATCCAATATGATGTATATACTACCTCCAAAGATATTTCCACATTTTACATATCAACACCCGATGATGTACGACCCATCCTACTACCCTTATGCTTCCATGTCTATACCGACTCTGATTCCTATCATCCATCCATCATCTAATGGGTCTTTTCCATTAGCTTCCACTCTAGTGCATGAAGGTCATCCATAGCATGCACTAGAACAGACACATCCAACAGAGGCTACTGATTCAAGATATCCCAGAAATCCATCAATGTATATTGAGCAACCTTTAGATGGTTTTTTATTACAACTGTTTCAATTTATATCTCTTTATTTGTATCGTGTTGTGCCATGACTTAATTATTTTTTCCCTTGTCTTTTTCTTATTCAGTGGGATATACTGCTAAGTAATGTGGACGCACTCAGATGAAGTATGTTTGGAATCTCGAGACACATCTAATGGTGGATAACAATCGACAAAATCAGATGGTAGGTCCAAATGCAACACTATGAAGAAGTTTCATGGCCACATTGGCCAAGTACCATGATATCATTCGAGTAGAACTGATTTCATAGAGAATTATCAATATAGAGGTCATGGAAAAAGCATGGGAGAAAATATGGGTAAGAATTTTTTTTAAATTCATATAAATATTATTGGTTTATCTAAATGAAATAACATGTTCATTATAGATTCAGTTTAACATTTATGATGAAGAAGCTACTAAGAATATAAGGTTGATCGATTTTGAGAAGTTCTAGGACTCATACAAGCATGACCTGTATGTTTTTTTGTAATAGTAGGGTTCGTATATACTTAGACAAGGTAACCATATTCCCCAACCTTCCAATAAGTCAATATGAAAAAATTATTGCATGTTGGAAGACCTCAAAGATTAAGGTAAAATAAATCTTTAATGGTTGGAATTTAAAATTTATTCTTATTACTTGTATTGTAATTGTTTAGGATTTTTCACAGAAAAACATAATGAATAAGGATTCAATGACATATTTTCACACATTGGGGTGCAATATAATGCCTGATCATGAAAAAAACCATTTACATTAATTGGGTATTGTGATTTTATAAAGGATTTTCTACTAAATATATTATCTAATAGACATGGGCCAAATTTTTTAATTTCTAAAATATGATTCTAATATATACTTTTTCATTTCTCATTTTATGAAAGCTTTATTGGGCATCAATGGTCATGTACCTCATGCAAAATTATTTTACTCTAGTAGAAATAAAATGGATGGAACTGTAGTAAATTAACAGACACAAGATAAAATCATATGGTTTTTTATTTTTATTTAAAATATTTATATGAAATTCATAATTTAATATGTTTATAATTTCACTAGTTTTCCTTGGAGTCCCATGATTATAAGGAAGATGACAACTTCATTCCACATGATCATTTAAGTGTGGTATTAGGTGGGGAGCACAGTGGTAGAGTACGATGTAGACCAGGGAAAAACATTGTCCCCTCTAGGTACCGGTCTTCATTGGGCTCCACTCAAGCCTTCCAGACCTCTGAGATGGAAATCAACAATGTTGAAGAATCAATGGCAAAGAAAATATCTTTAGAGTAGCGTGAAATAAGTACGATGATGACTAAAAATTTCAGGAAAGCTATGCAAGTTTTTAGTCAGTCTAATCCATCACAAGTTACATTTACATTGGAATCATATATTGTTTCAATACTCCCATTAAATGATGTTTCAGGTGATACCAATTAGGGTTGTAGTGGCGATGAAGGTTGTGGCGATAGAGCTGTTGGTGGTGGGGATGAGGCTGCTAATGATGTTGCTAATGATGATGATCACGTTGTTGATTATGGGAATGGACATGAAGATGGGGATGTTGGTGGTGGGGGTATATTAATCACCTCCATTTTTGACTTAGTAGGGATAATTATTTATGTACTTTAAGAACGTGAATTGAATTTTGGTATGGATGAGAATGGTTAATTTATTTTAATCTAAGAAATTATTCATAAACTTTCACATGCATTTACATAAAGAAAACATTATAATCCTTGTTCATGCATAGGAGTTAGTGATTCCCTGAAAACCATAGAATACATAGCTCTAAATGATATCCCATATAGTGACATTTGATTCCATTTATAATATCTTAATTTTTAATAAATATTTTAATTGAAAATTCTAAATTAGTGAAGGTAAATAAGGAATATATTCCTTAGTTGTTATTCTTAAAATTTTCATTTTGTGAAATTTGATGTTGTTCTATTGATTGAAATGGTTGGGTTTTTAGAGATCCCATGTATCAAAATGATATGGTACATACTAGTGATTTTTTGGTTTTATAGGTAGCTTTGTAATAAAGGTGTGTCATTTCAATAGAGTCATAACTCATTGGTTTAGGATAATGGAATGATACTTCATGAACTTATCTTCCCCTTGATATGTCTATGTGGGGTGACATGTAATGAGGGAAAATCCAATTGGCATCCAAACCATCCCTATGGTTGGTATCTATGTAATAAGTTCACCATGATAGATCTAGCTTGTTTTTTTATGCTTGAGTAGTTGATTGATGATGATGAATATGATCCTTAGATGGTGAGAGGTGTTACTATAATATCATATACCCTCATCTATGTTTTATTTGATATTATAGCTTCATATTGTGGTATTTCTAATAAACTAGTGTCTCACTTGTGACTAAAAGTGGAATTAACTAAGAGTATCATGACTATACATTCACCTTTTGGTAAGTGTTTATAATGTAAAAACGTTTCACTCAATTACCTTTTGTATAAGATTTTTTGACACCTTTTTGACTTGTATACTTCATATATGAGCATATTCTTCATGAATCCCCCCAACAACTTTAGTCGATAATCCCCTCCTAGTTTGCTTATCCCCCCTAGGTCATGATTTTCCTCACCCGACGCGAATCCCCCCTAGGATGATCATCCCCTTCTACATTTTTTGGATTAATCTATTCTTTGATAGCGAGTCAGTAATATTTTTTTGGCATGGTTAATTTCTTCATTATTTAATTTGGGGTAATATTTTTTTGAATCATTTTGTAGATTCTGTAATCCGTTTTCTTTTGTTTGAGTCACTATTCATTTTTTATTTTGAACTTTCTGTCACCCGACAGTTTTTTGGAATGGTTTGAGTTTATTTTTGATTCATTTTTTAATTGGATTCATTGTTTTGTTTCATTTTCCTACCATGGTTAATTTATTTGGATTTTTTTATTGATTCATTGTTTTTTTCATGCATCCGCTTCTACATTTTGTTGATATATATTAATGGCTATTGATTCATGGTTTATTTATTCATTGTTTATTTTTACTGTGGGTCACTAATATTTTGCTGACATCCCCTTCTATTTTTTTTCTTGAATGGTTAACCTTTTTCTAGCATGGTTATTCAGTGATAGTGGGTTGCTAATATTTTTCGTTTTTCTAGCATGGATAATTGAATGGGTGGTGTAGGGGGATGGGGATGGTTGCAAGGGGTGGGGTTGGGTTGAGGGGGATGGGTGTTGGGTGCTGGGAGGGGGATGGGTGTAGGGGGTGGGGTGGGTACAAGAAGGGGGGCTAGGTGTAGTGAGGTGGGTCTGGGTAAAGGGGAGGGGGCTTGGTAAATGGGTGTGGTGCTGGGTGTAGGGGGTGCAAGGGGTAGGTCTAGGTGTAGGGTATGAGGGGGTTGGGTGTAGGGGTGTCCAGGATGGCGGGTGGCTGTGGAGGTGCAGGAGGCGGGGGGTAGTGTGAGGGGGTGACAGTTGGGGGGAAGTTGGGGTGATTGGGTAGGGGTGGTGGCGGTGAAGGGGGTAGGGGTATGGGGGTGCCATGGAAGAGGGTGTCCAGGTGGTGTCTATGGGGGAGAGGGGTGTCTAGGGGTGTGTAGGGAGTGCATGATATGTAGAGAGACAACAAAAAATCAAAGTTGATGCAATTGATTTTCTTCCATGAATTTCAATCTGGAATGACATGAATATAAAATTCATGAGGGAATGGTTATTTTTTACAATTTTTTTCAAGAAATTATTAACCATTTTTTGTTTTTAATCGAATTTACTTGACATACACTATGCTTGAAGAATTAATGATTTCGAGTTCACTCTTTAGTGTGAAATATTTTATCTTTTTGACATTTCTCTATAACTTGTTTGTATAGTTGATTCCCTTGTTTTCACTTTTTAATCATATACCATTATATTCTTTTAGAAAAAATATTTTATACATTATCTCAATTTACAGTTTTCCTAAGACCGTTTTCCCCATTAATTTTTACAATATGCGTGTTTTCATGTATATGCATGCATGTGGGTGTCCAGGGGTGTTTCTAGGGGTGTTTAGGTAAGAGGTGGTGTCCAGGGTGCTTGGGGGGAAGTGTGCAGGTGTTGTGGGGTGTGGGGGGGGGGCTATGGGGGTTTAGGTGGAGGGGCATGTTAAGAAGGAGGGTCCAGGTAGAGTGTCTGGTGGGGGGTTAAGGGGGCTAGGGGAAAATAGGGGGTGTAGGGGGGTGTAGGGGGGATGTCCATAATGGGGGTGGGGAAATCTAGGGGGTGTCTATTAGGGGAAGAAATGGGGGGAGGGGGCTGTCTAGGAGGGGGTGAAGGGGGCTGGGGGGGCAGTGCACCAGGGGGTAGAGAGGGGGGAAGGGGTGCATGGGAAGGGGGATATCCAGGAGGTGTGTCGGGGGGGGGGGGTTGAGGCTATCTTGGAGGGTGTACAAGAGGGAATGGAGGGGGGGTAGGGGGGGGGGTTCAGGGGGAGAGGGATGTCTAGGAGGGGGTGTCTGGGGGTGAAGGGTGATGGGGAGCGATGTGCAGTGTAGGAAGGGAGAAGAGGGTGAGGGGTTGAAGAGTGAAGGGGCTGTCTAGGAGGGGGGTATGGGGGGTGGGGGGGGGGGGGGCTATGAATATATGAAGGTGAAAGAGATCAAAATAATGTTTGGTTCCTTCTTTTTGGATTTTTGATGGTGTTTCCTTTTCAAACATTTCATCGTTTTGATGACTTGTATTGGTATGCAGGATTGGGATGCATGCTATGCAGAGAAGCAGCAACAAAACATAGCCGATGCAATTGATTTTCTTCAATGAATTGAAACCAGGATTGATGTGAATATAATATTCAGGAGTCAATGGTAATTTTATATCCTCTTTTGAAGATATTAGTATCCATTTGTTGTGTTTTTAATCAAATTGACTTTCCATTCCACATCCGTGCAAAACTGATGATTTTGAATTTACTCCTTAGTGTGAAATATTCAATCTTCCTCACATTACTCTGTATCATGGTTGGATAGTTGATCCCAATGTATTAACTTTTGAATCCTATACCTTTATATTTTTTTAGAAAAAATATTTTATACATTCTCTTATTTCACAGATTTCCTTTTTTATTTTTCTTCTATCATTTTCCTAATTTGCATTTTTTTCAAGTAAATGCATGCAGGGGTGTGTCCAAGGGTGTTTTCAGGGGGAGTATAGGGGAATGGGGTGTCCAGGGGGGTTTAGGGGGACTATTGGGGTGTTTAGGTGGTGTCTATGGGGGTGTCTATAGGGAGGGGTGTCTAGGGGTGTCCAGGGGGTATAGTGGGGGGTATCCAGGGGGTCCAGTGGGCTTGGGGGAAGTGGGTAGGGGGTGTGGGGATGCATATGGGGGGGGGGGGGTCTGAAGGGGGTTGTCTAGGAGGGGGGGTGTCCACGGGGTCTAGTGAGGGTGTCCAGGGGGTCCAGGGGGCTTGGGGGAAGTGTGTAGGGGGTGTGGGGATGTAGGTGGGGGGGGGGGGGGTTGCCGGAGGGGGTTGTCTAGGAGGGGTTGTCCATGGAGGGTTTCCAGGGGTGAAGGGGGTATGGGGGCATAGAGGGGGTAGGAGGTGCAGGGGGACGGGCTATCGAGGAAGGGTGTCAGGGGGTGGTGGTTATCTAGGGGTTGTCGAGGAGGGCAAACAGGTGGGAAGGGGGTGTTGGGGTACAAGGGTAGTTTGTTGTCCAGGTGGGGGTGAAGAAGGTTGGGGCAGTGTGTAAGGGGTATGGAGGGGGGAAGGGGGAAGGGGTAAGGGTGTTGTCCAGGAGGGGAGGTTGTTCAGGGGGGTGTCTGATAGGGAAGGGATGGGGGTCGGGGGTGTGTGGGTGTAGGGGTAGGGGTTGTCCAAAATGTGGGGGTATGGGGGCTGAAGGGGGTTGGGGGCAGCGTTCAGGGGGTAGGGGGTAAGGGGTGTGGGGGTGCAAGGGGAAGGCGGTTTTCCCGAACTGGGGGTTGGGGGATGTGAATATTTGCGGTGAAAGAGATCAAAAAAAAGTTTGGATTCCTCATTTTGGAATTCTTATGCCTTTTAATTTTCGATCATATGTTGATTTTGATGTATTTTATTGGAATGTCGGATAGGGATGCATGGTATACAGAGAACCATCAATAAAACATAGCTGAAGCAATTGATTTTCAGCCACGACTTGTAATCGAGATTGTGGTGAATATAAAATTCAATAGGTAACAGTTATTTTATACCATTTTAGCAAGACATTAGTATCCATTTCTTGTGTTTTTAATCAAATTGACATGAAATACACCATGCATGTAGAATGGATGATTTTGAGTTCACTCTTAAGTGTGAAATATTCATTATTTTGTACATTTCTTTCCATCACAGTTGGACAATCATTCCCCAAGTATGCAATTTTGAATACTATACCTTTATATTTTTTTAGAAAAAAAATTTATACTTTCTCTCACTTTACAGTTTTCGTTTTTCCTGATTTTCATCTAGATTTTTCATAATATGCTTGTTTTCACATATATGAAAACATGGGCATGTTCAGGGGGATTTCAGGGGGTGTCTGGGGGGAGGGGTTTCTAGGGGGTGTATAGGGGTGTGTCCAGGGGGTTGTCTAGGGGGGAGGGGTGTCCATGTTGGTGTCCATAGGGTTATTAGTGGGTGTCCAGTGGGGGTGTCTTGGGGGTCCATGTGTCCAAGGTTGGGTTTCTAAGTGGTGTCTAGTGGGGTCTAGTGGGGGTCCAATGGGGGTGTCCAAGGGGTCCAGTGGGTCTTTCTTGGAAGTGTCCAAGGGGAGTGTCCAGGGGGTGTCCATTGGGGGGGGGGGTGTTAATGGGGGTGCCAAGTGGGGTTTTCTTGTGGGGGTGTGTGCAGGTGGGGTGTCCAGGGGTGTCCCTAGGGTTGTCTACAGTGGAGGGTGTGCAAGGGGGTGCAAGGGGGTTCTTTCTAGGGGAGAGTGGGGTGTGAAAGTGGGGAGGGGTGTGGTTTGACAGTGGTTCCATTATTTCTGATATACAATTTTACATTGTTTCACAGTGGTTTTCATTCTGGTTTGCAAGAGAAAGGTGATACCAAGGTAATAAGGAATTTTTTTGGGAAAACTATCCATACCCATGGTTATTTAAACTGTGGGTATATATGATATTTTGAAACTCCCTATACCCATGGTTCAACATATCATAGGTATGTGTGATGTAATGAAAACTATCTCTACCCATGGTTTACATAACCATGGGTATATAATTTATGCTTTAGAAATTTATACACATGCTTCTATAAATCGTGGGTATAGATGTATACCCAAAATTTACTAGAACTGTTGGAAATATGAAATTTTTGTGGGCAATTATAATGGTTTCTACAAAATTATGGGTATAGAGAAAATCTCAATGCCTTAGGGGCCCACTGTTCATGAAACTGTGGGTATAGCCTATACCCATAGTTTCATGGTCTATAGACATTGTTTCAAGCCATGGGTATTGGGAAGTAATCCAGTACCGTCCATTTCCTGCTTATCCCAGTATATTGGCACCAAATAGTAAGGTAAGGATGAAAAGAAAACTCTCCTCTGCTAACACTTTATAACATTGTGGATCTGGGTGCCTATAAAATGAGCCTCGAACCTGGTTGGTCACACAAACACAAGCATATTTTCCCAAACACCAAAGTATTCTGATTAGCATTGAGGGCCAAGGTGTGATATTAGTGAAACTATGCCCTCATTGGGAGAGTATACATAGCGGAAAACAAATAGTAACAATAGAGGAAGCAATAATACCAATATAAATAAACAGTAGAAGACTGATATTAATGAAACAACATGAGAATATATATATATAAGATGAGTTTCATGTGTGTATAATAATGTATAAAAAAAATTCACAATGCTGGAAATAAAATGCATAAATTAAAGTACAGAAATGTAGTAAACTCCGACAACATTACAAACCTCATCTTGGTCTCATGCTCTCCAACTCCAACAGTAATCAAGTATCGGATGAAGAAGGCTGATTTCCCATATAAATACCTTCAACCATATAATCTTTTTCAATCCAAAACATGACCCAAACATGTTGTGATATAAATCCCAATAGGCAACAATGAAAATATCTATGCCTAACTTCCAGTGAATATATATAGCACATAATATTTATAAATGAAGAAATAAACTAGAAGATAGTCAACAGTAAAGAATCCTACAGTTTTCAATTACATTAATTTAACATTTATTATTCATATTTTGAATCATGTAATCTCAGAATGTAGCCTAATATCTATATCCCCCTATGTAAAGTAACACGAGCAGACATATCTTATGGCCATCTAGGAAAACATATAAGACCGAGTCCAAGATTTTTTATTGGATTTGTAGACCAATCAAAATAATTCAATCTATCATAAACAACCCTCTAGGAATGCTCTCACAGTCTAGCCCATTTGGTTTCACAAAGCACTAATTCATTAATAATGAACACCTGGGTAGCTTTCACGGTCAATACCCCTGGGTCAACATAGCATAAAGTAAGTTATTAGGGACGACCTAGGTATCTATCATTGTCAATACCCATGGGTCAAAATAACATCAATAAATTATAAACGAACTCCTTGGTAGCTCACATGGTCAATACCCTTGGGTCAACATCTACATCATGTTTCTCACAGCCCTTTGTAAATTATATGTAAACCCCCACAATTTTCTTAGCCAAAGGCTCTCATGGTCCTTTGGAAATATCGTGCACATAACATTTCAAGGCAGTTCAAGTAATATAAGACCACTACATGGATAAACGTTCATAATGTATATCCCATGCATTTCATATAATTATTTAAACATCGTCCTAATGAATAAGGAATGGAAAAAAAGATATGCCTAATAGAAAATCTGGATGAAACAGCTATAAAAAATCAATCATGGGAAACACACTCACAGGGTGTCCCATAAACATGGTTTCTAAGCATACGCATATGGAACTACACTTTATTAATAAAAAACCATAGAAGTTATAAAACAGGGTTAAATTCAAAATCATGCAATTCACAAAACATGGGTATGTGACATTTTTAGAATATATAATCTGAAGATGAACAACGAAAGGAAAAAACCACCTACCTTGATGTCATACGATTGATAATTTTAATCATCAAACCTTGAATCGGTATATATCAGTATAAATCGATGAAAGGGTGAAAAAAACCACCCCTGAATAACACAATCTTGAGAAGGAATCGAGAAGACATTCTCGAGAGGATTCAAGAACTCACAAATGGGATTCCAACGCACCCGAAGGTGTCTCAATTAGAGATAAAATAGAGGATCATGGGTTAGATAATCATTCGCCATTCATGAGTGCTCCTGTACAAATAACAACTATAATAAGATCATTCTAGATATGAGATGCAATCCCACTCCGATACAGGAAATAAAAAGAAAAGTACATGGCGTATTTATTAACTCTCCACACCGTGTAGTGGCCTCAAATGACCCCCATCTTAAGAGGTATCTTAGGTCACAACATGACCATGCACTCGGCCATTACAATACCTTTACGTGGTTTTACGACGATATCGGGTACACAGTGTGTACACCTAAGTACACATCATGTACTTCTAAAAAACTCAATTTTCCCTTTTCCCCAAAACAACCCTAAATCAAGATCCATACCTAAAATGATGATCTGGGTTCTTATAGAATGGTTATCAATCATTTTAAATAGAAAAAAGTGATATCTATGTCATGGATCTTTCCATGGAGTGAGGGTTATTTTATAAAATTTTAGATTTTTTATTTCTTCTATCTAACAATTTAAAAGAAATGAGCTATTTTTTTCTCCTATTTACTGACCCCTCGACCCCAAGGCCTGCATCCATCCATTCCATCATCTCCTCCATGGGAATTTAATGTAATTTATTTAATTATGATGCCAGGTTTTCAAGGAAATGCACCTTTATATATTTCATTCTTCTTTCTTATTTTTTCTTATTTTTCTCTTTTCCCATTTGTTGAGTTCCTCTTTGGACGAACCCTGGATGAGGGTTTAACTTTGTGTGTTGTGATTCTTCATGTTTAGGGTTTTTGGTCTGTCATTTTGGTTTTTTTCATACCTTATTAAATGTTTTCTACCCTTCTTATTTAATTCATGGTTGGATACCCCTGGAATTAGCACTTATATTCTAAATCCATAATTTCTTATGCTTATAAATGTATGTTTTTGATGTGAAATGATAGTATTAAATTTTTTTTGGGGAATATGTTGAATGAAAACAAGGTTTTTACTTCATTTATATATGATGTGAAAATTTCTCAATTTAAATATGTGGTCTAAATTTGTTTTTATATAACCTTACATTCCAAGTGTTGGGTAAATTGCTTGAATGGATTTAAAAATTACTAATCATTTTTTGGCCTTTTAAATTTTTTGAATGGATATTTATGAATTTATAATGTGTTAATGGACCTTTGGAAAGATATTTTAAAATATTGTGAATATTATTAAATCGTAAAAACATTAAATACTGATTTTTAATGGTTTTTTGTATTTTTTGAAACCAAATATGACTGTAAGGACTGGTGGTCACTTTGTAATGAAAATTATCATGATAAAAACACAACCATGGGATATTCCATTACATTGTATTTTTAGAATAAAATTTTCCTCAAAATAGGGTAGGTGTAACACCCCATGATTTTTTAATATATTTCTCTATAAATAATTTTATTTCTTTAATAGATGGTGTTAAACAAAAAACCATGTTTAAACGAACCACTATATAATATTAAAATATAATTATTTAATGTGACCATTATCTCTTAGTAATTGGATTTTCAGGTACGAATATGAATAAATGTGTTATGAAACAAATATGGTAAAAATATGTATAAAATTAATTCATTGGTTATTGATTAATTAGAAATTAAAATAAAAATCATTTTAAACTAAAGAATATGTTTTTATAATAAATGTTTTTATGCATGAAATGTCTTTAAATCTAAATATATTAAAAAAATCACTATTAGTGAATGATTTCGATAATATTTATATATTATATATTCAATTAAATATTTTAACATGCATATATTTTTTCTATTAATGGGATATTGATAAATCCAGTTTTATGATTAAAATAGATTTTTTATAAAAAATAGGTTTTCACCATGGTTTGCACAGTTATTTTGAGATAAATTTTTACATGTGATATAAATTGAATTTTGAAAAATATATCCCATATTTTAAATCTAGTGGTCCAAATTTTGTAAATAGGTCCCTTAAATGTTTAGGCATTATCAATAGTGACTGTGGGTAATTTTATCCCCTCGATAACGGGTAAATCATGTTTTCCTAGGCTAAAACTAAATTATAGGTCCCAATTATTCATCATAAATCTTATTTAATGATGTTTCATTTACCATTATCACCTTATGTTAAAAATTTAATAATTTAATGTAAACATTTCCCTTAAAATTGCCTATATAATTATTACTGAAATGAAAAATACAAAAGGTCTCTCTCTTATTTTTAAGTATCTCGTATCTGTTCATATAGGTAAAATGTATGTTGTGAATGGTTATTAATCTTTAATTTGAGATTAGTGAAATTATTTTAATTATGGGGTTTTATTTCTTATTTTTAGTGATTATATAATTACCTTAAATGTTTTCACTAATACAATATTTCATCAATTAATAGGAATATAAAATAAATAACTCATAAATCATAAATGTAATATATTTTGAGTGATTTGTAGTATTCCAAAAATAAATTAGATAAGTATTGAATATTAGAGTGATTTTGAAGAATTTATTTGAATTCCTTCTTTTTTATTGTGTTATAATGTCAAATTTAATGAATAGTCTCAAAAATGACATTAATGATATTTTATGAAAATAATATATTATTGAATTGACTAAAAAACATTAAAATGTTTATATAGAAAAAGGGAGATAATATTTAGTATAAATTATCATACCATATCAATTTATGAACCAATCATTATCTTAAAAGTAAAATAAGAACAGTTTAAGACTGAAAAACACGTTATCACTGTTAAGGTTAAAATTAGTCACCTATGGGGTTAAACCAAATGATAAGGTCTAATACACCACTTAAACATGTCCATATATTATTCATTGATGGGATTTAAACATTATCCTACCTTATAATTTAATCTATATCCATTTTTAATTAATTTTCTAGAGACTAATTTTATTTTATTTTAATCATTCAAGAAATTCCAAGAGTGTCCCTCCCCTAAATTTTAAAAGGACACCCCTAGTTTCTCTACATTACACTACATTGAGAAATATATATTTACCAACACCAAAAAAATTATGTTACCAAAATAATTATCCACATTATAGAGGTTTTTTTCTTCCCATAATACTAACCCTTGGATCCTTAGGTGGATTTCTAAAGGCGTTCTTTCAAAGAATAGGTAATTTCCCAAACTGATCACTTTCCATTTATTTCTTCTAATAACACCTATAAAACTATAGTATTCATCATAAAATAAAAACTTGTGTACCCTAAGTATGATTTTATTTAATTATTATTAAGAAATATCTTTTATTGTCCATTTTTTCAATCAAACGAGAAGTGAAAGTATCGCTCATGTGTTTGTACGGCTTACCATCTCCACATAGAGATACAAATCATTTTCTGTAACCATCTTTCACGGATGGTTATTATTATGATTTTAATGTTTCTATATGATATTTATGACATAATTATTCTTATATAATTCAAATATCATATCTTTCATCTTAACTTCAAATCTATTTTAAAATGATAACATCGCTAATGTGTACGTGTGAACTACCACCTCCACGAAGCGTTGTGAATATTTTTTCATTTATAATTTAAATGGAAGTTAATAAATATATATTTAATGAATATATGTGATATATGATATATAATAATTATTTATTAAATGTGAATTATTATTTACCTTTTTTTCATTTTTCGAAAAATGGGAACAACATTCATGCATACATACGACATAGCGTCTCTAGAAATGCTGTAATTATTTTTTATACCTACATTTTAAAGATAAATAAATATATATATATATATATATATTAATATCATGATTTATGATTTTTGATATAGTGAAACTATGTTCAAATTGTGATGATCGGGACATCCAAACCAAAACATGGATGAAAAACAAAGCAGTTATCAACCAAAATAATGATTTTAATAGATAATTACTAATAAACGGGTGATAAGATGTCATAAGTAAAACATAAATGGTATGATATATATATTAGTATAGTTATTTAAAAAATATATAATAAATTTATAATTATTATGTAGGAGGTTCAAATGCATTTGTATAAAGATGATACATCAGGTAAAGGGATTAGTTTTCAATCCTATTTTAATTGGGATTATTTATGATTAAATTTATATTAATGAAATAATATGATAATTATCTAATAAACACCTTTAATTTTTTATACCATACATTATTTTGGATAATAAATTTTTTCCTTTTATTTTTCTCACTTTATGTATACAAGATATTGGATGAATGTTTTATAGAAAACCAACTTTATTTTTCTCTTCGATCGAAAATCATTTTTCTTCCATATCCATTATTTGTAAAAAGGATTTAAATCATATCATTAATATAAATATATTATTTCTTAAATTATATTTTTTTATGATATAATTTTTATAATTTTTTTACTGGGAAATTTATATTTGTATTCTAAATGAGGTACTTTTTGTCATTTTACAAATTGTGTGAAAGTAATATTATCTTTTAATTTATACAGTATGAACCAAATTTTCTACCATTATTACAATTGTATGTATTGAATATACCTTTAAATGTTTTAATGGTTTTTTTTCAAAGAAAATGATTTCCTTCAAATTTTGGAAACTTTTAGATTTTAATTAATTGGGTTTTAAGTGAAAAGTGAATTTTCCTCAACAGACATTCGACTGATTCTTTTAAAGGTATTTTCATCTATGATAACAACCTTCGATAATATTTATTTTTTATTGAGGATGTGATCCAAAGATAAAATTATTATTCTTCACTGTATGGTTTATGATTATGATTTTTATATGTTAACGAAAGTCGTTTATTTTTTAGGAGTTCTGTTATGATGAATTTATGAAATTTTTATGAAACCTATTTTACTTGTATGTGTTATAAAATAATTATATGGTTAATTATTTTTGATCTTGAATCACACATATGTATATTTTTTATTATATGATTGGTGGGAAAAAACATATGTCCTTTCAATTCATTGGGTAATGTATTTTATCTAATGATATAATTGTGGGAAACATAATGATGTGTGTGATCAACTATGGGAACCAAGTTGTTGTACTTTATCCACTATTAATTTACTTAGTTTTCTCACTCTTATGATTCATGTATTTTGAAAAGACAATGTTTTATGTCATGAATCATGTCTATGATCTTTTTCAGATTGGGTATGAACTTTGTAAGAAATATTCATGATCTCACACCCTCATGATTATATTATTCTTTATTATGATCATCGATTGATATTAATCTTGATAGTGAAACTAGACTTATTCTAATTATGCAATGTATTTTTTGTGGTAAAAATAATTTGATTCTAAGATCATTTAACATAGATTTAATTATAATAAAGCCTCTTTTAATGATTCTTTGATTATGGTACGTTCTTTATTAGGTGTGAATTATATATTTTATGTTCATGTTTCTTACAAAAACATTCATACACTTAGGTTTATTTTACACTCACTTATGATCATTGAATGTTATAACATACAGTTACCCTTTATATGGGTTTAATCACTAGCCTTCTTATATTTCCATTTTCCAGGTAATGAAGGAATGTAATAAGTGTAATATGTCTAGAATATTATATTGTGTGAACGATTTATGGGGTATGTTGTAGAATTATTATAGATTAAGTATTTAATTATATGGTGGTAAAAGTCCTAGTTAGTTGAAAATTATCTAGGTTTTGTTAGTTAATGTTTTATCATAATTCTTAAAAACGCTAAAACTAAATGATCTGGGGTATGTATTGTAATGAAATAATTTATTTAAGTCACGTTATTAAATAATCATGTTTTTGGTTTCTATATATTGAGATTAATGTTTTGGTATTCTTCATTTTTTCAACTTATCTAGCTTTTTTCTTCCATTATTTAGTTAATATTATGGTGGTTATAGTTCCGTTGGGTTTTTAGAGACATTTTAACCTCATTGATTTTAGTGACTTATGGTATAAGTTATAACTTATTGGTGGTTTGCATTTTGAATTATCTCTGTCATTAGTGATCTTTGTTGATTATGTCTTTGTTTAGTGGGTTTGGTTTATGTGACATAGAGGGTAGGTGTTTTAGAAGAATTATTATATAATAGGTAGACAACCATAGTCAATGTTTCTTTATTTTTCATGGTGATCATTATTAAAGGCTCGTGTGGTCTTCTATGTTGGCCATAGAGTGTATAGTAATAATTGGTGTATTTAGAGGTTCTTTAGAAGATTAATTGAGTTTGAGTGATTTTTTTTAGTGTATAAAGATTTTATTTAGTGATGGTTTTTGTATCATTCCAACCATAACCACTAGGTCTGAGCCGAAAGGTCACATGAAATCATGTGCACCTCCCTGTATGAAAGAGGAAAAAAAACAAAGAGTGAGAGTATGATTCCAAAATTGGGGTGACATTACCCGCGTATAAGGTCACTGAGAAATATAATAATGAACAATAACAAAACAATGGATAAATAATCAGAGTAAAAAACAGAAAATGAAAAAGTAATAGATATATAGAAATAGATCCCAATGAGGTAAATCTATCTAGAATATAAGTAGCAGGTAAATACATGACAAGTTAGTAAAAAAAACATTTGTGGGGAACCCTTGTTTCTATCTTGGTTTTCATTATCTCCATGCGCCACTACTCAACCATCCATTATAGGTCTTTTTCCCTTCATCGGGTCTCTTGTCATGAATGTTCACTAAAACATCTGAGTAGGGTATGAGTACAAGACTAGGTTGGACACCACCCATTCATCCTTACCATAAGTTCACAATATATATAATAGTGTATACCATGACATAATTAAATGCTCAATAAACATACTTGTGTCGAGTCATAGTGTGCTGACTAAGCCTCCCCAATCCCCGGCCCCACCTTCTTAGGCTAATTATCGGTAAGAATGTCCAGAACACACGTGAATCCATCAAGGTATCAAAACTCACCCCACCCGTTGGTGGTAATTGCATGAACATCTTTCATTCTTCCATGTCAAGAGATCTCTCCACCATTTCGATGGTTATCAAAAGAGCACTACATGTTTCGTCACGTTGACTTTAGATTTGATTAACTTTTTAATCATCCACAACCTAAATCCAAAGGAAACAATGAATGGTATTCTCTATTTATCCACTATTCTTATCCCTTTTTCAGGGTAGTCATGTAGATTTTTAAGGATGTTAGGACTATGTCAGGTTGGATAACCATCCACTATGTCATATATCTCTCAACCATAAGTCTACACCTATGTATCTCAGTACCTATCAACTAGCCACTATGTTTTCCCTCTATAGGGGTATCCATGCATACCTTCAAAGGTGTAAGGACTATGTCAGGTTGGGTAACTAGATACTGATTCTTTCCCCTCTACAAGGGTAGACATACCTGACTTTAAGGATGTCAAAACCACATAACTCTCAACCTCCATGCTCCAACTATTGTTCTTCATACATGATCCCTAATTCCACAGGCTATGAAACACACAAAAGATACTTGTCGTAGAAAGGAATGAAAACGCACACCAAGAACAATATTAAGAGCCACACATAATCATATTTATTTAAAAGATAATCCCATGGTGACACACACACCCACATAAAACACATATAATGCAAGGTTCAGTCCAACATAAGTTTCATATCATCATTTCCTCATATGTATTTATTTAAAAAAATTGAAAGAAACCTCCTACCTCGAATTTTTTGAGGTCAACAGCAAGAATAAACCACTCTGTGTGGATCGATTGCTAGAGTGGAAACATCAACAGTCACGAACACCTCCTCATGAGATTATTATCATAATTTAGGACATGTCAAATCTTGGGGATCAACAGAGCTCCAAAAAACCGAACCCAACTATTTCAAAGCAAAACTAAATAAAATATCACATGCGATGATTCATTATTTATTCTAGATAATTTCTGAATTATCATTAAAATATCACATGTGATAATATTTTATTTCTCCTAAAAAGTTTTAACGTTATCATTTAGTTAAATTCATGGGCTATAAATATTCTCTTAAAGAATAATTATCTTATGATAATTTCTCATAAAATATCCTTTTTAATTATATCTTGATAATTTCTTAAAAAACATCCATTTATACCTATATTTTGATAATTTATTATAAATTTTCATTTTATGACTATCTCCTGATAATCTATTTAAAATTATCATTTACAATAATCTTTTGATAATTTATCAGAAATTATTTTTTAATAATTTTAATAGTTATCCTTTGATAATATAACAATTGTCATTTGATAATTTAAATAATTGTTGGTTGATAATATCGTAATTATAGTTTGACAATTTCAATAATTATATCTCGATAATTTCATGCAATTATCAGTTTAAAAATTATCTTTAGATAATTTTGTATTGATTATATACTTTGAATAAACTATTGTCATTATGATTTTATAATTAGTTAAAATTATCCATAATAATTATACAATGATTATCTTTTTATAATATTAAAAATTTATTTCTCATTATTATCATAGATAAATATTTTCCAAACTCCCAAAATTTGTCATAATTATCCTTTAATATTTTCTTACAATTTTTTTTAATTTAGGTTAATTATACTTTGATAATTATCTAAATTATTCATAGATAATTTTGGTTTCAAGATTCTATTGATAAGGAATAAAAAAATTATAATAAATAATATAATAAAAATCAAAACTAAAACCTACTGATAGATGCATCACATAGAAGAGGAAGGGGTTCCACTGACTTGATTCAGGATTACGAACACAAGGGGCTTCACAGATCATTCATAGAGGTGTTCCAAGATCGATTGGAATCAATGATATCAACCAACAACGAATCCCAAATCATCTGGTTGTCCACGTATGAAATTCTTAAAACCTTAAAACAAAATCCCAATTTAATTCATGTTTAATCTAAAACATGAAAGAATATACCTTATTTTAACCCCATTAAGATGTTGCAGTCGTTATTGGGTCAAATATGTGTGATTCCGAATGTTCATGAATGAGGCCATGTCATCCATAGTGGTAACGGTGCGTTGAAGAAGAAAACTCATTAACAAAAATTAATTGTCTATTACTTCAATTAATATGATAATATAATCAAAATTAAACAATATAACATTTAATTTGATCTGACTAAATGGCTGATGCGCATAAATGTTATGTCCTACTTAGGACAAATTATTCATTTACGACCTAAAGATAGTCTCATATTTTTCGTATGAACCACCGTTTGAGAGGTATTTAATTATTTTCAAAAAAATAATTTAATAAAAATATAAAATAAGTTATCTCTGCACATGATGTTACAAAATGCTCGACGTGAAAAAAAGTTATATCACACACAGGGTAAACCCCACATCCTAGATCTAATAGTGGTATCATATTTCTCGTATAACACACTGTTTGATAGATATTTACTTATTTTCAGATATATATAAAGATAAATATTAAATAAGTTATCATCACCTATGATGTTTTCAAACGTTTTATGTGCACAAAAGATATATTTCTGATAGAGTAAACCCCTCATCGTGAACCTAACGGTAGACTCAAATTTCACATATGATACACCATTTTAGATATATTCAATTGTTTTGAAAAAAATTGCATGTGCAAAATATAATATTTTTAGTATTTTTATTTTGTTTGTGTCAAGCTTCTATAAGCTTTTGAATCCCATTAAATCTCAACTCCTTACTCTGAAAATATTTCACAAAAAAATTCAAGGAGTTAGTCATGCTTTTAACCATATGAAAATATTTTAAATCATCTATAAAGTGATTTTATTTAAAAAATACATTTTCATAGTAAAAAACCCATAATTCATGATTAATAATAAATATCAAAGAATTAGATTTATGCTACACCACCTTTTAACATTGCTAAAGAAATTATCTTAAAATGTGCTTTTAATAGCGCTAAAAAACTATGATAAAAATACTCATTTATTAGATCTTTTTTTATTGTTGATTAAATGATTCCCATTATCAGTGTTTTTTAGCGCCAGACTAAGGGTACTTTTATTAGGGTTTTTCCTAGTGATGATTAAAGGAATATCTAGTGAAAAAAATTTACCATTAAAAAATATATATTAATATATTAATATACTAATATTGTTATAAATATAATACATTTTATAAATACTATTTTTATAATCTGAAATAGAAATTTACACTTAATATATATGATATTTAGTGAAAACATGAATAAAAAATAATTAAGAATCATCATTAATAAATTATTCACTATTTAATATCAAGTAATAGTAATTTAATAACAATTTAAAGATATAAAAAATCAAAAAACAAATAAATGATCTAAAATAAGTTGAAAATATGAATCAAACATCAAACGACCATAAATTTTGATTCAGGTGTTCGTTTGGACTCCACCACATATCAAATCGAACTGTGCAACAAGCTCTTTTCCCTAGGGTCCTAGGACACCCTATTAACATTTCTATGCCAAAAAATGCTGATAAGGGCACCAAAATGTGTTTTTAGTGGGGATGTCTCATTTTTTAACATTTAATAGAATTTCATCCCTGTCTAAGGGTGTCTTTTTTTCTTGCTTTTAGTGGGAACAGAATTTATTCTTAGATATTACATTCTTATTGATATTATAGTATTTAAAATTTATAGTTTTTCATAATTTAGTTTTATTTATAATTATATATATTTATATATTTATTTTATATATTTTCACAAAAAAATTTTATTTTATAAATATAGATGTAAACATATTTACATCTAAAAAATCATTCTAAATATATAAACCTTTTCTAAATAAAAAATAATATCCATTTAATTTACTATTAAAAATTATCAATATTTTTATATATATACATTAAATGTATATATATATATCTTATATATATATATAAATATACTAGTGTGTGTATTGATGAACAAATATATATTAACTTATATATTCTAAAATATTTATATAAATATTAACATATAATATCTAAAAATAAATATAAATATGCGTAATTATATTTATAGAAGCACATATATATAAATATGTTTATGAATGTATGTATTTATAAAAACACACAAAACATATTTTATATACATATATATATATATATCATAAAATAAAAAACAAAACAATATAGTTTAGTGGAAGTTGTGCGGATGTATGAGATTAAGTCTCATGTTTGAACCCTAAAAAAATAATAGATGTGCGGGCTAGTGAGAAGGTGTCTAGTGCTGTTATGGGGGGTGGGGGTCGAGTGCTGATGGTGGCGGGGGAGGGGGAGTCGGGGGCTGTTTGGGGTGTCCACACTCCGATTTTTAGAATTTGTTTAAATTAAAATTAATTTTTTTTTGACTTTTATCACCTTTTTTTATGTACTGAAAAAGAGACATTCCTTCTAATATTTCTTAGGACAACAATACTTTTTAGCGCTATAGAAACACTTTTTACAGGATGTTAAATGGTTGATCTATAGTAGAGTGAAAATTTTGTAATATCTTTAAAATTTTAGGATGTTACAATCATAATGTTTTTTTGGTGTGAGAATAGAATCTTGTTGTGGAGGTTGAGTCTTATCTATTATATTGATCAATAGAAACCATTAAAGATTTCTTAGTGAATAAAGTGTTATTACAAGTATAATTGTCAAAACCAAATTTTGTTAATTTTTAAAAACATTATGCTCCCCAAACCAATGAATTTCATCCCACTGGGGGACTTACCCTCCTCTTTCTCAACCCCTCGACCGTCGGGCGTGCCTGCCTCTCATCCCACTTCACCACTTTTGTGATTCTAGGGGATTTCTCTGATTCTAAGGTCAGTTTTTTCATGGATGATTCATTCCACCTCTATTCCTTCTTTTTCCCTTCTATCTTCTTATTTTTTATCCTTTCCATTTTGTTTAATTACTCTGTAGATGAATCCTAGGGTGATGGTTTGGCATTTTTCGTTCTGATTCATTATGCTTAGGGTGTTTGGTTTGTCTTCAAGGATGTGTTCATCTCCAGTTCTATGTTTTAAACCATTCTCATTTGATTTGAGGTTGGTTTACCATTTCATTAACCATTAAATTCTAGATATTTGATTGGTTGTACATTTAAAAGTTTATTCTGGATAATAAATGATAGTATTATTTATTTATGAGAATTATATTGAATGAAATATAGGCCTTCACTTGATTATCATTTGATGGAAAAGGTTTTTCAATTAAAAAAATGGTATAAATCTATTTTTATTTATCCTCATACACCATGTTTTCAGTAAATTACCTAAATTGAATTTATAAAGGGTTTTCAAAATCATGAATGGTTTATTTTGAAAATAAACTAATTTTCAAAGGAACATCTTGAATTTTAAAGGTAAGCGTGGTCCTTTGGAAGGGAAGATTCAAATGTTTGGAATATTTTTAAGACATTTAAGAATTAGAAACCAAATTTTTGAGTAAGTTTTTTAGTATTTTAATCTAAAAATGATTATGAGGCCGATTTGACACATTTTAAAGAATATTTTCATGAAAATAACACACCCATGGGATATGCCATTGAATTATTTGTTTTGATGGAATGAAATAGCCATCATCATAGTGTGTGTTTTCTATTTTCTTATGCATGAAAAATAAGGGGTCATTCTATGAGGTGTGATCATTGGTGAATCCTTTCTTATAGAATAGGTTTTATGTAATTATACATTTATCAATTAGTGTATTTGTAGTTATATTTTGACCAATGAGTGTATCAATTGATTTGAATCACCTCTATTTTATGTTTTTCATAAGAACCAAGAGTGGATAATGGAATTTTTGAGAGTGCATTATTCACTGGATTAGAACCAGGCTCTAGCTACTGGTCCATAGTATATATTATGCACTACATTGAGAGATTTCCCCTCAGTTATGCCATATAGTGTATTAAAGAGCCTTGGGGTGGTTTGAATGCGTCAGGTTCCAATATGATGGATCTTGTTTAGCACTGTTCCAAATGTCCCCCTAATCTTCTTACTATTCCCATGATCGTTATTACGTGCTTATTTTATATTGGCTCTATTATCTTAATATTCATGGTAGTAGCATTATTTTTTCCCTTTTCCATTATATCATTATTACAACTATCCATTCATTGTGACTGCTTCTTTTTATTATCAGTCTCCTTTTGTTTTAATTTGAAACAATTGGTTTAAGGTTTTATGAAAATCGTACTTCTTATATAGAATATTTAAATTATCGTATCTTTTAATGGATTTAAACAACTTATTTTAAGAGTCAACCATTTAACTAAAATATGGAAATAAACTTTTGTTGTCATTTTTAGTACATGAAGTAGAAAACCAATCCTTTAGTATATTTTATTTCAAAGTAGCTTTAATTGTATCTTTAATTCAAGTGCAATTCATGGGGTTTCGTTTATTTGGCATACCTATTGATTTTGGAATTCATGCCTATCTACAATTCATGTTCTGAATCAGGTCTCAATTTTACATTGATCATCATTTTGAGATGGTCATCATGATGATGTATGTTGGTCTTGGGGTCACACGTAGATTGCATCGGGTATCTTGAAATTTCATTTTAGTTTGTATCTGTTTTGTTTCAGCTATGTCAGACATTCCTATATCTGTTTCTATTTTAGTATGACAGTTTTTCTATGTGTTGGATATTATTTTATTTCTTATAACCTGTTTGGTTATGCACATATGTCAACCAGTTTTTTATGTTGTAAAGAACTTCGATGTATGGATTGATCATTTCCACATTTGGACAATATTTTACTGATTATTTTTTCATATTTGGTGGAAGAAATCATTTCCACTCAGGTATATCTGATGTCTTGGATCTTTCCTCCAGCCCATGGTGATCGAGAATGCCTACGGGTATGGAGTGGGTTGGCTTCGATGCTCTGTTTAAGGGTGGGGGGGGGGGGTCTAGTTTGTGTCATATTAATCAAATAAAATAAAGATTGATAGATACATTAGGCATAACTTATAGATTATATATTTTCCAAAAGATAGCTTATGTTAAATTGCCTCGATCCATTGAAAATAAATGTATTAAATTACAAGGATCTTTAGAAGAAACTTTTGTCAATACATGTGGAATTGTGACCATATTTCTTATGATATTTTGACTCTACTATTACTTACATCAGACATTTCATCTATAAATTTATTTTCAGTTTTTCTTTTCGTTCATTTAAAATGATATAGGAAAAATTAATCAAACTATTGTCTTTTATAAAAAATTTCATGTATAGTAAATGTTAGATTATGTTCACTTATAAATAGATAAAGTGAAATAATTGTCTTCGTTTTTGATTACTCATACCCATTCCTCATATCTTTTGGTTATATCCATGAATTATATGACTAATCTCTATTTTCTAGTCTTTTAGTCTTTTTGATGAAAAGAGGAATGGACTTATCACGCCAATCAAAGAGAAAATTAATTTTTAAGTTTATAAAATTCAACCATTTTCGTTCTATTTATTTTTCCTATGATACATCAAATTAACACTATTAGAGAATGGATTATTGGAAGAGGATAGAAATGGGAAGGGGTTATTGGCATCCCCCAATGAAAATTTCATTCCATGGATTCCTTATGTGATGCTATAATTATGTTTTATACTTAGTCATTAATCAATCATGATCAAATCTTATTTCTTAGGAGTAAATGTGAGGTCATGGAATCATGGTCTAGAATTTTGTGCCGACTCGATGAATCATTGAGTAGTATGAGATTACTAATTGAAGGTCATTAGTTGGTTATTTTTACGTACCTGTAATATATTTGAATTCCTAACAGATTCACATAAATATGGAAACTGACTATTATCTATTTCCTTGTTGATAATGTTACTAATCATGGGACTTGATAGGATGTTGTTTCCATTTAAGCATGGTTGAACATTTGGGGCCTCATATATGTTCTCATGTATATGTGTGTTTCTTGGTAGTCTTTGAAAAAGTTTTTATTCTTCAAAAATAAAATGAAAAACATTTATTTTATCAAAGTTCTTATTAGAAGTGATCTGTTTGATATGCAATTTTTTTATGGTGATGTCAAATGAGCATATAGAATTTAGCACTTATGATAATTTTTACCATATTTCTTATAAGATAAGTTTTTTTATGTACACAATTTAGGTGGTATTTATTTGTAATTTAAGAATGTGTTTTTCAATTCAACAATCTTATTCTCA